>JBBBVM010000006.1:0-746285 GCA_037355625.1 Petunia x hybrida | reverse complement strand
TGGTGCAACTCTTAATCAATTTACGGCTTGGACTGAAAATAACGCGGAAGGAGATTTTGGAGGTGCCAATGTGGGTATTTTGAATGGGTTGATGGTATGATCCCAGAAAGAGCTTTGGTTGTCATAAGAAACTTGAAGTCTTCATTGGAAGCTATCGAGATTGAAAGGAACGGGCTAAAAGCAAAATTAAAAATTTTGGAGGGTACAAAAAATTCAAGGGTAGAAGTTGCAAAGCTGAACCAAACTGATTCCACTTCTGTAAAGGATTCTGAAAAGGCCAAAAAATTGGAAGAAGCTGATGAAGATGAAGATGTTACTGTTGGTTTCGTGGGCCTTATTTGTTGGATTTGCAGCGGCTACAGTGATGAAGTGATGAATTTTAATGCTATTTTGGATATAAAACAGTGATGAAGTGATGAATTTTAATGCTATTTTGGATGTAAAATGTATTGGGAATGCTTGTTTTGTTGTCTTTGTCAAGTGATGAAGTTATGCCTTAGTGTTCAACTAAACCGTTGTGTAAACGTTTGTGTTTTAGTGTTGTAATGAACTGAAAATGGGGATATATTATGTTGTAATGAATTGTTTGTAATGACAAATTGTGGCTGCAAATTTGCCTTGTTTCTTTCATATCATAGCTTGGAAATCACATTATGTAGCAGCTTAAAGTAAAGTAAAGTCAATAAAATAGAACATATAATCACATTCAAACAAAGTTTTGGTTACAATAGGTAGAAGGGGATGCCATATTATAACCCCAAAAACATACACAACCTAGTAATAATATGACATCCACCACCAAATGATGACCAACATGAACATGATACTAACTGTCTTAGCAGTACAATACTATAATTTCCAAGGCAAAAGAAGACATAGAAATAGTCATAAATTCAGCAAAACAATAAGAACATGAACTCAAAGCACATCAGCTTGTGCTTTGCCATTGGCCTTTTTAGACATCAACTTGGCCATTCTTTTCTTGTTCAATTCATTACCAGTAACTGCCTTCTTCCATTCCAAATGAGCCTCTTTGGTGAGTAAGGCAGATTTGTGGGATGACTCACACCAGTGGCATCACCAACAAAGCCAATCCTCCTACTTCCAGTTGGAACTTGACGCAACCTTGCTTGAAGTCTAGTGATTTCCTCAAAAACAGTCCTTGGCCTTATAGCTGGATCACAATCAGGCACAGGAACTTCAATGTTTGGATCAGTACTACTTGACTGGTGGAAATCAGTGCTACTGGAACTAAATCCTGGGGGTATGCTGCTGGAACTCTCCCTTGCATGCTGGACAGAAGGTGTTGGCATAAACACAAATGGAGCAGGATCATCTTGGCTAGGCTGGGGTGATGAAAGGTGCACATCTTCTTCAGATTCTATAACAGTAGCAGGAGGGGATCTAGGAGGGGATCTAGGAGGGGATCTTGGTGGTTCATCCCACCCTCATCTACCAGAGTTCTCTTCTGCTTTCCTTTGCCCTTAACTGCCTTTTTCTTTCCCTTTGATTGCTGTCAAAAAGGAAAACTATGAATATATGAAAGAAGATGGGTAACTAAAAAAAACCTGAAATAACTTGTACCTTTCCACATCCCCTAGCATTGTGACCAGGCTGTTGACATGTGCTACAGTTCATAACTCTCCCTTGTCTTGATTCTCTCCACTCAGATTGTCTCAATATTGCCTCATTCTTATCTCTCTTTCTCTTTGTCCTAGGCCTGCCAGCCCTATTAACCAAAGAAGGTGGATCCATTGCTTGTGATGGGTCAATTTTCCAGAACCTTTCTCCTCTAACAGGTTGTAATTTATGTTTGTAAACTAAGGCATATGCCTCTTTCTTATAGTACCAGCGCACTTCTGTCAAGGGGTTAATTTTCTTGTAAAGGAGTGCCTTAATTGCATGGGGACAAGGGATACCACTAAGGTCCCATGTCCTGCAGGTGCACCTTCTAGTTCCCAAGTTGACAGTGTGTCTATCAGTACCATCACTTACCTCAAACCCATTATCACCATTGGAGTTGACCCTACACTTTGAGCTATCTTCAAGTAGCTTGAGTACAGCTTGTGTGCATGAGGACTGCAATCATGGTCCCATGTATACAGTTTTGCCTCATGAGCAGCCAACATATTCATTACCTTAATCCGGATGTCCTCAAGCATCTTGATGATTGGCTTGTACCTTGCATCCACTATCCATGCATTGAAAGATTCAGTCATGTTGTTGTCAACTGATCGATTCTTGCAAACAGTGTCAAGGTAGGCTCTGGACCACTGTTCTGGAGGGTATTCAAGCAGGTCTTCTGCTGCAGCCTTTTCCATTTCCCCCACCTTCTTAATTTGGTCTTGAAACTCTTCATTAAAACTACTCCATGCAGCCCACCACAAATACTTCTTTAGTACCTCACTTGGCCATCTTTTCAGGTAATTTGTCTCAATGTGTTTAACACAATATCTATGGTGGGCTTCTGGAAGAACATCTTTCATTGCCTCAATCAAGCCCTTAATTTAACATGAAAAAGGAAAATAAATTAGGACATGAACTAAAATAAAAAATTAGATAAAGAAGTTACCTTTTGCATGTCTGAAATAAATGTGAAGCCATCAGCCATTCCTAACTCCAATGACTGTTGCAGCAAAGTCAAGAACCAAATCCATGTAACTTTGTTTCCTTACCTACAACAGCCCAGGCTAGAGGATAGAATTGGTTCATTGAGTCTTGAGCTACAGCAACCAATATTTGACCTTTTACCTTACCTTTCAAAAAGGTTCCATCCAAGCCAATAAATGGTCTTAATCCCTCCTTAAAACCCATCTTCATTGCATTGAAACAGATATACATCCTTAAAAACCTCCTTTTTCCATCAGCTAAAGCATCTTTTGAAATGTTAATGATCACATCACTACCAGGATTACTAGTTCTCAATTCTTCAGCATAGGCTTCTAGTTTATTATACTCATCAATGAAACTACCCTCCATCTTCTCAAGCGCAAGTTTTTTAGCCCTTTTGCACTTTGAAGAACTAGTATTAATGTTAAACTCAGAGTGCATGTCATCTTTCATTTCTCTAACCTTATGTTTAGGTTCTTCTTGCAGCTTTTTCTTGAAATATAGAGCAATGGTATTCTGGTCAACTCTAGGATTGTCATAGGCAGTATCACATGTATGTTCTGTGACTAGAGTCTTGAACTTAAAATCAGGCCCTTTCCCATCCCTTGAGATTAAACACTTGAATGGACAACCCTCATCACACTCATACCTGAGCCTTTTCTTGTCACTTTTGATTTGTTTCAGCCCATATCCATTAACAAGACAATAAAATTTTATCACTTTCCTAGCTTCTGGTATGTCTATGAAAGACATACACTTGTCTAACTCCTTGAACTCAGTTAGCTTATCACTGATATTCTGCCTATTTCTTTGTGCTGCAAATTTTTTCAATTCTTCAAGATCATTATGAACTGAAGAATCAGAGTCAGAAGCACTACCATACCCATCAATACTACTACAATCAGTCCCAGCAAGGGTATGGTTCTCATTGTCTAACACAAAGTAGTGCACAATATTAGGAACATAAACAGGCATATCAACCTCATCTACAGCAAACAAATTTATAACATCAAAGTCCTCACTAACCAGTCCTAGTAAGGCCCTAATTCCCTCATCCCCTTCTACCTCATAGTATTTACCAGAAGGAACTGTTACAAGTAATTATTGAACATCTATAAAACCTAAAATAGTAGTGAACTCATTTACTATATTTATGAAGGATAGGAAATCAGATTCATAGTCTTTCCAATAATGTACCTCCTTTCTTGAGTAAGCCACTTGAGGATTTCTTATCCAATCACCCCCATGATGGAAGTACAAGTCCACCTTCACCATGTTGCATAACCTGGAACCACAGAAAAAATATTATATTTTTGTCCCTAAACTAAACCCTAAACCAGAATATGACATACAAAAATTGTTCTTCATGGAACCACTAGGACCACTAACATTGAAAACAACCACTGTCTCACTTATTAATTAATTAAAGACAACAGAACATGCCACAGAATAATTAATTAAAGACAACAAAAAAATTAATAAATTAATTAAATAAAAATAAACTACTATAGTTCCACTTATTCAATTCACATGCATATACTTTGTTGGGACCACCACATTTTTTTATAGATGTTTCTTAATCCGTAAACCACAAAATAATATAATGTCCCACATTCAATTGACATGCATACACTTTTGGGACCACCACTATTTATTTCAATCAAAACCCTAAATCCGGATTCTAAATTCCTAAACCAGAAAACCAGTTAAATTTGTACAAAAACCCCTAACCACAAAACCCCTCATCGATGTTATACAAAAACCCTAAAATTCTAAACACCTATTAAACTTTGTACAAAATACCCTAATATGCTAATACACATAACAAAATCAGTACAAAACCCTAAAAAAATAAAGAACAAACATGTGTATAAGTTCCTAAATTAAACAATACAAAAAAAACTAAAAAAAAATTGTACAAATCAAATAAGAAACAAAACGTACACAAAAACGACTTGATTTAGATGGAAACAAACGTACCGTTTTAGTATTCGGATACCCGATCGTCTTGATGGAAGAGGACTGAAGAGTTAGTGATGGTTCGTGTCTCGTGAATTTTGGGAGATTTTGGGTAAAAAATCTGAAATAATAAGTGGGTGTGGGTATTTATATTTAAGACATTAAACGGGTTATGGGTCGGGTAATCGGTTTATATTCCAAAACGTTTGGGATCATTAGAATTTTGACCGTTGGCTCACTTGATTGCACAATTGGCTCCTACGTGGAGCACACATGGCATCCACTTGGGTGACACATGGCAGCCACGTTGTCTGCCCGTCACTTTTAGGGGTATTTTACCAAAGTTTTATTAACGGTAAGGGCAAATGTGAGCCCAAACTGTAACGGGGGGTGAGGATATACTATAATCAAAAGTAGAGGGGTAAATCCGGCCTTCGCCGAAATAATTTACTATGATAAGGGTATCAGTGGACCAAAAGTCCAAAAGTATTCAAGATGAAAAAATTGAACTATTTTATAAAATAAGGAGAAATTAGTACCTTTTTTTCTCAATAATAAAAAGTGAAAAGAGGAAGTGTCATGTGAAGGACAATTAGGACAAGGAAGCTTCGAGACGAACACAAACCTCAATTCTTCCACTTACTTTCTTGTTTTGGTCCCATCTCTCCTGTGGTGGTGCTCATGTCATTGCCCTTACCCCTGGTTTGTACATTTACGCATTCTTTTTTAGTCTGTCTCTCTATGCCATGAAGTCAATCTGATTATGACAATAAATCGAATTTATTTTAGATTAACTAGCATTGTTTGTATCAAAGTCGCGAAATGATAAGAAAATCAATAAAGAAAATTGGATAATAGTTAAAAGATAAAAAGTAAGTGTTTTTGATGTATTTCTGGATGTCTTTCCTTGATTACATAGCACCTATTTATAGTTTTACAAGGATAAAAAAATAATAAATATACTTAATGGTGATTATACCACATTCTGATCATGGCTGGCCCATAATTATTCCATTAAATGTGCAGGCAACGGTCGATAGTTACAAAAGGCAAAACTCTATCCACCGAAGAATAAATCTTAACCGAGGTGTAAACTACACGCCTCGTGATGGTTATCCTTTAGTCGCCCCGAACAGTAACTTGTAGCCATGACTCATTCTCGTCTGAGGCATCTAACCTTGGGATCATAGTGAAATTCTTTGCGGGGTCGTCTTTAAAGATTCAACTAGATCACACCTCGAGCCCTAGCGTCGAGTCTCGATAAATTTTCATCCAATACAGTAGTATTTTTTTTCCTTCATGGCTGAATTATAGGCTAATCTTAGTTAATGAATATAGTAATCCTTTCTAGACTTAGAGAAGACCCTGGAATTTTTATATTGGTCACTGGTCAGTGATCAAGAAGTCCAAGAATTGTAGATTGGTCAGTATACGAAATTTCCTTTTTCAGTTTTGAGGTATTTCTACTATATATAGAAAATGAAGTTTGATGGACAAACACTGCTATAAGTGATTGTACTAGAAGCAAATAAAGTTGTAACTATAAAAATTGTGAAATTTTCTAAGCTTTAACTGATAATTTCATGTTCATTTTTCATTCCAAGATGTGTGTGTACTATTCTATTCTCCCAAAGGTCATTGTCTTATTATTAGAGAACCCAATACCAGAGAAGCCGACCTCCTATTTTTAGCTTCCTCTCTATCAATGCATTGTGTTTTTCCTTTCCAGAGCTTCTCATCAAGTTTGTATCTAGTGTTGCACTCTTAGAAGTAACAACAACGATGGACCCAGTGATATCCCATAAATAGCGTTGGGTGAGGATGAGGTGTACACAGATTTTACTATTATTTTTATTTTGTTAAATACTTGTTTGTCATTTACACCTTTAAATAGAGTTAAATAGTTAAGAACAGTCACGGTAAGTCCACTAATCACAAAGGAAACAAATTGCAGCACATAGTTAAACTTTGACAAGAGGTCATTGTGGTAGTTCAGAGGTTTACTTGAGTCCAACAATAGTAAGAGGTTTAGAGGTTTCAGATGAAACTGTGCAAAAATAATTTTAGACCATTTCAAGAAAAATCTGATTTCATAAAGTAATGGAGTTACCAAGAGGGATATCTAATTGTCTACTGAAATTAAGTTTTAACTTTTGAAATAGATCACAATAATTAATTTTGTTACCATATTATTTATCATTGAAATTATTTGCTGATCATTACAATAATAAGTAAGTCATTAAATGCCATGGTGTAATCCCTCTCATAGAAGTAAGTTACACATGGAAACTAAATCTAAAAAATAGTATAAATACTAAATCATTTCTCGTCAAAATCAAAGTTTTCGATCTCAACTTATTTGCAGCTAAAAAAGATCAAAAAATTGGTTCAAGATCGAAAGAGTCTTTGATCAACGTAACTTAATTCGATTTCTGCTTTAACTTTTTAAGTGATGGCACCTAAAAAACAAGGTTCCAAGTCAAAAGATAAACTTATCGAAGAGTGAGTTTCTGCTTTTCTTAATACAATTTCTTTTGTTTTCCCTTCATTTATCATATTTATCTTAATTTTTTGGGCTTCACATATTTTATTTTAGTTTTATGTTTGTTTTTTTTTTCCTCAGGTTACGAAGAGAAAATGATATGCTGAGAAACGAAAACGATAGGCTGAGAAATGAAAATGATATGCTTCGCTCTAATTTTACAAGCTTCTTTGATGAAGTTTTGATGTTTATAGAAAGGATCAGAAATATTGTTGCCCGTAAAAAAGTAAAGAAATAAAGGCTTGTTTACCTAAAATACTTTGACTGGAAATGCATGTTATGGTCTCATTGTTTTTGTCAAAAAGGGTTATTTTTTCGATTGATGTAAGAATTATATAGTACAACAATTGTAGCTCCAATAGGGACACAATTGTACTCTAATGATTTATATTTATATAAAAAAAATATTGGCAGCACTATAGTGCCTATGGTTTATTATATTTCACTAATTAAGTATGTGTAGTCCAAACTTAATTCATTGATTCTTTTTTTCTTTTGATAATGATGTTATTAGACAATCTTACACGTATTTTCACTCATCAATCAAGTCAAATATATATCAAAGTATAGTGTCCTTGGTGTTAGAAAATATGAAGAAGTTCAATTCTAAAACACCTTAAAAAAAACAATGGTTAAAAAATTTGTGGACACCAACAAAAATTACTACCCAACAACATCGAGATCAATTTTTGTTAACATCACTTTATGAAAGTTCTATAGAGTGGTTGTTAGACCAACTACATTGCATGAGGCAGAGTATTGTCCAATTAAAAACGCTTACGTTCAAAAATGAGAGCAGCAGAAATAATGATGCTTTGATGGATATGTGGGCATACTAGAGGACATAAGATTACGAATGACGAGTAGGGGCCAAGGTGGGAGTGTCTCTGTGGTGAACAAGATGCGGAAGTAAGGCTGAGATGGTATGTGCACGTGAAAAAGGAGAAGTGCAAATACCCGAGTGAGTGGGTATGAGCGGTAGACAAGTGGTAGGCTTGAGGAAAGGTAGAGGTAGATCGAGGAAGAATTGAGTAGAGAGGATTAGGCAGGACATGATATATCTACACCTTATCGAGGCCATGTCCTAAATAAGAGAGCATGGAGGTTGGAGACTATGTTAGAAGGTTAGTTGTAATCGAACGCGCTTTCCCTTTTATGTGGGAGAGCTTAGTTTTAGAAAGTTAGTCTCAGTCCCTAAAACTAGAGTCTTTCTAGATTAGGTTTTTTAGGGTATATTATTTGCTTCCTCTGCTCATTATCAGTATTAATGTTAGTATTCTAGTACTATTACCTTATTCTTCAATTTATCACTATTGTTGTTTCTTCTATTTCTGTTATCTTTATAACTTTATTGTAATACATTGTCCTTCTTCTGTTAGTGATATCTTTACCTGTTTTTAAAGCGTTTTATAGTCGGGGGTCTTTTGGAAACAACATCTCAAATAAAGTAGGGTAAGGTCGCGTACACCTAACTCTCTCAGATCCCACTCGTGGGACTATACTGATTTGTTGTTGTCGTCGTTGAATTCAACAGAAGAAAATATTTAGTCTCAAAATATTTATGCTTATTATACTTTTTTTAAAGATCTTGTTGTTTTAAAATATGAATATACTGTGTAGTAAAAAAACCTTTGAGTTGTGAACTTAATATTTAAAATATAAAGAAATTTAGAAATATTCTAGCTCTGAAATGAATTAGGGGTAGCCCAACATATTACTCCCTCCGTATCAAAATGAGTGTCTGAGTTTGACTGGGCACATAATTTAAGAAAATAAAGAAGACATTTAAATCCTGTGGTTTAAAATAAAAGGTGTGTGTAATGTGAGCCAGTGTCTTTAAATCATGTGGTCCAAAACAATTCTTAGATTTAAAGAGTTGCCACAAAAGAAAAGATGCACTTATTTTGGGACAAACAAAAAGAAAAGGTAGACGCTCATTTTGGGATGGAGAGAGTACGATATATAGAAAAAAATTATTTTAAACTATAAATACAATCAAACCGCTCTATAGTGGCAGCGTTTGTCTGGAACTTTCATCGCTGCTATAGTGAAGTGTTGTTATACATGTATATTGACATTGGACGTTTAAATCTCATTTATTTAGCTGTTATACTAAAAAAGTTCGCAAAAAATACATGTTAAATTTAAAATCTCAATATATTTTCATATTTCATTAATTAAAAATTGAAAAGATTAATACATTATTAATAAATCTATAACTAGTAAAAAATTAAAATCTAAGGAACATATGCATTTAAAATTAATTGAGACTGTTAAAAAATTAAGTTTGATGTAAGAATTTTACAATTGTAGGTTGTTTTGTATATTGCAGTCTCTTAGTAACAATATAACGCTTAAATTGGGCTATAAGTGATGATACACTACCAACATCCTCAACAAATTCTAAATTTTTGTTATTAATATTTGGGTTGTCATTTGAAGGTAGAATGCCGATATTTTTCCAACAATGGAGAATGGTAGAGGTATTGACATCATTCCATGCTTCTACAAGAGTGTTTATTCCATGTAATAAATGATTATCATAAATATTTTATATATTATTTTATACATAATATACCTCTTACAAAATATTACTAAACAATATTTGACTATGGCCGTCATAAAGAGGTAATGTTATAAAGAGTGTACCGCTGTAATGACCGACATTGCTATTATAGGTAGGTAGAATATTGTTATAGAGAGGTAAAATATAAAATATAAAATTAATTTTGGAGAAAATTAGATCATTATACTGAAATATTGTTATAACGAGGGGTTGTTATAGATAGTATTGATTGTACATTGACTTATACTGTAATTTAGGTTTTACAACCCCTTGGAATAACACACATTAAAATATAATGCATACACACTAAAAAAAATTACTAGTAAATAATTTGACCCTCAATTCAATTGCAATTAACTGCATCCAAAGTTGGCAAGAGTATTCGTAAAGTAAGAAGGTTAAATTTGTTGACTTGACTCTTCTTTAGTTTGATCTAATAAGTATTACTCTTTTTTTCTTTTAAAAAAAATAGTCTCAAAGTTGAGGGGTATATTTTGACTTTGATTCTCAAAGAAGTTTGACGAAAAACTCAGCTTTTCGGAGCGGACCAATCTTCCGTACCCCCCCCCCCCTTACTCTATCTGCGGGAAGTGCGAAGAGCTAAGCCACTAATGTCGTGGCGAAGGTTAGACCTCATAAAGTCAGCGAAGCTAAGGTTTCGTATGTGTTATATCCTTTCGATCGAGCGAGAACGTAGTTCAGTGCACAAATTATTTTGATTCATTCAGAATTGTGAAAGACCTTATTTGGGAAGAGCATCCCAAAGATGTGATGATGCAACCTATCCTACATATTTCCACGGTAAGTTACGCGAAAGTTGTCGACAACTTTAAGAGTTGCTCAAAAAAAAATATCAATGAACCAAAAATATTAGTATATAATAAAATCGAACTATTTTAAATATTAAGGAGCAATTAGGACCTTTTTTCTCAATAATAAGAATAATAAGTGAAAAGAGAAAGAAATGCTAAATATTTGAGCAACACTGATTGATCAGATGTCCAAAATAATGGAAGAAACAGAAAGAGTTAAAGGCAAAGAAGTAGAAGAAGAAATATGGAGTTGGGGAGCAGGAACAGAAGGACAATTAGGAACAGGGAAGCTTCAAGATGAACACAAACCTCAACTCATACATTCACTTTCTTGTTTTGGTCCTATATCTCATCTCTCTTGTGGTGGTGCCCATGTCATTGCCTTTACCCCTGGTCTGTACTCTTCTGTTCACATTCTCCTTTATATGTGTGTATTTATTTGATTGTAATGTGTTTTAGCTTGATGGGGTTTAAGGTTAAAGATTACACCTTTTTGTTGTGAGATTCAATGGAAAGATTTGATATGGTTTTGCAGTAAAGATGACAAATTTTGGTGTTAGTGTTTGTTTTTTTTACATCTGTGTATTTATTTGACTTTAATGTGTTTTCAGCTTGATGGGGTTTATGGTTTTGCAGTAAAGGTGACTCCTTTTTGGTGTGAGATTCAATGGAAAGATTTTGATTCTTTTAGAAAAAGAAAATATTAAAAATTTGATAGGGTTTTGCAGTAAGTGTTAGTGTCTTAATTGTGTATTTATTTGATTGTAATGTGTTTTCAACTGGATGGGGTTTAAGGTTTTGTAGTAAAGATCACACCTTTTTGGTGTGAGATTCAATAGAAAGATTATAACCACTGATGCTTGCATAGAGTATAGTTGCGTACATCACACATCTTGGAGTGAGGCCCTTCCAGGAAAAGGAAGGATAAAAAAGAAACACTTGATAGGGTTTTGCAGTAAAGATGACATATTTTTGGTGTTAGTGTCAATTCTTCTGTATCTGTATACTTATATGCTTATAATGTGTTATTAACTTGATGGGGTTTAAGGTTTTGTAGTAAAGATCACACCTTTGTGTGAGATTTAATGGAAAGATTTTGAGCATTCAAATAAGGAAAAAACAAAAATTTGATAGGTTTTTGCAGTAAAATACACAAATTTTGGAAGTGAGCATCGATGGAAGATTTTAATCAAATGATGGGGATTTGCAGTAAAGATTCATTCATTGGAAAATGTTCTACTTGAATTTTTCTTTAATGTGATTTAGATGACACCATTATTGATGTGATAACCAATGGAATTTTTGGAGTAAAGAGGAAAAAAGAACAAGCTTGTTGGTGTTTTGCAGTAAAGAGGTGTGAGATTCAATTGAAAGAAAACCAATGTTTGTTGGGATTTTGCAGGTGGAAGAGTGCTAACATGGGGGAGGGGTACATCTGGTCAGTTAGGTCATGGGGAGATGGTTAATTGCTTACAACCTAAGTATGTGGAATCCTTGGATGGCGTCTTTATCACGCATGCTTCTGCTGGATGGAATCACTCAGGATTTGTCTCAGGTTTTTCTTTTTTCTTTCTGCTTCTGCTATGAATCTAATCTGTGATTGGATTATTATTTTCTATACTATCAGTGCTTTTGCTTCTGAAATACTTTACTCTGAGTTGCTGATTAGGCCTGATTAACTATTATTAATGCTGCCGGAATTGTAAGTTCATACATAAGTTAAATGTTAACTCCTTTGGAGGTGACTGACGCAGAATTGTATTATATTCTTGTTTGAATCGATTCTGCGAGGAACATTTTTATGCGCTAGGTTACTCCTAAAGCCCTTTTTTTCCTTATGATAATTGAATCTTTTGGGGGTCAGATGATATGAATTTTTATTGTCACCTAGAGTAGCTGCATAACCGTTTTGTTCAGTATATATCTTTTATCTTCCTCTTGCTGCAATCTTGACTTGAATAATTGTGGTGTGATGGTGTCTACCTGCAAGAATGTTGTGTAGTTGCGTAGCTGTTATTTCTTGCCTTTGAGTGTATTTTTAATTATTACCAGACACTGGTTACCTATTCACTTGTGGGGATGGTTCATTTGGTCAGCTTGGGCATGGGGATTATATTTCAAGAAGTTCACCTGTACAAGTGTTGCACTTCAAGACTAGGCATGTTGAGCAAATTGCTTGTGGTATGCGCCATTCACTTGTTTTACTAAAAGGTAAAGTAGGCCAAGTATTGCTTTTTTTGTTTATCTGGTTATGTTTACAAAATTCCTGCTTACTGAGAATGTTGTGTGGTGTAGATCTGTTTCTCATCTGTGTAATAGTTTGTCATGTTTCCGTTACAATTTGATAGCTTTTAGGACCTATAAGTTGATAGTTAATTTCTATGACCGCTTTACTTAAACTTTCACTGGCACTACACGTTATTCCGATGGGTTGTTGCCATGAGCTTGGAATGAAATGAGATGCAATTAGGCCTGTTAGAGAAGAAGTACATAATTACTGTATGATGAAGTAATTGGGTAGAGTAGGCCCACAGTTTTTTTTGCCTGCTTAATCATCACAAATTGTAAAACGCTATCATATCAAAATTTTATATTTTCTTTTGCAGCTTCTTAAACAGTTACTGAAAGTGAAGTTATTCAAATAGCTAGTTCTCTACTAACTATAAACATCTGCTGCACCATCCCATAGTTGGTTTCCAATCACCTTGTTAGATAGAAATAGCAGGTTGATTAGAATTTTTCTGAAATTGTAACAATCGTTGTGGAAGCTAGTTAGTATACTACAATTTCTGTTCACATGTCAGTTGTCAGTACATAAGCGTGCATATCGATTCTAGTGAAGCTGATTTTGCAGTTTAATTAACTTCTGTTAGGAGATACTGAGGATCTTATATACGGATTTGGCTCTGGAAAACGTGGTCAACTTGGTATATCAGATGATAAACAGAAGTTAGTTAGTACTCCTCAGGTTACTTTGGGCTTAGAAAATGTCAAAATCAGGAGTGTCTCTGCAAATGGAGATCATAGTGCAGCAATATCTGGTAAGTTCCTGGGTAGTCCATTGTATAAATTCAATATTAATGATTATGGCCCAACCTTTATGTAGTTCTCAACACCCACTACTTGGTGGTTGTAGCTTCATCCCCATAAGCGAATGGCAATCTTATCAAGTTGGTAATATTTTACTGTTATTTTTCTAACATTTTTTGTTTTCTTTCTAAATAAGTGAATGGGCATTTATACGTGTGGGGAAGAGCATTTTGTGGACCATCAGATATGTATAGGCCCCGTTGTGTTACTGCAGACTTCTATTTCAGCCAGGTTGCTTTAGGATGGAATCATGCTCTAGTATTGGCAGGTATGTCGGGCTTTAGATCTTTATTACCAATTTTAGAGGAATCTCGCAATATAGTTGGAAATGTAAAGACATCCCTTTACCACTTTAATAGGTGATGGGGAAGTATACATGCTTGGAAGGTACAATTATAATGTTCCTACTGGTACTCAGAAAGCCGACAAGATGAAGCATATATCTGGTAAATGATCTTTGGTTACCTACCTCTGTGAGGTTTTGCAGAAATATGTGAAACTGTCTAATTTTGTTAAACTGTCTTTTTCTCCTACTTGAGATTAGATTCTCGCGCTTGATGGTTTTACCTTACCTTCAACAAGTCCTTGTAGAAACGACGTACATCTACCTTGATTAAATTGAAGATGAATCTAATGCTGAAAACACATGATACTAGTACCTAAATTTATCACGAAATTGTATTTTCTATTTGGTCATGAGTTGTCAAACTGACCAACCATTTGGCGATTCCTGCTTTGCCCGTACTTGGCACCCATTGCAATGATGTATGAATCATGACCAGATAGCACTGACTACTACAAATTTCATCAAATGCAATGA
Source organism: Petunia x hybrida (assembly GCA_037355625.1). Classification (NCBI taxonomy): domain Eukaryota; kingdom Viridiplantae; phylum Streptophyta; class Magnoliopsida; order Solanales; family Solanaceae; genus Petunia; species Petunia x hybrida. The sequence goes on along the minus strand of JBBBVM010000006.1, from coordinate 731,886 downwards.
CATTTGAAGAAGGAAAAATATTATTTTCTGAATATGATTGAAATATATATATATCACACATTCAGAAGTCCAACAAAAGAGTCAAGGCTGCCCGAGTCTAGGAAGTACTTAGCTGAGTCTACTAAACTCAGTTGCAAATTTGTCTCATGGTATTTGCTCTAAAACAAACAGTCAATAAAAATTGGATTTCAAGTGGAAGTCAACCTTCGGAAACATAATGCCATTCCTCCTTTCTTGGACATAGACTTGCCGTTATCACCCTCTTAAATGTCTCTTAGACTTGTGATATACAAAACTTGATATTTTATGGTTTAATCAACTAATCAAATAGGCCTTAATCACAACTAGGTTTTGGTCAGCTATATGAATCTTCCATGTCTATTTCATTCTAATGAACCCATTACATTTCATCCTGTAAATACTTTTATCTTTTAAGGCAAATTTTGGATTTCTTTAAATCTCGTGCTTACCCCTACCGTGGCCTAATGTTAGTGTAACAACAACAATAAGCCGAACTATTTATTTTTTCTTTTTTATCTTTCTATTTTTTGAAATTTCAAATCATATTCTAACAAGTATCTGTCATGGTTTCATCACTTCATATAACTTTGTTGCCATTTACACAGAAGACGAAGGTGTCATGCAAAGAGTCCTCAACTTTGACAGAAGAAAGGTTGTCCAAATTGGTGCAGGAGCTGAGCACTCTGCTTTGGTAACAGGTGAGGATCTGATGCAGATTTTGTGTTGAGAAGCTATCTATTGCATTTTAACCCGTCTTTATTACTGGACTACTTTAAACTTACAGATGACGGCTCAGTAATGACATGGGGTTGGGGTGAACATGGTCAGCTTGGCCTTGGAGATACAAAAGATCAAACTCGCCCTCAGATTGTAAGTTTATGCAATGAGCAATCTAGGAAACCATGTGCTGGTAGAGTTTACTGTGGCAGTGGTTTCACCTTTGTTGTCAGGACGTATACTATGAATTCCAGTTTCTAATACAGCGATGTTCAGGATTTAAAATGCAATAGTTCGCTTTGTTCCTTATCAAGAAAATCATCTGCTATTTTATAGCTGTCTTGGTAATAGAGGATCATGGACCTCGACTAGTTGGGATCGAGGTGGCAGTGTATTTATTGCCATCTTTGGCAAGGACATAAGTTTTCCAGTTATACTCGATTGTACTGTAGCTTTTTTCGTCGATCATGATGTTCATGGCTGAGATTCAAATCCTGTGTCATTTGTCTTGTACTAAATAAGTGTAACATTACACATTTGACAAGGGAAAAAATGGCGTGATGATGTCAACGTATAGTCCGTATGAGACTTCCCTAATATTTATGTCAGTTTATAGAGGGGAAGCTACCCTGCAAATCCTACTGTGGTCGCAGGATTTCAAGTAAATCAACCAGGGGAGATCAATTCCTTATGACAATTAGATTCATAGCAACAGCCATTATGGTTCTCTTGCTATGCACAATTCCTTCATTATTAATCATCGCATAAACAATATCTGCATTACTAATCCTTGCATAACTTCTAAACCAAAAGATCAGTAAGAATACAAGTATTGCATAAAGACTGGTGTCTGGTCCCTTGTGTTTGTTTGGTTCAGTTGTGGTCTTTACCCATCAGACAAACTACAAGCCATTTCCCATCCTTTAAACATAAGCATATCAAGCAAGCTAAATTTGTAGCTTAAGTGAACTGACAGGAAGGCCCAATAGACAAAAGAATTTCAACTTTGTAAAAGAATTAATCCGAATCAGCTTACATCTTTGGAACAGATGGTTACATCGCCCAGAAACATATCCTGTACTTGTTAGGCGTCAAAGAATTAATCCGAATCAGCTACAAATTGTTGAGCTATGAACAATTGCTACTTTGGAGTGTACAACAACACTATATTAGTCCCTTAACCACATCGGATCAGTTAATAATCACTCAGTTCCTAGAGTATCTTCTGCTCTTATGCGACAATGAGAAGATTATTGTCATAACCATTGTTGTTAACAACGGGCCTCAAAGGATCAACCTTCCATATGCCATCAACAAGGAATTTGATCTGCACCGAAAGTATGAGACCACTACTTCAGAATATGCTATAACATTGAATATTAAGATCAGTACAAGGGATTACACACCTCATATCTGCCTGGATACAACATTAGGCTTACAGTAAAAATACCGGTGCGTGATTTCTCCATCTTTCTCTGCAATCCAATACATCATATCAATTTACTAACCACATTATATCATTCTACTAACCAAGAACAAGAAGCCCATTGAAAATATCTACACAAAGTATCTTCTTCTTTTTTCTTTTCTTTCTTTCTTTCTTTCTTTCTTTCTTTTTTTTTTCCCCCTTTTTGTGAAAGGGACTTATCGAGAAGCCCTTGGAGCAGTAATTCTGTTTTTTTTTTTCCTTTTGGGCCCGATCTAGCACCCACATCTCCCCTCTGCCGTCTCCCACCCCCCCCCCCCAAAAGAAAAACAGAAAGAGTTCGAGCCAAAAAAGCATATTGCTTGCTAATACACAGCAGGTAATCTTATCCAGACCCAGACATTACGTTGTTATAATTCTGCTTTCATCCTTACACAAGAAATACAGGGAGTCAACTTTCTTCGAGACATTTCTAAATAAATTTTGCAGAAAAGAAAATCCTAATGCCATCAATAAGAAATGCATCACATTTGTACGAGATGACCAAAACTCATAAAATGTTGATCTGATAGTAGGAAATTTTGTCCTACATATTGGGAGTAAATTGTTGCCTCCTATTTCTAATCACATATGGAGAAGCAATATCAAACCTGAGTTGTCCATCCATCAAATGACCCTGTTAGAAGAACCTCAGTGGCAGAGCTATGCCAAACGATGTGAGTAGTACGAAGAAGCTCTAAAGCTTTACTAGCACCAGCAATCCTCTTTTGCTTCTCTTCCAACAATTTCTCTGCATCACTGCAAAGTATGGTGTGGTACTCAGTTTTGGTAAGGGTATCTAGTATAGAGTGCATAATAAGTAAATGAGAAAGGATGCAGACATCAACGCTAGTGCCATTCTCCCCTCAAGTATAGCAAGTTTTGCACGTGTGGACCGCAGCCTCGACTGAGCATTCATGACCTCATTCTCCTGGAACTCACATGCATCCGAAAGCTTCTGCAACTCACTAGGGGATCTATCTAGAACCTGAGAAAACAAGAGTTCTTAACAGCGGTACGAGTATCACCCCTCCAAAACACTAAGAGACAGCAAACTTCTTTTGAAATTGTCAAATACATATATTTTGGGAAATTCAAAGCCATTTCTACTTAAACAAGTGGCAGCGGAACCGAAAATTTTTCTCTTAGATAATTTGCTGTTCTTTAAGAGAGAATGTGAGAGTACAAGGAAGCAGTATCAGGTTATTGAGTTAAAGTACCCGCGAAAAATTTCTGCTAGGAGGAAATTCATCAAAATACATATATAATGTTGAATTTACATTGTAGATTGATATAAGAATTACACCATGTTCTGACAAGTCTTATCGGAAAATTCTCATGGGCAGAAAAAGCATATTAAAATGTATTTAGCAGAATTAAGCAAACATCAGTGCTTTGGGTGAACGAATTGCCTTACAACACTAATGGAATTCGCCATGCTACATAGGAACATAAAATCATATCATAGTAGGAACATTTACATTATTATGCATGACTAAAGAAAGACGCAATTCTAGACAAACAGAAGATGCAGATTCCTACCTCCTTTGAACTGAACTCCTGGTTCTTGGATCTCAGGAAGCGAAGGGTTGAGGATAGCTCAAGCTCTAAATGTTGAAGACGAGTTCTTATGTCATTATGGTTACTTTTCCATCTTTCCGAAGCTTCATTGCTATTCTCTGTGATAGTACATACATCATCTCTTGAAGATTCAGTTTTGTCTCCGTCTGGTCTCTTGCTGAAAACAATCTCACCAGCTGTACATAGCGGGGGTCAAATCGAGGCTACAAACTATGAACATGATTGGATTCAGGGAAGTGAATACCTTCAAAATCTGTGACCTGAGAGCCTGCACGCTGCATGCTCCATGTTCTCCACATATCTGGGGTGTATTCGTGGTTAAGCTGCCCTCCTGAATCACTTATAGTGCCTTTCTTGGGATTACCTGTGGTAAGGCTTCCATTTTTTCCATGGTCAGTCCTGTACTCTACAATGCAACAAACATGGCATCTCGTGTTTTAGAATCCCATTGTATAAAGATAAAGCACCAACTTATGAAAATCTCAGTTTAACACTAGCCTAAAGTTTCAGGTTTCAATTATCACTACAGCTAACAAAAGCATGGTGCACAAAAACACTTTATGATTAAACAGCATTCAAAGCGGCAACCAAAACAGATTCCAACAGGTTTATTGAGCATGCCATCCTACATTCAGGCTAAAAAGTGGAAATAACATCATACCCGTAATAGCAGTTCCAAAGCTTCTATCATCCATGTTATCCCTACTTGAATACTTAGCTCCATATCCATATTTGCGCGTATTAATACCAAGAGATGAGATCCTGTCTTTCTCTAATCGATTCAATATCCCTTCAATGCCGCCATCTTCCTCAACCGCAGCTTCACTGAAGCACAAAACAATCAACAAATTTTCAACAAGAATCCACAATGAATGGCTTATAAATTCAATCACAATAAACCCTTAACTTCTAATTTTTGGCTCAAGTACAAGATTTTATAAGAACACTACTACTTTTTATCAAAGATTCTTACTTTTAACTTTTATATTTGGCTCAAGTCATAGATTCTCTATTTCTAATATCAAACTCTTTAAGAGCAAGAAACATTACTCTTTATCAACAAAGGCACCTTTTGCAAGGAGGGACCTCACAAATTTTCAATAGCATCGAGAATGAATGGCAAATACATTGAATCGCTATTATCACTTAGAATCAGATATTCCTTCTTTTAACTTCTATTTTCAGCTCAAGTACAAGATTTTCAAGAAACACTTCAGAAACAAAGATTCCTTGTTTTAATTTTTATGTTTGGCTCAAGTAAAAGATTCTCTCTAACTAACAAAATCTTTGGATAAACAAACATTATTCTTTATCAACAAGAACCAAGATACAACAACAACATACATACACAGTATGATCCTACGAGTGGGGTCTGGGAGGGTGACCTTACCCCTACCTCGAGTGAGGTAGAGAGGCTGTTTCCGATAGAACCTCGGCTCAACAAGAACCAAGATAATACACAATAAAACAAAGCACATTTTGCAAAGGAGGAACCTCACAATGATCTACCAGATGAGGAAACTTCTAGCTGAGAAGAAGAATCTTGATTCCCTCTTAAAAAATCACTTTCTTGATATTTTTCAACTTTTCTTTGCAACTCCTCAATATCAAAATCCATTTCTTTAAAATTTTCTTGCTCAGTGAGTTCCTGTTCTTCATCCCAACCAAAAGAATACCACCCACCCCTCTTCTTTATACCCTCAACCAAATCAAATCTTCCTGCTTTTTCCAATTCTTTCTTACTTGGAAATGCATTAGGATTCTCAGATTTTTCCATAAAGGCTAAAATTTCAGCTTCTAACTCTAAATCCAATTTACTCACTGACCCTTTTTCACAACAACAAGAAAACACACTATGCTTATCAAGAAACTTCAAAGAAGTCATCTTTTTATCTAAAATAAATTCAAGAACTCCATGTTTTCTTGGGTTTAGTACAAAAAAATGAAAAGGGGCTGTAGGGAAAGTTAAAAAAGAGCAGAAACTATGAGGCTTTGTGAATTTGGTATTATGTATTGGAATGAGTGAAACCATTGTTCAGGCATTTCTTCAAACAGATTGTATGCAATTAAATTGTGAGCAAGGGAAGAAAATGAAGAAACTAACAATGCAGTACAAGTAAACAAATGCGTAGAATGCAAACAATTGTGAGTTGATAACTGTGTATGAGCTAAGACTTGTATTTATGTAAAGTTCGAAAGAAAGACCAACTTTATTAATTACTCTCGATCCCTATTTGTTTGTCATAGTTTGACTTGGCACAAAGTTTTATAAAGTAAGGAAGGCTTTTGAAACTTATGGTCTAAAATAAGCCATGAATAGGGATGGCAACGGGGCGGGGCGGGTGCGGGGCGGGTTTAAGCCATTTGCGGGGCGGAGCGGGGCGGGGCGGGGCGGGGCGGGTTGCGGGTTTATCTAATTTTTTTTTTTCAAATCCTTGTAGAACTTGTATATATATGTTTTTATATAAAAGTTATCTTAAATAGAAGTTAAATCGTAATCAAATTATATGTGTTTTTATATAAGAGACTTAATTTTACAACAAACTTATACATATGGGTATGTTTAAAATCTATCATTAGAATAATAAAATTATTGCCCAAATTACTATGATAATTTACCTAAGATAAGATGATTAATACTTGAGAAACTCGTTAATTAGTTCATAAAATTAACAAAAAAAAATAAAAATAATATAGCGTGGCGGGGCGGGGCGGGTTAATGCGGGACGGGGCGGGGCGGGTTTAATTTTTGCGGGTTAAGATTCAACCCGCCCCGCACCCGCCCCGCCCCGCCCCGTTGCCATCCCTAGCCATGAATATTTGTGTGGCTATAAATGAGTCAAAAAGTAACTTTAGAGTTGAATTATTACCAAATTTAGAAGTATGATAATCTTTTTGGGACACACTAATAAGGAAAGTATGACAAACAAAGTGGGACAGAGGGAGTATGTGTTTCAATTTATGAGAGCATATTTGACGACGACAATAATATAGATAGTGTAAGATAACAAGCGTGTTTGAAGATTGTGAGATGTAACAGTTTTACGCCTTGAGTAAGGTAGAGATATTGTTTTCAATTTAAAATTATTAGTTTTACCCAAGTTATATATTTGTGGAGCTGTGAATCAAGTGAAATTTATGTTTTAAGTATGTTAAGAGCTCTCATTTAAAAGGCTTTTCTGGAACTCGTCTTGGGGCTTGCTTAAGAGGGGCACTAGCAAAACTCCCTGAGGCTCATGTGTGGGGCTTAGCTCTGTGAGGCTTACGGCACAAGCGCTCCGATTATACGCCCAGAGCACGCCTAATGCTTAATGCGTGGGGCTCACTTAATAGATCCTATGCAAATCAACTTTCAATATTAACATTATTTATCCACAAAATTCTTTAAAAATGAATAACACAAGTTTCATCTGTAAAAGGTTGAAAATCGAGTATAAATCAAATAATGAGACACAATATTGCGTGTACTATAATTGAAAATGTGAATATCATATGTACATTTATTCTGAAAATGAACAGCCAATGTGTCATTTGTTTCTATAAGCTTCTCTAGTTTTTTTTTTAATTAATTTCTCAAACTATTTATGTGTTTTCTATATTTTTCTTTGTAAATATGATATTTTTAAAATTTATAAATTAAAATCCACGGGGCTTACACCACATTCCATAGTAAGTAAAACGACTCGCCTCACCTCCCCATCTTTTAAAACATTAGTTAGGAGTAACATTTTATATGATTATAAAAACTTTTAATTCAATATATCATAAAATAAAAAATTAATTTCAAAATTTCCCCGAATCCTTTTCTTGGAACAAATTAAAAAGGAAACAAGGTCTTAAATTGAAACGAGAGAGTAACTTAGAGCCTGTTTGGTCAAGCTGTCAAAATTAGCTTATTTTGAGAAGTGTTTTTATGTAAAGTATTTTTCTAAGAAGTGCTTTGCGAGATTACTAGTTTGTGTTTGACCAAATTTTGAAGAAAGCTTTTATTTTTAATTTGTGTTTGACCAATATTTGAAAAAATTACCAAATTACTAAAAATGATAGATAAGTAGAAGTTATTTGAATTAAATATGGAAGTTTGATATGGTATTTTTGTCCCAAATAATCAAAATCATTTATTTTTTGGAAAAACTACTTTTCCTGCTTCTGCTTGAAAACTACTTTTGTTATTATTCAAAAACACTTATTTTTCATCAAAAGCTTAACCAAACACTTTTATTTTATTAAAAAATATTTTTTATGAAAAATAAGTACTTTTGACCTCAACCCGTTTGGCCAACCAAGCTCTTAAACTACTTTCATAGGATTCATCAAATTGTGGACTTTTATAGGTATCAAATACGTATGGATATAAAATAGATATAAGTACTTTTATAGTAGTTTATTCACACACTTTCCTAAGCTATGTGAGCTTAGTTACGCCATATTCCAAGTCGTTCTGACCAGTGTTTTCAAGATTTGGTTTTTGTATCCTTTGTGGGTAAGGTAGTGTCTGCCATGTTAGAGAAAGAAACTTGTATAACAATAGAAGCTTCTACGTATCTATTTTATGTATTTTTTAAGGTGTTACTCCCTCCGTTCCATTATATGTGTCATAGTTTGGCTTGGTACGAAGTTTAAGAAATACTTTTGAAACTTATGGTATATAATAAGATATAAATGTTTGTATGATTGTAAATCGTTTCATAAATGGCAAAACTGTAATTTTAAAGTTAAATTGTTATCAAATTTAGAATGATGTTATTCTTTTTGCAACAGACTAACAATGAAATACTGCCACATAAACTGGAGCAAATATAGTATCATTTACCGGCCTCTTCAGTTTTGTTTTTGAAATCAAACTCCCCTCCCAATAAATCAATTAATTTGGATTGGCTCTATAAGACGTTTACCACAAAGTTTTAGCTTCCGTATCAACCAAAGAGAATTTCATTTTTAAGCTTGAAAATCTCTTATTAAGGGTGGAGAAATACTTGCAACATTTATTTCTATGGTGATGCAGTATAAAATGGCCTAAACGACAACCCTCAAGAGCCAAGCGAAGAAGAAACAGTGCAGGAAACAGGGCAGGCCAAAACAGAGCAAAACAGGGCAGCACTTTCTGAGCTTACTGCCTGGCGACAGACATTTGCTCTGCACGATCGCGACCACACCTGCGCGATCGCGAAGAGCAGTTATTTGCCTTGCGCGATAGCGCGCACCTTGACGCGATCGCGGGCCTCTGAAGATTAGTGCCTTGCGTGATCGCTATTCCTTTTGCGCGATCGCGAAGACCAGTGGAGGGGCAGCGGACCAGAATCTAGGCAAACCTTGTAAAGGGGTGCTATAAATACACCCCTTCTTCATTTATTGCTTTTTAGCTTACTTTAAACACAAAATATTAATGAGCATTGCTCTTGAACCCTTGTAACTATTTTGGCTTGAAATAAATTGGATGAATCCAAGTTGCTCTTCAATCCTATTTGATCATTCTATTTGCTCGAACCTCGTGTCTCTTGAGGATAGTTGCCTAGCGTAGGTGATTCTTTCCAATCGTTCGGGGTGTAACGAAACAAGTTCTTCGTTGCTACTTGGACTTTCGTGTGAGTCTCGTCTCGTTTCTTATCTTTTACCGCTTTCATAGTTTTCGATTGCATCAGTTGGTATCAGAGCACGGATAGGTTTTGTTCTTACAAACCCTCGATCGTGACTCTTTATCTTGTTGTTATATTCTTGTTCTTGTTTTATTGAAAAAGAAGAAAAAAATCCAAAAACTTGAAAACCACAAAAAAATTGCTAGATGTTCTTGGTTGTGATGATTTCTTGGGTGTTTGTTATCGGGGATTGCTTGTTATCATATTTCCGTTGATTTGGTACCCACGAAACACATTTGGGAGTTGTGAATCAAAATCTTGAAAACCAAATCTCAAAAGTTGAAAATTCACAAAATTTGCTAGAACTTATTTGATGTTGTGAATTCTTGGTTGTTAGGTATCGAGGATTGATCCTTATAGTTACCCCGTCGTTTTGATACCCCCATAACATCATTTGGAGTAGCGGAATGAAAATCACATTTTGAATCTTGAAGGTTTTTGAAAACTTTCGATGAACATGTCCAAAAAAAAAAAACCTTGAAACAAGTTGTTTGTTGATTGTTTATTTGGTTAAACCATTGGGGATTGTTTACTACAGTTGAAACCACCTCTTGGGAGCTTGAGAACTGAAAACAAGTTGAATTGGGAGTGATTTGTGTGCCAAAAACTGAAGTTACAGTCGGAATTCTGGTTCTGCTCCAGCAGACCTGCGCGATCGCGCAGAGTCTGGCGCAATCGCGCTGAAGCAGCATTTACCCATCGCGATCGCGCGCCAATTCACACGATAGCGAAGTGCATTCCATTCCAGAAAATCCTGCTTTGGGACAGAATGTTCGCAAAGGCTTCGTAACAGTTTCCAATCACCAAAACTCCAGTTGTATCATCAAAAATGGTGAGTTTGTGGATCACAAACAAAAATTCATTCAATTCCGAATCCGTTTAGTGACGATTCGATCTTTGAACATTTGATCGCGTCACTTTCGGTTAGTACTTTGAGGGTAACACTTCTACCTAATTAGTACTAATCCATTGTGCGAATAGGATACTCGTGCCTAGAAGGAGAGTAGATCTCAAAGAAGATTCGTAGTTAATTGTTTGCTTCAAGTGCGCACCAAACAGCGTAGCGTTCATCGAGTCCCATTGAATCCACTCTTCCCGAAGAGCATTTGGTTCTTGTGACTTGGATTGATCATTGAGGAGGTTGCGCAACTACGAGGAAGCTATTGATCTCAAGCTTGTGTGAACCTAACCCCAAACTTGAGTGAACCCGAGTGACAAGCAAAAGTGAGGGAGTGAGTGAGGACTTTTACTCTAACCTCTTTCTTGTCTTTGATTTATGTAGGTACATGGCCGGAGACATGTACGATACCATTAAGGTCCCAGTAAGCACTTTGGCCTACCTTTTGGCCGAGGTGAGATCCATAAGCTCGAAGTTTGATATCCTCAAGGAGGAATGGACCCCGAGTGTCCAAAGGGGTACCGAAGGAGATACTAGTGATGAAATGTTGGGCATTCCCCAACCGTTGGGCATTTCCCAACAAGTGGGCATTCCCCACAACTTGGGCATTCCCCAAGGTGATAGTGAACAAGATGATGAGCTTAAAACGACACTTGTGGTACGGAGGAGTTTGGGTGCCATGAGTCTTGCGGAGTCGGAGCATGTGCAAAGGGAGAATCTCTTCCATGCTAGGTGTCGTGTGATGGGGCAAGTGTGCTCAATGATCATTGATTCGGGAAGTTGTGCTAACATAGTGAGTGAGACCTTGATTTCCCAATTGCAATTGCCTACTATAACGCATCCACATCCCTACCGCTTACAATGGTTGAGTGAGTGTGGAGATTTGAGGGTGGTGAAGCAAGCTTTGATTGAGTTTGGCATTGGGAATTATCGAGATAAGGTAATGTGCGATGTAGTCCCTATGCAAGCTTGCCATCTCTTGTTTGGAAGGCCATGGCAATATGGTCGGAGCATAGTACACGATGGTAGGACCAACTCTTACACGGTTTTGCATCGTTCTAGAAAGTATGTACTCAAGCCCTTGACGCCGAAGCAAGTAAGTAATGACTATAGGATTATGAGGGAGTTGAAGGAAGCCGCTAAGGCCAAGTTACCCATAATACTTGAGCCCGGAACCAACAATCTTATGGTCATGCCCTTGCAAGTTGAGAATGAAACATCATCCGAATCTACAATTGGCCTTGAGCGAAAAATGAATGAAATGAGAGGAGGGGAAATACCAAATGAGAGTGAGGACACCCTTTGTTCTAACCATGTTCTATCTTCTTCTCTTTCTATTTGTTTTGGCTTATGTGTAGGTACTCTTGGAGGCGAGCTAGTGGAGCCTCAACCGGTTGGTAAGAGAGAAAGACAAGAGGGTGGATCTCGACATTGTGAGTTTCATGAAGGAGGACTTGAACATGACACTTCAAGCGATGTGAGTACTCACGGGAGCTACTCAAAAGTAAGTGTTTCTTCACCTTCTCATGAACATGTTAATCCCTTGACTTGTGAAGACTCAATGTTAGATAGTACTTGTAATGCATGTAATGAAATTGCAACTAGCGTAGAGTCGATTAGTCAACTTGTGTGTGCATGTGAACCACTAGTTGAGAGGATTGATAAGCCACATCATGATGTGAGATCGATATTCAATGAACCTCTCTTTAGTAAGGAAATGGTAGTTGATTATACTTGTGAGCCTTGTTATGACACACCACCAATTTTTGATAAAGGGGAAGATGAGTTGTTTGATCATGCCCTTATTGATTTAATTGCCTCTGGTGGACCTATGTGTTGTAGTGGGGAAAGTATTGACCTTGAGGAGTCCATAGTGGATGAGATGGATCGAATTATATTTGATGACTCCTCAAGTGCGAGTGATGAACCTAGCTATGATACTTCACATTTGCTTGACATTGAGAATGGGATGTGTACTTTTACTAATCCTTTGTTTGATGGCATCCTTCTTTGTGGTGGTGAGTTGTATCGAGCTAGAGTTAGGAATGAGTTGGAACCTCCATGGTGTGAGGGATTTGATCCCATAGACAACTCTTTGTTTGAAGCTTCGAGTGAGGTAGATGATTCTTCTAGAGACCCTACTCTTGTTGGTTCGGGTTATGATGATGAAGAGGTCATTAATAATCCCTTCCTTGAGAGCTTACCTTGTGAGGGGGGTTGTCTTAGGGATGAAATTGGAGGTGAGGAGGTATCTCTTAGTGTGAGTATTAGGGCTTTTAAGAAGGGGAGTGGAGTGATTGATTCTAATTGTGAATTGACTTACTTTGTCTATCCCATCCCACATGTTAACCACACTTTGAGAATTGAGCATGCCAAAACCATTGTGCCGAGATGTGAAAGTGATGCATTGAAGGTTTGGTATGTTGATCATGGGCTTAGGGGTCATAGGAACTTTGATTGCTTGATCTTGAATGTTCTATGTCCTAATGATCCCCTTGTTTGTTATGGTTGTGAGTGCTTGACACTATGGAGCCAAGAACTTGTTGTTTCCTTTGGAGGCATAAGCTTCTTGATTGGTATTGATACTTGGCTCTATCACAAGAGCGAATTTTCCACCTTGCTTGCACTTACTCTTGTTGGACTTGCCTACTCGTGTAGTGGGAAGTCTTGGTGTACTAGTCTTGAACTTACGGATCGTGGGGAATTTGAAAACTTGATGTTGCATATACCATGTACTATCGATCTCTTTGTTTATTCTTGTGTTGGGTGCACTCCTTTGTTGAACCAAGTAATTATTAGTTCCCTTGGGAACATGAACTTCTTTATTGCTATTGATACTTGGTTATACCATAAGAGTATGTTTTTCCCACACTTGGTGCACTAACCTACTCTTGTAGTAGGAGCTTTTGTTTTGTTTGTCTTTGGATGTAGGCTTTGATGGTTCGATTTCGAGGACGAAATCCTTTCAAGAAGGAGAGGATGATGCAATATAAAATGGCCTAAACGACAATCCTCAAGAGCCAAGCGAAGAGGAAACAGTGCAGGAAACAGGGCAGGCCAAAACAGAGCAAAACAGGGCAGCACTTTCTGAGCTTACTGCCTGGCGACAGACACATTTGCTCTGCGCGATCGCGACCACACCTGCGCGATCGCGAAGAGCAGTTATTTGCCTTGCGCGATAGCGCGCACCTTGACGCGATCGCGGGCCTCTGAAGATTAGTGCCCTGCGCGATCGCTATTCCTTTTGCGCGATCGCGAAGACCAGTGGAGGGGCAGCGGACCAGAATCTAGGCAAACCTTGTAAAGGGGTGCTATAAATACACCCCTTCTTCATTTATTGTTTTTTAGCTTACTTTGAACACAAAATATTAATGAGCATTGCTCTTGAACCCTTGTAACTATTTTGGCTTGAAATCAATTGGATGAATCCAAGTTGCTCTTCAATCCTATTTGATCATTCTATTTGCTCGAGCCTCGTGTCTCTTGAGGATAGTTGCCTAGCGTAGGTGATTCTTTCCAATCGTTCGAGGTGTAACGAAACAAGTTCTTCGTTGCTACTTGGACTTTCGTGTGAGTCTCGTCTCGTTTCTTATCTTTTACCGTTTTCGTAGTTTCGATTGCATCATATGGTTTCGACGTTTCGTTCGTGACTCTGATTTTGGACTCGAACATTACTTTTATAGGACTTGCTTATTCTACTTTGATGTCCTTTGAGGTAAATTTGGTGGCTCAAGAAATGGAATATGATTTGGGCGACTTTGAACTCTCTCAAGTATCATTATTGTTTTTGTTTATCCAAAACTAGAGAAATAATAGGGACTACAATGTATTGTGTTACAAATGGAATAAAAAGATAAGCTTATTGAATTTATAATGATTTTTTTTATTAGATGTGAATAGTGATGCGTCTTTTAGTGGACAAACCCGTATGGTCTACATTGAGTTAGAAGAAAACAACATGTTTAGTTTAGGCTAATGAGATCACTGTAGACTGCCAAATTTCAAGCGTTAAAAGATGAACAAATAGATCATCAAAAATAAAAGAAAATAGGAAATCCTTGCAAAGATATTTTGTCCAAGTCAAAGCCAATAATATCAAATCATTAACATGTTAACTAACAATCATCAAAAGCTTTGCATGTTAAAAGTGGGCTAGCGCAGAAAAAAGAAACAAATTTCATCAATCCTTGAAAATTCTGTATATGTACTACTATTTGTCACTTAAGTGATTTGATAGGGTGTAAAGATAGAGTTAATTAACTATAGTTAAAAGAGAGAACCATATTGTATGCCAACACCATGTATTGAATTAGTATATATACCGAGTGTGAGTAAATTTTTTACTATATTATACTCTCATTCTAGCTAAAATATTGATAGTACCGAATGCGTAGCATAGTATTTATCCTATGTAGATATCGTTCATTTCAGATAAAGACTTATTACTATCCACATCTTGCCGTATACTTGATGGATAGGCTAAAGCCTATATCCATTTGGACAATGACTGTTCTGATTCTTGTTTAGAATCTTTAATACTTATATAGATGGAAAAAAAAATTCAGTTAACCCCTTAATTCCATGAGCAAACTTTTGTAATATACTCTTATTATTGTTTATTTTCAGATATTTTTAATTAAATAAAAAAGTATGTGACCATGCTATGTTAAAGGAAATGGTTTACAAATTGATAACAAACCACCCCCACCCCCACCCCCCCCCCACACACAGGACAAATATTCCACGTATTTGCCTTTAGGCTATTCCGGATCCATCTATTGGATTTGATCTTGTTCAGATGTTACAATCAGCTTTTTTATTTCAAGAATTTGTGCCCATTAGATATTTTTGTCTAGGCTGTCACCAGTTACATATTTTACGTAAGATTTTTTTTAGTTTTACTATCAATCGGGAAAAGAATTACGGACACGTGTTAGAGAATTGCATATACGTGCTAGACCTTAGTTAAAAAATTGGAGAATTTTCAAAACTAGGCAGCCCACAACACAAAATTACAAATGAGGGGCCATATTTCATTCATAGCACCCCTTTATTTTTACATTACACAACATAGCACCCCCTTATTTTCAAAATTACATAACATAACACCCATTTCAACTAAAAACCCTAGGAGCAATTCCCTCACCCTCCCCCACCACTGCCCCGCCACAGAAACCGAGCCGCCGCCGACCAGCGGTGGCCGGAAAATGAAAAATTCACCGAATCTCGCCGGATTTGCTTATTTTATTTGTGGATTTATTTAAATAATTATTTTTTGATAATTTTATACACCTAAATCTATCAAAGTAATAAATTATACATGTAAATATATAGAAAAATATGTATGCAAGAAGGAAAATACAAAAATATCCACAAAAAAAATAACTTTTATACAAAACATCCATAAAAAGTGCACAAATCTGAAATTTATACAATTTTATTCATTGTTCATACATGCATATACAACTTTATATAATTTTACAATGCATAAAATGTATTTTATACACTGTCAATACGTACATATACAGATTTATACATTTTTATATATGTTTACAGAATTGTATAAACTTGTATAAAAATGTATAAAAGTGTATAAACTCACAAAAATAATTGTAAACAGTGCCTGGGGCAGATTTTACTCAAAAGCTTAACAAATATCCAAGATCTATACAGTTTTATACAAGAAAAATACTAGATCTAAACATTAAATAAAAGTTTTAATAAAAAATAGTAGATCTCAACGAATTTTTATGAAAAAAGTGAAGAAAAAGAAGAAACTTGATAAATAAACTCCTCACCGGAGTTTTGATCGGAATATACAACGAAAATCAATATTATTATTCAAAAAACAAAAAGAAAAAAAAAGGAAAAAGAAGAAGGAGAAGCAGCGACGGTGGTGGTGGTGGTGACCACGGCGGCGACGGCGTCAGTGACTTGGAGGAAAGGGGATGACGGTGGGGCAGTGGTGGAAGGGTTGGGGGCGGGGGGGGGGGGGGGGCGGCGGCGCTGTTAGGTTTAATGGGGAAGAGAAGAGAGAAAAATGGAAGGAGAGAAGGAGAAGAGAGGAAAAATGGGAGCTAGGGTTTTTTTTCTTTAAATAGGGAGGTGCTATAGAGTGAAAGAAAAATTTAAAAAAAGGGAGGGGGTGCTATGTCGGGTAAGGTAGCAAAATAGGAGTCTTTTTTGGTAATTTTCATGAGTGGGGTGTCTCTCAATGTAATTGTCCTTAAAAAAATCCTGATGATCGCTAGGACCAATCAAGGATTTTTGAAATGAACTTCAGCCATTGAGACTAAAAATTAAAGAGTTTTCTTATAAGAAATAAAAATATGAGAGTGATATCAAAGTGTCCTATTTATGTAAATTCCTACTCCCTTGATAGTCGTATCATGTGGAGGCAAATCAAAATTTTTAATTTTATGAATTCTAACCTTTAAATTCTTATCACGAAACTCATTACACATTTACAATTATAATTCATAATTTTGTATTACTATGTATTGAACTTTTAGTAATTTTTTACATATACATATTTATGCTTCACATCAAAAATAGTGTAGTGATGACGCCTCTGGCTGACATAGTAGAGATAGTGCTCGTAGCTTTTCCATGATGAATATTCATGTAACGGATTTTAGTAAGGTGTAAGATATTGTATGTGTTTCTTTAATTTCATACTGTGTTGATTGAAGATCAGTTGTTCGAGCCCAAAGATTAATGTTTCGATTTTGTTTTCTACCTAGCCAAAACAAAAGGCAACGACAAAACATCCCGCATTTACAGGCTATACATAAGAAAAAAAATGAACAAACATATAATAACAGACTCGGAATTGTACCCAACTAGGTAAGCCCCATATATTGACGTTCCTTCCATTGAGCATTGCACTAGCTTATGTACAAACGGTCAGCACGTTATTAAACTGTTAAAGTAATTGCAGTTCCATGATTGCAATTATACAAGCATCTTCATTAAAATAAGATCAAGTTATTAAAATTTGGGAATCTAAGATGAAACACGTTAGCAAACGAGGCTTTGAAAAATAAAATAAAGTTAGAGCAGAAAAGGAAAGACATGATCATAAAGTGTAGATCTCCAGTGTCTCGTGTTTTTCTATATTGAAACAAGACATGGCGTAGTTTATAATAATTGTGAGCTTCTTTTTGTTTTTTTAATTCTCGACAATGATGGTTCTTCTCTTTTTTAAAACTGCTGTAGAGCCCGTTTGGGTAAACTTAAAAAGTTACTTAAAAGTATATTTGTACCTTTAAGTAAAAAGTGGGTATTTGCTAACTTAAGAAACAGAGTACTTATAAGCACTTTAGTGCTTAAAAGAAGCCAAAAGCAAGAAGTTAAGATTTCCTAACTTCTCAAAAATGATTTATAAGTAACTTTTTACTTTTAAGCTACCAAAAATAAGCCCACCCAAACGGGGCCGTAGTTCTATTACATAGAGATACGGAGAAGGAAAAAGGGTAATGAGACAATGAGATTTGAATTTACACTTATAGGAGTAATAACAAAAGATTAATGGTTTTCTTCCTAATGTAGCATTTGGTTGGCGGTACTAAATATTACTCATATTAAATTACACAATAATTTATATATTAATTTATGCAGCACAAAATGCAAAAGTTAATCTAGTCAAAGATAATTAACTTTAGAATTCTCAATTCATATATGACAATCGGTTCATAATTAATTATCGCATAATTTTTCTAGATTAATCACTACGTAAGTACATATATTGATAGTTATGCCTTATTGTTCCTACATAATTATAATGTGAACTGAACGACCTCTAAATGTGAATGTATTACATATCAACGTCCAAAATGTTTGAAAGGACAATTGGAGATTAGCCTTTCAAACCTGAAACTGATCCGAATCCCATTTATTAGGGGTTTTCCTACTGCATTATTGATAATTAAGGACTCCACGGAAGTAACATATTTTATAGATGGTTCCAAATAAAAAGCACATGCTGTGAAAGGGATATTTGATGTTTTTGGTCAATTTCTTGTCTTATACTAATCCATATAAGTTGTACTTGTACCCTTCTAATAGCCTGTTTGGGATTGCTGCCAAAAACTGCTTATTTTGAGAAGTACTTTTGGCATAAGTACTTTTTAAATAAGTACTTTTGGATAATAAGCAGTTTGTGTTTGGACAACTCATTGGAGAAGTACTTTTGATAAATAATTTGTGTTTGGTTAATCATTACGAAAAGTACTTTTCAGTGTCAAATTACGAAAAGGACATTCAAGTTCAGTTTACATTTGGATTAATAAAAATAAAAAAATAATTTTGAATATTTATCATAAATGACTTTAATTAGAAAATTTATTTAATTAAATGTAAAACATAACGTAAAAGATATAAATTTAAGCTATTGAACAACATAAAATATAGTTAAATCAAAGTGATAACGGAATTAGGAATTTTTAGTAATCACTTGCTTTTAAAAGATGATTTAAAGAGTAGGACATCGTATATTGATAGTAATATCTAGAAATAAAAATTAGTCCTAGAGGAAGAAGATTTGTAAAAGTACATAGTAGAAAAAAATAGGAAAAAGAAAAATATAATTGTATTTTGAGACAGATATGGTTAATTTATAAGGAATAATATGGTAAATATGAATTCTTGGTAAGGATATTTCTGTCTTGAAAAAATTAATAAACTGCTTCTGCTTCTGCTTCTTGGAAGAAGCAGATATTTGTAGCTTCTCCCCAACAGCAGAAAAACTGCTTCTGCTTCTATCTAAAAGTACTTTTTTTTAGTTGCCAAACACCTCAAAATTCCAAAAAAAGTACTTTTGTTGAAAAAAAGCACTTTTGGCTTTGGAGAAGCAATGCCAAACAGGCTATAAGTGAAATGAATCTGGTTTGCCTAATCCTGGTATTGAAACCAATATATTGGACCGATTTAATAATAATGAGTACAACAACAACATCACCACCACCACAGTAGCACAACGGCAACGATACAACATTACAATAATAAGAATAACGTCGATTTGAAGGAGTTAGAGTTATACCACTTTAATCTCATAGTTTCTATGATCTTAGTCTTTATTTGTTTGAATAGGTGTACTTAATCGGGGAGCATTTCAAATATTTGTTCTAGGGATCGTTTCGCACATTCCTTCTTGTATACTTAAATTATTATTCCACGCTCAAAGGTATAGCTCTTGATTTGACTTAGCTGTTAAAATCGGAGATTGTAAACTTTCTATTGAGATAGGCAAACGAGAAAAATCTGTATGTCATCTTATATTTGAACGCTGGTCTTGACCAATTGCCACAATTAGGGCTGCCTATGGTACGGTAAATACCGAATTATCATACCAAACCAAAATATTTTTTACTTTAGTATCGATGTTTTGGTATTTGGTACGGTGTTCGGTATTTATAAAAAAAAACAACCGAACTATCGAAATATTTAATTACATATACAAACTATATATAATATTTATATAAATCATAATAATTTAATTAATCTAAATATGAGCTAATAAAAACCTAAATTAGAGAATATCTAAAACTTCTGATATGCTCATATATTTAATCAAAACTAATAAATATTCATAAACTAAATGAACTAATATCATTACCATCAATTCTCATTTAATGCCTTAACAAAGACTTGTTTTCGGGAAAATTTGACAACTAGCCAATTTTGGACGCCCTATGTGAATTTTATCCAATGTTTCAAAATTAATTGAGAAATAGCCAAAAATTTGTGTGCACAGTTACACTCCATCAGCGTTGGCAAACACCTCAGACTAGTCTCAGTATTTTATACTGGAACTTTGAACTAACATGTTCAAAGTCCCATTATTTTATAATGGGATTCATGTTCAAAGTCCCTAGAGCTTTATATATAAAGTCTAGTATTTTATACTGGGACTTTGAACTAACATGTTCAAAGTCCCAGTATTTTATACTAGGATTAGTGTTTAAGTGATTCCAGTATAAAATACTGGGATTTTGAACATGTTAGTTTAAAGTCCCAGTATAAAATACTGGAATTTGTATGGAGCAGGCTAGTTTTCAAACAGTTTGGCACCGCTGGCTAATATTCATTTAGCACGGTGCAAACAGGCTACGAACCAATTTTTTACGTAGTTTTCCAAGCACTATCAAAACTCAAAAACTTATTGTTTTTGTATAAAAAAGTACACTAGATTATCATAGGTAGCCCATTGGCCTACTAAATTTTACGTTAGTGCATTGCAAAGTTCCATTGTTAATTGTCCAATAAAGCTTCTTAGTTCATTTAGCATTTCTTTATAATATATGTATATATCGCTACTATATGTAAGTCGGAGTCGAACAAACTACGGTTATCGATTTTCCGTACCGCGATTTATCGAAACCGAACAAAAAAATACCAAACCATACTGAAGAAGTTCGGTATGGTAATAGTATAATATTTTTAAAAACCAAAATTACCAAACCGAAGTCTTAAATACCGTACCGTACCGTACCACGGACACCCCTCGCCACAATGATGAATAGCAGTCCAGAAACTCCACACCATCAAACAATTTAACGACCGAAAAGATGAGAGAAAAATAAAGGCCAAATACATCATCAGCCCCTTGAACTTGACACTATATTCCACTTAGACACTCCAACTAAGGTCCTTTCCAGTTGAGCACTTGAACCTTTTTCAAGAGTGTCCATCTAGACTCTTTCCACCTACTCTGTTGAAAAATCCATGCACGTGTTTGTACATGAGTCTTGCGTGGATAAGTGACACATTTATAGGCATTTAAGAAGTAGGTTTGATTGATGATATAGAGATTTCGTTAGGGTTTCTTAGTAGAGTCAATTTGAAAGGAAGAAGAATTGTAAGTTTTTTATCGTCAAAGTCCAACAGACGGGTTGAACTATGAGAGTTTTGGGAAAATGGATTGTGGGTTATCCTTATTAGGATATAGGGTCAAACTTTTAAAACGGGTCAGATCATTAACTCATCATCAGGATGTATTGTATGTTATATGATATGTCCAATTATTACACGTGACAGAATATAAATGGGTCACTAATACACGTAAGACTCGTGTGCAACCACGCGCATGAGTTTTTTAATAGAGTAGGTGGAAAGTGTCTAGATGAATACTTATAAAAAATGTTCAAGTGTTCAACTGGAAATGATCTTAATTGAAGTGTCTAAGTGGAATATAGTGTCAAGTTCAATAGACTGACGATGTATTTGGAGTATGTAAACTTTTACTGCTAATTAACATTGTGGTAGGTAAATAGGTACACCATTAGCAGTAACTGAAGTATGGCCCATGTTGTGGCCATGGTCACTGCTACAACTGTAACAACTAACAAGTGTGAAG
Source organism: Petunia x hybrida (assembly GCA_037355625.1). Taxonomy (NCBI): domain Eukaryota; kingdom Viridiplantae; phylum Streptophyta; class Magnoliopsida; order Solanales; family Solanaceae; genus Petunia; species Petunia x hybrida. The sequence goes on along the minus strand of JBBBVM010000006.1, from coordinate 710,212 downwards.
ATGACGACCGACAACCCACTTTGATGAGAGTTTCCTCTTCTAGATTTCCAAACATTTGGGCCCATAGCCCAAAAAGGTGTTCTTTGCACTACTTTTATCATTGTTTCTAACAAGTATCTAGCCATGTTTAAGACTCAACAATTTCATCAAAATACTACTCCTATCAAATTTTTTGATTATTTTAATTAATTACTATTAAGTATTTTTACCTAAAAATATTTCCCACTCATTAACCAAACGTGAGAAATTTTTTTCAAGAGCCATGAAAAATGACTACAATCATATCAAGTATTGTTATCAATAGACTATGTATATGCTTGAAGAATAGCCATACTCCATTTTATTTTAAGCAAAAAATATCACCTCATCTAAATGTTGATTATATCTTATTATATGGCGCCAATGGCACTATCAGAATTGTCAATTTATATCAATATGATATGGTTAATGTTATGTTAGCATGGTGTAAGCAGGGCAAGCACAATTGGTAAATCGTCCAATTTTACTTTTTAATGAAGAATGTGTTGGTGGATATATAATTGAATGTGATTTCATAAGGGCAAATGATGTGGCCCATGGCCATTACTACAACTTTAGACATGTTTTGAGAATGACAACCCACTTTATTCAATTATTGTGTATGATGTCTGTCTATTTTTATCTTCCACTGACCCACTTTATGATTTTAATATTGTTTACCTTTTACTCAAGTCTTTATAGAATAATTAGTGAGTACTTATATTGATTAGAGAAAGAGAGGCTTTTGAAAAATTACACTAAAGTATTATGGACCTCCTTAATATAATATAGACACTTTTAAACACTTACAGAGTATTTAGAAAATGGAACTTTAAAATATAGCCAAAAAAACCTCTAGTAAAGATACGACACAAAAAAAAAAAAAACGGCGCAAAATAGAAAAATGCTTGCAGCAAAGATACGCCGTGCAACAGAAAAGATACGACGCACAAAAGAAAAGATAGTTGCATAGAAGATACTTGCACAACATATTTGATATAATTACCTACATTATATAATAAAAGTATTGTTACGTTTTAAAAATTCTTTATATAAAATAATTCTCTACAATAGTATATGTGTAACAGAATAAGCATACCTAATTATTGATGATTTATATGAATACGACACTTCTGGTGCCTCGTCACATACTTGGTCCATATAAAGAAAATCTTACAAATTTAAGAAAGTTCTAGACGACTGCCAGATCTTTCTATGATCAACGAGCTGATGATCAACAAGAGTGTGCCTCTTCCGGCCGTCCGCAATGTTTTCTGATGGTGTCTTTTTAGCAAGAATTTTCTTATGAGGTCAAAACCGTAATAGCAACACCAGATATGTCCCTTTCACACAAAAACTTCCCTAGTAATTGCATTGTTGGGCCAAAAGCCCAAAATCTCAACAGAAGATGGACTCTTTTCTAGTCACCAATATGAATTACATAAATAGCCCTTACTTTTTGTAGCCACAATATTGCATTAAAATAATAAAAAAAATCCTAATGTTAATAATTATTTAATACTATTGTCCTTAAATAAAAGATATATATCAATGCTAAAAAATAAAGTAATATTAAATACTAGTATTGATATTTGATATTTATTTTCTTCCTTTGTTTTTAAGGGATATTATTCAATTCAAAATAATATGCCATGAGATGAATTTGTTATATACGAACATACATTCACATTTTAAGGACGATTTTTAGGCAAATTTTTTCTTTTTTCTTTTCCTTTTAGTTGCCATATTTAATATTTGTATAAATGAAATACATATCACCTAAAAATAAGAAAAATAAATACTAAAATAAATAAATAATGAATACACAACCGATCCAAAGATTGAAGTATTGTATTAAAATAGTAAATATTAATATTTATTTATTAGATATTTAATATTTATTACATATTCATATATTTAATATTTAATCACTTAATTAATACTTTATATATTAATGTTTATTAGATACATGATATATGTATGATATTTAATATTTATTTTATATATTAATATTTATTAGATACACGATAAACGTATGATATTAATATTTTATATATTTAATTAGATATTTATAAAAATATTAATATTATATATATTAATATTTATTAATATATATTAATACTATATATTAATATACGATATATGTATGATATTTATTATATATATTAATATTTATTAGATACACGATATATGTATGATATTTTAATATTATTTATTTGATATACGATATATGTATGATATTTATATTTTTTATTACATATCGTGTATCAAATATATTAAAACAAAAATATTAATGTTTATTAAATATATTATAAATATTAGAAAAATAAGTGAAATATGTTATATATATATATATATATATACTGAATACATTGTTACATTATAACTATTAAAAATAAAATATTAAAATATTTATTATGTACATTTAAAATATAAACTTAAATAACTATGTGTTTAATCCCTACAATAATGTTAAAAAATATGAGATCAACATTAACTAAACCCTTAAATTAAGTGATAAAAATAGAATGCTTATTAATTTATAAATGACCTAATGGCTAGAGAAAGAAAGGGAGTGAAAAGTGGGGCTAAGAAAAGTAAATAAGTACTGCCCAGGTGCTTATTGAGTAATTTTCTCTATGAATTAACAATCATTACCTAGATTAGCTTATTAACAGTTTTAGCACTTCTATTGAATTACGTAAGTTTATATTAACAATATCAGTTTTTTTTTAAAAAAAAGCTCCACACCTTTTTTGCTCTTGGTATTGTCTAATTTTAATCAGCTAACTCAAATGGGCCCTTAGTTAGATAAATAGTTGCCTAATACGAGTCTCACCATAAGTTTTTTGAACTCACGTGAACTCTTTTTCGTTACAAAAATAAAGGTCGAAGTCGAAAGCTGCATCAGATTAGAAGCACTTGAGGCAATATATCAAAGTTTGATAAACAGTTCAACCGGTATAGAATTGTCGCAACTATTTTCAAGATGGGGCAAATTTGGCTATAAAGTTAAAGATTATTTTAGAAATGATTTTTATGTATGCACTAAACACGTAAAAAAAAAAAAAATTGCACAATCAGATAATTAATCAGAAGCAACAAGAACATGCACGTATATTTTTCCATGTAAGTTCCACAATTTTCAACTCTAAACAGTGGATAAATACAACAAAACAACGCATATGACCTATTTTAGTGCAAACACATTTTTTACATATATTACCAAACAGCCCACTAAGTATTGATTGAATGTTGATCACCATCACGGCAAAGTGATAGTTCAATGTCAATGGGATTATGTTTCATTTTTGTTTAGTTTAGTTTATACACTGATAGGAACATTCACATTTCCACTGCAATTTATCCAGTTATAAAGGATATTACCAGAGGCGAAGCCAGAATTTGAAGTTTAGGGGTTCGGAATTCCGGTCTGTTTAAGTTACGGGGTTCTAACTTAATAATTTATAAAAATTATATGAATTTTTTAAAATACATACAGAGTTTAGACCAATGTTTGGGGTTCGGCCGAACCCCCCTTCACTACACTCCCTCCTCCCCTGGATATTACTATCTTTAAGCTAACCATTTTAAGCTTAATATGCAGAGTAGTTGATGACTTATTGTAGGTCAACTTAACATAATAGTTTATAGGGTTTATAACACTAACAGACAAGCAAGACATAAAAATTTATTCAAAACGGTCCCTATTTGTGAATCTTACATGAAATATCACCTTTTGCGCGAATAGAAGCCCGCCGCAAGTTTATATACTTTTGTAAATGTATAAAAATTTGTATAAATCTGTATATGTATGTATGTGAAAATGAATAAATCTGTATAAATTTTCAGATTTCTTAACTATTATGGATGTTCATATAAATTTTCAGTTTTATTGTGTATATTTTTGTATTTCTCTCCTTGCCTATGCATTTATCTATGTATATTCATGTATAATTTATTTTTTGAAAGAGATTTGTATATATAATTTTGTATAAAGCAATGATATAGACAAATCAACAACATAAGTTTAGTAAAATAAAAAAAATAACTCCGCCGCCGGTGGGTGAGGGTGTCTGCCGGCGGGTCAGTGGCAGGAAAAGGAGGAAATTGGTAACTAAGGTTTTTTATTTGAATGAGTGTTTAAATTTATAATTTAAGGAGTGTGCTATGCATGTAAGAAAAAAATATGGCCTGCTGATTGTAAATTTGAGTAGTGGGCTGCTTATTTGAAAATTTCCCTAATTTATAAATCTTTTATACTATCATTGCAAAATAAAGGTTTTTTTTTGTCTATTTTAATGCCACATGACCATAATTTCCTAATCTGGATTTGTTGTTGCTAATTTTCCAGGAAGCGGCCATATATAAGAGGGATTTTTACATGGCATAAACACTTACTAAAGTTATAAACATAAAATGCACATATTATCATTTTATTATACAATATAAACAAAAACTAATATAGTGGTCATTTTATGTACATTACTTTTTGTAAGATATATATAGAGTTTATCCTACCTAATTTTAAGAATATATATTTTAACTTATCCATAATTATCTTCAATACACCCTAAATACATTTGTTTTAAATAGTATCAGTTATCCTATAGCATATAGTTACCCGATAAAATAGAATACAAACATCCTACTTGGAACAACGAAAGTTGCATCAGGAAAAGAAGCAGGTATTGAGCTATGATGACAAAGTAGAAATTACGAACTAATATTTTGGATTATTCAAATATTATCTTCTAATTAATTTTGTATCTGACTTTTACAATTGTAATGATTTCAATATCCACTTGCCTGAAGGTCAACAAATGGCAGAGGAACATGGAGCAACAAACCATGGAATTGCATCAGAGAAGGAAGTGGGTATTGATCTACTTATTAGTATCCAATTATTATTTACAAAATATACTCCAAATCTATTGGATATAATCTACACAAAGTATTCTAAAAATATATATTGTGCCTCTGTATACTACTCCAAGTCAATATCCTAAATGTATTTATAAAATATACCTCATATCTTTTAGATATTGTCTGCCCTTAATATTTTAAAATTAGTAAATTATGCCTTTGCATACCACTCCAAAATTATTATCCGATTAATATTTAAAAAATATACCCAATCTCTTTTGGATACTATTTTGTATATAATATTTTAAAAATATACTTTGTGCCTTTTGCATACCTTTTCACAGTGAAGACACGAAGGGAGAAAATCACGAGTTGTATACTGTAAATATTCTATAATTCCTAAGAAAAAAGGAAGACATTTGAGTGTGTAGAAAATATACTATGATATCCCTCTTTTATAATGTAAATGCACGTGACGTGCATGCTGGAATGCTCCTGAATTTATGTTCATTCAGTTAGTATGATATATCAGGTTATGGATCATTATTATCAGCAGCAGGATTGTTACGTGAGTATCCACTTCACCTATTATTTTGGAACATTATTACCCAAATATTTAGGAGCCCCCTTATAAAAAAAAGCTATACAATGGTTATCACTTGTTGATTTTTTCCAAAGGCCAAATAGATGCAAGTGCCATATAGTTTATGGCTACATACGTTTTTTGCCCAAAAAAAGTTCCCAATTTTGGGGTTTAGAAGTCACCTATAACGGACCTCAGTGATGAATCATGCCTTCATACCCATGATATCAGTGAATAGTGATTTACAAGAAGGACATCCATAGGAGGCGTCTTGAACTTTTATCCTCAATGAATTTTTACAAGTTTTCTGACTTATAGAACCTGCTCAACTGGTCATAAATTCTTGCCTCATTAGTAGAAGTTGTTTGTGTTGTTAGTTGTTCACAAATTAATACAATTGAATATGTTTTGTCACTGTTTGAAACTTATTCACATGTCCCCTAGACCCCTACCCATGTCTCATATGCAAATTAAATTATATGCACATTACAACTTGGACATACGTATGATGGTAATGTAAGACCACCCCTTACAGTGTCCTATCCCTACAGTTTTTCTTCCCTTTGGTAGATATCCGTTACATCGTTCATTAAAATGGTGTGAAATTTTTAATTCTTTTTTCTGTTTCATAAATTTTTTAACAAAATTAAACGTGAAAGTAGTGGAGGATCTCAAGTGTCTCAACAGTGGTATTAGAAATCGTAGTATTGCATTATTGAATTGTGATTTTTACCACCAAAAAGATACCACACACTAGTAATAGATTATACCATTTTTCTGGTCTAATTTAATCTAATGTTTACGTTGGTCCATCTCAGTTTACATTAGTTTGAGATCGGGTTAATAGTTAATACAGTACTTAATACTAGTTGGAAAACGGGAAGCTCAGGGAAGTGGGATTTTCAGAAATTCTCCAAAAGACAAAAGTTTAATTCATTTATTTTGATATACACTACTCCCTCCGTCTTGTTTTATTTGTCATCATTATTATAAATAGTCGTCTCAAATTATTTGTCAATTTAGAAGTTCAATACAAAATTAATAATTTTTTTTTCCCATTTTGCCTATAGTATTAATTAATTGATCTTGAAAGTAGAAACAAAAATTACCATTTATTGAAGAGAGAATAGTAAGGTGAGTAAAATTGTAAAAAATACCTTATCATTAATATTTTATTAAGGAACGTGTAAAAATAAATGAGACAAACAAAATAAGAAGGAGGGAATAGTATATTTTCATTTAGTATATTAGATGCATGTTGGGTGGTTTACTTCATATTTTTGGGTGCAGGAATATCGAAATATCCTGTGCTCAACACTTTGTATCTCAATTCTCGACAACTCCAAATACATGAAATCAGATTTTCTTTTGTAAGAAAAAACAAAAAAGGTAACAGAGAGTAGAGAGAGAGAGAGACTTAAAACATGACTTCATGCATAATGGATATTGGATAATATCATGCTATTATTAGCCTAGACTGGTGTGCCTCATTAATTTGGACATCATAAAAAGTCACAAATTATGGGCTACACACAACATGCAACTTGGTAGTTTTTCCCTAATATTCAGTACCCAATCTTCTATTTTCATCTTGAAGATCTGCTACTTCATGCCTTCTCAATAAATATTTTCTACTACGAGTAAATAAATATGAATTGGACCACAATATTTGGTCCATTTAGGAGGGGATTACTCTCATGCCTGAAGATGCTATAGCGGTATTGCCAGCTATATGTATAAAATCCAATTTTAATTGGTAGGGGTCTGGAGTGGATGCAGGGAAAGTCCGTAAGTATGCCTATGTTGTGTTAGAATAAATGCTCAAAATTTTAGCATGTTTAGGTGCCTCAAAAGAGTGCAATAGTTGAGTGAGAAGTGTGTGAAGATTAATTAGTATCAGAATTCCAAGAGAAACTTACTGTAGTTCAGTTCAGAGAACTTCAATGAGCAAGTGTAATGGTTAATTTTTTTATTTCTTTCTTTTTTTTCTTTTATTTTTTGGTGTCCGTCGTCCATAGTGATCCTGAACTTTTCCTTTCTCCGTCTAAATTTATGTAGCAGAGTTTAATTTGACTCGGCTACAAAGTTAAGAATTATAATTTGACATTACAATTTCCTAATCTAATAATATTACCATTGTCACGTGAATTAGAGAATATTGAACGAGTATTTTTTTAAAATTAAGTGGGATTTGACAAAAATAAAATAGGGATAATATTATCAAGTACTCGTCAAATAATAAAATGTGATATTTTTTAGACAAACTAACTAAAAGGAAAAGTATACCTCTAAATTGAGATAGAAGAAGTACATATTAGGATTTTTTTTCACTGTTATTGTTATTTCTCTATTTTTGTCTTATTCTTTGCTCTTATTTAATATTGTTGTTTCATTTAGTTTACGCTTGTGTCTTTAATATTTTAATGTCATTGTTTCTCTTTATTTTGGCATTTCTATCTTAGCATTTTTATTCTGGTATGTTTTGCTTTTCTTCTTCCAAACTTATTTTCAAAATTGTTTTTTTTTAACCGATGATTTATCGAAAACATCTTCTCTGTCTCACTCGATATAGGGGGTAACGTCACATACATCTTATCCTTCTCAGGCCTTATTTGTAGATCATACTGAATATCTTGTTGTTGTTGTTTCATTCCAAAAATTCAAATACTATGAAACCTCTCGTTAAGAATAAAGGAATCCAAATTGAGTTAATGCTTAGCACCACTAACTCTCTGGTTAAACGTTGCATTTAATGCTTAGCACTTTCTTTGTCATTGTTGATTGTAGGCTTGAATTGCTCATATTTAATATTGTTGTTTCATTTAGTTTATGCTTGTGTCTTTAATATTCTGATGTCATTGTTTCTCTTTATTTTGGTATTTCTATCTTAGCATTTTTATTCTTGTATGTTTTGCTTTTCTTCTTCCAAACCCATTTTCAAAACTGTTTTTTTTTAACCGATGGTTTATCAAAAATATCTTCTCTACCTCACCCGATATAGGGGTAACATCACATACATCTCCTCCTTCTCAGGCCTTACTTGTATATCATACTGAATATTTTGTTGTTGTTGTTGTTGTTTCATTCCAAGAATTCAAATACTATGAAATCTCTCGTTAAGAATAAAGTTAACGCTTAGCACCACTAAGGAACCATTTGTTTTTATTAAGATTAAGAGGTCTGAATCTGAATACACATACGAATATTAAGTTGTGGTATTAAGAACTGAACGCTGAATGATTAAGACCGTTTGTTTTTACAACATCTGAATGTTTTTAATTTATCTTTATTAAAATTTATAAATATTATAAAATTGTTTAAATATTATATCCACGAGTTATTAGATTGTAAGGTGGTGGTTGGTGGTGGCATGACGTTGGTGTCTGGTAGCAGTGACTGTTGGTAGTTATAGTATTGGTGGTGGTTGTGTGATAGTGGTGGTCTGATGGTAGAGATGGTTGGTGGTAGTGACTAGCAGTGTTAGCAGTGGTAGGTAATAGTAGTGGTGGTGCTTCGTAGTGAAGGCCGTAAAACAAAGAGCAAAGAGATGAGAGTAAGTTCAAGAATAGGATGTAGAGCATGTGCCTCCTACAGAGGACGAGGTCAAGCAAATGAGCGAAGGCGATCACTCAAGAAAGGGGATTCAGCCCCGGCAAATGCGATGCAGTGAAAGACGCCATTGTGTTTGTGGAGGTAGTTGGTATTAGTTGTTGGCAGTGGTGATGGTGGTGATCATTGGTGCTAATGGTGATGTATAGTAATGGTAATGGTGATAGGTAGTGGTGGCTAGTTGTGGTGGTTGATAATGGTGGTGGTGGCAGGTGGTGGTCGGCAACGGTGGTGGTGGTGGTTATCAATTGTGCTAGTGCAGTGATAACTAGTTGTCGTAATATATGGAGTGTTGATGGACCTCTTAATGATATTAAGACTTTGTTCAAGATCTGAACGATACAGATCTATTAAGAGCCAATAAGTGGTTAAATGTTAATAAAAATATATACACTTAATGCTCTGAGGTCTGAACCATTCAGATTAAGACTTTCATTAAGTGCAAAAAAAATGAAGCCCAACTCTCTGATTAAACGTTGCATTTGATGCTTAGCACTTTCTTTGTCATTGTTGATTGTATGCTTGAATTGCTCTTATTTAATATTGTTGTTTCATTTAATTTACGCTTGTGTCTTTAATATTATGATGTCATTGTTTCTCTTTATTTCGGGATTTCTATCTTAGCATTTTTATTCTGGTATATTTTGCAATCTTAGCTTCTTCCAAACCCATTTTCAAAACTGTTTTATTTTAATCGATGGTTATCAAAAACATCTTTTTCTGTCTCACCCGATGTAGGGGTAATGTCACATACATCTCATCCTAGGCCCTACTTATAGATCATACTGAATATCTTGTTGTCGTTGTTGTTTCATTCCAAGAATTCAAATACTATGAAATCTTTCGTTAAGAATAAAGGAATTCAAATCGAGTTAATGCTTAGCACCACTAACTCTCTGGTTAAACGTTGCATTTAATGCTTAGCAATTTCTTTGTCATTGTTGATTGTATGCTTGAATCTCGCGATCGAGGTATTCAAAATGTTTCGACCTAAAAGTGAAAGCCCTTCGGCGAGCTAAATTAATAGGAGTAAATAAATTATCAAGAGATCACAAGCTGGTGGGTAAAATTTTGTAGTATTTTCATTAATCGATTGATCAAATGGAAGACGTAAGATGATAGAAAGTAGGCTGCCAACATGCGTAATTGATTTCTCGTCAACGTGACATTTTGTTGCTATGTATATGGCAAAGTGGGCTAGTCTTGTGATTCTTTCTCCCGAACCAGGATTGTTTTTGGTTTCACACCCAGTACCGTTATCTTTATAACGATTATATTTGGGATAAAATATCTCTCACCAAAGATATCACTAATCTAAAAATTCGAGCGACATAACTTTTTAAGGATGAATGATACAATTACCACCCATCACATTTTGGTTGTTCAGGACACAACCATATGCAATACTACGATAGTATTGCATCTTATGAAATACTCCACGAGAGAGGACTGGTGTCAGCATTAATGCTAAGAGTGTTTTTTTTTTTTTTTGGGGGACTAACCTATTACTATAAGTCGAGCTACAAGAATATTTCTCATATCATCTACTAATATAACTTGAATTTTTAAAATCTCCTAAAAGCTTCAAAATTTTAGTACTCCATCAACTTGCAGTAAATATTGGCGATGCCGCGTCTGACTGTGATGGTTATGTGAGGTCGGACGAGTAAGAACAAAGTGTCTTTAACAGTATTGCAGTACTGCACTAGTGATTGTTATTGTTATGGACATATCCTCGTATCATTTGCTCCTGCATATATATTTACTATCGCATCCCTTTCAATAAACAAAATTATTACAAATACCGACATTGTCAAATATTACTACATTATCAGTGCAATTTTATTTGATGGGTAACACGCTTATACCATATTCTACAGGTTACCAATCCTATATTTACTATACAAATTATTTGCAATTAATTTTTTAGGGGTTTAGGTTATATAGTACAATAATTGTAGTAAACTATATACTCCTATTATAGAAATATGCCCCTTGTAATTGATTTGATTGTGTAAATATTCTTTAGTTTTTATATGTAATTTTATCTTGTTTTCTCATTTCAACCATGTTTTCAAAATAGTATTGTCTTTAGCCGATATCTTGGTGGGAATAAGGTCTACGTACATCTCATCGTTTCAAATCGTACTTGTAGAATAATACTGAATATGTTAATTGTTAATTGTATAATGTTTTGCAATGTTGCATACAAATTAACCTCGTTTTTAAATAATTTGATAAACAAATAGTGTAAAACTTCTTTGCATATCTTTAAACTCATAAATAAACTGCATTTAAGAAAAAGTGTTTGCTTCTTAATAATCAGTCTACCTTACTCAACATACGTCAGCCACACAATCATTCACAATACATATCTCTATGTTTGTACCTTCCACTATTCCACATGTCTTAAACCATACGCGCCATTGAATTCCCCACTATGAATGTTGTCTATATATGAGAAATTAGCCTATAAATACCAATGCGAAGTAGTATTCAATTGAAAGAAGGAAAGTGTTAACTCCTAGAAAACACAATAAGAAAAGGCGGTCATTATGGAAGAAAACAAGAAAAGCACTACTGCTTGGTTTGCTGCTTGTACTAAATGCTTGCCTCTTTCTTCCTCTAAATCTTCATCTTTGTCCTTTCCCTCACCTGAAAAAAGTATTAGTTACGATGAGGAAAAACAAGGCTGCAGTGATGCTACAAGCAGGAGAAAGCCTGGTGGATGGAGGGCTATGCCTTATGTTCTAGGTCTTCTTCTTTAATTTCCTATCTTTTTTTCATCTCTTTTTTGGTTTAATCATCTGGTATATAAAATTTCTAGCTAATTATTTCTAGTCAAATATATAGCATGTTAAAGTTGGACCATGCATTTTCCTTTCTATATACTATTTGACATGTGTTAGTATGGTTTTTTTCTTTCATATTTTGTTTTTAGATGTAAACACGTAGTCTGCAGCTGAATTTAATGTGTTTTGTTACTAATACGTTTTGTTTTATTTGCAGGAAATGAGACATTTGAGAGATTAGCGTCAATAGGGCTGTTAGCAAACTTCATGCAATTTTTGTTAACACAATTTCATATGGACCAAGTATCTGCTTCAAATGTTCTAAATATATGGTCTGGATTTACAAATTTCATACCATTACTTGGTGCATACCTTTCCGATGCATATGTTGGTAGATTTTGGACTATTGCTTTTGCCTCCGTTTTTGAAACGATGGTACGTTTAATTTTCTGTAATATTAATTCTACCGTGCTTTAATACTTTACTTGTAGTAGTATTATCTGTTGAACATTTATTTCATGGGTCCCTTGCATTTGTTATTTTGTTATGCTACTGTATAATGCCTCGTGACTTGCATCTTCATTCCGAGGCTTATTTTCAGAAGCAGTAACGTACGTATGATGGATTTTATATCAGGGTGTCGATCTATAGTCACATGCGACTTGTATATTTGTATGTTTAGGGACACAACCTGCAGTATATGTGAAACTTGTTGACGTCTTAAGGCATTTATAATTTATATTAGTTCATATCCCATATTGATATTTTTTTTGCAATATTTTCATCAAGTTATATAGACCAATTGTACATATCTATATTACTTTTACAAAAAATCTATACTACTATACATATTTGAACAGCGTGAAATGACACCATTTACATAAGCCTATGCCAGTTTTCAGAAGATAGGACTTGTCCATATTGATTACTCCTATTACTTGTAAGCACAAGTAATTTTTTAAGGGATAATATACCACGCAACTCATGCAAAAAAAGTGTTGTTTGCCAAAAAGGGGGAAAACCCCCCTTTGCGCTAACTACCATGATAAAGTATGCTTTTGATTTAGGTTTAGACATGACATATCTATAGTGGGCCAACTTCTTATCGCTAAATAATTGTGTTTCTTTCTTATGACTTTGATCAATTAATAGCTCCTACTACAATGATAGTATATATTTGGATCAACATTGCGTTAACTGTCAATATAAAGATTGCCAAATTATTGGTAAAATTAACATGTGATAACAGGTTAACTATTAATTTTACCAGGCTATTATTTAGTAGTATTTATCATAAATATTTACATGTAATTAATAAAGTAACATAATTACTCTGTATATAAAATATTTTTACACCAAAAACATATAATTTCAATTCTATGAGTTTGCATGTCAATTTATAGCAATATCACTTAAATCCCCGAAGTTGCTTGAGGTCACTCACAAATCTTTTGTTCAAAACTTTACTTTTTGTAAAGGTCTCAAGAATCTTGTTAATTTTATTGACAGGGAATGATGACATTGACCATGATACCTTGGTTACCTAAACTGCACCCTCCTCCTTGCAAAGTTGGCCAAAAATGCCAGGGGCCAAATAAATCACAGATGGGTTTTCTAGCATTGGGCCTAGGATTTTTGTCCATTGGATCTGGTGGAATAAGGCCTTGTAGTATCCCATTTGGTGTGGACCAATTTGATTCAACAACAAATGAAGGAAGAAAAGGAATTGCTAGTTTCTTTAATTGGTATTACACTTCATTTACAGTGGTTTTGATCATTGCACTTACTCTAGTGGTGTACATTCAAGATTCTGTGAGTTGGGTAATAGGCTTTGGAATACCTACAGTGCTCATGTTCTTGTCTCTCATTCTATTTTTCATTGGGACAAGAGTGTACGTTCATGTGAAGCCTCAAGGAAGTATCTTCTCAAGCATTGTTCAGGTTTTTGTCGCGACGTACAAAAAACGTAAGCTTAAGCTTTCAGATGAGCGTGGAAGTAACGATGTCTTATATGATCCGCCGCCACAGATAGGGACCATCGTAAAGAAACTCCCGTTAACCAATAAGTACAGGTGATTTATTTCCTCTCATGCATGCAATTGGCTTATGGTTTATTAAATTTGATTACCTAAGATTCAGCTTGTTAAGATAATGTTTTGAAGTATAGTAGTTTAATATTGACGGAGACTAGAGGAAATCTTTGAAGTGGACATTTTTGCTTCAAGTAACTTTCACCTAGTTTTTAGTATTATTTTTTTAATGTTACTTCCAAAAGATAGCTTCCAAACTGGAAAATCACATTTTGGCTTTTAATTTAATGTGTGGGAATCCTTTGTTTTCTGTGTTGTTTTTCGTTTGGTCAATTTTAGAATTTGGATGGTTCTGTTTATTTAAATAAAATTGGTTAAATTGTGGACCATACTAACCAAGTTGGACTTAAGTAAGTTAAATAATATGTTCCATAAATTGAGGAAGACTAAGTGTAATAGCAAAAATAAAAATGATCTCAAGTAAAATTGTAATTATTGGTGCTGTTTAAAATCTAAGTGTTTTAAATTTGTTTATGTGGTAAACTATACTTAAAAAATAAATTCGAATTAACTGTTTTTAGCAAGTAAGCATGGTTGGTAAGTCGGCAAAGAAGGTAAGTAACATGCTACAATTAATCGATTAAACCTTGTTGAGTACATATAACTTAAACTAGCCTTATTGTGGAAGCATTCTTTCTTTCATTAATTGTCCAAAATAGATGTTCTAAGTTCTCACTTAATACTATTTTTCACTCAGGTCTTTAAACAAAGCAGCTATAGTGATGGAAGGTGAAGTTAACACTGATGGTACTCGTTCAAATAAATGGAGACTATGCAGTATCCAACAAATTGAAGAAGTAAAATGTCTTTTACAAATAATCCCAGTTTGGGCAAGTGGGATCATTTGTTTCACTGCCATGGCACAGCAGGGCACATTTACAATGTCACAGGCACTAAAAATGGACCGTCACCTCGGTCCCAATTTTCAAATTCCAGCAGGTTCCCTCTCTGTTATATCGATGATCACCGTTGGTGTGTGGCTACCAATCTATGACCGACTCATCGTACCATCCATTCGTAAGAGGACAGGAAATGAAGGTGGAATCACATTGTTACAAAGAGTTGGAATTGGTATGGTTTTCTCAATTTTGTCAATGGTTGTAGCAGGGCTAATTGAGAAAGTGAGAAGGGATTCAGCTATAATGCATAATAGTCCTGATGGTGTTGCACCTATTACAGTCATGTGGTTAGCTCCACAACTTATACTTATGGGATTTGCTGAAGCTTTTAACATTCTTGGACAAATCGAGTTCTTCAATAAGGAGTTCCCTGAGCATATGAGCAGTTTGGCTAATTCATTATTTTCAGTTACAGTGGCTGGTGCAAGTTATTTAAGCAGTTTATTGGTGAATATTTTGCATAAAACTACAGGAGGACATGGACATCCAGATTGGTTAACAAAGGATATTAATGAAGGTAGAATTGAGAATTTTTACTATCTTATTGCTGGATTAGGAGTTTTGAACTTGTTTTATTTTATATATGTATCGCGTCAATATCAGTATAAGACTAGATTAGTAGTTGATGATGGGATTAAGCCTTTTAATTCTGATGTTGAACTTCATGATATGAAGTAACTTGTGTTTAGTTGCATATTAGTGCATGTATCTCTAGTTGAGTACTTGACTAGTAGTATATAGTTAATTGGATATGGTTTTTGTACTTGAGTACTTGACTAGTAGTATATGTTATGAACTTGTACAAATATGAGAATAAGAGGGAAAATTGATCTACTTAATGAAAAGTAAGATACGTTTTTTGTATTCTGATATATGGTGTTTATTCTTTTTTTTTTTTTTTTTTCATTCTCCTTTTTGTGATGGACTAACAAGTGTATCCATGCTTTTATTTGAATTTTTTCTTACATGTGCAACAGCCTACAGTGTCACGAGTTAGAATTTTAATGTCCTCTTATTTCCTTTCTTCCCGATTAATTCATTATATAATTATCAATAAAAAAAGAAAATTAGAGACCTTAGATTAGCTTGACTAAAAGTATATCACAGACCCACTACTAGGGGTAGGTTTTTTAAACAATAACCTAATTGGTTTCTCATGTAGGTAATTAATTTTTAATTCTGTTTTTTAATCCTTAAGGGCCTAACATACTTTGGTTAACTTGATGTGCCTCTTTCAATCCAGGAATCTTTTAAGGGGAAATTATCTACTTATTTATGGTTCCTAACACCCACTTTCCACTCCCTTTCTTTCTCTAGACATTTAACTTTTTCAAATATTTATTAATTAAATTATATAATTTTAAATAAAGTTAGATATTAACTATTTATCATTTCTATTTAGGGATTAATCACAAATCAAGATACGATCAAAATATTTTAAATCCATAAATGTCAAGTAATAATTAAGCGTGCGTTATTTAAGGCGTTACAATCAATGTACATCTATTCCTCTTCCACTTCCACACATGAGTCAATATCCCATGTTTTTCTCCTCTCTCCTCTTTATTTAAAATTGAATAAATATTAATATAAAATATTAATTAAATAATTAGTACATATATAATATATTAAAATATTAAGTGGATAACTATTAAATATACGATATATATAATGAATATTAAATATCATACATATCGTGTATGTAATAAATAAATATTAAAATACATGATATTTTATATGTATATGATATTTAATCAGTTAATATTTTAACATATTGTGTATGTAATATTTATTCAATTAATATTTTAAATATATTATGTATTGAATATTTATTAACTATTTTAACATAATATATCACTCTTTGTATCTATTGTGTATTCAATATTTATTTATTTTAATATTTGTTATTCATATTTTTAGGTGATATGTATTTCATTTGTGCAAATATTAAATATGGCAACTAAAAAAATGTGGGGGTATATACCAAATTTATCTCATGACATATTATTTAGGAATTTAGGAAGAAAATAAATATTACATATCAATACTAGTATTTAATATTTCTTTATTTTTTTAGCATTGGTATATATCTTTTATTTAATGGAAGTAGTATTAAATATTTATTAACATTAGGTTTTTTTCCTATTATTTAGTGCAATATTGTGGCTACAAAAAGTAAGGGCTAAGAGATAGTAAATATCTTCCTATGTCTGATATTTAGGTAAAGAACCCTTTTTTTTAATTAATTGACTAATAATCATTACATGCCTATCTTGAGGAACCTTTACATCAATAATCTTGTATGCACATATTTAAGATCCTTTAACGGTTAAATACCAGCCATTTTGTTTTTCCATTTATGAGTATACGGTATTTAAAATGCATGGACCCAACTAAATCAAACTAAACTGCTTTAATAACTAGATATTAATCAAGTTAATCCCCACTTAGATTAGACCAGTAGGTACTGTGACAACATACAAGATCAAACAGATTATATATCAACAGTGAATCCTCCCTACCTTCCAGAATTTCTAAAAGATAGTGTTCTAACAAAAAGTTGAAGATGCTAAATATTTCTTGTGGGGTCGATGGGGTAGGGGTTGGGGTGAAGTGGGGAAAAAGTTACGTATAGTAGAAATTAAATTACTCATGTTAGATTATTAGAAAATTAACTTTCCCCCTTGTCTGCCTTTATTTGGAAAATATTTTCTACCTACTTATTAAATATTGAGTTAATTCCTAAAATGATCACTGAACTATTGCAAAGTATCTAAAAAAGTCACTTTCCTTTGGTTTGGGACAAAAATATTAGTCAACTTATCCAAAGTACCTTAAAATGTCATTCTCCCAAGTTGTGCTTTAAAATTCACCAAAAAATGCTGACGTGTAATTTCATTTTAATTATTTTTATTAAAAGAGGAACCAATAAATATTTTAATTATTTTTTAAAAAGACATCAAATTAATTATTTTGTGAGAGACTCACATACTACCGGACCCAAAACGGGTCTTTTTAAGATTACTTGAAGAATGTACTAATTCAAGAACCGAGTTTTAATATTGATGTATGTTACAAGTGTTCTCAAGTCATGTTATGGATAAAATGCAAGATAAATTTTTAAATCCTCAAAATCGCAATAGAGTTTTAGCATGACAGGATGCTAACCTCATAATGAGATGAGAACCACTCAGAAGTCCTACACCTATAGAATGCGGAACTCTGAAGAGAGAAAATTTCAGTTGCACAATAAATAGCAAGTCAAGACATTCAGAGACACTAAACTCTCTTTTACATAACATTACAAGAAAGGTTAATGTTAATACTATTTATCAAACAAAAACTTGTCTAAATGTTCCACCAAATCTTGGGAGCGCCATTGTCATGAAAAAGGAGTAACATACTATGCTAAATAAGTTTTTTACATAATCAACAAAAAATAAATTCCAAAAAGATTCAATCTAAATTTTGGTAGGAATTCTTGTCTT
The DNA here is from genome assembly GCA_037355625.1 of Petunia x hybrida. Classification (NCBI taxonomy): domain Eukaryota; kingdom Viridiplantae; phylum Streptophyta; class Magnoliopsida; order Solanales; family Solanaceae; genus Petunia; species Petunia x hybrida. The sequence goes on along the minus strand of JBBBVM010000006.1, from coordinate 691,867 downwards.
CTTCTTTTTGAATTAGTACAATTTTTAAGTAATCTTAAAAAGATCTGTTTTGGATCGGGTAGTATGTGGATCTCTCACAAAATAATTTAAAAAAATTAAATTATTTATTGTGTCCACTTTTAATAAAAAGAACCAAAATAAAATTCCACGTCAGCATTTTTCGGTGCTTTAACGCACAACTTGTGAGAATGACTTTTTAAGGTACGTTGGAGACGTTGACTGATATTTTTGTCCCAAACTAAATAAAAGTGACATTTTTAGATACTTTGGAATAGGTCAGCGACCATTTTAGGAATTAACTCTTAAATATTACTATAAAATATTTAAGAAAATTACTTATTTTATTCATGAGAAAACATATTCTAGAAAAACTTTCTATGTCAAACACACCTTGAATAGATGTATGTATTAAAATAGTAACTGGAAGATACCAAAAAGTAATTTGAATATGCTGCATTACATATATGTAAAATAATTGTTATAGCTAGACTGATTTGGTTTTCCTATTGTTAGCTTTAATATGCTCATAGAAAGAAATATATTTTTCCTTTACTCTTTTTTGGAGAATGAGTGGAATCTTCTTTATCTTTTTGTCTTTAAGGATAAATTGAACTTGTAATGTATCTTAGAATTTTACAGCCACTAATTTAGTTCTTGGATATAAAAGCATTTGGGCAGGACTTATTGTTGTGTAGAAATTGCTCTAGTTGTTTTCAACTATCATTGCCTCAATAATTGATTGATTTTGATCTTTTTATTTGCCATGCTATGTTGGCTGATTATTCATTTCACAGCCACCCTTTCAGTTGAGCCGCTCAAAACAACAAGTTTTGCGCATAAAATAGTAAATAAATATAGAAAGTTGTAAGGTTAAAATTGAAAGGGTAATTTTAAAATTTTACTTTTTTGAAATATTAAACTTTATTTTATGACTAAATTTCATAATGAAGTGTTTGAATTCGTCCGTCAAAGATGTTGAATTTTAAACTTGCAACTTTAACTGAATAAGTTACTACAAATATTTCCTCTTTTTTCAGACATATTTGAATATCCAGTAGTAAGAACTTAAAATATGCTACCAAGACAATTTTTTTTTTTTTTGCCAACCCAGGGTGGATAGATGGTCATTTTGTGTGTGCCATGCACATCTTGGCGTAGCTGTTCAATTAATCAATTTCACTGCTATCGCACCCATGATGGATGTGTTTGTGAGCACACCATTACTAGTGGCTCTTTCAAGGCAAATTGATAAAAAACAAATGGCAAAAAGAATTCTATTTTGTTTTCATATGTCTTGAAATGTTGGATACCTCTTCCTCATACCATCTGATGATGTAACTCAATGGTGTGCGCGTATGGTCCAGTTAAGGGAAACTACCACAAATTTAATTCTCTATTTTAAGGGTGGAATCCGAAATATCTTATCAAAATCTCATTCATCTCACAATACGCTTTGGTGGTGTTCCTCATTCTTGTGGAGTATATGTACTTTAGATGATATTTTACTTAAAAAGTATATATACACAATAAAACAACTCATAAGACTCACAGAGTCACAGGTGATAATCGCAAATTATCTTAGCCGTAAACAGAACGACAAACTCTTTCATATCTGCATCACGAAAAAATTGATGAATTCTGAAGAACACGATTGTGTTCACATTCAACTGGATACATAGTACTTTAGATTCATCATAGTAATGCTAATGATCCAGGCCAAATTGAACGTGAAAGAGACACTCACTATTCGCAAATTGTTTGTTCACCGCACAAAGTGAAGATGATGTTGGCTCATCAAACTTTGTACTCTAGTACTTAGTAAAACTTTTCATGTTCACGTCATGTATTATTCAGTGCCCCTTGTCGAACCTGCCACAGCCAGAGTTGGCAGTCCTACCCACATTTGACTGTTCAGTCTTTCATAGTACAAGTAATATTTTCTATCTAGAGAACTCATTTCCACTTTGATTTCTCATACTATTACCTAACACAGTTCCCACTTAGTATTAGCAACAATGATCAATGTGTATTTTTTAATCATGACCAACAATTGTGTAATCCCGAGTGATGTGCATTACAGGATAATATATATCCACACAGACACAGAATTTGTATAAAATGTCAATCTATTGTAACAATGCATGTTACTTGTAAATGAGTTTGGGCATGTGATTTAGTTTATACTAATATGCAGGAATATTTAAAAGTTAAATATGTAGTGTAGTTACTAGCCGGGGGTATGGTAATAAGCTTTTGATCGATCAGCTTATTTAGTCTATTCAAAATTGAGTTGGTTTCATGGAAAGGGGTGCTTTTGTTTATTGCATTTGGCACTATAAGTGATTTCAAAATATTCTTCTAAGCCTATGTTTTTCACTTGAACTCTCATACCAAATATACTTTTCACAGCCGTCCCACTTCATGAACTAACCAATAGAAATTGAGTAGATTTTGCCAGTGGCATGCAAGTTTTATTTGTTTGGACCACTGAAAATGAAATCATTAGAAAGCTTTGACCAAATTTTATTAATCAATAAGTAATATATGGAGTATATATGTCAATATCAAATTCCATTATGTTCTTGACTGTTATTGTGTCCTTTTCAGGTTTTCTTATTTTGATTTCCTGAAATCAATGCCCAAAAAAAGTGGCAATCATATGCATGCATGCATGCTTGGTTAAGGAGCACATGATGAGGTTCATAATTGCTTTAATGTCTTCCAAATATAATGACAAGGATTATAGCGTTTCTTTTACTTAAACAGTTGAACTTCTCAAAAAAAAAAGAGTTTATGATGTGTACCATCATTATAAAAATAAAAATATACTGCCAACTTAATCGACTTATATAATAATCAGGAAAATATATTAGTAACACGTTAAAATTTATAACCAATTAAATTGTATACCACTTAAATTCATATAGAATTCTTTCTATTGTATTCTAAACGCATATATTTAAGTTAGTTATGATTATATATATATATATATATATATATATATATATATATATATATATATATATATATATATATATATATATATATAAGAATCGTTCTATAATACGATCAATACGCAATTTAATCAATCAAATACTGATATAACTTTTATATTTTTTTTCTAGGTTACCAAAATGAACTCGTCACAGACACTGTCCGTATGTTGTTAAGCTCATTGAATATTAGAAGAACATCATTTTCTTTTGTTAGACAAACGGGAAGGGGTCATTTTTTTGAAAGAGGCAGACCCTACAAATATAGCCCCTTGAATTGTGATAAACTGATGGTGACACATGCAATAACATAGCTTTATATTACCGATTGCGATTAATGGAGCAATCTTTCATGTTCTAATGCTCTATAGAAAATTCTTGGATCTGAATTGTCCAATCATCAAAGTGATTATTTGTCACTGATTCTTTTCTCTTCTCGTAGGAGGAGGTATACATCAATGTCCAAATCTCAAAAACAAATCTACTACATAATTAGCTTTAAGTTTATCTAGAAATCACCATTTAATTAAGATGAACGTCTAAGCTCAACTTATTAGCAACTCTAATATTAGGATGCAACAGGCCGTTCTTATAAGTTGAAGTTGTTTTATTTGATTTCTTTGTTTCCTAAAACTGATGACAATACAATTATTTACTACGATTATAAATTTAAACAAACGAAAGAAGTAAAATCAAGTAGAGTGAATTAGTGAAACATTAAGTACGCAGTTACCTACCGAACAAGAAGAATTAATATGGAAAATAAAAAGTTTGTGATGAATTTCGTACGTAATTGGCAGCTGATAGCATATTTGGGAAGTTCGTTGATCATGTTAACTATTGCAACAAATTCTCTTGATCTGTTGATTGCCAATATAATATTTTGGTTACCCTTGATTCTGGTAAACACAATGTTATTTCGAATAATTTTTCAATTTGCACCCTTAACATATGCCCTCTTTTATGACTTATTCTATATCCTATTATTTTTAATGATTTACACCCTAATCTCCTTAATTTGTTGCAAAATCATTAAAACCCTCTTTCTATCAGGGTAAAATAGGTAAAACATAACTGCTAATTTTTAAGATTATTTTATTTATAAATAATTGGGTGGGTATAATTATTCCCACCCAATTTCTTCTCGTTCTAACGTAGAACTTGTTGCTTCAGTATTCTCTTATGGTTCACATCATATGACCACATTTAGTCAATAGTGTAATTATCCAATAATTATGTTTCTCAGGAGAAAAACATTCATTAATATAAACAATATAGTGTGAGCTCAAGTAGATGATTTCTCAAAACTAGTGTTCTATATAAAAAGGTTTTCTATGAATATGTTCTCTTTGTGTATAGTCGTGTCTTTAATTTAACTGTTCTCCACTTTAGAAAAGTCTATGGAGTCTTCTAGTGAGTGTTTGGTAGAAGAAAAAGAATTATTGAGTAGAGTAAACTTGAAAGGAATTCATCATTTGAACAAACATATTGGGAGCAGTTAAATAGCTTTATTTTTTATTTAAGTTATCCATTTGTTTTATTAATTATGTTTGACCTATTTTACCCTCATAAATAAATGAAAGAAAGAGGGTTTAAATGGTTTTACAAAAAATTAAGGAGATTAGGGTGTGAATCATTAAAAATAACAGGATAAGGATCAAATCATAAAAGAGGACATACGTTAAGGGTGCAAATTAAAAATTATTTTGTTATTTCTGATTAGCCAAAGATGCTAAATGACTAAAGGAGCTAAGGAATGTAATACCAGGGAGCGTTACTAGGCCCACGGAGAAAATTAGGCCCAAACAAGATGATGTTCCAAAAAATTTCACCGGATGACCTCCATAAGGAATAGTTTTGTAAGTTTACCCCATTTATGAATATTTTAGCAAAATATCCTTATGTTGGTACGGGATCAAAACTTCAAAGCACAAATTTGCAAGCAATGGCTTTTAGTCAAGAGCTCAAGGAAAAGTGTAGAATTCAAGTTATATGGGGAGAATGCACGAAGAGATTGGAAGGGGCAAGTGTTGAGTGTTGGCAAGTATTGCCAACACTTACAACTAAGTGTTGCCAAGTATTGCCTTTTGCCAACAGTTTAGGAGCAAGTGTTGGCAAATAGAGAGGGGTCAAAGCGCAAGTCTTGGCTCCATGCCAAGAGATTGATAGGGGTACTTCCGTTCAGAATTTTATTATATTAAACTTAACGGGGATATTCTTGAACAACCCCTGTTAAGCACGGGCAAAAAAGCAAACTATTGCTTATGGTGTCATATTTCTGCAAAACCTCTATCCAAAAAAGTTCAACCTGAAACACCATGTTTAAAGATTTGATTCCTTTATTTACCTAATAATATAATTTAATAACAAAACTGCTATTTTTTTAGATTTTATACCATATTTAGAGTTTTTAATCGCAATAATACCACTTCCACTCATTTTTCTAAATCCAAGGTTTAGATATTCTACGAAATATATCTCTCCTAATATACCAATTGGATAAAATCCTGAAAATACTCCCTTTAAACCTATGCTTCCTCAAAAAGTGGGATCCTATCTGTTTTAAAAAATAATATCGAATTGTTTTCTCTCCCAAATCTTCATGTCCCCGACGAGTCTTGAAGCTTCTTCTTTTATTCTAATCAATTATTGAAACAAAAATATAATTGTACCATAACCACTTTCCAGTGTGATGTATGAAGTGCATAAGTGTAATATACTACTCATATACTAGAAATATATTATAATATATTATATATTATATGGTATATTCACAAGTGTAATATACTATGTACTAGTATATATAGGCGGACCTACATGTGATGAAGGGGTATCGCCCTTCACGGAAAAAATACATTATGTGGATGGGTAAATTTTTTTTGTATGTGTATATACTATACGTTGGGTCCCCTTAATTTTTTTCATATGTTAACTTGTTTAAATTTTGATACCCCTTAACAAAAATTCTGGGTCCGCTACTGCTAGTATACTAAAAACATCTTAATAATATACTATATATTATATGGTATATATGGTATATTCGTTATATAATTCTAGCATATTATGAATTTACCGCAAATCTTATCTATTTGACTTATTCTTTGAGTTATTTATTTTAATTAATAATATTTTTCAATTTTATTAACAGAATATTTATATTAATATATTTATACTATAATAATTTTATAATATACTATTATTATACCATTACATAAAAATATGGCAAAGATTTATAATATATTTCTAGAATATTAAAATTTTAAGAAGGGATAAGTATCAAGGAGCTTATTAAGAGACTAAAAACGTGACGAATTATTTTGATTTTATATTTTTTTTTAAACTTTTGTGGATCCGCAAAATGAAGACGATTTGGTCTCATTTATTTGTAAAATGGACATAATATTTTGGCCGAATTATCGTGATTACTAGCCATTAGCACCTGAAGTTGTTTGCCTTGTATTTTTTTGGATGCGCGAGTGAGGCCGATCTAATCTCATTTATTTACAAAATAGACATAGATTTTTGGCTCATTATATAAATAATTGTGGTCGAGCTGTCCTGATTTCTGCTTTGCATGCAGGGAGTAAGGGTATTTTTGTATTTACAGCTTTATAAAATGTAAAAGTGCTCATCTTTGAAAGACCATGTTTTATATGCTCGATCTTTGAGACCATATTCAAATGTGCTTATTTGTGTAAATCATCCACTTTACGAAACCTTGGGCTTTTAAGTGAGCTTCTCTGGAAAGTTTATTAGAAAAAATTACATGGCATAGATATTCATAAAGGTGATAAACACAAAATAAACAAATTATTCCCTTTTTATGATTTCTAAACATTTAACAATATCTATTCTACATTTAATAGCCATTCATTTTAATTAAACATTAAACATTAAACATTAAACATTTAGGTGTCTATTTTTTGGGAGTTGATGGGTCATTACCTATCTTTTAGGAGATATGTTTACTCCTTAATATCAAATATCTCCTTAAGTTTTTGAAAAAATTTCAAAAATAGGCAGCACACTACCAAAAATTACAAACAGGAGGCCATATTTTTTTTTATGCATAGCACACATCCCTAAAATTACAAATTTTAGCATTCCTTCATAAAAAATACCCTAGTTTCCAAAGCTCCTCCTCCCCAGCCACTAAGCCGCCGGCAAACACCCTTCCCTGTCAGTGGTGTCGTCAATTTTTTGTATTTTACTGAATTTATGTTTGCGTCTAAATCATTGCTTTGGACAAGTTTATACACACAAATCTCCCTCAAATAAAAAAATTATACATGAATATACATAGATAAATGCGTAGCAATGAGAGAAATACATAAATATACATAAAAAAAGGAAAAATTCATATAAACATCATTAATATACATATTTATTCACTCGCATATACATACTTATACAAATATATACTATTTTATACACGTGTATAAATTTGTATAAAATTGTATAAACTTGTATAAACTTGCGATAGACTGCTATCTTGGAAAAATGACGACAGGTCGGGTAAGATTCGAAAATATGGATTATTTTTGGTAATTTTCGTCTTTTGCTTGTCTTTTAGTGTAATTGACACAATAAAAATACCTTAATTATCTCCTACTTTTAAGTACAAAGCCATATATATGCGATCCTATTTATGCATAGTAAAAACTAAGAAGCAAAAAAAAAAATTCAAAAGAAATGGAACAAAAAATAGGTATCCTCTCCATATATTCTGGGTATACACTATGTGTAATTGGTATATATTATGTGTATATTTTTGTTATACATACTTCATACTATTTTAGTAATCATTCTACATCTATTTTTAGTATTCATTTTGCACATACTTTGAGTATATTTTCTGCATATTTTTGGGTATATATTATGCATAACTTTGGGTATACTTTATGCATATTTTTTGGGTATATATTCTACATATTCTTTATATTATGAAAGAATATAAACAAAGTGGGAGAAGCATATTGTAGATGGGATTCTGCAAATTTTAGTTTCAATGTTGTTAAATACTTGCTGTAAAAGTATAGATAGACATTTGCATAAGGATAGTATCTTTGGGGGGGGGGGGGGTTTGGATTTGCTCTATTGTTTTTTATTCCATTACTTATCAATACAGTCTTTGATGAATGATATATATACTAATATTTACATTTTAAGTTATTCTTTATTTTGTTTAAATTCTACTATTCATAGCAATTTAAAAAAAATACCAATGAGCTAAAATTTGTTTATTTAATTTTCAAGTTTATTACCAACAATAATTTTTTAACATCTTTCATCATGTATACATTATCAACGTCGGCCTTAAGGTTGGCATTGTCATGTTTTTTTTAAAGCACAAAGATTTTCCAACTTTATTAAACCCATGATGATTTTCTAAAGGTAAAAACTTATTCCAAATTTATTTTATATAATAAATAAAAAAATCTAAGAATAGAATCATTCCAAGGAAGTGAGCGTAATATATGGACATGATACTATTTTCTTTCTAGCTAGACTAGTTTTAATTTTGCACTTATTATGCAACCAAGTTGTAAAGACAATATTATTTTTTTAATTTATTATTAATGAAAATGGTCACTAGACAATATGTCTAGTTGACTCTTTGCGTAAAAAAAAAAAAACAAACCTAGTAGCATATTTCCTTGTCAAGTTCAAAAACTTTGTTGGATCTCAATTAAATAATTGGTAAATTTATATTTGAATAAAAGAGGAAGAAAATATTAAATAAATATATTTTAGCTCTTTTATGCTTTATTTTCAATTGTTATCAATAATATAATTTAATAAGAGATAGAAAATTAGTGAAGAAGTAATCTCAACTTTTCATAATAAGAAGCACACATGTCATTAATTAAGGAGCGTATTGACGAGTAATGGAGCAAATAATAATGGAGCAAATTCAAACCCTCTATTGGGATTCTCTAATATTGCTTTTGCTTAGATTCTGCCGTAAATATAGCATTTTTTAGGGATACAATTAGGCTAAACCTAATTCTCATCATATTATTATAAAAGTGAGACCCCTAATATAAAGTTATAATACTAAAATACCCTTATTATATCTTTATATTACTAAATACCCCCCTTAATTACTTTAATTGTAACATAAAATACTAGCATGTCCATTTAAAAGTGAAATTACCTTCCATTAAATGCTTTAACATTAATCATATCTTTATATTGAACCGATAAAATAAAGTCGGAAGGAGTCTTTTTTGTGTCATATTTACTGCAGTTATCCAAATTCTCTTAATCATTATTTAGAGCCTGTTTGGCCAAGCTTCTGGGGAGCCAAAAGTGCTTATTTTTCACCAAAAGTGCTTATTTTGAAAAATTGAGGTGTTTGGCCAAGCTTCTAGGGGAAAATAAGTGCTTTTGAGTGGCAGCAGAAACTGTTTTTCTACTGTAGGGAAGAAGCTGGAAAAAGTAGCTTTTCCCCAAAAGTGCTTTTGAGGAGAAGCAGAAGCTGTTTTTAATTTTCATCATTCCAAAAATATCCTTACCAGTATTACTTATATAGCGAATTATCCCTACTTATTTTAACGTAATAATTATAATATATAAATAGTACGTTATTTTTTTTCCTTATTTTTTCTACGTACACCTACATCACTATTGTTAGAAATTTTTCATCAAATAACATCTTTTTTTAAGGTATAGATCTAGAATATTCAATTCTGTATGATGTATTTTGAAATTATTTTAAATAAATAATAAAATTAAATAGAGTGTTTGAGCATAAATATTTAAAATTCTTTATCTAGTTAAATATCTGTAAAGTGAATCTTTAAATGTCCTTACTCGTAATTTAACATTCAAAAGTACTTTTTCAAAAGCTTGGTCAAACACAAATTACTACTCAACTATTGACAAAAGTGTTTCTCAAATGAGTTGGCCACACACAAACTGCTTTTCTTCAAAAGTACTTTTAAAAAAACACTTTTGAACAAAAGCACTTCTGAAAATAAGCAGTTTCCAGAAGCTTGGCCAAACAGGCTCTTATAACCATTTCATATTTCAGCTCTAATTTATGTACTCCTTTTAAGTTTCTACCAGTAATAGTAGCATTCATCATTGCAGCCTTTTCACATCCCTTCTCATACTAATTGTGAACAATGAAATATAAAATTTCTTCAATTCGCAGCTCTTTTTATCTACTAGTTCTGCACACGCGCTTTGCGCGTGAACCCATATCAATGAGTAGACAACAATATAAATACTTAAATCAAGATAGAAAAAAAAAAAACACTACGTATGGAGTACCTATATCCAGGTAGGTTCCATTTGCATATTTCTATCAAAATAATTTGAAACAATTATATTTTTATGCGCAGAATTTTGTAAAAGTTTTGAAATATTTGAACGATATCAGGAGGTTAATGTGACAACTGTGAAGATTTCATATGTGTGCACGATGAAATGTACTCTGTAAATTACCTAATTACTTCTACATGAAAGTTGGTAACTCGACAACTGGAGACATCCAAGTTATAGATGGATAAACAAAATTGCTCGAATATGTACATATCGCCTATAGATAGAAGTTATAAACTGGAATTATACCCAAAAACTATATCATATGAACACATTCTGAAAATACATTGTCTTAAATATATAAAACAATCACTTAACATAAAATGCATATAGATCGTATGTGCCAATACATCTAAATCTTGACAACTCATTTTGTGACGCTGATGAAGATCTCCTAAAAGCTCTTTGAGATGGACTATTATATGAGACTTGAATTCCGTTTCGTTATCAAGTACGTGACTCTTAATCCTGACAAATCTTCGTCTTCTCCTTTAGATCTATAATAACTTTTTGTACTGTATGGAAAGTTTAAACTTGGTGGAAGTCAGAGACACACTTTAAGGATGTTAGCAACTGCATATATTATAGAAAACTTGCAATAAAATAACCACTAAGTGGGTTATATATGAAACAACAGAAACACTTTATTTGAGAGATTCAACCATCTTTATTATTTGCTTGGGATTTCCACGAGGAATGTTGACGGTCTAAATAAATACTCCGCATACCGTGTGCTTTCAATCAGGCCACACAAAAGTATAAAAGTAGTAACTCAGACATTAACGAAAGTAGCTCAATAGCCTTTTCATAATTATGATTTATAAATGTCTTCACATTTAAGTAAACATGACGTGAATATGTATAGTAGAAGAATGTATGAATGTGTGGACATGGGTGTTTGGAATTTTAATATTTAATTTATTTATTTAATTATGTATTTACTTTTTGTACACAAAGATATTTAAGATAATGTTTCATATAATTATAAAAGTGGGTTGCGCGTGTATTCCATGCTATTTAGTACAAACGTCTTAAGCCACCCCAATTATTTTCTTCGTTGATCACCATTAAAGTTTGCAGTTCTGTACAATCAATTGAATTAGCATCACCAACATAATTTGTAGCTTGTTAAGAAGTTGTAGCCACAGAAATAAATAAGAGGACGTATATTTGGAAACGACTATTTAAAAAATGCAACGAAGTAAAGTTCAAACGACTTAAACTAAGCATTTCCTCTAATACATCAAATATTCAGCTTCACATATTTTTTAAAATTTCAACAACTCATAATTTAAATGTGTACATGAGGGATGTTGGCTACAGTTGCAAATGATTCATGTTTTAGAAGTTTTGCCATTGCTTCAAGAAATTGTAGGCTTCTCCTCCTTGTAGCAACATACATGTCAAGAAGCTGAGCAGCATACATGTCAAGAAGCAGTCGTCGAATGAAAGTTGTTTTTTCTAGAAGTTGTACCAAAATTTGATTAACATACGTGTTTATTAGTTTGACTGATAATTCATTGTCAATTACATTAGGTACACCTACAAAACAATGGTTATTTGTAATAGCAATACACTTTGAAGGTACTGACATTAAATTGTTTTGGATAATTTCTACAAAGCATAGTTGCATATTTACCGTTTGGTTGATTCAAGCTTAGTAGTCCTTTCATCTGTTTATTACAAAGAAGAAATGTTTTAGTACTTCGTAAGAAAAAAATTAACACTACCAAATTTGAGAAAATTATAATCTACATGAGTTAAGAAAAATAGTTTTTAATAATCAGATATCACAAACAAAATTACACAAGAATAAATAAATTATAATACGACATACGAAATTTGAAAGGTGAAATTTAAAAGTAGGTCAGAATTGATTCAAAAGAAGAATCACCTAAAACTCGGAAAGAAAATTTAATCAAATGCGTATGTCACCTCAATCTACTCATATTATAAAAGGTTAAGCTTTAATATAGTTTCATGTTAATTATTAAATAATTTTAATGGGTGCTTGTGGACTTGACTTTCGCTATTTAACCAATAAGAGAAAATTAAAACGACTTTTCGTTTAACCAAAAACAAAAATGGTAGGTAACCAGGGAAAGAAATACATTACCTAATGTGAGAGATGTAGAATGGTATTGTAGGTCAGAGAATTGCTTAAAGAGTTCATTCTTAATCATGATTTATTTATACCAAAGGGAGATGGCTGATTACATACATTAATGCGTAATATTGTTGGAAAACTGAAAGGGAGGCATTCTAAAGGTCAATGATAATTAGCAGATGATGAAGCACCTCAATTTAATGAGAAAGGCCTCATGTAAATCTGAAGTCCATTGAACTTTCTTTTCAATTACAAGGTGCATTGTATTTAGACGGTAAGTTAATGTTTTGGTTTAAACTACAAAAAAATTGTTAAACTAAACGTAAGAAAATGTAAAGATATTAATTCTAGAAAAGATAATTAATGGAGTATGAAATGATAGAGTTCTTTCCAATTTTCAAGAATTGTTGATCTAGAGATAGTAATTATAAAAATAAAATAAATGAAGTAACCTGTTATTATTATTAAGTATGAAGATAAACATCCAATTCACACATTTTTTTTGATTCATCTTATTGTTGCATCATTTAATGCATATTTGGAATTAAGGCTAACTAAGAATTTTAAACGGTTGGTCAGGACTTGTCGTAGGGTATATTTTTTTTTATGTAATATAAAATTATTTATTTTGAATACAAAAAGGGAAAAAAGTTGTTAAAATATACATTTCCTGTTTTCAAGGGTGTTTTAGTCCATTACTTTTAAATATTTATATATGATATGATACTTCTATTTACTATATTTATTGGTGATGAAGTGTGCATGTATCTTTTTCATTTTGTGTAATGGGTAATAATTTTTTGTGTAATGTGTAATGTAATGTAATCTTTTATTATCTTCTATTTACTCTTTTTACTTTTATTGTTGTAGAGGTAAAATGGTCTTTTACATTTTGCTTTTGGGTTTGGCTCTTTTATATTAGTATGATATGATGATTAGAGCATTATCATCAATTGGGAAATTCCTTTTTTCCATGGGAACCCATTGCTCTTTTCTTCAACAGACAGGTAAATGAATTTCTTTTTTTAATCAATCGGCTTTGTAAAGAGACATGATCTCATAGCACATACACGTTTTCCTATTCATTCCATACACTTAACAATATTTTCATCAAATATGTTTCTTCAATTCTTCCAATAAATATAGTGTGCACAGAGTTTGTTTCTATTTTGTTATATACATGTCATTTCATTTCGTCTTAATTGGTAGCGCCATTATATCTACAATGTTGCAAATATACAACTCACTCCATGTTTATCTTTTTCTAATGTCAAACATATAAACATTATCTCCAAATTCACACAAAATTGTATGTATTTCTTCGTTCAATTAAGATTTTTGGCTGTCAGTTTATATCACGTAAGCCAAAGACCAAGAATTTGATAATTAACATGTTCGCACTTCTGTAAAACTTATGGCTTAACAGTTTTACGTTTTAGTACTGAATTATTTAATAATATAATATATAGAATTGTGATATTAATCCATTGATCACATAATCTCATAACAAGTTACTCATCATATTCGTATATTAATATTATTTATATATTTTTCAAATATTTTTTCCGATTAGCAAGAACTCACGTGCAACTCACGTGTTCAGAGACTAGTTTAATATAGAAACTACTAAACATCTAGCATTTGTGGAAAGGGTGAAAATCATTTATACCACCAACTTTACTTTAAAAATCAATCTTCTCCCTCAACTATGAACAATAGTCAATCTCCCCTTTTTCTCAATAGACTTTTTATAATGCCTATGTTACCCTCTTAATTATCATGCTTTTTTTTTTTTTTTAATATCATGATATCTTTTATTCTATATTGTGAACATATCTATAGAATGAATAAATTGCATTTTAAATAAAAAAGTGGGAGTAAAACTCACATACAAGACAATTAATTAGACATTTAAAATAAAGACTTCTCACTATCTGAAAATATGTATCCATGCACACTCACTAAAGGAGGGAGATGGAGGCGAAAAGAGAAATATTACATACATACTTGATGTACTTAAAATTAAAAAAACAATCACATAAAGTAGTGACAGACTTTTGTAGATCCATAAAATATTTATTCTATTTATTACTCCCCCAATTTATGTGACACGGTTCGAATTCAAAAGTCAAACGTCTTAATTTTGATCATAAATTTGGATATAAAATCTTTAAGTTTTTAAAATAAAATCTACGTATTTTTAAACCGCATAAAAAGTACTATCAATCCCATTAATTAAAAGTTTATAATATTTAAAAGGCAAATAAATTATCGTGATTAAAGAAAAACTTATTTGACTGTCAAGAACCAAGTGTCATATAAATTGAAACATAAGGAATATGTCAATGAACTTTAATTAATATGTATGATATTAAAATATATTGCATAGAAGGAGGATTAAAAATATTAAGGACAAAATAGACATTGTCTTGAATAAAGGGGTGAGACTGACTATTGTTCATAGTTGACGGGGAGCTTGATTTTTAAACCAAAATTGAAGGGTGTAAACGATTTTCACCCTTTGTGAAAATAGTCTCAAGGCTATTTAGAAGTAAGGCTAATATAGTTTTTGGTTAGTTATGTTGTAATCCCTATTTTAGAGTCTCATATTTTAGCTCCATAAGAAAATCTTATATTTTAGATTTTGGTACAAAAATTTCTGACAATCCCCACAATAGTCGAATTGTAAGCTAAATCTAGCGCCTTGCAACAAACTTTTCTGGTGGTCCTGACGATTGAGATCACATGCTATTTCACAAAATGCTAAATTAATATGCATGTCCACTTATCTGAATTGTTCAAAAAACATTGAAGTATGCATTCTCCCACATATGTTAAGCGATTAACGTACAAGATCAGGAACAAAATCACATGCAATTTGCAATTGGTGCAATTAAATATACTCCTAAAGTCATACCACTTGGCAAACGACCTTTTTTTTTTTTTTTTGAAAACACAAGATTTTTATTTATAATTAAACGTTACAACTGCTAGTACTTTTATTTTAAAAGATAATGAATAAAATACATTTAAGCCTCAGCCAATCACCATTTGCCAATTAATTTGTCCTTGGGGACTAAAACAAACTTGACACGTGAATTACAACAAAGCTCAATTACTTTTCATTATTACTTGTAGAAAAAGTGATTGATCTTGCCATATAATATTCAAAACCTAAGTTTTGCAAATCAAAACAAATCCCTTGCATTTTCTCCTAATACACATCCCATCAATGATGCCACTACAAGATTGCTACGCTATAATACAAAAAGTACAAAAATAAAAGCCACACCTTTTAATAGTTTGTCCATGCGAAAGTTGGTGAGGTTATATATAGTGGCACCGTTTGCTATGGATATTTCGTTAAGACATGGATCTTTGTACTTTTTTATCGGTTTCTTTTGTTCTTTTAAGTTTTTGGTAGTAGATGGCCAAAATAGATAAGTAATTGCAATATGAATAAATTGCTTATATAGATAATTAGTGAATTAACTTATTCAAGAATCCAATATTGTACCTCTTAGATATACACTAAGAGGATCCAATACATGGTACATGAACTATGACTCAATCTCGATCTTTCTTTTCTTAAGTTTCTCTCTCTTAGTCTTTCATCTTTTCCTTCAAAAGAAAAATAGAAGGCAAATGTAAAGATAAGGAGATAAGGAGGCAAACGCAAGAATCATACAAATACGTCTATACCATGAATAAAATATATTGTTAAACACTGACCGCTAGTGTCGAGGTTATAATTTGGTTAACAATAACATAAAGTTTGTTATGAAGAAATTATCTTCTAAAACCTCCGATAGTTATGGTGGGATGGATAAGATTTCTCCACCTTTAATCAGATATTTCAGTTTTGAGTTCTGAGAATAGAAAAAATCATGGTAGAGAGTGCTTCTCCCAGAAATGAGGGTCCAGACATTGGCTGAGAAACCAAAATAAAAAAGAAAATCTTCTAAATATCTTATAATGTAGATATTATAATTTGGCTAACAATAAAATAAAGTTTGATCTACATATATTTTTATCTTTAGGTCTTTTCGTTCAAGTAATATGAATACACCCATTCATATTTCATACTCAATCTCGCATGACATAGTACATAAAATTTTAACACCAAGTTATGTAGGAATTAAAAATATAAAACATAGTATTCATTCTTATACAAGGGCAAATGAAGCTCTTGAGTACCACAATTATACAAAGAGTTTAATTTATTACGATGAACGTTAAACTGAAGTTGAGCGTCTGTTCTAACAGTTGTTATAGTCACTAATCTAACCTCTATTTGTGAGGGACTATACTACTACTGTCAACTAATAATACAAAGTTCTAATTTACATATCAAATAGTGTATTAAGTAGTACTATTAGTTATGCAAAAATTTATACTAAAAAATTACGGGTTCAAGCCGTGAAAATAACTACTACTCCAGTACTTACTTAAACTACATACATTACAGTCCTCTGAATACAGGCATTTCCAGTGCCTTATGCATCCACGGGGGCAACACTTGACCTTTTATCTCTGTCAATATTCTCCCCAAATAACTTGAAGTGCCACCTTGTAGGCAACACTTGCAATATATACTTGAAGTGTTTCCCCCGAGGGAACACTTGTAAATTTATAATGTGAGGTGTTGCCTATCGATACCATTTTACTAAACCATTTTTAAGTGGGGACAAAAAATTATAACCAAGAATAAGGGGTACATGTAGTAAAATTCTTTGCACTACTCTCACATTTTCAGTCCTCACTCTTATATTTAGCCTCACTGCTGGACTTTGATACAAATTTTTCTGACAGTCCCGGCTAAGGGTGTCTAATAGCCCGGTTTGCACCGGACCGGACCGGGTTCGGACCGGCAACCGGACCGAACCGGCGCAAGCCGGGCCAAATAAATAAAAAAAACCCCGACCCGTTCCCCGACCCGGCAGACCCAAAATGAACCGGATGAACCGGCAAAAACTGAACCGGAACCGGTCCGGACCGAAAAATCTGATGGGCTTTTGGCAAAAAATAGCCGTTGGGCAACAGCTATTTCACGCACAGCCGTTGGCCCAATGGCCAAAAACGGCTATTTTTTGCCCCCCACCCCCCTAGGCGCCCCCATACCTCCCCCCAACCTATTTTTTCTATAAATACCATCATATTTCATCAATTTATTCACAATTTCTCTAATATTCTCTCTAAATTTCTATCAGTCTCTCTTATTTCTACAAAGGCTATTTGCTAAATAATTCAAAGTTGCTCTTGCAAAAAGGGTCTAAGTGCTAAATTGCATAAAAAAAATATTTGGAGTGAAGTGGAATATTATTCGGTGCGGTTCCGGTCAAGTTTCAACTTTCACTTCCTAAGTTCTACATTCTAAGTTCACGACATCAAGTAAACTCGTTCTTACTTTTTATTATCTATTTTATTTTTGTGCAATATTATTGTTTGTAGCATATTTTAGTAATTTGTTTGTTTGATTTACTTATATATTATAAAAATGTATGGGCTGTGGAGATCAATTACTGGGCGTACGGGTAGCGGTCGTAGATCAGGTGCTTCTAACCGAGGGGGGATGATAGACGTAGTCGTGCTTTAGGTAAAAGACCAGTTGGTACTTCTAGCGCTCTTTCTCTTCTAGATGATTTTACTCAGGAAGATGACTCGCAATTTTTGCATGATATAAATTTTGATCAACCACTAGATAATGATTTGTTAGAGGCACAATATCAAGAAAATACCGAAGGGATTAATTTAGATGATGAAACGCCCACTAGTCAATTTCAAGGTGAACCTGAAGAAACTGAATTACCACCTATGCCTCCTAGTAGAGAACGATATGCACGACCCGAAAGATCGGATGTGTGGAAATTTATGACTAAAAATATTCCGGCTCAGACCGCTAAATGTAATATTTGTAAAAAAGTTTGGGATTTTAAAACCGGCAGCCATAATAATGGGACGGGAAAGTTGAGAACACACTTAGAAAACCATCATAAGGATGAATGGGAAAGGAGGCCGGGTGGCCCTCGTTCAGGGAATAGAATGGCTCCATCGCAAGGTAGTGGAGTCCAACAGGAAATTAACCCAGTGACGGGGGGGCTTATGCATTATGATAAAAAGAAAGATAGGGAACATGGCAAAAATGATTGCGGTAGAGTGCTTACCTTTTACATTTGCTTCTTGTCAAAGTTTTATTCGTTATATTCAAACCGTATATAATCCATCTTTTCAAGGTTTTCCAAAAACTACGGTTAGAAGTGATATTATAAAATTTAAAAATGAATATAGACAATATTTACGATATATATTTTATCACTTTGATTGTAGAGTTTGTCTTACTACTGATTTGGGTCGTGGTGTTAATGGGTATGAGTATTTAACAATTACTTGTCATTGGATAGATCTTAACTGGGTAATGCAAAAAAGAATTTTTGCATATTCCGCTGTCGATGAACCACACACGGGAGCATTTATTAAGAGAGAAGTTTCTGATATTTGTAGGGCGTATTTTATTAGTGACAAAATTTTAAGTATAACTCTTGATAATGCTGCAAACAATGATTTTGCTATTACTAAGTTAAAACCCGCATTGCATCCCCCTTTTGAAGAATTGTTTCATGTTAGATGTGCATGTCATATATATAATTTAGTTGTAAAAGATGGCCTTACGTTATTTGATCCTACTATTATGAAGGTTAGACTCGCAATTAGTTATATTTTTAAATCTAAAAAACCGGATAGATGGAGGGACTTTCAAGTAGAGTGTGTGAAAGAAGGTTTAAATCCTAGAAGAGTTCCCAAGGAAGTTTCAACTAGGTGGAACACTGTATATGACTCTTTGACTGTTGCTTACACTTTACGAGTGCCTATTACTAATTATTTTAATGGCAAAGTGGCTGAAGTGTATCACCTAGAAGAATCTGATTGGCAAAATGTTGAGCGTCTTCTTCTTTTTTTAGCAAAGTTTTTTTATGCTACTAAAGAATTTTCCGATCAATATTATCCTACAATCACTACCATGTTGTATTTTATAGCTGGAATAGCAGAATTACTTAACGATTATAGAGTAGTGCCTGGTTATGAAGTTGCGGTAGAAGCAATGATTGAAAAATTTTAAAAATATTTTTTTCCGATTCCACCACTTTATTACATTGCATCTGTATTACATCCATATTTCAAATGTTTTAATACGGAAATGCTAATTAGAGAAATTTATCGGACTTTGAGAATTATTGATGAAGAAACACCAGGTGTAGAAACAGTTTGTGCGCAGGTAATTGTAGATTGCCAACGGATTTATGAAAGATATAGGAGTGCAGCTGATAATGTTGTTCCAAGTGTTCCAAGTGGAGCTGGATCAAGTTCAACGCAGGCTCCCAAAAGAGCTGCAACCGGATTGGAAAGTTTTTCCAGCCTTAATCAAAGGCTCTCTAGCAGGCATTCGAGTAGCAGCGGAGGGTTCAACGAGCTTGATGTTTATTTACTTCATGCTTGCAAGGAAGTTGATTATTTTGGAAGCGAGTAACTACTGCAATTTTGGAAGGATCAACAAGCACAGTTTCCAATTTTAGCAAAAATGGCGCGGGATATTCTAACTATTCAAGCATCATCTGTTGCTTCAGAAAGCGCGTTTAGCCAAGGAAGATTACAAATTGGAGATCATAGACATTCATTGAAGGAAGAAGCAATGGAGACGACCGTATTATTCAGAGATTGGATTAGATCGGAGCGAAGAAATTTTGAATTTGCAGAAGATGAACTAGCCGATGTAGAAGCATCATCAGAAATTTTATCAGGCGATGGAAGTTTGGACAATAAAACTGATTATGAAGAAGATGACTCTTTGCCACCGCTTCCTTCAGAGGTGCCAGAAGAAATTATTCAGAAAACGAGAAGTTTTTTTATTAATATGTAATTTTTGCAATTAAATATCTATGTACTTTGCAAAAAAAAAAAATTCAACCATTATTCAATAAAATGCGTTACGCCTTGCTATTAAGTAAATTATAATCCTTTGTTATATTCTCAATTATCTTTTGCTATTAAGTTACCTCTTTGCAATTCAATACTAAATACTAAATACTAAAATACTAAATACTAAATACTATTATACTACTAACTTAGTATTAAGTTTGAAAAAATAACAATTTACTTACATTATACTAGATTACTAAGTTTGAAAAAAAAACTCAATTATAGTTTTACAATTTAATACTAAAATACTACATTACATAATAGTTAATATTTTAATACTAGATTACTAGTATTATATAAGTTATTACATAAAACAAAAATTTAAACAAAACAAATAACCAAAAAATAAAAAAAATAATAATAATTTTCACGACAAAACCGGGCCGGACCGGACCGGCCCACTGCAAAAATTGTCCAAAACCGCTCCCTTTTGAAAAATAGCCGTTGGCAACGGCCATAAACGGCTATTTTTCCCACCCCCACACCCATAAACGCCCCTACAGCCCTCCCCTACCTATTTTTCCTATAAATACTCCCATATTTCATCAAATTAATCACAATTCAATATTTTCTATTAATTTCTCTTAAAAAATTTCTAACAAAAGGCTATTTTATTAAATTTTCTATCAACATGGCTGCAAATGCAAATAATGCTAATCAAGTTCAAGGTGCTACTACAGCAGGTCCGTCTGGTGGTCCAAGAAGAACTAAAAGATCCGAAGTTTGGGAATTTATCACAAAAAATAATGATACCGGCAAAGCTCAATGTACTCTTTGTCAGAAAGTTTGGAATTGGGATGATGAATCAAATACTGGAGGGACAATGAGGTTTAAGAGCCACTTGGAATACCATCATGCCTACGAATGGGCAACTCGTGATGGTGGCAAATATCTGCAACCACGTGATAATTGAGTGTTGAGTCGCAGAAGTTGAAATTTTTTGTATTTTTCTAATTTCTAGTATATTTTCATGTTTTTATTTTCTAATTATGCATTTCCATTTTCCAACTTAATGTACTATGTGTATTGTTGAATAATATGTGTGTTTTGTGTTGTTTATTTAGATTTTAGTCTACCAATATTTTTTTCTTCTATTTTAAACAATAAAAAATATAATTTAAAACAAAAAAAAATTAACGAAACTGAACCGGACCGCACCGGACCGGGACCGGGACCGGCACGATTCCGTTTGCCGGTTTCGGTTCCGATCCGACATTGGTGCAACTGCACCGTTTGACCGGACCGGGACCAGACCGGTAACGAGTTTTTTTTTTTTTTTACTTTGCACCGGACCGGACCGGACCGGCACAGTCGCACCGGAACCGGGCCGGACCGGGCCGGTGGACACCCTTATAGCCTGTTTGGCATTGCTTCTCCAAAATCAAAAGTGCTTTTTTTTAAACAAAAGTACTTTTTTTGGAATTTTGAGATGTTTGGCAACTAAAAAAAAAGTACTTTTAGGTAGAAGCAGAAGCAGTTTTTCTGCTGTTGGGAAGAAGCTACAAATATCTGCTTCTTCCGAGAAGCAGAAGCAGAAGCAGTTTATTAATTTTTTCAAGACTGAAATATCCTTACCAAGAATTTATATTTACCATATTATTCCTTATAAATTAACCATATCTCTCTCAAACTACAATTATAATTTTCCTTTTCCTATTTTTTTCTACTACGTACTTTTACAAATCTTCTTCTTTTAGGACTAATTTTTATTTTTAGGTATTACTATCAAGCATATATAGGATGTCCTACTCTTTAAATCATCTTTTAAAAGCAAGTGATTACTAGAAATTCCTAATGTCGTTATCACTTTGATTTAACTATATTTTATGTTATTCAATAGCTTAAATTTATATCTTTTACGTTATATTTTATATTTAACTAAATAAATTTTCTAATTAAAGTCTTTTATGATAAATATTCAAAATTATTATTTTTTAATTAATCCAAATGTAAAATGAACTTGGATGTCCTTTTCGTAATTTGACACGAAAAGTACTTTTCGTAACGATTAACCATACATATATTATTTATCAAAAGTATTTCTCCAATGAGTTGTCCAAACACAAACTGCTTATTATCCAAAAGTACTTTTTTAAAAAGTACTTATGCCAAAAGTACTTCTCAAAATAAGCAGTTTTTGGCAGCAATCCCAAACAGGCTATTAGTCCCGGTTATAATCAGAAACTTTGAGCTGAATTGTCTAGCGCCTATAGCAAAATTTTCTGGCGGTCCCGACGATTGAGATCACACATGCTATTTTACAAAATGCTAAATTAATATGCATGTCCTTAATCTTAAATGTATACAAAAAAGACGTTGAAGCATGCATTCTGCTACATATAAATATAATAGACTACTAGTCATAATGTTAAGAGAGTAACATACAAGGTCACAAACAAAATCACATGCAATATGCAACTGGTGCAATCAAATACTCCTAAAAGCATACCACTTGGCAAACCACCTCTTTTTTACTATTTTAAAAGATAATTAAAACAAAAACGTTTAATCCTCAACCAGTCACCATTTGTCAATTATTGGGGACTAGGACAAACTTGACACGTGAAATCAATCACTTTTTATTATTATTTGTAGAAAAAAGTGATTGATCTTGCCATATATTCCCCCGTTCTAAAATGATTGTCATAATTTCCTTATCAATCCGTTCCAAAACGAATATTACAATTCTAAATTTGGAAATATTTTTGAATTGAAACTACTATTTTACCCTTACACTCTGTTTGGATGGTTGTTACCCATCGTTTCATAATGTGTTGTATTGTATTGTATCGTATGGTACTGTATCGTATTGTGTTGTACAACATTTGGATAGACTGTATTGTTTACCGTAGTTTAATAATTAAAAATAAGGTAAATGATAAAATGGAAATATTAAATAATAAGTGAGGGCATGATGGGTAAGAAAAATAGATAACGACGCGATTCCACCAAATCGGTCGTTACATAAAGCGTCTGTTTTCATGGTTACATAACCTTGGATTTAGCAATACCATATAATATTAATTAGAAAAACAATCAAAACAAACATTATACACATGGTAATAATACAATACCATACTATGGGTTACAACCATCCAAACAAGCTGTTAATGAAATGCTTTATAGCAGCATATTTATGTATGACTTATTTTGGACCACAAGTTCCAAAAGTCTTACCACATTTCTTAAACTCCGCTCCAAGTCAAACTATGACAACCATTTTGAAACGGAGGGAGTAGTATTCAACACCTAATTTTGCAAATCAAAACATATCCCTTGCATCTTCATCTAGTACACATCCCACCAATGATGCCACTACAAGATTGCTAAGCTTTAAGGGAAAAGGGCAAAAACAAAAGCCACATTTCTGATCATTTGACAATGGGAAAGTTGGTGAGGTTATTGTGGCACCGTTTGTTATCGTTGTTTGGTTAAGACGTGGATCTTTAGTACTCTTTCCTCTGTTTCATTTTCTTCTTTTAAGTTTTTGGTAGTAGATGGCCAAACTAGATAATTACTTGCAATATAAAAATTTCTTTATATAGATAATTAGTGAATCAGCTTATGCAAGAATCCAATATGTACCTCTTAAATGTTTAATAAGATAATAACACTTAGTATATGAACTATGACTCAATCTCTATTTCGTTCCTTTATATGTTTCTCTCTCATTCATCTTTTCCTTCCTCGTCCAACTGGCCAGTGCAAAGATAAAGGAGATAATCCTAATGGTGCAAGAGACATACAAAATACGTCTATACCACGAATAATACTTAATTTATTGATTGTTAACCACTGACCACTATTGTAGATATTTTAATTTGGTGAACAATAATATAAAGTTTGCTATGGAAAAAATATTCTTCTAAATAAGATGAAAATCCACATTCTTATTTCGTATTAAATCTCGCTTGACGAAGTACATTAAACTTCTGAATAAATTATGTGCTTGTTAAAGATACAAATTAAATTTAATACCGCAAATTAAATATGCATTCTTATACTAGGTAGAGTGGAGTTTTTGGGTAAAAGATTTTATTTAAATGAGTTTAGTTTATTGTAAGAACTTTTATAAGGTCGAATGTACTACTCAATTGTTATAGTCATCAATCTAAGCTCGTTTGGATTCCAAAGTATGACCCTAACATAATTTGAGTTAATAGTTGAATTTCATTCGGGAATACAATTAGGCAGAGAATACAACCCGAGTAACTGTGACTCTACTTAATAGAAACAAACTCTAGTTTATTCACCTCTCAACTGGTGAGGGACTATACTACTGTTGTTAACTAATAATACAAATTTTTAAATTACACATTTAATATTGTAATGTAATTATTCCATGTGTTCCAATTTATGTGGCAGCATCCCCTTATTGATCTTCCAAAAAAAAATATTAGCATTTTAAATTTGGTAACAATTTAACTTCAATATTATAGTTTTGTATGTCTTATTTTAGACCACAAGTTTTAAAATGTTTTATTTATTTTTTAAACTCCGTGTCGAATCAAACTATAACACATATAGTGGAACAGACCAATTTTCAAAAGTCCTACAGCCAAATCAGGTGAAACAATTCTTATACAAACACAAACCTTATAAAATCCAAAACACTAAACACTCCCTCCGTCCCAATTAATGCGAACTTTCTTAAGTCAAATTTTTTTTGAGCAAATTAATACTACTCCCTCCGTCCCAATTTACGTGTCACTTTTCGCTTTTTGAAATTCAATTTAACTAAACTTTGAAGCTAAATTGAATTAGATTAACTCAATATTTTAACATTAAAATTTATATATTTGAAAAGTACCTGAAACGTATTTTAAGTTGCAACTTTTTTCATATTATTTTGGTGAAAAAATATATTCTTGAAATATTGATCAAAATTTATACAATTCAAATATGAAAAACGAAAAGTGTCCCATAAATTTGAACATAGGAGGATAAATTACTAGAAGTCCTACAACAAAATCAGGTTAAACACTTGTTATACAAACACAAACCCTATAAAACCCAAAACCCAAAACACACCTCCACTCTCACTCTCACAAAAATGGAGCCATGGCAATCAACATCATCAGCTACACAAATGCAATTAGCAATAGCTGCACTTTTCGGAGCTTCAGTTATGGCTATTTCCGCTTTTTATCTTCACAAACGCAGCGTCGACGAAGTTCTCGATAAACTAATCAAGCTCCGGCGAAAACGCCATAGAACTATTTATTCGCCTTCTGATTCCGATATCGATATCGGTAACGATGAAATTGAAATTGAGAATGTTAATATTAGGAATGTTTATAGTTATAATTTATCGAAAACTATTGATAATGATGATGATAATGATGATTTTGATTATGAGGATGGTGATAATAGTAATGTGTTAAGGAGTTATAGGGTTTCTACTTCAATGCCTAATGTTCGTGCGTTGAGTGAATGGATGGATGATGATTCGATTAGACCTGTGTCGAATTCTGTTGAGAAGATCATTCCTGAAAGTTTATCGTCTCTTCGGATTGAAAATAAGAGCGGTACATGTTCTAAACTCCGAGTTTTTACTTTTACTTATGTATTTACGCTTGTGCGAGCTACTCGTGTTGTTTCAATTTATATGATGTAGTTTGACTGGTCAAAATGAATTTATATGACATAGTTTGACTGGTCAAGTCAGAATGAAGACCGTTGAAACGTGTGATATGATATATGTTATAAAGTTTTTGAAAGTTGTGGTTAGAGGTGAATGTAGAATTTGAACTTTATGAGTTCGGAATGTTACGGATCATTCGAGTTACTGTGTACGAAATTTAATGCTTATACATATTTAGTAGATTTTTAATACATTTTATATAGGGTATGAGTGAAAGCTATTGGCTTCTGCTGAACCGGTAGGTAATATCGTGCATCCGCCGCTAGTTATGGTCGTAAATGTGTCATAACCTTTGTGTAGCTGTAAAAGCTTCTTATTAAGAGTAGAATGAGAAGTTCAAGTTAAAATGTTTTCAAATTTAGAAATGTGCGTGATTTTTTACACTATCAGGTGACATTTACTGTTGTAGCTGGTGAGTTATACTCCCTCCGTTCCAAAATGAGTGTCTACCTTTCCTTTTTTGTTTGTCCCAAAATGAGTGCCTCTTTCCTTTTATGGTAACTCTTTAATTCCAAGATTTGTTTTGGACCACAAGATTTAAAGGCATTGGCCCACATTAACACAACTTTAATTTTAAACCATAGGATTGAAAAGTCTTCCCTATTTTCTTAAACTCCGCACCAAGTCAAACCCAGACACTCATTTTGGGACGGAGGGAGTATTATTTTCGGGATTACAAATCTCACGTTTTATGGAAGTACCTGATAGTTGAAAAAGATTCTTTATAATGAAGTTGTGTATAGCTTAAACTCATTCCTAAGTCCGGAGAAAGGATGAGGTATTAGGTTGAAAGCCAGAAAAAAGTTTGGTATAATTTGGTGTTTGACTTAGTAACTTTTTCCAACCAGCACACAGAGAAGAAAGGGAGAACTAGCCTAATTTGGAATGTTGTTAGTTGTAGTGTGATGTACTTATTTTGATTCATATCTGAAGTGCTAGCATGAAACTGCAATGACGTCTTTTGCAGGGCCGGGCACATAACTCTGGTGCTTTTAGGGCTGTTATCCTCGGTCTTAACAAACAATCTTGCTGCATAAGGTTATGATGCCTTTAGATTATGTTCTATAATTTGACATTCCCTTTATGCTGGCAATTCACCTTTCTACATTGTTAAAAGAAGTTTGTGTAAGTACCTAGTCTAATGACCCTAGAACTAGAATGCTTTTTCTAGATGAAGCTTAATTGAACATTTCAGTCATCTATTTTGTAATGCTTGTCCATATTTGAGAAGGTGAAAAGATAACATGTAGACTGTTAGATAAATGTCACATGCTCCTCCTTTTTCCGTCTCTTTCGGTAAGCGCATCTGCGCATGTGACACGATCTACTCTCTGATGATTGCTCTGTATCCTAGATAATGCAAGAGGTAGATTTTTAAGCTAGGAGGTAGAAGCACACCCCCCTTTCTCTCTTTCTCTCTCTCTCTCTCTCTCATACTTTTTAGTTTTTATAAGTATAAATTTGATGGGATTTCTGTGAAATACTCATTATATAATTAAATTATGTCGTATATCAGGTGGTGAAAGATTTGTGAGTAGCTCTAATTCAAAGAAGCAAGTGGAATCTGGTGGGAAGCCAATGACTCCAAAATTTTCAGGTGATTCTGCATTTGAAAATGTTGGCAACCCTAATGAGGACAAAGCCGAGTTTGCTGCGGCAGAGGATGCTACTTTCTCCTACGATAATGTAAATTTTCGAACTGGATGCTGAAATGTTAATTCTTACTAGCTTCTGCCTTTCTTATGTATATGCATGTCAAAGTGTAATCTCATCTGACATTCTCTTCCTTGCAAGCCACTTCTTGTTTGGTGTCTACTTCTTAATAACTGATTTTTTTGTTGATTAAACAAGTCTGAAATATATGAAAGTGAAGTTATACTTTACTGGATTTATATAGTGTTTTTATAAGTATAGTAATTTTATTCACTAAGAACCACAACACCTAGGGGGCACTGAGTGTATACAAAATAAACTGGACTAGTCTCCTCTGAGTATGCATGGAGTACATCATTTATCTTATTCTAAAACTTCACTTTCTTTTTTTTTTTTTTTTGGTTGTAAACCACTGGATTAGGTAGTGTTGTAGGTCTGTGTTTCATGTGTTTTTTTTTGAGAAGGTAACATTTTTGTGTATATATATATACTAACTGTATCGAGACAGTATAGTCATTCATAATTGCAATGAAGAGTATGGAAGAATCATAATCCTTTATCTGTTACAAGGATCCTAAGACATCAATAAAGGATTCATTGTCTTCCATGAACTCTTGTTTACACCAAAAATAAAAGAGGGCTAAGCATTGCATCTTCAAGTTCTGGATGGTGCTGCTCTTGTCTTCAAAACATCTTTGGTTTCTCTCTCTCCAAACTGACCACCATATGCAAGCTGGGACAATCTTCCATCTCTCTTTGTGACGGGAGGTATTGCTAATCTTGTTCCAGCTTTCTAGAACTTCAAGAATACCCCTAGGCATTACCCACATGAGTCCTTTTAAATTGATAAAGATCCTCCATAACTGGTCAGAAAAACTTACAAGAAAAAACTTTCATGTGGTTTAAGTAAGAAAAAACTTACAAGAATGCCAAATCATTATCTATATTGTGTGTCATTTGTGCATTGATGCATGATGAGAATTGTTTACGCATGTAAAAGAATACAAGATGAAGAGAGAGAAAAGGCAATGCATATGGTATATGTCATTCTGACCAAATTGATACTTGAGCTGCCTGTCAACCTTGCATTCTCTCCAATTTCTCACTGCTTCTAAGTATTGTACTTATTATTCCTCCTGCAATGAATATTTAGAATCACTCTTCTCAGTTGATGAAATGTTAAATTGTTAATTTCACCAAAGCGTTAGATTGTTATGATTCAATTTATTACTTAGGATTCTAGCATATTGGATTTCTATCCTCCCAACCACCACTACGGTTTTGAATTTAGTACACTTAGATATACTTTAAACAGAAATCGCTGATGAAGTTACTTCTTCTGTCCCATTATTTTGTAGGATATCAGTCCAACTGAAGAAGAATTTTCTATTTCTGGCCTAGAGGCTGAAACTCGTATTCTTCTTCAGCATAAAGCGGTCGCACCTGAGGCAAGATCTAACAAAGATCATGATGTTGGAGAGAGAGATAGAGCCTCGATGCACATTGTGGAGAATCCCAGTTTCTTCAGCAGCATTTTGCCGCTGCCAACTTCAGCACATGGTATTCTCATCTTCTTGGTCTCTACGGGGTTTGGTACACATGTGCCCCTCTAGAAAATGTTGCTTTTGGATTTCTGATAATCAAGGTGGAGCATGTATGATTTGTCATATATGTTTTACTCCAATGCATAACTATTATAGTATCATGCAATAATGTGTGGTAAATTGATGAGGCAAGTAGCAACTACTGTTAATGAGCTCTATCATATTTAAGGGAGTGACTTTGTGTTCGGGTGATCTTGTTCTACTCAATTATTCCCTCAATTGCTATCAATTTTTCCCGCAGATCCTTTGAATGTCGAAGAGGAAGAAGTATTGAAGATGATCCGTGAATGTTTAGACTTGAGAGAGAAGTATGTTTTCAGGGAAGAAATTGCTCCATGGATGAAAGAGAATACGAGTGAATCAAAAGCATCAGATAGGAAACATGATCCATTTAGCTTTGCCCATTGCGAAGCAACTTCTGTGAGTTGTGATCTTCAACTCATTTATGACCGTAGAGGGTCTGATTTTTAAGCTCCCCTATTCTCAATATCTCAAAATCTGGATGTTCTCTCAAGCACAATTTCTAATAATAATACTTCTTGGATTGCATACAGCACCAGTTTAAGATGGAAGACGGAGTCATACGTGTTTATGCCAGTGAAAACGGTAAGTTTGATTAAGCGGTAGCAGCACATTTTTTCTCATTACCTTTCCTTAGTCTTTGTGGGATCTTCACATTCTAACCTGCATTTTGTAGACACCGAAGAGCTCTTCCCTGTTGCTAGCGCAACAACATTTTTCACTGATATGCACCATCTCCTCAAAGTAATGGCTGTGGGGAATGTTCGTTCGTACTGTCATCATCGTTTGCGATTTCTCGAGGAGGTATGGTTTTTGAAAAACTCTCTTCAATTTTTCCCCCTTGTACCAGACATCCTGGTTTCTCCTAGCATTTTCTGAATATTGTACAGAAATTTCGCCTTCATTTGCTAGTGAATGCTGATCGAGAATTTCTGGCTCAAAAAAGTGCACCTCATCGTGATTTCTACAACATAAGAAAGGTTGATACCCATGTGCATCATTCTGCTTGCATGAATCAGAAGCATCTTCTGCGGTTCATCAAGTCAAAACTGAGAAAAGAACCTGACGAGGTAGGAAATATTTCTCCCGGGCAATGATGCTTTCACTTGAAGATTTCTATGGGCATATGGCATACCACATGCCTATTCTTTTGGTCTTAATTTCTAGGGTCTTTTCAAAACAGGTAGTCATATTTCGGGATGGGCAGTATCTAACACTGAAGGAAGTCTTTGAGAGTTTGGACTTGACAGGGTTTGCATCAACCTTTTCTCTGCCCTCTCTTTATTCTGCATAAGTTTTAATATTCTGAAATATTTGTTTGGGGTGGGAGGTCTGCCATTTGTTCTTTCTCTTATGAGCCCTTTATTTGCAGGTATGATCTTAATGTTGATCTTTTGGATGTACATGCTGATAAGAGTACATTTCACCGGTTTGACAAATTCAATCTCAAATATAATCCTTGCGGACAAAGCAGACTCAGAGAAATCTTTCTAAAGCAAGACAACCTCATCCAAGGTGTGTCCCTTGAAGATTTAAATTTATTAGAAAGTTAGATCTTGCTGTAGCGTTGGGTGAAAATACTGCAGTATGGGTAACCTTATCTGAAGACTGCAGTAACACACTGTCATTGAAGTGTAAGTCAAATTTTCTTTGGCGTCTGTTGGACCACTCACTGCAGTGGTTAACTTTATTTTGGTTCAGTTAAATAATCTCTGCAGCGGCAAATTTTATTTGGAACCTCCATCAAGACAACTGGTACTACAGTATTGAAACTGCATGTTTAATTGTTGACAGTTACTTGATGACACCTTATAGTCATTGTTTTGTATAATCACCAAAATGGAAAAATAGTTGAAGTAGCTAG
This sequence comes from Petunia x hybrida, assembly GCA_037355625.1. NCBI lineage: Eukaryota > Viridiplantae > Streptophyta > Magnoliopsida > Solanales > Solanaceae > Petunia > Petunia x hybrida. The sequence goes on along the minus strand of JBBBVM010000006.1, from coordinate 660,678 downwards.
GTATGAGAATATACTTTAAACTGTTTGGGAGTTCAATGGGTGATGCCTGCCACCGTTAAGGAAACAATGTATAGTTGGGCATTCAGAAGAAGGAAGAGAAGACCGAGAGTTTGGGATGTTGTTCCATTAGCCATTATGTGGATTCTATGGAAAGAGAGAAATATGAGAGCTTTTGAAGGAGTAGAGCGGGATTTTGTTAATTTGAAGAATAATTTTTTATTTCTAGTTTCTTTTTGGTATACCCATGAGGTTCAATGTGTATAGATGATTGGGTATCTTTTGTAGAGAACTATGTTTTGGTGTAGGTTTTCTACCTTTTAGTATACTACTTGTATACGGGGTTTTCCCCTTCATTATAATAAAATCAATTACTTAATTAAAAAAAAAAGAATGAGAATATACTTTAACTGCATGAAAGCATGCATATGTATTATCTCGTTCTTTCTGTATATGAACAACTTATTTTTTACTCGCAATATCACAAGACACAAATTATCGCGTAGTGTGTAAGGACCAGCATAATGGGTTCAATACAATAGTGGTATAGATTGATCGAGGAGAACCAGTTCATTTCTTATTAGCGTTGCTTTAATTGGAAGTAATACTTGGGTTGAGTATCGCTTTCTTATATATCTGTGGCATCCTGACCAATGACGAGTGTACTCTGTTTGCTCCATGTTACCTCTGTATACACTTGCGGACAGTATTATAATTTAATCTAGTTACTGTTACATATTCTTCTATGCAGCTTTGGTAAACTAGAAAAATATATGTTTATTCTCAAATATTGTTTTCTTTTCAGGGCGCTTCCTGGCTGAAGTCACGAAGGAAGTCTTGCAAGATCTAGAAGCAAGCAAATACCAGGTAGAGTATACGTTTATGTTTGAAGTAGTTTCTTCTACCTACCTCCCTCTATCTCTCTCTTAACTTTCTTTTTATGTAATTGTTTTGCTCTTATACATTGTTGGCCATTAACAATATTTACACGAATTGATATATTCAGAAAGGATCAGAGTGATATTAACAAACTGATGGTGGCTATTAACCAATCCGATGTCTTTATAATAATAAGCTATTATTTCCGGAGAAGTCAGCAAACTCTTGACCTGTAATTCAACCGTTGTTTCCCAATATATGACTTTTGCTTACCGAATATTTGCTCCAATCCGTATCTCTTTGTCATGATAATCTTTTCATGAAAAAATTTGTTTTGTTATTGAAGTCTGCAACTTTGTGGCCTACTCTAGCACCAGTTTCATAATTGTCAACCAGTTGATGTCCAATTTCTTGTTTTTCGGGGACTGGAGCTTATTGCTGATTGAATTATTATTTGTTTCTTGTGATCAGATTTTTTTGTGTTTTGTTTATAGCTTAAGATTTCTTTTTATATAGGTGATTTTCTGGGTCCCAACTCCCTCCCACAAGCACAAGTATCGGGTAGCTTTATTCACCAAGGTTTAGAAAGATGGGTAGAAATCACCTAGCTTTTATTTTGCATGTTGGGATTCAAATCCTGCTCTCTCATTGTTCATTCCAGTTTCAGTGACCTCTAGGAAAACCCTTATGCTCTTGTTTGAGTATATCTTTAGTTTCTTACTGCATGTGACAGTAGCTCTTGAGACTTGTGAGGGTGTTGTCTCAGGCAGTTTATTCCTCTCAAGAGTGAAAGGTGCTTCCAATAGGCAATGGCGTAGCCAGAATTTTTTTCAAGGGTGTTCAAGCTTCAAATTTTTCTTTTAAAATGTATAAGATGGAATTTGATCCCAAGTTGTTTAGCTAAATCTGACCACCCTACACCACTAGACTAGCACTATTAGTTATGTCAAGTATGTTCAAAATGTAATATTTAGTCATAAATAGTTAAATTTAACCTACGTACACGGTATAATTTTTCGACAAGGGTGGTCAGGTGACCACCCTGGCCACCATGTGGCTCCGCCACTGCCAATAGGACATGTGTGTACTTTATAATACTCTAAGGTAACATGTAGCTATCACATTAGCATTTGTCTCCCAGGTTGTCTATTCTAGGGTACCTGATTGTTAATGCATTGCTTATTTGCGGAGTACTATTTTCATAATTCGATATGGTGATGATCCACCTTAATAATTAATTCTTCCTTCTTTTTCAGTTGGCTGAATACAGAATCTCCGTCTATGGAAGGAAACAAAGCGAATGGGATACACTGGCGAGCTGGTTTGTGAACAATGAACTTTATAGCCAAAATGCGGTATGGTTGATTCAGGTGGGTATAATGCTGATCATGTAAAATTCTTGTAAATTACCCTCTCCTTTTCATTTTATGTTACCATTTGACTGGACATGGAGTTTGAGTTATTAATTTGTTTATTTGACTAGAAGAAGGCATGAAGTGGAGAAGGGTAGAGGGGCGGGTCCGAGATTCAAAAGGCTGCAGTTGGTCCTAAGGGTTGGCTCTAGACAGATTTCTCGGTATATAAAAAAATAAATGGAATTAAAGAATGGGTAAAAGTTCCTTATCAAAAAAAAGAATGGGTAAAAGTTATTTTTCTAGTGAAAACGTCACATCAAAATTCAAAATTTGAACAGTTAAATGCATTTGAATTTGTTGCAAGTTGTGAAAGTCGTACAAACCAATATTACTATTAATGATCAAATTCACCACAAATGAAGGTGCATCTTTAAAGTTAGTTTACTATCCATTTGATGGAATATGTTTTTAAACCCTAATTTCTGACTTTTCTTCACTTGCTCTGCATTACCAATCACAATTTGACTCAAGAGTTCAGAAGCTTCTTCGTTCATGATCCATCACTCTTCACTATTGGTTATTCTTCTCCACTTCCATTAACATGTGCGGCTGGCTGGGTATCGTGGTCGCTATCGTGATGCATGTTTATCATGGACATGGTATTGTATTGATGTTCTTGTCAGTTTCTGGCATTTCATGATGCGCTAATGCTCTACTGCTACCACACAAAAAGGAGATTGATGGCAAGTGTGATAGCATCCTACCGCTATTGCAATAACGTGATGCTTTTATTTTGGGCTATTTTCCTTACCACCTTCATCACCTACACAAATATGATAACTTACATGAGTTATACACATAAAATACTCAAAAACTAGAAAATCCTAAGCTAGGAGTACTTGCACAAAGTCATAAACCTCTATATAATCCTCCCATCACCTTTCGTTTCCTTTTGTGCCTTGTGAACACATTGCTCTGCATATCACTGTCGGGCCCATCCCTTGATCCGAAGATTTCTCCTACTTGTTTTTCTATTCAAAATTTAAGTAAGATACTTTCATTAAATCTAGTTCCAAAAAGGTACAAGATTTCTCCTGTTTTCTACACATTTCTTCTCTGGTTTCAACATAGAAATGTGTTAGTTGGGTGGGACATGTTCCTCTTGAGGGAATTGGTGATATTTTAAGGTAAAAGCGATTCTTGAAGTGCTTTAGTGGGGACTCAGTGATTGACGATGGTAGCATGGTAATGGTGATGTTCTAATTGAGAGTAGGGTTCACTTAGTGTTTAGTGTTGGTTAGATTTGTTCTGGTATGATGGTAAAGTATTTAGGAATTTGGTTGATGAAGTGACTAGTTACTTAAAATGCTGAATGAGCCAAGCATTCCCTCCCCCACATGGGAATGTGGGTGAGGGAAGAGGAAGAGATAAGGAGGAAAGAGTAAGCAGAAGTTTGGAGGAGAAATGATGAGCTGCTACTCTATCATCTGTCCTTGGAGTATCATATTTCACGTGAAACTATTCTAAAAGGGAGGAGTAGAACCAAGAAAGGTGGTATTTGGTAGATAATTCCACCTGGAACTGCTCCCTCGTGTGTGTTTCAGTTGCTTGTGGAACTGTCTCTTATTTTTGGGAACTGTGCTGGTGAAAGATATCTTCACTTAATTCCACGCAGTAGTTTGGCCGACTCTTTTGTACTTGCAACTACTTATGTTATCGAACTCAATCCTTCAAGTATCTAGTCAAATACGTTGCACTCTATGATCAAGGCACCAGACATGGTCCGTGTGCTTGAAGTTTACGTCTTAGTACAGTGGTTTCTGAGTTCTACATGGACGGAGAATATCTCTAATAACTAAACCAATTCTCTCTCTCTCTTTTTTTTTTCCTGAAAATAATTATTAATAGAATCAGTTCTCCTCTGGAATGTTGATCCTTTTGCTGATTATTTCAGTATATTTGCTTATGGATCTGTGATGCATTTCACTTTACTTTTTGCAGCTCCCACGGTTATACAATGTGTACAGGAGTATGGGAACTGTCACGTCCTTCCAGAATATTCTAGATAATGTGTTCATTCCACTATTTGAAGTCACAGTTGATCCAAAGTCTCATCCTCATTTGCATCTGTTCTTGATGCAGGTTAAGTTCCCTCTTTGATCTTTTTAGTTATGTGGTTTACCATTTACACCAAAGCTATATTCCAAGACTATCTGATTTCTCTTTTAGAAGCTTCGTCCATTTTAACTTTGTGCTACCAAAGAAAAGAATTTACTTTGCCCATCATATCTTACTTTTATCTTTATTTTTTTTGTTTGATCCGCTAGAATTTGTTTTACTTGAAGTTTGTCCAAGATAATATTCTGATTTGGACCTGCAAGAAATCCACAAGGCCTAGGCAACTATGAGGCTTACAATTTGCATCTTTATGAATTGGATTTTCTTTCTTGTTTGAAATGGAGGCTTACACTTTGCATCTTGGGAACAATAGTATTGAACAAGTGAAGTTATGGAAGTACTTATATGTAGTTTTTGGCTTTTGAATTATGTGGTTTTACGCGATTTCTATTTTATGGTATATCGCCATGGATCTCATTTGCCCAGATGTTTGTTGTGGCATTTAATTGATTAACAGCTTGGCAAAGTGCTTAGCTTAGGATAGCCATGAAATCATATGATTAGAATAATTACTATCTGGTTCTTGAGATATGGTCCAGAAACCACTCCTGACTTTCACGTGACACTCTTATAGAGGTCCACAATGTTTGACAGTCCCATAAATTCACACTCTACTGATCAATCGAACAATTCAAGCTTGTATTAAAAAGATTTGTTCGTCTCTAACTAATATGAACTTCTGCAATTAATTGGCTTGTTGTCTATACCAAACTAAGCTCGTAGTTGCTATCTACTCTGTGACACGCACTGTAAAATCAATTCAGTGTTCAGCTGGCCAAGTCGATGTTCTTCTCTTTAACTATTAATTTCATTTTTCAATTTTTTCCTCTACTATGCTAAAATCCAAAATTTGAAGTAAAACGTTATAATCATAATGCTCAGTATTGTTTGTTAGATATCATTCCCAATCTGGGATGCAAAAAGTATCGATCCATCCTCATCAACTTGCAAGGTGGTGGACTTTCTCAACTTATTGATCAATCCTCTTCCGCCCATTTACTGTTACTACAGACACCATGTGCTTTAATTTTCAGTTGTTCTCTGATAAAAAAGAAACAAGATAATTACAATATTCTTTGATGTGTAGATTATTCTTTTTAATGATAGCCATCATTTTCCATGTTTCTCGTGATTTCACTGCTAAAATGCCATGAACAAGAATCAATTTATTTGTTAAGTTTTGTGCATGCATACGATAGGAAGTTCTTTGCCAAACGCAGAAGCCCTAATATTTATTATTTTTTTTTTTGGAGACAGGTGGTTGGTTTTGACATGGTAGATGATGAAAGTAAACCTGAGAGACGTCCTACCAAACACATGCCGAAGCCAGATGAATGGACAAATCCGTTCAGTCCAGCATTTTCCTATTATGCCTATTACTGTTATGCAAACTTGTATACACTCAACAAGGTCAGTGTGCTAACTTCAAACTTAGCTGTACTTAAATGCAGAAGGCATTCGTCCATATTTTTGTCCTCGATAGCTGCATACTTTGTTCTGGTGAAATTTTATCAATAGCATTGGGAATTGGATGGTTTCATTGAAGTATCATAAAATCAAAAGTCGGAACTAAAGAAAGTGACAGTCCAAGGGATGGTGATGCAGAAACTGCAGACTAATCTTATTAAATGAATTTAATAGATACCAAAAACCTTCTTGTCGGCAACTGTAGAAATCCACAGAAGAGAAAATTGAATCGAATTTGGCTACGACATCTAGTGACTGCCTGCTGAAAACATTTCTATACCCAGATGGTCACCATGTGTTACCAGCATAGTTTGCCTTTTTTAATGCTCCTCATTTTTCTTTTTATCTCTTTTCTCTTTTCACTTTTTTTTTTTTCCAAAACCGGAAAATCCATAAGGGCAATATCATTCTTCTTTTTCTCTAATTTCCAAATTTCTCCTGAACAAACTATTCTCTCATTCATTCCTCCCAATAAAAAGAATAATTGTTCAAGGTCGTTAAATTTTTGATAATGAAACATTTTTTTGATAATGAGAAAAGGTCATTAAATTTTGATAGTGCGGAAGGTTTTTGTATAATATTGTGGCTGGGATTGTAAGGTTGATTTTCATGTTGAAGAATCTTAATCACGTTCGTTGAAATTTGAGTTGGTTGTTAAGTAACTGAACAGAGACTAGATGCTTAGGTCAAGCCCTATCCTGAAAACAGCTACCTACCGAAGATACACATGGTCGATGGCGTTGAGGTTTTCCTTTGTTCGATATATACATGCTAACTGACCCCCCACATGAACTCTGAAAGAAATTTCTGGCCCACACCCACGTAATTTGTTCCTAAGCCACAATATCAACCCCTATGACATCCCTCCCTAGACTTAGTCTATTCTCTCCTTTTAGCCACAAGCTCACATAATGAGTGCAAGTTTCTCATATAATTTTTATCCACCTCCTTCTACGGTTATGTTTGCTATCATACATTGAGCTTCTCTCTGTCTACTGCTGCTATTTTCCCTTGGTATGGGATAAGATATCTTTTTGGCAAGATTGTGTAGACTGCTTTCTTTCTTTACTTAGCATAAGCCTATATCTCATGCAGTTTTCATTTCTTGTGTCCTTAGCTTCGTGAATCAAAAGGATTGCCAACAATCAGATTCAGACCTCATTGTGGGGAGGTTGGTGTTCAGTTGAACTGATCTTTGAGTTAGCTACATATATTGCGGCCCAAGTTAATGCTGTGGAGTTTGTGCAGGCGGGTGATGTTGATCATTTAGCTGCTGGATTTCTTTTATGCCATAACATTTCTCATGGCATCAATTTGCGGAAGAGCCCTGTGTTACATTATCTTTACTACCTTGCACAGGTGTTTCTCTTTATTAACTTTGCCTCATTAACTGATGTATAATCATTTGTTTGGGAGAGGGGGGGCGGGGGCGGGGGTGCTAAGGAAGATTGTAATTATGAAATGAAACGGTTGTGTTGACCTATTCATGCTTGTTGAAGTTTATGAAGCATAGATACTACGATTAGGTCTCAAAATCCAGAGGGTGTAACAGAAGAATTCACACACTAAAATGCGGGACATCATGATTCATGAGGGCAAAGGAGTTGAAATTTTTTTGGTGCAATTTACTGCTTGGATTGTATACAAGCTGTCAATTGAGGTGGAACTTATTTAGAGTTAGCAAACCTAGATCACAAGTGGGGGCTGTGTGCCAATACCCGTAGACATTAAAGTAGAGAATGCTCCTTTAACATGGTTCCTTACTATTCCTAGTTTGCATGTTCACCTTGTTAAACGTTCCCCAGTAGTACTGCCTCAAGCTTTGGCCTGGAACCAATCTTCATCTTATTTCTGTACTTAATCTTTTTAAATAAATCTTATGATTTTATTGAGATGCACCAAGATGGTGGTAGGCACGCAGTTTAACTGCAATTATATCTGTACTTATGGTGCTTTATACGTAAGCTATACAAAATTAACTTCCCAGAAGTTTGTTCCGCTTGGTGATTTGATTTATTAACATTTTATATTTGTAACGTCAACCTACAGAGATATAATCACATCTTGCTAGGTAATATAGCTTCGCAGTCATTCTTTATAACATACATATATATACACATTACACACATACACAGACACATATATGTGTGTGTGTTGTGTTGTGTGTGTGTGTGTGTGTGTGTGTGTGTGTGTGGACCCTATATATATATATCTGTGTGTGTGCGCGCATGCTATCTGCCGTTATCGATCTCTATGTCTTATTGACTTTGATCTCGTGTTTACTCAATTTCTCCGCACCATCTGTAACTATTCAGGTTGGACTGGCGATGTCTCCTCTGAGCAATAATTCACTTTTCCTTGACTATAATCGGAACCCATTCCTTATGTTCTTCCACCGTGGCATGAATGTCTCACTCTCTACTGATGATCCCTTGCAAATCCACCTGACAAAAGAACCCCTTGTGGAAGAATACAGTGTTGCAGCTAAGGTTAGTCCATTCTGACTTTTTTCTTTTTTAATCAATAAAATGACCATGTATCCCAATCAGTAGAGTAACCATGTATCGTTTACCAACTTAATATTTCAGGTTTGGAAGCTGAGTTCTTGTGACCTTTGTGAGATAGCTAGGAATTCCGTCTATCAGTCAGGCTTCAAGCATGCGGACAAGGTGAGCATCTAGAGCATTTATGCTTGATTAATAAACACCTTCTGGACATCTTGTATGTGGCCCAAGTAACATTTGGTTGGTTAAGCAAGTGTAGCAAATATACTGGTAATTGTAACTTTATAGCGGTGGTTTCTGACATGTTAATCAATAATTTCATCACTCTGTGTATCTGAGACTGGAGGGAGTTGTTCAGTTGAATTTGTATTCCAAAGATTGAGAGTGGAATTCTCTTTGGGGAAAGTGTCTTTTACCGTCAGAGATTTTATTGTCTTCTGCCCTCACATCTAGCTTTCAACCATTGGCTCTAAGTCTGTACTTACAGGTTACATCTTAGTTAGTAGAAATATGCATCTCCCCCGTTTTACCCTCTCAACATATGAGAGTTGGCAAGAAAGAGATGCAGGTATTTACTGTACGAGTCCAACTTTTTAGGAGATAATATCACTAAATATTGACCCCTTAATGCCTCCTTCCCCTGGTGTTACTTTCTCTTCTAATTATTTGTTTTTTGTGGGGGGGGGGGGGGGGGTAGGGGTGGGGGAAGATTCTTGTTTCCTTTTGGATCATCATATGTTCTATGAGAAACTTGTATGTTAATTACATAGCACAGAAGTTGAGGGTGATTGAGAATCAAGCAACATGTGCTCGGGGGTAAACGGAAGCATTTAAGATGCAAATTCTTACTGCATGTGAACGTATGATAAAAAGGAGTTCTAATATTATTCATCGTTAAGGGGCATACTAGAGAGCACTTTGTCAGTTCCAATGCTAATTTTACTTCCAATAATAAATACTGCAGATGCATTGGCTTGGCAGTAAATACTATAAGAGAGGCCCTCAAGGAAACGATATTCACAAGACAAATGTACCTAATATGAGGATTTCCTTCAGACATGAGGTAAGCATGGTTTGCTTGTGCTCCCTTTGTCCTTTCTCCTGCTAATATGATAAGTTGCAAGATGTTAAAACATCGAAGGGAAAGCTAAGTTGCTTCTATAGGAAGTCAGAGTAACTAATAGCACCATTATCTGAACAATCACAACAATATAATTTTTTCTTAAATGACTCCTGATATACTGCAGACGTGGAAGGAAGAGATGCAGTATGTTTACAAAGGGAAAGCAACCCTTCCTGAAGATGTAGAACATTGATCAACATATTATTAAAGATCTGTATCACGCTTGGGCACTTCACGATTCAGGTAAAATCCTAGCTCTTTACCTGGTTGTAGGTTCTCTACGAATGACATCAATCTTGTATACAAACTGGAACTTTATGGTTGCCCCCAAAAGGAATGTGAGGCTACTCCTCAAATATGTAGTCTTTCTCTATCCCTTCAATAGGTCTTCTATTTCTCTTCTTCACCAGACTCTTCCAAAAGAGATTTTTTTTTGGGGGGGGGGGGGGGAGGATTGTGTCAGAGAGAGAGAGAGAGCGAGAGATTGTGTCTGAGGCCTAACTCATTGTATTTTCGTGCTGCACAGATAGCCAGAAGTGAGGTTCCCGCTGTGGCATGGTTTAAGAGCAATGAAGACGCGGTTCCATTAACTATTGCTGGTTGATTCATACTTCGACTGGAAGCATGTCTCTGCTTTTGCAGAGTCCATTCCTATTATCACCATGGTGCAGATTTAGTGCCTTCAATTCTAATTCTATTAATTCTCCAATTTGACGTTTAGGCAATCGAAAGAATGTATAAACGGCAGCTTTAACGTTGTTCCAATTGTATGAGTTATTAGCTGGCCATTTGCTGCCCAGTTCTTGTAGTAAAGCAACCTTTAACCAATGAAGTCTTGATAGCCATCAGGCTTTTTACTCTTTCTTTCAAGTACTTTTAGCATCCACCTATTACCCGTACATGATCAAATATTGTTCAGTACGCAAATTCAAGCCTATGGACAATCACATTTTTACGGGGCCAAATATCATAAACTTAAGGAAATCATTCAATAGTTCCGAACACTAATTAGTAGCTTAAGAAAAAGAAAAACGACTCTGCCCATTTGATTATTTTCTATAGAAGAGTAAGAGCGTTCACTCTTGTACAAAATTTGATAGATGCAAACCTAAACACTCAAATGTAGTTAAAATTCCTCCCTTTTAAAGTACGAAAGAAAATTATCACAAATAACCTCGTTTACTTTTTCTTCTAGGCATCATCAAAAATAGGTTCAAGTCCTTGTATTTAATGCACAAAAGAAAAATGTCACAAATATTTGACCTTGTATCACTTGTTGAGTTGATCATCTACGCATTTTTTTTAAATAAAAACTCCATGTAATCAGGTGTCAACTTACCCTTATGCATTTTTTTTTTTTGGATATGATTTTGTTTCTTGAAATCCAAGCTAATATTTTTTTTTTTTGTTGAAAAAAAAAAGAGAGCTCTTTTCAACTTCTCAAAAATAGAGAGCTAAAACAGAAGTAAATTTTTTTCGCTTTCATGTTTTCTATTTTTCTTCATTTCTCGGCTAAATCAGCAAAAAATAAGTATAGAATGAAAGAATGATCACTAGCAAGACTCTAATAAATTATACTCAATTTGAACTTAATAATGACGATGAAAATTCCCGAAATCCAAAAAAATAAAAAAAGATACTCCTAAATTATAAAAGGAAAAATAAGAAGAAGATATTTTTACCTCATTTCCTCTCCTTAAAAAAACACACACACTCTTCCCGCCGCATCACTTCACTTCACATTTCCTCTTAAAAAACCCTTGCTCCGCCGTCCTCCGCCATCCACGGCGGCGCAATCTCCTCCAATGGCAACCACACCAGCCTCCGAGCTCTCCGACGGACCAGTCCTGAGCGTGATCAACAAGCGCCTCCGTGCCCTCCGTAAAAAGCACAACCGTATACTCCAAATGGAAGAAGCCCTATGTAACGGAAAAACCCTAAACAAAGAACAAGAAGAAACGTTCCGTTCAAAACCCTCCGTTATCGCCGCTATCGATGAACTAGAAAAGCTCCGTCAACCACTTGCTAATGCTGTTACTGAAGAAATTGAGAAAGTTTCTATAAAAGGAAATAGTTGTGTTCCGGAAAAGGAAATTGATGGAATTTCTATCATTGAAGATGTGCTTAAAGTAATTTACTTTGGTAACATGTTTGATCATGTGAAATGGGGGAATAATGAGGCTATGTTAAAAAGGGCTATTCATGAAAGAGCTTGTTGTTTGAATTATGATTGTATGCCCGATGATGAATCGATGGATGTCGTTGATTTGTTGTCCGAAAAGGATTTGGATTTGATTTCGATGGTTAGTGAGTTGCTCGTTTGTCGGCCTGTTAATTCGACTTTGTCTCATAAGCATGCTGTTGAAAAGTGTATTGAACATGCTAAGCTTTGGGTTGCTAAGTCTGATCAACCCATTGGTCCCGAATCTGATGCTACTTGTGAGTGTACATTTTACTCCGCAGTATGTTATTCGTAGTTGTACAGTAGTTTGATTGAGAAACAGTTTAGTATAGCATCGAAGTTTTAATTTTGTTGTAGTTTAGTACTATGTTTTACATTCTTGAAAGTTGTGGTAGTTTGTATAGGAATGAGACAATGCCGATTATTTTGCATCATGGAAAAGTGTGTGATGCTACTTGTGAGTGTAAATTTTACTCCATCCATTTTATAGGACATTATTCATAGGTGTAAAGATAGCTTGATTGAGAAAAAGTTTAATATAACATCAAAGTTTTAATTTTGTGATAGTTTATTATGTTTGAATTCTTGGAAGTTGTGAAAGTTGTATAGAAATGAGATAGTGTTGAGCATTTTGGAGCATGGAAAAGTGAGTTGTGCAGAGTAAAAAGGAGGAAGTATGGTCTTATCTCTTTTGTAGATATTTTATAATTTTTGTCTTGTTGCAGATGCTGGGTTGAGGTCGAAGTTGGACAAGATCATGTCTTCACTCTATTTTACCACTGATCCTGTTTTTAGAGTGGAAGAAGCAGTTGCTGATTACGAGTCTTACCCGGTACCTGTAGAAGAGACTGAAGGGGTTGTTCCTGTCAATGCAACTGTGCAAGTGGATACTCCAGCTGTGCAGTATCAGGAGAAGGTAAATGCTTTCACAAGTAAAACTTATGGAGATCTTGCACAACCTCAAATATAGAATTTTTGATGTAGACTTTGAAATAATGTTAAGCTGTGAACTCATTGGCTTACCCTTGGTTTGCTATAACCCTTGCTCTATAGTATCATAACAAAGCTAGCTGTTTGGGTGATGTTTGGTTACACTTATTATACTAAAACACACTTCCAGATATTGCTAACAACTGTACCTTAAAAGCGCAAGCCTCCAGCCTTTCTACTCTGCTCTGTTCTCTGAAATCAAAGAGACTTTCATATGGTTGTTTAGGCTGAAGTTTTAACTGGTCAAGCCTCCAGATTCTCTTTTTTCTAGTTTTTATACCTATCACTCAGTAGCTATTCCCCTGAAGCACTTCTATTTTGCTAAAATAATGGTTCCTGATCCATCATTTGTGTGATAAATAGCTCATAGACTATTGTCATAGATTTTGTGTGTTGCTTTCTTATCCCGGGTACAAAAATTGAGGCTTCGGTTGAGAATAATATTAAGTATATGGGACATTAGATACCAGGAATGCTATCGATGCAATTATCATTTATCTAGCAAAGTCAAAAGAATGTTATACTAGTTGCTAAATAGAAGACGTGATTGTGAAGGAACTTTCTCTTTTGTAAGTCAAATAACTTAGTGTAGTAACAAACGTAGCCATATTTTTGGGTTGGTTTGTATTGGGGTAGATTTTCAGGCATGGGGGTGTCTCAGCGATAAGTTTATTTATTAATGTTCTCAACTGGTCCAAGTGACATGGAGTAAGAGTGAAGTTGGTGTAGAGGAGAACTTATTATGTCCATTAATGACGTAAGTCATTTTTCCCGCTCTGGTGTAAAATACTTGGCGTTAGGAAAGCATGTTCAATAGTTTAAGATAATCAAATGGTAGATAAAGGTTTAATAACGGAAAACATGCAATGCCATGGAAATACCTGTCAATATGCTATTTGTATTCTTATTGGTTTTCTATACTTATGTCCTAACAGTATGCTTAGCCAAGTTATATGTTTTGAAGGTAATGTTTCCTCTGTTTGACATCGCTTCTAACTTGGTATGTGATCTAATTTGATAACAGAAGAGAAACTTGGGAATTTTTAGCTCATGAATTTTGGCTTTAAGGTTGATTGGTTTCCTGTATTGTTCATGCAGCATCTAATGACTACCTTAGGTTGGATACCTGAGAACCGAGGGATGTCCTTGTGAAAGGGATCCTCCAGCTCTGACCATGAGGTTACAGGTTCAGTCCATCAAAAAGGGTGGTTTTTGGGGGGGGGGGGGGGGGGACCATTATTGGCCCTGGGGAGGGAGAGTTTGGTGGGTAGGGTCTACTACATATAAAGAGGTGGAAGATTCTACCTGCTTACTTAATCTCGCTTCAACTTGATGGAGATCACTTTGCTTTTTACTGCAATAGTAGGGGTGTTTGGAGGAACCAAAAATTGTAGCCTACTAGTGTAATATATTGTATACCCTAGCAGAAAAAGTTGAAGGACATTGTGCTTTTGAAGTCCCTTTAATGCAAAGGGTGCTTCACTATCTCACTAGCAGTTGAAATTAATATTCTAGAGGAGATGGATCCACTTGATAAAACCACAGAAGGCTAAATCATTCAGCACCATGTGATATGGACACTAGCTTGTTGAGATCAAATACAGAAATTTTCTCTATGACAACGTAAGCCCAAAAAAGTGAGCAACTTGCTGTTTTGTCTGTTTCAGAACCAAATAGATTGTTAGAGTTGTCTCAGAATAGTTTCTTTCTCGTTAGCCCCTTCTGTTAACATTTGGTTTTTAGATTCTTTAAGTTCCGAATTCATGCTCAATGATTCCGGTGAGCTCATCTACTCTAGCCTCATGTTAACTTCTTCTTCTTCTTCTTCTTCTTCTTCTTCTTTTTTTTTTTTTTTTTTTTTTTTTGAATAATCGAGATATTCTTGAGGGCTAGTGGTGCACGGTTCATGGATAATGACCCGCCTATCTATCCTTCTCCATTATACCTGGCTTTTGTCTACAACAGGGTTTGAACCCGTGGCAACTCCTAATCCACCTATCACAAGCTGCATTTTCCTTCAATTATTTTTCCGCATTTGTTGGGAAAGGAAACCATTTCTAGCTTTGTGGGGGGTTTACGAATTATTGACTTATCTTACTTTTCTTGTTTGTTTTGTGCACTAGCCGCTACTTCTCTTTGTCCCAAATTAACCATCCAACTTATGTGTTGTCTTCATATATGGACTCTCACTAAAATAAAGCTTTTTTATATTCGCTTCAATATGTGATAATAGGAGTCTCTTATGAAGAGAAGATGTTTTTTCTATTGGTAAAAGATGTTAGAATAAGAGGTGTAGTGTCTGAGGCCTGTTTTATGATCCACTTGGCATGATGAGAGTGTAGCTTTTCTTCAGTAAGAAGGAAGCTTTGGTAGTTATTTGGTGCTAAATGAAAGTTTATGGTTTGATTCTCGCAAGAAACATCTCTCTTATATTAGATTTCCGGTATAATATATATAAGCTATGTATTGGGTATTATCTTTTCTGGAACCACTGAATTCACCATCTGGAAAAGGAAAAGGATAAAATACTTATTAACCTGTAGTGCTTCTATTTCTTGGTGCTGAAAATTTGGTGGAGTACCTGTGTGCGTTTAGTATTGGTATTAATTTCTCAAACAACTATGCTAGGTAACTCTTTTTAGCAATTCTTTTCTGAAATTTGTTATTTTGGAAGTCCTTGCTGTAGCTTTCGTTTTAGTCATCGTCCAACTTCAAATATTTATTGTTTACCAGGAAGAAGCATATGTAAGTTCTCAAGCTGATGAATCAAATGAGATTCACAGTAGCTCTGCAGAACTTCACCAGGTATGCATGTGTACTTCTCAGGAATGTTTTCTCAAGTTGAATGTTTTTGTTCTCAAGATATTCTTTAAATGCTAATGTTTTCCGATTAAAAGTTTACTTTGGCGGGGAAACAGGAGGAAATCTTGTCTGAGCGACCTGCCGAACAAGAAGTTGTACATGAGGGAGATGATGTACAGAATCTGAAGGATGCAAATATCAGTGATCAACAATCTGCTCCCCGGAGGTCATATCAGAACCACAGGGGTAATCGTGGCGGCGGTGGGGGAGGTCGTCGTGGATACTCCAATGGACGTGGAGGTCGTGGCAGAGGATGGTCTCACCAAAATGACCACAACCCGCATTATGATCAATCAGGCCATCACTACCAAAAGAACTATAACTATCGGGGAAGGGGTGGCAGGGGTAGCCGTGGTGGTGGGAATTATAGCCACTATGCTTCAGGCGATCAAGCTGGACACGTCTCTGCTGTTTCTTAACCTTGTTTCGGTGATTATATCATAGCTTTTTTGTGGAAGGTGAACAAGGCTATCTCCCGGTTACATGAGACATGCATGTGTTTATTGTTTGCTTGTGCACCTTCCTGTTTTCTAACTGTGTATTAACTGAGAGCAGGGGATTAAAAAAAGGGTAGTGTCTTGGCTTATCGAACTTTACTACTTGCAGATCGATTTTGAGTATTAAAGGTTTATTAGTTTGGTCTCAAGTGAAATTTGTATGATGTGCTGCGTTGAATACAGAAAGAGTAGAATCTCCCTGCTGTCATATAACATTCAAAACTTAAATCAACGTTTTGAATGGAATGTGGTGCGTATGTAAATTTTTCTTGTGGATTAGTAATAGTTGTGCTAGTTAGATTCGTCCATCGCAGAAAGGGTTCTTGAATTATATCTCAAAAAGTCCAAATTCCTTTTTGAATTCAGTTCTAACCACAGTATTACACACATATATTGCTCGAGTGGGTGGTCGTATATCTATATACTAGTGAAACATTGAAAATTTAGCTTGTGCACGTCTTGCGTGGTCATGTTCGCACACAAAATATATTCATCAATCACCGTCCGCGGAGCTTCGGTGGACAGTCACCTAATGATACTTGTGTCCGCCGAGCTTTGGTGGACAGTCACCTAATGATACTTGTGTAGTCGAAGTGCACTTGAGTTTGCTTTCATCTATTAGAGAAGTGTGCCCCTAGGGAAGGGAGAACTGATCTTTTCAAACGAAAGCCTTAGAATTGGAGGCTCGAATACCTGAAATAGAGATACTCATAGAAAATAGTGAAACTAGGAGCTAAAAGCAGGCGTGCCTCTCTTATAAGACAATTTGATACCATCTCTCACTTTTGGCGCACTTCTTTGATGAACTAAGCCTAAGCGCCATAGAAGTCAACAGCTAGCCTGAGACCTAAAACAGGGTTCAAACATTATTGTTGTGTGTGATGGGGGAAACTAAGTTACACTAAGTAGCTTTGCTGATGATTATTTGTATGTGTAAAAATTCATTAAGTATAAAGATTTTGAACTCAATATATCATATAGGTTGTGCTAGAATCATGAGCTTTGAACTCACAAAATTAAAATTTTGAATTCAACTCTGTATAAAAGATATCCCATGTGAGGCAATAAGTTTGTGAAAACAACTAATTTTGTTGTGTCGACCTAAATCTGATTAGAACAACAAATCGAATTTGTTTTGGGTTAACTAGCATCTATTTGTACCAAAGCCGTAAAAAGACAAGAAGTTTGATAAAGAGAGTAAGACAAGAGCTAAGAGACAAAGAATAAATACATTTTATTTATTTGTGGATGTCTTTACATAATTTTTTCATGACTATTTATAGTTTACAAGAATGATATTAATAGCAATTACTGCGCTTAATGGTCATTACTCCACGTTCACTCGTGGTCTGACCATGATCCCCCATTTAATATGTGGGCAACGGTCGACGGTTACAAAAGCGAGAGCTCATTCACCGAAGAGTAGATCTTTACCGAGGGGTGAATTACACGCCTCGTGGTAGCTGTCTTCTAATAGCCTCGTGGGATAACCTGTGGCCAAAATCCATTTCGTGCCCGAGGCAACTAGCCTCGGGAGCTGAGCGAGGATCGTTTCCAAAAGACTAAATCACACCATGCCTCTAGCTCTGTCATCGAGGCTCGGTAAATTTTCATCCAATACACTTGTCGAAAAAAGAACGTGGTAAGGATGGCTTTTCCTGAAATAGGCTTGATGAAATACGAATCTAAATCAACCAGGCATTTTATAGGAGTATCGAACACTGCGTAGAAAAAGAAAAAAAACTAGCCTAGTCGAAAATCAATTGGCTAGAGAGGGTACAACATCGGAGAAAGAATGAATGCGCGGAAAAGAAAAAAAACTAGCCTTGTCGAAAATCAATCGGCTAGAGAGGGTACAACATCGGAGAAAGAATAGACTAATCTTTCAAAGCCTAAGGCTGATCACTATTAAAAGACAGATTCAATACGGATGTAGAGATATGAAGTTACGTTTCCTTTCTTCATTTCCAGATGTTTTGCTTGATTACAACAACAAATTGATAAGATTTTCACGTTGATAAGACTGTTCAAAGCAACTATCAGGATTGTAGGTATCTCACTGAAATTAAAATTCTCAATCGGATTGGTACCGTTTATTAATTAGTTCTTTTCTCATACTTATTTTTTGATAGTTATTTATTTTTTTATAATGAATACGCCTGATAACTCTCACTCTTTTATCTTGAATAATATTTTATTCATGAGGAATAATTCTTTTGAAATCATATGAAGTTCCTTTAAAATGCCATTGTATTTGTAATCGTGTTTAATATCAATATCTTTTTTTTTTTGTTTGAATGGAATGATGATGGCTCTAGAAGGATACCATTTTGATTTGTGAAAAGAAAGATCTTTATTTGACCACGTATGTCAAGGGAATAAAGGCTGGCGCATTTAAATACAAAAAGTTCACAAATCCATTTGCTTCAATGTGCTTGCAAGGTTGAATCTTTGTGCTTGGAATATGAGAGATACCATAAACAAATCAATTTTGAAATAGTTTCAATAATTCACAAGCCTCCTCATTGGAGTTTGATGTCATTGCACATGAAATGACTTCCATAAGTGGCATAACGCTCTAACACACGTTGTTATAATGTTCTTACGTTGTTAATTATCAACTCATGCAAGCGTCAGTTAAAAATAGGTCTAGCTATATCACGAATAATTCACCCAAAGTAATAATCATATATTCTAACATTTATATTAACAAAATTATTCAAATTAAAGTGTATTTAACATGTCATTTTGATTATATATTTTGTTAATGGTAATGGAAGAATATATAGAATAATTAGTTACTAAGACAGAGAAAACCGTACTCAAAAGTGTGAAATTAAAAGAATAAATTTTAAATTCTTAAAAGTCATGGAAGGTGCATAAAAAATGCCGATAACCATTTTGAAATAAAATCAAATAAAAGAAATCTTATAAATTAGAACTAAAGAAGTACTATTACTGATATTGAAATAAATATCTTTTCTTTCAAGAAAAGAAAAAGGAGCAAAGAGTTTTAAAGAAAACGAAATGCTTCTTTCTTGGTGTCGTTATGAAATACACAGGAACAAGAAAAGTAGTTCTAGTGGTAGATAATGGACGGCAATGGTAATTCAGCCAAATTAATTACAGCTGGAGCATCCAACAATTTTTTCTAGTTTCTTTGTCACCATCCTATGTGAAAGAAAAGCTTAATTTTAGCCATGAAGTGATAGTGATCATTTAAATCTTTGATAATTAAGATCATTTTAGGTGTTTTATTAGGGATTAGTCCATATATTTTACACTAAACAGCAAAAAAAATAACTTGCATAGTTGCGTGATATTTACATGGTAAGTTTTTGATTTTTGAGCTCTCTTCTCATCCTTGCTCCTATTTATAAGTAAAATATTAATTTTATATTACCAAGATGTTTTAATCCTTAACTAAAAGTTTTGGTTTCGAACTCTGATAGAGAGGTACGTACTTTCCTTTTTATGGGCACTATAGGAAGCAAATTTTCAGCATGAGACTATCGTTTATTTAAGTTATGATCCATTGAAGGAATGAGCTTCCTCAGCCCACTCATTATTTGGAACCTTATAGATTGGATGAACTTCAATTAACATAGATAAGAAAAGTTATTCCTTAGTACCCACTAGTCAAATAGAACAAAAGAGGGACCATATCAAATACTAAAGAAATAATTTGGATAATATTTTTCACGACAAACATTTTAGTTGTACCAAAAGGACCACAATGAAGCAGAAGTTAAGAAAGTGGCACTTTCACTTTATTCAGTTGGACGAAATTTGTTCTTGACATTGCATATATGGATTGTAAATGACGGACATTATTTTTACTGCAAAATGCTCTTGTCGCAAAATGCAATATGTTCACATCTACTTGAACTAATTTCCATTTCAATTTGGGTCGTGAATGTCTTAGGCATCTTGTGTTTGTGCACAAGGACAATTATGTTAACAAAGCGTTTAAAATAAGCCCACTAGGTTCATTTCACATATGATATTTTTCTTTGAATTCAATGAATTATGTGACGTGTCGATTTAATTCTTTTTATTGGACAAACTATATTTGGCTAGCAATGAAACTCGAATCTGAAACCTCTAACTATTGTGACGATATGTTGAATTGCGTGAGCCATTTTACCTAAAAAAGAAATAGACAGTTAGGAATGGGATTCTTTTATTTATCTTTGGGGTTCCCAAATATTCATAGCTTGTGTTTGATTGCATTAGATGGGCTGATGGGCACCATAGAAGTTTTGTGGGAAATTTTGATCACTAGCCATTTTTGGACGCGCTCAATGGGGATTATCCACCGTTTCAAAATTCATTGAAGAATAGCCAAAAATTCGCGCGCACACTTAAGCTCCATTAGCGTTGGAAAAACACCCCAGACTAGTCCCATAACAAAATACTGGGGCTTTGAACAAAACTTGTTCAAAGCCCAAGTATTTTGTTATGGGACTTTATACATAAAGCTTCAGTCCCATAACAAAATGTTGGGGCTGTGAACAAAACTTGTTCACAGCCCCAGCATTTTGTTATGGGACTTGTATAAAGCTTCAGTCCCATAACAATGCTGGGGCTTTCAACAAATTTTGTTCACAGCCCCAGCATTTTGTTATGGGACTGAAGCTTTATACAAAGTCCCATAACAAAATGCTGGGGCCTTGAACAAAACTTGTTCAAAGCCCCAGTATTTATACTGGGATTTGTCCGGAGGTGGCTATTTCTCAGCGAATTTGTTTTTGACGGCTACAAATCAATTAACGCGCGCCAAACAGGCCCCTGCACTAAATTTTTACAAGTTTTGTTTTGTTTTTTTTTTTTATTTCTCACTCCGTGTCCGGCACTTTCATTGGAGCCCAACTAATCTAGATTCGCGCCGCGTAAGGCCCATTTCTGAGGAAAGCACTCCCTACCAGAATTTTTTTCAATCTCAGGGGTCGAACCCGAGACCTCTGGTTAAGGGTGGAGGGTTTCTATCCATCCCACCAGAACTCTTGGTGGTGACACTATAGAAATTGAATTATCTAGGTCCAAGGTAGTTAGCTATATGTTCTTTTCAACAGGAGAAGTTGGTGTGAAATCCTATGAATGATAAAAACGAATGGAATCTGTCATCTTCTTGCATGAAATGTTATCAAGCTTTCTACCTAAAATTGAAACTTTATGCTCATCTTCATGTGGTAATTTATTCCTATTTCAAAATAATAGGAATCAATAGTACAACGAAGAGAACATTGTTTTTATCAACAATAGTATTGTTCTGAAATCCTACTGCTGTCGTTAACAGAAACTATTCTCTTCAAGTATTGGTTCCTATTCTTTGGAAATAGGTTGAGGTATAAAATTACAAGATGAACATGCTAATAAAGTACCGTACTTGTAGCTGGCAAGTCAATAACAACCTAAAGAGTAATAAACAACTTAGTTCCAGGGTGAGGATACAATGCACACACCGTATTTAAATATTTAACTGTCCTAAGTTCGCACTCTGGGAGTATGCACGCAGCTTATCAAAATATTAACTGTCTCTGGGAATAGATAATTCCTGGTAGTGAGTGTTTGTCCCTTTGATAAGCTTACGAGGCGTGAATCCAATTTAGTTGGGCTAACGAGTATTAGATAATGGTTAATTAAATATGAAGAATATGATTTACCTTATTTTTATTTTCATAGTAACAGCGTAATAAGATATTTTCAATGTTATTGCTGATTTCACTTATTTTGAATAGTTTTCAATAGTTACCTTTTAGGTAAAATAAAATCTCTTATATTGTGTGTTTAAAAAATTAAACTTTTAATCAATATAAAGTGGTAATGACCGTGCATTAGAAATATTAAGATATACGAGCAAAGCACCAATACCAGAAACAAATACAAATATATAGCATCAAATCTTTCGATATATAATGGAACGGTCGACGTAATGAAGAACATATTCGGTACTATAGTTTAAGTTGTTTTTACATTTGAAAAAAAGAAAGTTTGTAATTCACCAACCATTATATAAAGGGGTCCCTGCTATACTCTAAGCTCCATATCAAGCCAAAGACAATCTTTTGTGAAGACACAAAGTAGAAGAGCAAAAATCTTAATTTGCTGCAAAAGTTTTGAAGAAATGGGCGCTAACAACTCAACAACTTTGCATGAAGCTCATAATATGCCAACACCACGACAATTCAAGAGGTCTCAAGTCATTGCTTTCCACTCTTCAGCAAACTGGAAGCTCCATTTTTCTTCTTTGAAAGACACAAACAAACTGGTAATACCATTTTGGAGGAACTTCTGCTAGTTTCTTTAATAGAATATTGTAGAAGAATTTAACTTATATACGTTGATAGTTTTAAAATTTTACATACAATAACTGTAGTTTAACCTGTTGTAGAAGGTAACTTGCCGTATTTGCTAACTACTAATACACTTTTCAGTAACGGTCACATGTAATTATTTTTAACGTGATCCGATAGTTCAAAAAACATCTTATACTGTGAGTGTATAAATGTTAAACTTGTTGTACATTAGAGGGTACTAATCATTTGATGTTTTGCGCTATTGCTACTAGGTTGTTATTGACTTCACAGCAACATGGTGTGGTCCTTGCAAATGCATGGAACCAGTTCTCAATGACTTTGCTAATAAATATACAGACGTTGAGTTTGTGAAGATTGATGTTGATGAATTAGCTGTATGACCTTATTTCCTTAACTTTAAAATTCTCTTTCGTTTCTCTACTTTTCTTTGATGTTAAAATGGATACTAATTGATCAATCTTGGATGACTGAAAACAGGATGTAGCTCAGGAATATGGGGTTCAAGCAATGCCAACATTTTTGCTGATAAAGAAAGGGAAAGTGGTTGACAAGATTGTGGGAGCAGACAAGGATGGACTACAGAAGAAGATTGAGAAACACAGAGCTTTCGTAATCTAAGTAAACCAAAGGCACTAACAATGGCCTTGAGCAGAGTTTGCTGGATTGGAGTGATAGTCTTTGTGTAGAATAAAATTGATATCTTCATCACTTTTTGATTGAAAGAACATGATATGTACTCATTTCTGGATTTTGCTCACTTCTGATTGTTAACTTCAATGATGCTGATTGAAGCACTAATCTTTGTATATTGGTTTGAATAAGTAAAATTTCTTTCTGGTTTTTATGTTCATGGTATGTCTTTTCCAAATCCAACATCCTATTGCCCCGATTCCCTTCGTAGAGGTGAATTCAAGATTTAAACTTGATGGTTACAATGTTTATGTTCATAAAACTTTAAAAACATATAATGAGAAAAAGGCACCTTCACCATTTCCACAATAAGTCTTTATCATGGCGAATCTATTCCAAAAAGGAAGGGTATGATATGATCAATATGTGCAAGTAAAATTAATAAAGTCAGTGCAACTTTGTGGTTTGACTAATACATAAAGTTGGCAAAGATGTACTCAAACAGAACTAAAAGGAAAATATGTTATTTTTCTCAAGGTCTGCAAGCTGTTTTTTCCTTTAAATCAAGGACTTGGGAAAACTTTATACATATGTCTATGTGTGTATTCGTGTGAAAGAGCAATTATCATCCAGCATTGTTCAAGATTCAAGCAACTTTGCCTCATTATGTATCATAGAACTTCAAACTTCCGAAAACTTCATATAGTTTTCTGTAAACAAGAACATGAGACATAAAAAAGTTCAGATCAAATTCGTAACAGCCGATTTGGGAGTAACTCTATTTAAGAATATGGATTTTGAGTTTTACTCAACTCCAAAAACTAGCTCATAAGATGAGAATTGTCTAAAAATTATACAAAGAGACAACAAATCACTCCGTCAACTGATATGAGATATTTACAAACCTATCATCATAGAGCTCACTGATGCAAAAGCAAACCGTCATGGAAATCAAATACGCAGAAAGAAAGATGGATAAGAGAGATTTCAAAGCCAAAAATAATAATAATAATAATAATAATAATAATAATAATAATAATAATAATAATAATAAAAAATCATGTTCATCAAAAATCTACCGTACATGGAAAACACAACTACCACTTTGAACTCTGTAGGTTTTTTAAGGAGGAGGAGGAGGAGGAGGAGGAGGAGGGAGAAGTTTAAACTTGAATATGCACTAAAGGGAATTACATTTCTCATTGAATAAAATCAACTTAAATAGATAAATAAAATAACTAAAAGCCTAACAAAGTGCTAAAATAATGCTGCAGATTATTTGAAAAACAACCCCTAATTTGAATGGACTTTAATAGATAAAGAAGCCCTAAACTTTAGCTACTCAAAAGCTAACTTCCTGCAGATTTGTAGAGATAATGTTACTATCTTTTACTGCTATTCCTGAGACAAACTTCCAACATTCCTCCTTGGATCAGGAATTGCAGATTCATTGGTCTTGACTGGAATTGACTTAGTGAGTAAATCTGTCAATTCATCTTTGATGTTGCAATAAGCTTGAGTCACTTCTTCAAGTTGCTGCAACTCTTGATTTTCAACAAAATAGTCTTGCTCTTTTTCCTGGTTTATTTGCATCTTGTCTTGAGGCTTGTCAACTTGTTTCCAAATTTTATTTTTTTGATATGTTGACAACTTGTCTGTTGTTTTGTTCCTTCTTGGAACATTTACAACTTCTACATACCTTGTAGGTTCACTTATGACCTCAAGTGGAGAATCATCTTTTAAAACTTGTGAACAATCATATGCACTTTGTGGATTGTTTTGGCTCCATTGTTCATCTTCCATTAGATCAAATGAGAAATTTTTACCTCTCATCTTAATTTTTAAAATTTCTTTTCCAGCAGCATCATTGATAAAACATATTTTATCTTCAAAGGATATCTTGAATTCTTTTTCTACCAACTGACAAATACTCAACAAATTTTGATCAATATTAGGTACATAGAGAACATCTGAAATTGTCTTAGTACCTAAACTTGTTTTGATGGAAACTGTTCCTTTTCCTTTTGCAAGAATATAGCCACCATTTCCAATTTTGATCTTCTTGTTTCTAGTAGACTTAAAATCTTTGAAAAGATTTATATCATACGCCATATGATTTGTACAACCACTATCAATCAACCAAGATTTAGAAAATTTCTTACTTGAAAGACATGTTGCCAAAAATAAGTGGTCTTCTTTATCTTCATTGGCGACTTGTGCATCTGCTTCATAATTTTGAGGTTTGCTTTTGCAAATCACAGCTTCATGACCAAGCTGGTTGCAAGTCTTGCACTTGGCATCTGGCCTTTTTCAACATTTGAATGGAGGATGACATTTTTTGCCACAGTGCTGGCAAGGTGAGTAGTTTTTCTTTGAATTACCCTTATTTTGAGTCTTGTGGTTGGCCGCCAAGGTTCCTTCAACCCTACCAACTTGCCTCATAAGCCTCCTTTGTTCTTGAGCCTGCTAAGTACTTAAGAGTTCTGCCAAAGTAATTTTAGACAGATCTTTTGTGTTTTCCAAGGTAGTAATACATGCTTCATATCTTTCTGGCACTGTTACAAGAATTTTTCAACAATTCTTGAATCTTTAAATTTAGTGCCTAGCAATCTTACCTTGTTAACAATGCCAAGCAATCTGTCCGAATACTCTTTAACTGTCTCAGACTCTTTCTTTTTTTGTAACTCGAATTCCCTTATTAAATTTAAAACTTGCATACCTCATATTCTTTCATCTCCAGCATATTCTTCCTTCAGATGATCCTAGATTTCTTTTGGTGAAACGAGAGACATAATTCTCCTAAAAATAGTTGTTGAAACAGTAGCAAATAAAGTTGCTTTCGCCTTGGACTTTCTGGTTTTCCTTTCCTTGTGACTCTTGATTTGTGCCATGGTAGGATTGTTAGGCAGCAGAGCAATTTCATAATTGTCTTCCACGGCTTCCCAAAGATCTAAAGCCTCCAAGTAAGTTTCCATTCTCACAGCCCAAAGTTGGTAATTTTCACCAACGAAAACAGGAGGAGCCATTTTTGAAAAACTATTTTCGGAGTTCATGTCTTCACTCACAGGTCCCTTAAGAAAAACTGCTCTTGATACCAATTGTAGGTTTTTTAAGTAGAAAAATGCAGGCACTACTAAAAATAAGGCATTTTCAGACCGAAATTTCGGACCGAAATTCGGTTGGAGAACATTGTCCGACCGACGCGGTGGGATAATTCATCGAATTATAATTAAATTTTTTTTTTTACTTTAGCCGACCGCCGCGGTCGGACAAGAATTAAAAATTTTTGACCGACCGCAGCGGTCCGAGTGCGGTCGGTAGGCAGTAAATATACCAGGACGGGAACACAGCCCGTTTTTCATTTCACCCAAAACACTTTTCTCTCTCTTTCGCCCCTTTCTTCCTTTCACCATTCTACCCGATTCCAAAGCCAAAATTCAACCCAAATCTATTAAAAAAACACTCTTAATCTCTTAATTCTATTCCTCTACAACTTGGTAAGTTTAATTTTCATAGTTTTCTTCAATTTTTCCCCAAATCCGAAACCCTAACTTTTTTATCTATTTTTTTTGTAGTTCTTCCATCTATCAAAGTTGGGGATTGTACATAAGTGGTGGTGGAGTACAAAACCATCCCTTGAGGTGAGTTTTATGGTGAAACACAAATTTTTTTTTTTTAAATTTAATTTTAGCTCGTTTTTGTCATTTTTTCCTATGTTTGAATTCTAGCTCATGAAATTAATCCATGACATAGTAGTTGCTATTTGGTTGTGAACTAGGTTACATTGTGTTGTTGTTTGGTTTGGGAATTGTTGAAGCTAGTTTGACATTTTTATTGGTATTGTTAAAATTAGGTTGATTGGAAAAGTGGGTGTTGTTAAAAAAATGATTGGGTTATTGAATGCACATTTAGAAGATGATAAATTGGAAAGTAACACTTTGAATGGGTTGATTTAGTGAAAAAGTTGGTGTTCCATTGAGAAGAGTACACTTTGAATGGGTTGTTGTTGATGGGTTCCTTTAGTAGTGTTGTTGTTGTTGAATGTTGTTAATGGTGTGTACTAGTGTTGTTGCTGTTGTTGTTGTATTGCTTTGAGATAGAATTGTTGGTGTATAGTGTAGTTTGGTAGTTAGATTTTTTGAGGCATTTCATCAAATAAGTGGTGAGCAACAACTAAGTTGAATAGTTTGCAAATAGTTTTAGATTACTCCAACTAAGTATAGATAAGTAAATAGTTTTATCAGTTTGAATAAATAGATATAAGTTGCAAATGAGAAGTGTTATTAATTACTAAATGATAATCTTAGAGAACAAATTAGTTAGTAATATAAAAATAATTGACTTAGAAAATTATACAATTACTTAATCTTATGAAAATTGGTAGTGTATCAAAGAAATGTTTGTTTAAATATTTGCAATTTAATATGCATCTCAAACGTGTAATTTTTGTGTAGATATGGTTAATGAAAGTCGTAGTTGGATGTATAATAGAAATAATCCCGGCCGGCGGGGGATGAGGGCAGAATTTGCAGTAGGTGTTGAAGATTTTATTGAAAAGGCGAAAACACTTGATGATTTTATACGGTGGGGCCAGATTAAGTGTCCTTGTCTGGACTGCCAGTGCATAAAAGGGAAAAATTTGGAAGATGTTGAAATGCATCTTTATAGGAAGGGTTTTATGCCAGATTATTTTGTTTGGGTTTATCATGGAGAGTCTAGGGATGTGGGGGGTGATGTTCATTTTCAAAATGCTTATGTCGGTGGGAGTGGTCCGATCTCAAACGAGGATGATCTTGATAATTATCGAATGAACGATATGGTTAATGATGCTTTTGGAATGTACCCAGAGGAGCCATCCCAACCGGGTACATCGCAACCAAATGTTGAGCACATTCCTAATGATGAGGCAAAACTCTTCTATAAACGGTTGGAGGAAGCTAGTCGTCCATTGTACGAAGGCTCAGTGCATTCCAAGTTGTCAGTTGCTGTTAGATTGTTAAGTATTAAATCTGATTTTAGTATATGTCAAGCAGCCATGGATTCCATCATTGACCTTATGAATGATCTCAATCCGACTAACATGGCATTACCAACTAATTATTACCACACTAAGAAGTTGGTTTCCACGTTAGGTCTTTCTGCCCAGAGAATTCATTGTTGTGTCAACGGTTGCATGTTGTTTTATAAGGATGATGCAGAATTAGATAAATGTAAATTTTGTGAGGAGCCTCGTTACAAGCCAGTTTTAAACCCTAAAAAGAAGCCGATACCTATTAAGTCGATGCATTACTTGATTGTGGATATTGAATTAGCCGACCAGTTGCAACATAGTGAAGGCATCTATGAACAGTTTGATGAATCGGTGGTTAGACGAAGAAAAAACACTTCTAATTTTGGAGAAGGAACATCTAGGGCTAACGAGGAGGATGAATATATGGATGACGTTGAAACAAGTGAGGAAGAATTTGTTGACAGCGATGAGACGAGCGAAGAAGAGGAAATAGCCGATGACCTTAACGCGGATGATGATGATTGACATGTTCGTAGTTTGTTGTTTTTACTTTACTACAATTATTTTTATAATTTACTACTTTATAAATGTATTCCATAATTTACTTTACTACTTTATAAATGTATTCCATAAAAATTTATAATTTGATTATATTGTGCTAATTTATTGTGCTTATTTTACAGATATGTCATCTTCGGAGAAGGCTAGGGGGAAAAGAAAGGTTCAAAGTACCTCGCCTGCTTCAGGTCATACTACTCCTCCTGGACATGTACCTCATATGCTTCCTACACATCCTCCGTCTGCATATGCTCCAGATTTTTTCACTCATCCTCCTGCCTTTCCCCCTGGCATGCCCTTTCCTACATCGCCTGGTTATGTCGTTCGTCCGTATGGCATCAGTTCATCATCCATGCCTCAGCCATCTTCCAGTCCGTCACCATCCCCTTCATCATCTACTCCTTCTGATCCGAGCTCGGTGGACCCTTTGGTACCACCTACTATTAAGTATTATGATCCGAGCTCGCCTTATTACATTGGTCCTGCAGGATCATATGATGATGACGGAAGGGTAAGGCTTTATCCTGAGGGTAGTCGTGGGTAAGTATTATTTTTTGTTATTTTTTAAGTATTTAATCCTACTATGAAGTTTAATTTTTTAGTATATTTATTAACACTAGAAATTTTTATCTAGTTTTACTCCCTCGATGGTGGCTACTCCCATAATCACCAAATGCATTAAATCTAGATGGACTGAGCCATGGCCATCCTGGGGTAGGGTACCCTCCAAGGTAAAGATGGGCATGTTTGACGATTTTCAGGTAATAACTATATTTTATTTTTTAATAATTTAGTTAAGTGTCACTTTTTTTAAAATCTAATATTTTTAATTATTTCAGGCAAAGTGTAAATGGCATCCTGCATTTGATAACATTGCCCAAAGCAATTTCCTTGGAAAATGTGCAGATAGAGTGAAAGGTAACCTGTATGATTGTCGGGCCAAAGGAAAGAAGCCCGAGTGGATATACGATCACGTTTGGGCAAAATATCTAGAATGTTGGGATAGTGATGAATTTAAGAAGAGGAGCGCCCAAGGAAAAGCCGCACGAGCCTCCGAAAAGGGTGGATCGCTGCACACCGGGGGTTCGGTTAGCGCAGCGACTCAGCGGATGATATTGGTAACTTATTAATTAATTGTATGTATTATTTTATGTAACTCACATTAATTTTCTATCTAACTTGTCATCTTTTTAATTTTGTAGGAAAGGCAAGAAGGGCGGCCAGTTCGTGTGCCTGAAATGTTTAAGAAGAGGCATATATACAGAAACAAAAAAGGAGAAGAAGTGTGGGTCGAAGACCGCGCTAAAGAGCTATATGTAAGTTATTAAATTTAATTTTTTAAACTTATTAAATCCGTCAATATTTGTAAATCTAATTCTTGTTATTAAATTTTTTTTCAGGAAAAGGCTATGGCGGTCTATGAAGAAAGGATTGCGAGTCAGGCATCCGAGTGTGGTAGCAGTACCCCAGCTGAAATGACACTAGAGGAGGAAACCGCACTATGGTTGGAGGTGAATGGCGGAGTAAAGAAGGGAAGTGCTTACGGCCTTGGATCGCAGTATGCCTCAGAACGTCTAAATCCAGGTTTTGGCAATTACACTCCTCCTGCTAGTTCAATTAATCCCTCGGTGGAAACCTCTTTGCGCAATGAAATCGAAGAGCTTAAGAGAAAGAGTGAAGAAGAACGTTTGCGCAATGAAGAAAATATGAGAGTCATGCGGGAAATGATGCAGAACATTATGTGTGGTGGTGCGGACAAGGGAACGAAGGGCAAGGGCAAGGGCAAGGGCAAGAGCAAGAGCAAGAGCAAGAGCCGGGGGAAAGGCAAGAGCAAACGTCAATACAGCTCTGAGTCGGGTTCTGAGTCGGGTTCTGAGTCTGGTTCTGAGGCAACAGAGTAGTAATGATGGATTGTTGATGTCTTAGACTTGTTTTAGACATGTATTAATTTGTTTGGATCACTATTCGGATTGGAGATGTTATGCAAATTGTTAAACTTTCAATTTAAAGGCAATAAGCCTTGTTTAGACTATTATTAAGGCTTGAGAAGCCTAATCTTCTTCTGGGTGCTGTTTTTTCTGTTTTTTACAGGTGGTGTAGGTCTAATTGCAGGTTTTTTATTGCAGGTATTACACTGTCTACCGACCGCAGCGGTCCGAAAGTGGTCCGAAATCTGGCTAATTGATTACCCAGAAATAAGCAATTTCCCACCGCCGCGGTCGCCTGGCCCACCGAGGCGGTCGCCTAGCCCACCGACGCGGTCGCCCAGTTTCCCAGTTTTTCTACAATCTCCCACCGCGTCGGTCGCCCAGTTCAACATTATTTTTTTCACCTATGAAATTAGGCGACCGCCGTCCGACCGTATTTCGGTCCGATGTCCGACCGCGGCGGTCGGAAAGCTGTGAGCGACCACTATTTAGCCGACCGCCTTGTTAGGTCGGACAACGGTCGCCTAGCCGACCGTTGTCCGACCGGATGGGCGGTCGGAAAAGCCCTGATTTTTAGTAGTGAGGGAAATAACAGAAGAAGAAGAAGAAGAAGAAGAAGAAGAAGAAGAAGAAGAAGAAGAAAAGGGAGAAGTTTAAACTTGAATATGCAGTAAAGGGAACTACATTTCTCATTGAATAAACTCAACTTAAATAGATAAATAAAATAACTAAAAACCTAACAAAGTGCTAAAATAATACTGCAAATTATTTGAAAAACAACTCCTAATTTGAATGGACTTTAATAAACTTTAGCTACTCAAAAGCTAACTTCCTGCAGATTTTTAGAGATAATGTTACTGCCTTTTACTGCTATTCCTGAGACAAACTTCCAACAAACTCGTTCTTGAACTTACAGATTTGACTTTCTCAATTGCTCGACTGTGGTAGTCGTGTATCAGTTTGCAGCTGGTTCGGTTACACTAAGACCGACTGCTAAGAAAATGAACGTTGAGTTGAAGATTTATGAAGACCATACTTGGTGACAACACCTTACCTTGACCAAAGTAAGTCCTGAGAGATTACAACACTTCTCACATAATATGAAGTCTTAACATTGGGAAACACAACAACAATGATGGTTTGGGCATGACTGTTATAAGCTTATAATTGATCTTAGGTCTAACTCAATTCTAAAAGCTACTCCCTCCGTTCCACAATGGATGTTCTAGTTTCTCTATTTGGAAATAATTTACTTTTAAACTTATCACTTTATCCTTAATGAAATGGTTTATAGCCACACATTTAGCCATGACTTATCTTAGACCACAAGTTTCAAAAATGAGAAATTTACACTCCATGCCCACAAAAATAAATTATTTACGTGTTTGTGCCCAAAAAAAGTCAGTTTACATGGAATACCCATGCGCCCCATTTTATTTACAAAAATGCCCATCCGCCCTGTTTTATTTACACTCTCTGCCCACCCGCCCATTTTAATTGTATACCGTGCAGTATTCTGTATACCTTTTTAGTATACTATATCCCGTTTTAATATACCAAATTAATTATACTTCTTTATGGATTTGAGGGTATACTGTAAAGAGTATACCATGTGGGTATACTGTATACTAGATAGGTATACAGAAGAAAATGCACTTAAAAGGCAGCGACACATATGCACTGTATACCCTCCACAATATACTACATTCAGCAGTATACCACCATGGTATACTATTTAGTTAGGTTGATGCATACGAAAGCAGTGGTCAAATAAACACTGTATACCCCTAGAGTATATTGAATTCATTAGTATACCTCTATGGTATACACTGCTGAATTAGGTATACCTTACAAAGGAGAGAGAGTGTGTGTTTAAATAGAATGGGTATACAGTGTAAATAAGTTGGTGGGTAAAAATGTAATGGGTATGGAGATGTAAATAAGTAGGGTTTGATGGGCATTTTTGTAAATCTCCCATTAAAAATCTCCACCCATTTTTTAAACTCCGATCCAAATCAAACTAGGTCAACCATTGTGGAATGGATGGAGTATATGATGAAGTGAGAACTATTCCAGACCATATATTGAACAATACCTCATTCATTCAAAAATTAAGATCCACTTTTGAGTTGTAAATGAACCGCACACCATTTTCGTTGTTAGATTCTCTTGGGAAAATGAGATATGTTGACATTATTTGAAGCAATTTCTGGCTAGTGAAATATCTCGTCTTTGGTAAAAGCACAACCATCTCTCAACTAGAAACCATATCAAACTACCCCCACCTTCTTTAGTTCACATTACACATGTTGTATTTGTGCAAGGACAAGAAGATACCTTATACACCATCTTAAACTATCCCACATTATTCCTTGCACGTACAACCTTATTCTATTGAATTACGTGAACGATCTCCCTAGAACTTGATATGAATTGTTTTTATTTATTAATTATAGGTCTGCAACAATTCTTTTTGTCTTAGTACATAAGATGCGTACCACCAACGAAGTTCGACTGACTAGGCTCATCTCATTTTCCAAATTAATAAGTATGTTATATATAGCATGTTAGTACCATTTATTTTAGGTTACGGCTCAATAAAATAGACTCGATATAACTTTCTTTTTGAAAGAGTCTAAGTTGTACACACTTGTTTACTTTTACTTATTGTAGCATATAAATAACCTGCCTTAGCTTCAAGATTACAAAATCACCTTTTATGAGAGTTACATGTAGATATTCTTTGGTAACTTGGAAGTGTTAAAAATCTCCGTTATATGCCTTAAGCTATTTAAAAATAGTAGGAATCAAATTAATAACATAAACGTTTTCAACGCATGCTGCTGTTGTTTTTAATGGAGTACTCTTGCTATCCAAGAAGTTTCACGTATATTCTTTTTTTTTTCCTTCAATATTTCACGTTTATTCTGACTTCTTAAAGAATGATAAAGTAGTTAGTGAAAATACAGAGTATGAGAATAAAATAGTACTTACTCGTTTGCATTTAAAAGATGTAAAATTAAAAAAAAAAAGTTACCAACACAAAAACAAAAGCGGACATAAGTAATATAGGATGAAATCTTTCTAAATATACGTAATGTGATATATGGTCGACATAATGAAGAACATAGTCAGTACTCGTTTAAGTTGCTTTTACATTTGAAAAGAGATTTTGTGTACATAAGCAACCATTATAAATAGGGTCCCTGCTAAACTTTAGTCTCCAACAAGAAGCCAAAGAAAGTCTTTATTACAAAACAAGAAGGTAAAGAAAAAAATTAAACTTCACTCCAGAAAACTTGAAGAAAATGGGAGCTAACTACTCGCGATCGTCAACTTTGCGTGAAGCTCATTATATGTCAACCACACCACAACAATTGAAGAGGTCTCAAGTCATTGCTTTCCACTCTTCAGCAAAATGGAAGCTCCATTTTTCTTCTTTGAAAGACATAAACAAACTGGTAAACCCTCTGACAGTTTAAAACGTTATATACAATCACGTATTTTAACCAGTGGTAGCTAGTAGGTAGCTTGCCGTATTTTCTAAGCTACTAATACAAATTTAGTAATGGTCACCTGTAATTATCTTTAAGGTGATCCGATTGTCCAAAAAGCCATTTATACTGTCGGTGTATAAATGTTAAACTTGTTGTACATCAAAAGGTACTAATCATTTGATGTTTTACTCTATTGCTACTAGGTTGTTATTGACTTCACAGCTACATGGAGTGATCCTTGCAAATACATGGAACCAGTTCTCAATGACTTTGCTAATAAATATACAAATGTTGAGTTTGTGAAGATTGATGTTGATGAATTAGCTGTATGACTTATTTTCTTAACTTTAAAAACCTTTTTCTTTCTTTCTACTCTTTTGATGTTATGGATACTAATTGATCAATCTTGGATGACTGAAACCAGGATGTAGCTCAGGAATATGGTGTTCAAGCAATGCCAACATTTGTGCTGATAAAGAAAGGGAATGTAGTTGACAAGATTGTGGGAGCGGACAAGGATGGACTACAAAAGAAGATTGGGAAACACAGAGTTTTCGCAGTCTAAGCAAACCAAAGGCACTAACAATGGCCTTGAGTAGAGTTCGCTAGATTGGAGTGATAGTCGTAAAATTGATATCTTTATCACTTTTTGATTGAACAAGATATGTACTCATTTCTGGATTTTGCTCACTTCTGATTGTAAACTTCAATGAGGCTGATTGAAGCACTAATCTTTGTTTATTGGTTTGAATAAGAAAATCTCTTTCTTGTTTTTGTTTTCATGGTATGTCTTTTCCAAATCCAACACCCTATCACCATGATTCCTCTCTTAGATGTGAATTCAAGATTTAAACTTATAGATACAATGTTAATGTTCTTATCATTGAACTGGTCTGTAGAGCTCATACTGCATTCGCTGCCTCCCCACGCCCCTCAAACCTCATAAAACTATAAGAAAAGGTAGCTTTGCCATTTCCACAACATGTCTTTATCATGGCGAATCTATTCCAACCAGGAAAAAAAAAAAAACAGTGAATATATGATCAATATGTGCAAGTAAAATTAATGAAGTCAGTGCATTGCGGTTTGACTAATACATAAAGTTGGCGAAGATGTCAAACAGAACTAAAAGGAAAAGATGTTATACTATTCTGAAGGACTGGGAAAGCTATATAATAGTAATTGTGTATGTGGGCATTCCTGTGGAAGAGCAATGCCAATTATCATCCAGCATTGTTCAAGATTCAAGCAACTCCGCCTCAATATGTGTATCACACAGAACTTCAAACTTCCAGGAACTCCATATATTTTAACATTCTGTAAGCAACGACATGGAGACACAAAGAAGTCCAAACCAAATTAGTAACACACGATTTGGGAGTAACTCTATTTAAGAATATGGATTTTGGGTTTTACGCAACACCAAAAACTAGCTCATGAGACGAGAATCGCCTAAAATCATACAAACTTACAACAACTCTTTCCATCAACTGAGACATTTTAACAAGCCTATCATCATAGAGCTCGCTGATGAAAAAGCAAACCGTCATGGAATTCAAATGCGTAGAAAGAAAATTGGGATAGAGAGATTCCAATGCCCCCAAGAAAAATAACACAACAAATCATATTCATCAGAAATCTATCTTAGATGAAAAACACATTGTTAACTAATAAGGTATTTGGGAGAACTCATTGTATTCCATTCAAAAGAATATGACATATTAATACATGTGGATTCGGTGCTAACTAAGGAAAGAAACACTACTAAAAATGCAGGCTTTTTCGAAATAGTTGTTCGACCGATTTTCGGTCGAACAGAAAACTTTTTTGTGCCTGTCGACCGATTTTCGGTCGAACGGACGGCCGGAAGCCCCGTTTTTATTTGGGGCAGAACACCCATTTCTCATTTCTTCCTTCTTCCCCAAAATACACAAACACTCTCTAAAAACCCTCCCCAACCTCTATACTCGAAAACCACCATAACCCACCCCCAAAATCAAAAATCAAACACATTCTACCCTCCTAAACACTACATATAACAAGAAATTCAAGGTAAATTCTTAATTTTAGGGTTATTTTAATTACTTTCTAAAACTTAAACCTTAACTTTTTTACTCAATTTTTTTGTAGTTCTAAAGCATATAACTAGTGGGGAATCATTACTAGGTGCTATTGGGGCACAAATCAACCTCGAGGTAAGGTTTTTTTTATTTTTATTTTTATTAAATCCGAATTTAATTATATATTTAATTATTTTTTAATTTCGGCCTATAATGTTGCATAGGTAGTTAATTATTAGTTAGCAAACTTTATTGTAGTTATTGTTGATGTTGAAGAACTTGTTTGGTGTTGTTAGCTATTATAAAGTTAGGTTTGTGTTGTTTGGGATTGTTGTAGTTGTTGGGGATTGTTGGAATTGTTTGGTAGTGTTGTTTGGAATGTGTTGTTGCTTTGGTATTGTTGAGAAGATGAACATGTTATGCCTAAAACGAATAAGCTTTTGTTGGTTTGAATTGCTTTGATAATAGTAATTACAAAAAAGTGGCAAGCTAATATAAAAAATCATACATATTGTTTCTCAATCTTGCAATGTTTGTGTAGATATGGACATTAGTCGACGTCGTGTGTGGATGGATAATAGAAACTTTCCCGAGCGGCGGGGGTTGAGGCCTTCGTTTGTAGCGGGTGTTATGGAATTTCTTGATGTAGCCCGCAACACAGACGATTATTTAAGGCATGGCAAAATTAGATGTCCATGTGAAATATGCAAATGTGTAAAAATACAAGATTTGGAGAATGTCGAGGTACATCTGTATAAGAAGGGGTTTATGCCAAATTACTACGTTTGGTATAATCATGGAGAGTCTTGGGACTTGCAGCAGCAACTTCAAAATCTTAAAAATATTTATGGCGCCAGGAGTTCTCTGGTTGTGGAACCAGACCAAGCAGCCGGGTATAGAATGGAAGATATGGTGAATGATGCTTTTGGGATGTACCCGGCTAATGATCCCCTTCAGCCGGATACATCATAGCCAAACATTGAGCACATTCCCAATGCCGAGGCAAATCAATTCTATGAACGGTTGGAGGAAACAAGTCGTCCATTTTATGAGGGCTCGGTGCATTCCCAGTTGTCGGTTGCTGTTAGATTGATGAGTATCAAATCAGATTTTAGTATTTCTCAAGCTGCCATGGATTCCATCATTGCCCTTATGAATGAACTCAATCCGACAAATATGGCCTTACCAACTACTTATTACTACACTAAGAAGTTGGTTTCCTCGTTGGGTCTTTCTGCCGAGAAGATTCATTGTTGTGTTAATGGTTGCATGTTGTATTATAAGGATGATGCAGACCTCATGACATGTAGATTTTGTGAGGAGCCTCGGTACAAGCCTGAGCAAAATCCTAAAAAGAAGCCGAAGCCTGTTAAGTGGATGCATTACTTGCCCCTTATACCCCGGTTAAAGAGGTTGTATGCTTCGATGAGTTCTGCTCCACACATGAGATGGCATCATGA
Organism: Petunia x hybrida; assembly: GCA_037355625.1. Classification (NCBI taxonomy): domain Eukaryota; kingdom Viridiplantae; phylum Streptophyta; class Magnoliopsida; order Solanales; family Solanaceae; genus Petunia; species Petunia x hybrida. The sequence continues at coordinate 623,180 of JBBBVM010000006.1, read as the reverse complement.
CCGTACCAAGCAGCCGGGTATTCTATCCCATCCATCTGATGGTGAGGCATGGAAACACTTTGATCAAGTGTATGCGGCATTTGCTAGTGAGCCAAGGAATGTAAGGTTGGGTCTATGTTCTGATGGGTTCACCCCTTTTGATGTCTCCTCTACGCCCTATTCTTGTTGGCCCGTATTTGTCACTCCTTACAACCTGCCTCCTGGAATGTGCATGACCAGTCCTTATCTGTTTTTGAATTGTATAATACCGGGTCCACATAACCCGAAAGCCTCTATTGATGTATATTTGCAGCCTTTGCTTGATGAGTTGCAGATATTTTGGCATGAAGGAGTTGAGACCTATGATATATCAACAAAACAGAACTTCCAAATGCGTGCTTCTTTGATGTGGACTATAAATGACTTTCCAGCTCATGGGATGTTGTCTGGGTGGTCCACTGCAGGTAAGCTCTCTTGCCCTTACTGTATGGAAGATACAAAAGCCTTCACTTTGAAATATGGAGGTAAATGCACATGGTTCGACTGTTGCCGTCGATTCTTGCCAATGGACAATTCTTTCAGGAATAACACTAGTGCATTTATGAAGAATCGGGTTGATTTTGAGGAGCCTCCGCGAAGGTTATCAGGCATAGAGATATGGGACAGGGTTAAGGAGCTTCCTAAGGTAACTGAACAACTGCCATCTAAAGCACCTGGTTATGGGGTTGAACATAATTGGACTAAACAGAGCATTTTCTGGGAGTTGCCTTACTGGAAGGATAATCTTCTTCGCCATAATCTGGATCCAATGCATATTGAGAAGAATTTTTTCGAGGCCATCCTTAATACCGTGATGGATGTCCGGAACAAGACAAAGGACAACTTGAAGGCACGGTTGGACCTACAGCTACTTTGTAGGCGACCTGAGTTACAGGTAGTCCACGAAGGCAACAACATTTTGCTGCCAAAGGCTTGTTATACATTTGATGAGGATGAGAGAAGGATGATTTGTGAGTGGGTGAGTAATTTGAGGATGCCTGATGGTTATGCTTCAAACCTAGAAAGGTGTGTTGATATTACTGGTGGGAAACTGCATCACATGAAAAGCCACGACTGTCACATATTCATGGAAAACTTACTTCCAATTGCATTCAATGGCTTGCCTGATAACGTTTTGAAACCGCTAACAAAGACGAGCCTATTTTTTAAAGAGCTTTGCAGTAAGACATTGAAGGAAGAGAATCTTAACTTGTTGGAACAGACCTTTCCTGTAGTCGCCACTAAGCTGACAAAGATCTTTCCCCCCGGGTTCTTTAACGTGTTGGAGCATCTTCCGATTCACCTCGCTGAAGAGGCTCGGCTAGGAGGCCCGGTGCACTGCAGATGGATGTACCCTTTCGAGAGGTAAGCTTCCATATCTTTGCCAGTAACTTTTATTTTTTTAATAAAGCCAACGTAATTCCACTAACACAATAATTATTGCAGAATTATTGGTAAGTGTAAAAGGGACGTGAAAAACAGGAACCAAATCGAGGGGTCAATATGCGAGGCATATCTGGCTAGAGAAAATTCTCATTTTTGCTCATACTACTTCGACAAGGATGTTCCATGTTTGCGCACCAGGCCGGATCGGCATGATGTGGGAGATAATAGTGATCTCAATTACCCAGCATTCTCTGTATTCAATCAACCAGGCAGGGAAAATACATCTTCCGAAGTATACCAGTTCAATGAACAGGACATGAAGGTAGCTACAACACATGTGCTGTTGAACTGTCCCGAGGTCACGCCTTATTACAAGTATGTTTTATTTTAACGGTAGCGCCTAATATTCGCCTTTCATAAGTATTCTATCTAACGTGAAATTTCATCGACTCATAATGCAGTCACTTTGTTGCTGAGTTCGGTGATGCAGAAGTTTATGAAAATTTTACAAATTGGTTTACAGAATTTGTAAGTGTTTAACAAACTTTTAAATTTTCCTTATATGTAGATAAAAATATTAATTGACACAACTTCGTTGAATTTTTATATAGGTGAACAATCCGGTGAATGGCATCACCTTTGATTTTTTGCGACATATATGTCATGACCCATATTATAAATACAAAAGGATGAATACATACTATGTGAATGGGTACAAGTTTCATACAAAGCAGCGGTCGGAGGGTAAGAAAACATACAACTCTGCTGTATCCGTGAAAGTAGGAACTGGTGATCAGGGGGGCGACTTTGAGTACTACGGTGTGATTGAGGAGATGTTAGAGGTAGAGTATAGTGTCGGTTGGCCTCATAAAAGATTGGTTCTTTTCCGTTGCAAGTGGTTTGATCCCAGTAACAGAGGTACGAGGGTAGACCCGTCTTCTAAGTTAGTTGAGGTTAATCACAAAAGGTCATATGGACACTATGATCCTTTCATCATTGCACAGAAAGTAAAGCAAGTGTGGTTTGTTCCTTACCCTCGGACAAAGAACACAGCAAGATCAAAGGCCAAAGCCCATTGGTGGGCAGTTCTAAAAGGAAAACCGGTGGGATTAGTTGAAGTCCCTGATCTGTTAGATGTTGCATACCAGAACGAGGTCTCAACCATTCCATTAATAGCGGACAATGAACTAGCCGACCAGTTGCAACATATTGATGGCATATATGAGCAGTTAGATGCATCTGTAGCTAGTCGAGGAAAAAACCCGGCTAATTTTGGAGAAGGAACTTCAAGGGAAAATGAGGATGATGAATATACAGATGGTGACGAGCCAATCGAAGAAGAATTTAACGATGAGGAAGAAGAATTGGCTGATGATGATGATTGACCTTGGATGTACTTTGATGTTTTGTTTTTTAATAGGCTAGTTTAATGTACTTATATAATTATAAACATAAGAAGATATTTGTATTCTTATTTTTGTGCAAGGAGTGTTTATTTTTGTGCAAGGAATGTGTTTATTTAATTTATTTAACCCGGCTAATTTTTGTGCAAGGAATGTGCTAGTATGTTACATATTTACTTGTTCCTTCCTAAAGTAATGTGAATGTTTCAACAGGTATGAAGAAAGTGTTTACAAGAAGGAAGGGGCCTAAAAAGGTAGGTGAGACATCAGGTGAGCCGGCACAGGACACTCCTACCTCTCAAGTGCCGCATCACCTTCCTACAGGAGCACCGGCAGGATACAGTCCAGATTTTTTCAGGCCACCTGGCATGTCTCAGGTGCGTCCTAGTTGGCGGCATGAGTTCAGTAGTTATGACATGACTGAGACCCAAGCCGGTCCATCCCAGGACGTTCCCGCACTGGGCGATCCCACACAGTCCACTACTCCGTCCAGGTCGACTCAGCCGCCTTCCGACCCATCTAGCTCTACCGGCCCTTCGGTACAGCAGGAGATTCCTTACTATGATCCCAGATCGCCCTATTACATCGGTGAGCCTGGCACCTGGGAAGAAGGGCGGTTGATTATTTATCCCGAGGGGGATAACAGGTAAGTATATTATTTTTGAAGTTCTTATCGATTAAGTATATTATTTTTGAAGTTCTTATCTATTTAGTAATTAGTTTTTAATTGTTAGTATTTCTAGTAACGCTTCTATTTTTTATGTAGCTTTTGCCCCAACACTGATGCTACTCCTTTACTGACGAGATGCATGAGATCTCAATGGAAGTAATCGTAGCCATCCTGGGGCGCTGTGCCCCCTCAAGTAAAGCAGCGGATAATGCAGGCTTTTGAGGTGATAAATATGCATACGGTTTATCACTAATTGCAGGTTTTTCTAATGATTATGTTTAAATAAAATATTTTGATGAATATTGCCAGGTTGAGTGTAAGTGGCATCCGGCTCTGGACTACAAAGTCCGTTCTAACTTCCCCAAGAAATGCGGGGAGTTATTCAAGAACGCAATGTATATTGCGCGCAAAAAAGGAAAAATGCCTGGCTTCCTCTATGATCATCAATGGAGAGAACTGCAGCAATATTGGGATACTCCCAAATTTCAGAAGAAGAGCGAACAAGGAAAGAAAGCGCGGGCATCAAGTAAGGGTGGATCGCTCCATACCGGTGGCTCAGTTAGCGCTGCGACGCAGAAGATGCGCTTAGTAAAGTAATTTAATTTATATGAATTACTATAATCGTTTATTTTTTATCTAACTTGTTCTCTTCTTTAATTTGTAGGAAAAGAAAGAAAATCGGACAATTCCACTCTCTGAAATGCATAAGATCCGACATATCAAGAGTGACAAAAGGAGCGGAGAAGTCTGGGTCGAGCCCCGCACAAAAGAGACCTGGGTAAGTAATTAAATTCAAACTAAAGTCGCGCCAATCCTTCAACTTTTATACTTCATATTTGTACCGTTGATATATTTATGTTTTTCAGGAAAGAGCTACAAAGGCCGTTGAGGACTGGACCTCGACTCAACAATCTGAATGTGGAAGCAGTACCCCAGCACCGCTAACGCTCGAGCAAGAAACCAATTTATGGTTGGAAGCGGTCGGAGGGGTGAAGAAGGGGTCCGCATATGGCCTTGCAACTCTGTATTCATCTGGCAATCATAAATCGAACTATTTGGGCTCGTGTTCAACTGCTCCTTCAAGCTCTGCTACTTCTATAGAAATGACTCGGATGCAAGTGGAGATCGAAGAGCTGAAAAGACAAAATGAAGCTATGCGCTTAGCACAGGAGGCTCATCAAAGAGAAATGCATGAAATGATGCAACAAATCCTCATTAACCAAAAAAGGCAAAGGAAAGCGTGATAGTTCGGGAAAGGGAAAGAGCAAGAGCAGACGTCGCCACCATTCGCCGTCTCAGTCTGATGCCGACTCTAGTTCGGGTTCTAGCCAGTAGTAGTGATTGTTGAACTTTAAACTGTTTGTTAAGTTTGTTTGATTATTGTAACACTTGAACTAATGTTGAAAGACTTCTTTCTATTGTTTGGCTTTGTTAGCCTTGTTTGAATATCGTTTATGAATGTGTTTTGTCTGGTTTTTCTGCGTGTTGCTGAATTTACAAGTGGTGTAGGGCTAATTTCAGATTTTATGTTGCAGGTTTTTACAGGTTTTCGACCGACTTTCGGTCGATAGTTGGTCAAAAAAATTTACCAGCCATTCGACCGAATTTCGGTCGATAGCCCTTCGACCGAAATTCGGTGACCGACTTTCGGTCGAAGAACATGTCACTTTAGACCATGTTCTTCGACCAAAAGTCGGTCGAACGTCGGTCGACGTTCGACCGAATTTCGGTCGAAGAGCTAATTTCGACCATATTTGGGTCGACCACCACAATCGGTCGAAGATATAACGGTCGACATGTCGACTGTTATTCGACCGATTGGGCGATCGAAAAACACTGTTTTTTTAGTAGTGAAATAAACGCATGTATCCTATTGATCTACTATCTATATTTAGCTATGTACATTACTAAAATTGTGTCTATATTCATTTTCCAACACTCCCCCTCAAGCTGGAGCATATATATTGATCATGCCCAGCTTGTTACAAAAGTAATCAACTCCGGGTTCATTTAATGCCTTTGTGAACAAGTCTGCTAGTTGCTCCCTTGTATTCACATAGCCAGTAGAAATAATGTTCTCCTCAATCTTCTCACGTATGAAATGACAGTCAACCTCAATATGCTTAGTTCTTTCATGATAAACTGGATTTGAAGCAATATGAAGGGCAGCTTGATTGTCACACCAAAGTTTTGCTGGGGTATGATACTTTAACCCGATTTCAGTTAAGAGATGACGTATCCACATAATCTCACACGTCGATTGTGCCATAGCTCTATACTCGGATTCTGCACTGGAACGCGATACAACATTTGTTTCTTACTTCTCCATGATATCAAGTTTCCACCAATAAAGACACAATAGCCGGTAATAGACCTTCTATCAATCTTGGATCCAGCCCAATCTGCATCTGCAAAGCACTCAATATGAGAATGTCCATTATCGCTATACAATATGCCAAGTCCAGACGCTCCTTTCAAATAACATAATATCTGTTCTAAAGTTGTCCAATGTTTGACCGTGGGTGCAGACATGAACTGACTAACGACACTCACTGCAAATGCAATGTCTGGACGAGTCACAGTGAGATAGTTAAGCTTTCCAACTAATCTCCTATATCTTTCTGGATCATCAAAAGGATCACCATCATCTTTCATAAGCTGCATATTAGGAACCATGGGAGCACTGCAAGGCTTAGCCGCCAACTTTCCAGTTTCTGCCAGCAAGTCAAGAACATACTTTCTCTGGGATAGGAAAATTCCCTTCTTGCTCCTAGATACTTCTATACCCAAGAAGTACTTCACCTGGCCCAAGTCTTTTGTGTGAAACCTGGTCTGCAAGAAGGACTTAAGTGAAGAGATCCCTGCTGAATCACTTCCTGTAATGATAATGTCATCAACATATACAATAAGGAGGATAATGTCAGCTCTCGATTGCCTATAAAAGACTGTGTGATCACATCTACTCTTTCTTAGCCCAAATTCACGAACGACATTACTAAACTTGCCAAACCAAGCCCGAGGACTTTGCTTCAAGCCATACAATAATTTCTTCAAATGACAGACCTTCCCATACTCCCCCTGAGCAAAAAAACCAGGTGGTTGCTCCATATGCACTTCTTCTCGGAGATCACCATGAAGAAATGCATTCTTGATATCCAACTGATATAAAGGCCAATGCTGAGAAGCAGCTAATGATATAAATAGGCGAACAGAAGTGAGTTTGGCCACCGGAGAGAAAGTGTCTGAATAATCCACACCATATGTCTGAGCATAACCTTTAGCCACAAGTTTAGCCACAAGTCTAGCCTTAAGTCTGGCCACAGACCCATCAGGATTAACTTTGACTGTAAAGATCCATTTGCATCCCACTGCTTTCTTTCCCTTAGGTAACTTTACCAAATCCCAAGTGTGATTTTCCTCCAAGGCTTGTATCTCTTCAAGCATTGCATCACGCCAATCAGGATGACTCAAAGCCTCTTTTAAGGTTTTCGGTACAGAGATGGAGTCTAGAGAGGCAACCAAGGATCTAGACGCAGGGGATAAACAGTCATAGGACATAAAATTAGCAATGGAATATGTGGATTTGCAAGTTCGTGTACCTTTGCGAAGAGCAATAGGGATGTCAAGATCTTCTGGGTGAGCCGGTGGAGGAGGATCAGATGACGAAGGAACCGGTGCAAGAGATGGAGTATCGGTCTCTTGCCTCCTCGAATATACTTGAACAATTGGCGGTCTAGCTGCCACTGATATATCGGGTGCTGAAGGTACACCAGCTGATTGGTGCTCAGTAGAGAGAGTGGGAGATAGGGGAACAACATCATTTGATTCGGGAGCAACATCATCTGATCTGAGAACAACATTATCTAATTGATCAGCTCTACTGACCTGATAGACTAACCACTCATCTTCCTTCCCCTGACTTTTATAAATAGGAGCTACATAATATAATGGAGTAGACTCTGAAAAAGTCACATCAATTGACACTAGATATTTGCCAAGTTCAGTAGAATAACACCGATACCCCTTCTGAATGCGAGAATAGCCAAGAAAAACACACTTCAATGCCTTGGGATCCAACTTGGTAACAGATGGTCGAACATCACGAACATGACATGTGCTTCCAAATGCCTTAGGTTCTATAGGAAATAGTGACTTGTTCGGAAATAGAATATTATATGGTATACCACCATTGAGCACATCAGAGGGCAGCCGATTGATCAGAAAACAAGCTGTAGAGATAGCATCAGCCCAAAATTGTTTAGGAACCTTCATTTGGAACAAAAGTGTGCGAGCTGTCTCAAGTAGATGTCTATTCTTCCTCTCAGCAACTCCATTCTGGGAGGGTGTGTCGACACAAGACGACTGGTGGAGCATACTGTGCTGTCTCATATAGGACTGGAATGAGGCTGACATATACTCTTTAGCATTATCACTCCTCAGTATGCGTACAGAAGCATTGAATTGTGTTTTGACTTCAGCACAAAAAGTACAAAAGTGAGTAAACACTTCAGAACGACTTTTCATAAAGTATATCCACGTCATCCGAGAGAAATCATCTACAAATGTGACAAAATACCTATGTCCAATTTTGGAAACAACAGGACATGGTCCCCAAACATCAGAATGAACTAACTCAAAAGCCGACTCGGCTCTCTTATTAACTCTTGGACTTAATGAGATACGATGATGTTTTGCAAATCAGCATGACTCATAATCCAGTGAGGAAACATCATGAAACTGAGGACAGAGCCTTTTCAACATAGGGAGAGAGGGATGTCCTAACCGACAATGTGCCTCAAATGGAGACGTGACTGTAGAACAAGCAACAGACTGAGAAACCCAGTTATCAAATATGTAGAGAGACCATTAGATACATATCCTCTACCAATAGTTTTCTTCGTCACAAGATCCTGAATCAAACAATGATCGGGAAGGAATGATACAGAACAATTCAGGTCTCTAGTAAGTGTACTCACAGAGATTAAATTAAATGCAAGGTTAGGTAGACTTAACACAGATGACAGGGTAATAGAGGATGTTAATTCAACAGTTCCAGATCCCACAATGTTATAGGTTCAACCGTCAGCTACGGTCACAGAAAATGGTGCTCTATATGGTCGAAAGCTAGAAAAAATGGTAGGATTACCTGTCATATGATCTGTAGCACCGGAATCAATTACCCATTTGTTGGATGAGGAAATAAGACATGTTTTAGCTGACTCAGCAAAGCCAGTCACCGAACTATATTCCTCCATAGCTTGAACAACCATATTTCCAAGCAGAAGACTCACAATGTCAAACAAAATTCAATTTTAAGGACAAACCAGCAGTAAAGATATCCCAATAGGCCAACAAAAATAGTTCCCAACAAAAATTCCAGTTTAACAAATTTAATAGAAAAACAGAGAAGCAACGAACCAACAGCCACTGTATATATCAATAAACCAACAACCACGGTATATATCAAAGAACCAACAGACAAACTAGAGAGGTTTCAACGAACCAACATCCACTGTATCAAGGTGAAAAGGAGAACCAAATAATCCGGAAGAAATAGCGAACAAATATGGTCAAAAAGACAAATCTGACCGTGATGTTGCCGGAGGAATCAAATCTGGATGCTGAACTAGCCGAGAAAAGGTTAACGACAACCGGAATGACCAGAAAAATCTTGATGTATGGTTGGAACAGCTAGATGAACACAAACGCCAAAGAATCTGCTTCAAAAACTGACCGGAGACTGTCACACGTGCCGGCGCGTGATCCAGACGCGTCGCAGGAGACGGAGCTTCAGGAGGCACGTGGGAGCGCGTGCAAATGACTCTGCCGGAGTGGTTTGCTGGGGTTTTCCCATCGGGACTGTCTGTATCTTGTAGTGGTAATAGTTTCAACAAAAGCACTGCCGAGACGAAAGGTGACACAATCAGATTTGAGAGTCTCCCGGAACAGAGCACAACACTGAAGTCGATGGTCAGTACACCGGAGAATCACCAACGCTCTGATACCATGTTAACTAATAAGGTATTTGGGAGAACTCGTTGTATTCCATTCAAAAGAATATGACATATTAATACTTGTGGGTTCGGTGCTAACTAAGGAAAGAAATAAACACATGTATCCTATTGATCTACTATTTATATTTAGCTATGTACATTACTAGAATTGTGTTTATGTTAATTTTCCAACACATATTAACTACTTTCAGCTCGTTCTATTTTCTTTATTAAAAGAAGAAATGCAGTTAAATAACTGAAGAAGAAAAGAGAGAAGTGTATACTTGTAATACCCTATAAAATAGAAGAAGGATAAATAGGTATTTAGCAAAATACCAATAAGAATAATAATAACCAAATAAATACACAAACAAAAAAAGGAAAGCCCAATAAAAGCTTGACTCTAGTTGAGTCCAGAGGAAAAAGGCATCAGGGAAGGGTTAATAAATCAGCCGAGAGGAAGCCATCATAGAAATTTTACCAATATAAAACAATAGAACTAGAGAAGCAGAGAAGTCCCTAGGAATCTGGTAGCAACGTGGAATCTGGTAGCAACGTGGGGGAAAACAAACATCAGGACCTTGGCGTGTATAACAAAGGTAAATCAAGCTTTGCCTTCCATAAGTATTTTCTTCTTTTACTCAATATTTAGCCTACTATAAGTATTAATTTATTAACTAGCAGTGATGATAAAATAAGAAGAAAAATTTAAATAATTTTAATATAGCACAATCATGAATTTACTATTAATTGAATACAAATTATGTAAGCTTTTAGCAAGCATTACAGCATAGGAATTTTGAGTGTTTGCTCATTTTGTAATTGACTCTATTATGTCAAAGGTTATTTATCTATGTAAATATGGATTAGCAGAGAAACAAATTGAATGATTATCCGAGGAATGACAACAATAGTTGACTAAATTGGAGAATAAAATCTTAATGATGTATCTCAAGGATTGAGTATACTAATTAGCGATAAATTATCCTAAACAAAGAAATTATCACGAGATCGCTACGATGTGATTATAGATTGACTGGACGAGGTATCGGATTGATCGTGGAAGATACGCTTAAGCCACGCGCATTTGTACAGTGAGTGATAACCTTACCGCAATTTATATTTCCATGATCTGCATGGTTTATACTTGATTTTGAAGTAGATGTGTTACTGAAAATTTAAACTGCATGTGGGACAAGTCCTTTTACAAGATATAATACCGATATATTTTTTGAAATTGTTTTACCGTTACATGATATGATTTCTACCATTACTTAGACTGTTTTACAGTTACTTGACATGTTTTACTATTATTTGAAATATTATATTGTTAATTGAAATGCATTGTACCTTGTATGGAGAATATATATATATATATATATATATATATATATATATTTTGGGATGAGACTTGACGAACTCCGTAGCTAACGATGGGTACGTTAGACCTGATGCACCTTGTATATTCCGGATTACTGTTACAGCCCTTGCTAGTGGGAAGGTAGAACTAGCTTACTGTTACTGATTTCCTCAGGGAGGAATTTATACCGATTACATAGTTCGTTCTTGGAAATCTCCCAAACATATGTACTTGAATTTACTACTGATTTTATAATGAATACCGTTTACAAGAAGTACTTGAAAGTACTGATTACTGTTTGTCATTCTGAAAGTGACAATTTATTTATATGGTATATTTCTACATAAGATACTGGCATGTTTTTGACTTGTCCCCGCTTAAAACGGTTGTGGGTAAGCGTTATTTCTCACTGAGTAGCGACTCACTCCTCGCTATATTTTTTTCCAGAGACAGCAGGTGCCGTAGCCGAGGATTTCCATTCTTAGAGGCGCGAGTTGACAATCCTGATGAGCCCCGCATTAGTTCGTGTAAGCAGAGAGCTCTATTTATTCATTACTGGTATTCTTGAACTCTAGAGTCGCTCCATTTAGTCAGTTGTTTTTATCTTTGAGTTGGTTATTCAGCTAATAAGTTACTCTTGCGAGTATTTAGTTTTTATGAACTATTACAATCCTGTTAGATGTTCTCGAGGTATTTGGAGATAATCGTGGTATTTTTCTTTGCTAAATTATTAATATATTGGTTGTTGGTTGGGTTTTCTGTTTGTTTAAAAGCAGGTAAATTTTTGGATAGTCCTAAAACAGGGAAAACTCTGCCCTATTTTCTATAGAATATTGATAAGGCTTGTTTAGGGACTTAGTTCCTAAGCGCCGGTCACGGTCCCAAATTAGGTCGTGACAAAGTTGGTATCAGAGCTCTAGGTTAAGGTTAAGGTCTTGTAGAGCACCGGTTTTTGTAAAGGCTTAGTCGTGTATATGTTGTGCACCATATGCATGACCGGGACTTGACGAAGACCGAATAGGATGTGTCTTTTTTATTCTTTTGAAATTCCTTGTACGTTACTATGCAGTCTAGAGCCCATTAGATAACTTAACAACATAATCTTACTATCGTTAGTGCGAGTCACAAGCTGACAATTCGTAGATATAGAGTGAGACTAGAGTATACTGGCGATTGACATTAACTACCAAAATATGCGAGTGAAAAGGAAAGTGAAAGATCAAGTCAAGGAATGATCTAAGCGAGACTGGTTAAACAGATTGGAAGGACCTGTTATACATGCTTACGAATGAGTTAAGAAATATATGTGATGTCACATCTCAAGACTTATGAAAATTGTTACAGACGAAACGGAACAGAGAAGATGGATTATAGAGATATTCTAATAGTCATGCTAGTTTCATATCACCATATAAAGTTTGATGAAGGATCACATAAGTGGATACCTAAATAGACTGTCAATGGTACATATGTATAGCTATTTAAGCGTAGATACCAAACCACATATGTAATGTGTGCGACCAGACCATTGAATCACGAGTATTCTAAAACATGTGTAAGGATAATACCAATCATTTGGTAACTTAGAACGAGATTGGAGGAGCAATTGCTCATAGAAGGAAGAAGTTGTACAAGTATAGTTATGATGTCTTGTTCAGGATGATACTAACATAGTTTTGGTAACTGCATTCAGGATAGGAACTACGGAGGGATGTTCCTGGCTAGTAGAGTTGAAAATCTCATAAAGTTACAATAGTACAATATGCTAAAGGTAAGACATTAACTTATTCCAAGTAAAACCCTCACTTGGATATGTATGAAGAAGTTACAAAGGGAAATTTATTTATTCCGGGTGACCAATTTGATAGCATATTTTTATTAAAAAGAGTTGGTAATTAAATTCATATATCTGTCGTGCTTACTATTCAAGTTTAAGGGATTGCATAGTGAGTAGGGCTATTCACAAGATTAAATGAACTTAACCAACATGTTGGGGAAACATATCGAACTTCTGTAAGCTCGTAAATGATATTTGGCCATGGCTAGAAGTACCTATGTCTAGACATCGAGGTTAGACAAAGTACTAGTGCAGGGGCAAAAAAAAAACTCATGAAGTGCTTTCAAATAATTGACAAGGAAATCCCCTAAGATGAAACTTTCACGTTGGGTATAACTTGTTTCTCTAGTTGATATATTCGAGTTTGTCCTGATTGATCTTACATGATCAAAGATATGGAGTATTGGCTTCATGTCATGCCACAATAACTGTCATTCCAAGATAGTCCATTTTGGTTTATAATAGAAGTCAAGGTTTACCCTATAGACCAAACAAAGATCTACTCCAATCAACTTGATATCATTTATGGAAGAAATGTAGTAAAGAATTTCAAACATATGTCTTCTTCAACAAAGGGGATTTAAATCACATGTACAAGATACAAAGTTTATAGTGCCAGGGTTAGACAAGATGCAAGTCGTCACAAAGTTCCATATATATTTCCAGAGGATCTGCATTGATTACGTGTCAGAGATATTTCTTTAGGTATTGAAAAAGTACTTGACATGGTCAATATTAATACAACCATACCGTATGGCTCTGGTAGAACTAAAAGGACTAAGGGGCTCCTATATCTTTATTTGAGATAAATATATCATTAGCAGCGAGCGGAGAATGAACATATTTCGAATACAACTTCTGGGGCTATATTCAAATACTATGAGCTTGATGTAATGTTAATTTGAGCTGAAGATTAACTCGATGCAGTTATGGACAATATGAACATGGTGTTAAAACCATATCTAGACAAAATTGTGGTTGTACCCGTTAATGACATATTTGTATATTTCAAGACTCACGATGAACTTGAACAACATATAGAGGTCGTCTTATAAAGACTACACTTCCAGAGCATAATCTATGCCATAAGTCTAGCAAGTGTAAGCTTTATTAGAGATGATTCTTTCCTCTGCCAAGTCATGATAGAGGAATGATTGAGGGTTCACTCGAGTAAAAAGGAGAAAGCAAATAGGCCGTACATAATGGTCGAGGCAATCATCGCAATCAAGATATGTAGTTTAGGTCTTGCAGCTCGTCACAGGGTGGCAAATTGGCTACAACTCTGGTGTTAATACTTCGATCAAGAACCAAAGGATTTTTGGTTTATGGTGATGCTTCCTAAGGGGGACCTAGAGGAGTCATGCAAAAAAAAAAGTGGACATGCCTAAATTTATGCTTTGAGGCAATTGAGGAAACACGTCTAAAACTACCTCAAGTATGACCAAGAAATTATCACGAATGTGTTTACACTTAAAATTTGGTGATTATTATAGGATAATACATGAGAGATATACTTTAATCACTAGAGACCCTAATTCATCTTTAGCAAAATACATTTTAAAAAAATAATAATCAACCCCTGACAATGAATGATGGGTTGAGCTATTGAAGGGTTATTAATACATAAATTTATACCATTCAGGCAAGGTTAACATTATAGTTGGCATGTTAATTCAAAAGTTTATGGGGAAGGAGACATCTGATAGGTGAAAGTGAAATCCACAAGTTATTAAACAATAGAGTATATTTGTGAGAAGAAAAATTGTTATTGGCCTGTATCCAGTCGGGCTATTCCTTAGTAGAGGAGATCAAGGCAATACAATATTTGGTTTCAGAGTTGTCCCGGCTTAGAGATGATATTGCTATCAGTAGAACTAAAGATTTTGTTCCAGACAACAATGGAGTACCCTGCAACTTGGTGATAAAAAATTGTATCACTTGATCTTAGTAATTAAATATGCTTGAGGAAGCATATGGCTTTAAGTACTCCGTTCATCTTAGTTCCACAAAGATGTATTAAGACTTTAGAGAGTGTATTGGTGGCAATGCATGAAAAAGAATGTTGGGAACTACGGTCGCAAGATTTTTAATTCATTAATAGTTGAAAGATAAACATCAACAACATGTAGGGTTAGAATAACAACTTGAGATTCTAGAATGGACGTGATAATGGATTTCAAGACTTCAACAGTTTGACCGGATTACCACAGGCTTTAAGTATTACAACTCTATATAGGTGATTGTGGTCGACTTAATAAATTGGCACACTTCTTGCCGGTCACTGCAACAGATAGTAGCGCATGGTGTGTGCACCTATTTATATGGATCATTTTTTTTGGTTTTAGTTACTGCGTATTTTTTTTCAAATAATGAGTCTCAATTTATGACTTCGTGAAAACATGCCAAAGAGAAGTGGGATGAATGGATCTAAATGTTTCACTAGAGCTACAAATGAACTAGCAGTTTGAGAGGATCATACAAATACTAGAGGATGTGTTGAGAATTTATTTCTTTAATTTGGATGATAGTTAAGACCGATATCTACACCTTTAGCGGAGTTCAATTTTATTAATATTTTACCAAACATATAATCACATTGCACTTCATATAGTAGACTATATTGGTCTGTCTTATTAGTTAGTTGGGTCAAGGGTGATAAAACAAAAAGTATTGGATTTACATCTGTTAATATAGTTAGAACTTGACAATATTTCCGTTTCATTTGTTTAGGGATACTAGGTAGTCTAAACTAGACAAAAGACTTACGTTCCTAGATATCGCCTGAGTTATAGTTTTCAGTGTGAGACCATTTATTTCTATGAATGAAAGTCATTTTGAAGTTTGGAAAGAAAATAAATTTCAGCCTGAGATACATTGGGTGGTAAGAGATACTTCATAGAACTGATACGGTGGCATGCATATCAGTTGGCACTTCTACCTGAGTTGTCATTTATTCATCTTGTAATTTTGTGTATGTGTCATGAAAATGTGTACCTCTTACCTGCGTGAGGCACCGAATATAAAGTTAGACAAGAAATTATCTTATGAAGAAGGAGCGGTGCTATAGCTAATTACAGGCAAGTAAGGAAGTTGATATTGTATTTGTGGAAGTCGTACAAAGAAACCATCCTTGGAAACTATAAGATAATATGCCATTTAAGTATCTTCACTTGTTTTGCCCTACAAGTATGCATGTGTCCTAAATTCAAGGACTGAATTTCTTAAAGGAAGGGAGAATGTAATACCCTATAAAATAGAAGAAGGATAAATAGGTATTTAGCAAAATACATACTAATCATACTATTCTAAAAGAGCCAATCCCTAAAGTAAAAAGTGAAAGACGAAAATACCCTTAAAAATTAAATAACTATAGTACTCTTTAAAATAAACAATAATTTATTACTCATAAATTAGTACATTAATTAACTTCGAATACTCTTTTCCAGAAATTAATTTCTACAAGTTTCCATGCATGTAAAATCATTTTAAAGCTAGCTTTTAGTTCAAAGTATTTACTCTTCATATTCTTGCTCTCACAATGTGGACCTTTCAACTACTCACACGGCGAAGCCAATCTTCTTCTGATGAAGGTAAACAGACATGTTCCTATATTTGTGCTAACTATATGTACTACTTCACCCGAGGAAGCAAAAGTCGAAGTTCGAGGAATTTAAAGTTTAAGACGATATGGAGTAATTATATTTATACTTGAAGGTGTTAGAGGGTAGATTTTTCTTATGTTATGCTGGACACACTCTATGCGGAAAGAGTCAAAGATAAAATTTTACAGTTGTTGCCGCTCTATAGTTAACCACGGCCTTAAATCAAATTTGCACAATTATTTCTACGAATATATGAGGTTCCACAAGTTAAATCACGATTCATGGTACTTCTTCTTCTTCTTTTCTTTTTTGTTTCGTTTTAATTTTTAACCCTTTTCCCTTCTTTCGTTCTATTTGTAAGGCTCTTAAATACAAAATGATTAGAAATACAACTATTACTAAAGTGAAAAAACAATTAGAAAATGATTAGAAACTATCTGTGAGGCTCTTATAACTATTAGAAATAATTAGAAATACTCCTTCATTCGATTTTGTATGTTGATATCTAGAATTTATGTTACACCCCGTATGTCTAAAGTGACGTATATCATTCTAATGATATGTTAAGAATGATTTAAGTGAGTTTAAAGTCATAATATGACCATATATAATGTTTAAATGTTGAATATAAAGTTTGGGAAAAATTAGATTTAAGTTGCGGAAAAACCGACTAAGGAATTGCCTTGTAACGAAGTTTTTTCAACAATTAATTTCGTGTGTTATATGAGGTCTTTTGGGGACATATCATATACCAAATTGAAGGTCTTGGAGTGTAGTTTCCAAAACTTTTGATGGTTTGTTCATACAATGTCTGGATAAAAAGATATGAGCATCAGAATTCAGACCAGAAAAAGGGACATAAGCGCAAAAGAGGGCTAGAAATGAAATGTTTTAATTATAAAAGAGAACTCATTCTCTCTCTCGACATTTTCCAGAAAACACACAATAGGAACAGCCCTTTCTTCAGTCTAAAACTATTTTTTATGATTTTGAAGAAACAACATCAATCTTAACTCGAAACTGAAGACGGATTGCGTCAAAACGCTCTACGCGATTAAGGTAACGTTATGCTACCTTCAATTTCGTCTATAGCTTGAGTTTTAGAATTACTTCATGGCTAAGCAAAGTACCTAAATATTGTATTATAGCTTGTTTAAGCTTTAGAAGGTGTTGAATTAAAGGAAAACAAGGTTTAGAAGCAAGAAACATCAAAGGTATGTAAGACTAAACCTTTCTTTTGGCAAGGCATGCATCTTTTAGCTTTTGAAGCTTTTCTTAGTTCTAAACTTAGTGTTTCTTGTGAGAAAATTGTATGGTATCAAGGAAACTTTGTATATACTTAATTTGGTACTAAAATCCAAGGTGAAAGACGTCCGAATCAACAAGACAAAACGTTTCAAAATCTAGAAAATCATTTTGATCTTTGGACAGCTGTTAGTATATTTATCATAACTCCTTGTACAAGATTGATATTTAGATTCTTTAAGAATTCCCAGAACCCTAAGACATATATCTAAAACTTTCATGAAGACCATGAAGTCTATATCTTTGATCTACACTTTGAAAATTAGGTTGAAAGTCAGGACAGTGGTGCTGTCCAGACATTCTATCTGCGGATTTGTTATGTCATCCAGTTGTCTCATCTTGTTATCCGTTTAACATGTTTATGTTATCAGTTTATCCGGGTATCCATTCCCATGTATAGTATAGTGTTGGTTCTGTTTTGCGGATCATCCAGTTTCAGGGGAAACTCTGCCGAAATTTTTATAGAAATTCAAAGAGTTGGACAAATTCTGAGTTCTAGGCTGTGTCTATAATTCTATCCAGAGTTTTCTTATCATTCCTTTGAGTCCATATCTATTGTTTCCACATGTGTTATGCCTCATACATGCTTATTCTTATATTGTGATCATGTTATGTGTGATTTGTAGTCCCCCATAGTGGCTGGACATTGGACACACAGTCCGGTCGCGTGTGATACTACCCGTCTGGGGGATACAGCCCCTCTGGTTCAGGCGGGAGTTGAAACACCTAGTGTGACCGGGTGTCATTCACACACTCTGACCAGAGAGACTAGATATTACTGGCTGGGGGGGATATAGCCCATAACACCCACCAGGTTTGTTATATACGCGTATATAACCACAGTATGCACTGCATAATTATATATGAGGCTAGTTCCGGTTTTCAGTTACCTGATTTGGGGGGATACAGCCCATAACACCAGACAGGTACTAGTTCAAATGTTCAGTTACCTGATTTGGGGGGATATAGCCCATAACACCAGACAGGTACCAGTTCAGATAACAGTTCAGTTTTAGCTCAGTACCAGTTATCAGTTCTCAGTTATCAGCCACCAGTTCTTAGCGTCAGTATCAGTTGACAGTTATCAGTTCCAATTTCTAGTTACCAGTTATCAGTCATATTACATTTATTTATCAGTATATTTCAGCTCAATCTTCAGTTTCAGATTCAGCTAGACTTCAGTTTATATTCAAAGCATCTTCAGTACGTTCTTCAGATCTCCTACTACATTGCTATGCTCCAGCTCATATTAACATATTTATATTCCAGCCTTACAGTTTCATTCAGCTATAATATATTATGTGCTCATACTTACATACTTGGTACATATCGTACTCACGCCCTTTTCTGGGGCGCTGCGTTTCATGCCGCGCAGGTGCAGATAGATCAACGCTTGGACCATGTTAGTAGGCCATCTATCAGCTATTGGAGTCACTCTGCTTACTCCCGGAGTTACTTATCTTTTGGTATGTGTACAGTCAGCCAGCTTGGGTATGTCGGGGCCTTGTCCCTTCCTTTGTATATTCAGTTCATCACTCTTAAAGGCCTGTAGATATGTCCCTGTGTGGTTCAGTCAGTATGTTATGTATGTCAGCTTATGTTAGCCTTGTCAGCTTTTTGCATTGCATAATTCTCATCAGTTAGGTTTATGCTTATTCCGTTTATCAGTTATATTCATGGTTAGCAGATTATCAGCAGTATTAGTGATGATCGACACTTAGTGTTGGTCATCCGTCGCGGCCCTAGGTTGGGTCGTGACAAAAGTGGTATCAGAGCAGTTCAGTCCTAGGGTGTCTACAGGCTGTGTCTAGTAGAGTCTTGCTCAGGAGTATGTTGCGCGCCATACTTTTGAACAGGAGGCTACAAGGCACTTCAGGACAGTTGTCTTTCTTTCTTCTCTAGATCGTGCGATAGAGCCATGATTATAGAATTCAGCCCTCTAACAATAGTAATTTCAGCAAAGCGATGCCGCCAAAGAAACTAACAGCTGCCCAGAAGGGAAAGGTTATTGCCGGCCAGGGTATTAGTAGAGTGCCACCTAAGGTGGATGAGAGTGACGAGTCCAGAACTGAGGCTTCATCTGAGGCCTCACAGATCCTATCAGTTCGGGGTGATATTAGAGGTACTGCAGCTACTATACCTCCACCTTCTCAGCCTGATAGTCAGGGGCAGGAAATGAGGGATGCCATCAGATTATCGACCAGTGTTGTAGTTGCTCAGACTAGACAACACAGTGCAGATGCCCAGGGAGATGTTGGATCCAGGATCAATGATTTTATCAGGCTAGAGCCTACAGTCTTTACCGGATCCCGTATAGGAGAAGACCCTCAGGATTTTCTATTGAAGAAAGCCAGAGTGTTGAGGGTTATGCACGTGTCAGACACAGAGTTAGTAGAGTTGGCTGCATTCAGATTGCATAACCTAGCAGCAGGGTGATATCAGACATGGGAGCTATCTAGATGGCCTGATGCTACTCCCACGACTTGGAAGGAATTCTCAGATGCCTTCCTTTATCAGTATATGCCTATAGAGACATAGGGAGCCCGTGCTAATTAGTTCCTGACCTTGAGACAGGGAAGTTTGAGTGTAGAAGAGTATAATTATTGCTTTAATTCTTTAGCATGGTTTGCCCCTACGGTGGTAGTGAGTATGGAGGATAGAATTCACAGGTATATAGTGGGACTAGCTCCACACCTAGTGAACGAGTGTATGACAGTTGCTATGCAGTCATGTATGAACATCACATTCAGGCATTTGCTTTGTTACTTGAGGAGAGGAAGCAGAAATAGAGAGCCGACAGGGATAAAGTGCTAGACAAGAGGGGCATATTTTTTGGTTCGTTTGGAGAGACGTATGGAGCGAGTAGATAGCAGAGTGTTAGACAACCACCAGCTAGTATACCTCCATAGTCTCGTGGCCTGAGATTTGATAGATCTCCTCAATCTAGATCTAGTCACGCATCACAGACTTCAGGATTTAAGAATCATGGTACTTCTATACCGGCCAGTCAGACATATCCCAGATGTTTAGATTGTGGTAAACGCCACTTGGGTCCATGTCAGTTAGGAGTTGATACTTGTTATTTGTCACGAGGCAGGCAATTTCATGAGAGATTGCCCGACAAGGGGTGGTAGTGGCGCAGCCCAGCCAGCTAGATCAGCAGTTGCCTTCTTAGCACCAGCACGCCATCAGAGGCATGTTCTTCAGGATGGCACCAGCAGAACTGAAAGAATTGAAGGAACAACTGAAGGATTTGGTAGATAAAGGTCTCATCAGACCTAGCAATTCCCCGTGGGGAGCCCCGGTATTGTTTGTGAAAAAGGAAGACGGCTCTCTACGCATGTGCATAGATTACAGACAGCTGAATAAAGTCACAATCAAGAATAAATACCCTTTGCCCAAGATTGATGACTTGTTCGACCAACTCCAGGGTGCCAAGTACTTCTCGAAGATAGATTTGTGATCAGGCTATCATCAGGTTAGAGTCAGAGAATATGATTTACCTAAGACTGCATTCAAGACTAGGTATGGCCATTATGAGTTTTTAGTGATGTCGTTTGGACTCACTAATGCCCCTGCAGTATTTATGGATCTGATGAACAGTGTATTCAGACCTTATCTAGATTTCATTGTGATTATATTTATTGATGATATTCTCATCTATTCAAAGTCTGAATTAGAGCATGCAGAGCACCTACGCGCAGTATTGGGTACTCTTCGGAACCAACAATTATATGCTAAGTTCTCAAAGTGTAAATTCTAGATAGATTCAGTGGCATTTCTTGGCCACATAGTTTCAGCAGAAAGAATTAAAGTAGATGACTAGAAGATCGAGGTTGTGAAGAATTGGCCCATGCCTACGACGCCAACTGAAGTACGTAGTTTTCTGGGTTTGGCAGGTTATTACAGAAAGTTTATAGAGGGTTTTTCCTCCATTACAGCTCCACTGACCAAATTGACAAAGAAATCAGCTAAATTTGAGTGGTCTGATTCTTGCGAGCACAGCTTCCAAGAACTAAAGAACAGGTTGATAACAGCTCCAGTACTTACACTTCCAGAGGGATCAGAGGGCTATGTCATTTACTGTGATGCTTACCGAATTGGTCTTCGTTGTGTTTGATGCAGCATGGAAGAGTAATTGCTTATGCTTCTAGGCAGCTGAAAAAACACTATTAGAACTACCTCACCCATGATCTTGAGCTTTCAGCAGTCATTCATGCATTGAAGATTTGGAGACATTATTTTTACGGTGTTCATGTTGATATTTATACGGATCACAAGAGCCTCCAATACATATTTAAGCAAAAGGAGCTAACCCTATGATAGAGGCGGTGGCTAGAGTTGCTGAAGGACTATGACATGGACATTCTTTATCATCCGGGTAAAGCGAACGTTGTTGCTGATTCCCTTAGTCGCAAGCCTATGGGTAGTCTATCTTATTTACAACCAGAGAAAATAAAGTTAGCTCATACACTCCACCAGTTGGCCAGCATGGATGTCAGATTAATAGATTCAGAGGACGCAAGAGTTACAGTTCAGAACGCAATCACTACTTGCCTAGTGACATAAGTAAAGCAGCGCCAGTATGAGGATCCAGTTCTAGTTCAATACAGGCAGATAGCCAGAAGAAAACCAAAATTATTATATAGGTTACTAGTGACAGGGTTCTTATATATAAAGATAGACTTTGTGTTCCTGATGTTGCAGATTTATGTGGACAGATTATGACAGATGCACATTATTCCAGATACACTGTTCATCCTAATTCGACTAAGATTTACCATGATCTTAAGCAGATTTATTATTGGGACGAAATGAAGCGTGACATAGCAGAATTTGTGGCTCAGTGTGCTAACTGCCAGCAGGTTAAAGTCGAGCAAAAAAAAAAAAAAAAAAAAAAAAAAAAAAAAAAAAAAAAAAAAACCTAGTGGCTTGTTGTAAGAAATAGAGATTTTATCATGGAAATGGGAAGCAGTGAATATGGACTTCATTACAGGCTTGCCCCGTATGCGGAGCAGATATGACTCTATTTGGGTTATAGTTGACAGGCTTACTAAATGAGCTCATTTCTTTCCTGTTAGAACTACATATACAGCAGAGGATTATGCTAGACTTTATATCAGAGAGATAGTACGCCTACATGGTATTCTAGTGTCTATTATTTCAGACAGGGGCGCACCAGTTTACAGCAAATTTCTGGCGATCATTCCAGACAGGTTTAGGGACACAGGTGAATCTGAGTACAGCATTTCATCCACTTACAGACAGACAGGCTGAGCGGACCATTCAGACATTAGAAGATATGCTTAGAGCTTGCGTGTTAGATTTTAGAGGCAGCTGGAGTGATCACCTACTGTTGATAGAGTTTGCATATAATAATAGCTATCATTCTAGCATACAGATGCTGCCATATGAAGCTTTGTATGGGCACAAATTCAGGTTTTCTATAGGATGGTTCGAGGTTGGCGAGTCTCAATTGATAGGTCCAGACTTAATCCAACAAGTAATTGATAAAGTCAAGTTGATCAGGGAAAGATTATTAGCAGTGCAGAGCAGACAGAAGTCCTATGCAGATAATCGACGTTGAGATTTAGAATTTCATATTGGCGAATAGGTATTCCTGAAAGTATCACCTATGAAAGGTGATATGAGATTTGGAAAGAAGGGAAAGCTTAGCCCTAGATTTATTAGTCCATATCAGATTATCAGGCGAGTTGGGCGTGTAGCCTACGAGTTAGACCTTCCAGCAGACTGTCAGGAGGTACATCCAGTATTTCATGTTTCCATGCTCAGAAAAATATGTCGGAGATGCTTCTAGAGTTGTACCAGTAGATGATGTTCAGATCACAGAGCAATTAACTTATGAAGAGGTGCCAGTTTCAATTTTAGATAGGCAGATTCGTCGACTAAGGACGAAAGACATTCCTTTAGTTAAGATGTTATAGCAAAGCAATAATATAGAAGAAATAACTTGGGAAGCTGAAAATGACATGATAGCCAAATATACACATCTCTTCATTACTTCAAGTATGTAACAGATCATTGTTTAATGCTTCTACATACTTCATTTAACATTCGAGGACGAATGTTCCTAACGGGGGTATATTGTTACACCCCGTATGTCTAAAGTGACGTATATCATTCTAATGATATGTTAAGAATGATTTAAGTGAGTTTAAAGTCATAATATGACCATATATAATGTTTAAATGTTGAATATAAAGTTTGGGAAAAACCGACTAAGGAATTGCCTTGTAACGAAGCTTTTTCAACAATTAATTTCGTGTGTTATATGAGGTCTTTTGGGGACATATCATATACCAAATTGAAGGTCTTGGAGTTTAGTTTCCAAAACTTTTGATGGTTTGTTCATACAATGTCTGGATAAAAATATATGAGCATCAGAATTCAAACCAGAAAAAGGGACATGAGCGCAAAAGAGGGCTAGAAATGAAATATTTTAATTATAAAAGAGAACTCATTCTCTCTCTCGACATTTTCCAGAAAACACACAATAGGAACAGCCCTTTCTTCAGTCTAAAACCATTTTTTATGATTTTGAAGAAACAACATCAATCTTAACTCGAAACTGAAGACGGATTGCGTCAAAACGCTCTACGCGATTAAGGTAACGTTATGCTACCTTTAATTTCGTCTATAGCTTGAGTTTTAGAATTACTTCATGGCTAAGCAAAGTACCTAAATGTTGTATTATAGCTTGTTTAAGCTTTAGAAGGTGTTGAATTCAAGGAAAACAAGGTTTAGAAGCAAGAAACATCAAAGGTATGTAAGACTAAACCTTTCTTTTGGCAAGGCATGCATCTTTTAGCTTTTGAAGCTTTTCTTAGTTCTAAACTTAGTGTTTCTTGTGAGAAAATTGTATGGTATCAAGGAAACTTTGTATATACTTAATTTGGTACTAAAATCCAAGGTGAAAGACGTCCGAATCAGCAAGACAAAACGTTTCAAAATCTAGAAAATCATTTTGATCTTTGGACAGCTGTTAGTATATTTATCATAACTCCTTGTACAAGATTGATATTTAGATTCTTTAAGAATCCCCAGAACCCTAAGACATATATCTAAAACTTTCATGAAGACCATGAAGTCTATATCTTTGATCTACACTTTGAAAATTAGGTTGAAAGTCAGGACAGTGGTGCTGTCCAGACATTCTATCTGCGGATTTGTTATGTCATCCAGTTGTCTCATCTTGTTATCCGTTTAACATGTTTATGTTATCAGTTTATCCGGGTATCCATTCCCATGTATAGTATAGTGTTGGTTCTGTTTTGCGGATCATCCAGTTTCACGGGAAACTCTGCCGAAATTTTTATAGAAATTCAAAGAGTTGGACAAATTCTGAGTTCTAGGCTGTGTCTATAATTCTATCCAGAGTTTTCTTATCATTCCTTTGAGTCCATATCTATTGTTTCCACATGTGTTATGCCTCATACATGCTTATTCTTATATTGTGATCATGTTATGTGTGATTTGTAGTCCCCCATAGTGGCTGGACATTGGACACACAGTCCGGTCGCGTGTGATACTACCCGTCTGGGGGATACAGCCCCTCTGGTTCAGGCGGGAGTTGAAACACCTAGTGTGACCGGGTGTCATTCACACACTCTGACCAGAGAGACTAGATATTACTGGCTGGGGGGGATATAGCCCATAACACCCACCAGGTTTGTTATATACGCGTATATAGCCACAGTATGCACTGCATGATTATACATGAGGCTAGTTCCGGTTTTCAGTTACCTGATTTGGGGGGATACAGCCCATAACACCAGACAGGTACTAGTTCAGATGTTCAGTTACCTGATTTGGGGGGATATAGCCCATAACACCAGACAGGTACCAGTTCAGATAACAGTTCAGTTTTAGCTCAGTACCAGTTATCAGTTCTCAGTTATCAGCCACCAGTTCTTAGCGTCAGTATTAGTTGACAGTTATCAGTTCCAATTTCTAGTTACCAGTTATCAGTCATATTACATTTATTTATCAGTATATTTCAGCTCAATCTTCAGTTTCAGATTCAGCTAGACTTCAGTTTATATTCAAAGCATCTTCAGTACGTTCTTCAGATCTCCTGCTACATTGCTATGCTCCAGCTCATATTAACATATTTATATTCCAGCCTTACAGTTTCATTCAGCTATAATATATTATGTGCTCATGCTTACATACTTGGTACATATCGTACTCACGCCCTTTTCTGGGGCGCTGCGTTTCATGCCGCGCAGGTGCAGATAGATCAACGCTTGGACCATGTTAGTAGGCCATCTATCAGCTATTGGAGTCACTCTGCTTACTCCCGGAGTTACTTATCTTTTGGTATGTGTACAGTCAGCCAGCTTGGGTATGTCGGGGCCTTGTCCCGTCCTTTGTATATTCAGTTCATCACTCTTAGAGGCCTGTAGATATGTCCCTGTGTGGTTCAGTCAGTATGTTATGTATGTCAGCTTATGTTAGCCTTGTCAGCTTTTTGCATTGCATAATTCTCATCAGTTAGGTTTATGCTTATTCCGTTTATCAGTTATATTCATGGTTAGTAGATTATCAGCAGGATTAGTGATGATCGACACTTAGTGTTGGTCATCCGTCGCGGCCCTAGGTTGGGTCGTGACAATTTACTGGGCCAATTAATCCAAATTCATGCGATATAAGGTCTATTAAAGAGAGAAGAATTCCTTATTCTGCATATGTGTCCACTACTTTATCGGATAAATGAAAAGAAATTTCATACACTAGAATAATAGTTTACAAAGATTATTTTAGAAATTAAAGGAACCAGAAGTACTCCCATGCAATCACAGAATTATTAAACTACGTTAAGATTGGCATATGGTTTGACAGAGTATTTTCAAGATGACCAAAAAATAAGGCTTCTCATTGCCTTCACATACAACTAGATAATTGTTAAGCCTGCTAAAAAGAGCTTCTCATTGCTCTACATTCACTATTAAGTTAGTGCGAGTAAAATTATTTGTAATTCCAGGACATTAACCCCTACCCTCAGTTGTTTGATGGTGTCATGTTCATACTGTATAGTTTGGTGGTCATGTTTGCTGATCGATAGAGAGATATTTTTTGTAGAGAAATACAAATTTCAGAAAATTAATATGAGAGACAACGTACGACGCACGTTACAAAAACTAGTAAGAATAACCAAATAAATACACAAGCAAAAGAAGGAAAGCCCAATAAAAGCTTGACTCTAGTAGAGTCCAGAGGAGAAAGGCATCAGGGAAGGGTTAATAAATCAGCCGAGAGGAAGCCATCATAGAAATTTTACCAATATAAAATAATAGAATGAAGCAGAGGAGTCCCTAGGAATCTGGTAGCAACGTGGAATCTGGTAGCAACGTGAGGGAAAACAAACATCAGGACCTTGGCGTGTATAACAAAGGTAAATCAAGCTTTGTCTTCCATAAGTATTTTCTTCTTTTACTCAATATTTAGCCTACTATAAGTATTAATTTATTAACTAGCAGTGATGATAAAATAAGAAGAAAAATTTAAATAATTTTAATATAGCACAATCATGAATTTACTATTAATTGAATACAAATTATGTAAGCTTTTAGCAAGCATTACAGCGTAGGAATTTTGAGTGTTTGCTCATTCTGTAATTGACTCTATTATGTTAAAGGTTATTTATCTATGTAAATATGGATTAGCAGAGAAACAAATTGAATGATTATCTGAGGAATGACAACAATAGTTGACTAAATTGGAGAATAAAATCTTAATGATGTATCTCAAGGATTGAGTATACTAATTAGCGATAAATTATTCTAAACAAAGAAATTAACACGAGATTGCTACGATATGATTATAGATTGACTGGACGAGGTATTGGATTGCTCGTGGAAGATACGCTTAAGCCACGCGCATTTGTACTGTGAGTGATAACCTTACCGCAATTTGTATTTCCATGACATGCATGGTTTATACTTGATTTTGAAGTAGATGTGTTACTGAATATTTAAACTGTATGTGGGACAAGTCCTTTTACAAGATATAATACCGATATATTTTTTGAAATTGTTTTACCATTGCATGATATGATTTCTTCCGTTACTTGGACTGTTTTATAGTTACTTGACATGTTTTACTATTATTTGAAATATTATATTGTTAATTGAAATGCATTGTACCTTGTATGGAGAATATATATATATATATATATTGGGATGAGACTTGACGAAATCCGTAGCTAACGATGGGTACGTTAGACCTAGTGCACCTTTTATATTCCGGATTACTGTTACAGCCCTTGCTAGTGGGAAGGTAGAACTAGCTTACTGTTACTGATTTCCTCAGGGAGGAATTTATACCGATTACATGGTTCATTCTTGGAAATCTCCCAAACATATGTACTTGATTTTACTACTGATTTTATAATGAATACCGTTTATAAGAAGTACTTGAAAGTATTGATTACTATTTGTCATTCTGAAAGTGACAATTTATTTATATGGTATATTTCTACATAAGATACTGGCATGCTTTTGACTTGTCCCCACTTAAAATGATTGTGGATAAGCGTTATTGCTCACTGAGTTGCGACTCACTCCTCGCTATATTTTTTTCCAGAGACAGCAGGTGCCGTAGCCGAGGATTTCCATTCTTAGAGGCGCGAGTTGACAATCCTGATGAGCCCCCCATTAGTTCGCGTGGGCAGAGAGCTCTATTTATTCATTACTGCTATTCTTGAACTCTAGAGTCGCTCCATTTAGTCAGTTGTCTTTATCTTTGAGTTGGTTATTCAGTTAATAAGTTACTCTTGCGAGTATTTAGTTTTTATGAACTATTACAATCCTATTAGATGTTCTCGGGGTATTTGGAGATAATCGTGGTATTTTCCTTTGCTAAATTGTTAAGATATTGGTTGTTGGTTGGGTTTTCTGTTTGTTTAAAAGCAGGTAAATTTTTGGATAGTTCTAAAACAGAGGAAACTCTGCCCGATTTTTTATAGAATATTGATAAGGCTTGTTTAGAGACTTAGTTCCTAAGCGCCGGTCACGATCCCAAATTGGGTCGTGACAATACTGGAATATGCAGTGAAGGGAACTACTTTTCTCATTGATTAAACTCAACTTAAATACATAAATAACATAACTGAAATGCCTAACAAAGTGCTGAAATAATGCTGCAGATTATTTAAAAAAACAACTCCTACTTTGAATGGACTTTAACAGATAAAGAAGTCCTAAACTTTAGCTACTAATAGGCTAATTTCCTGCAGATTTTTAGAGATATTTTTATGTCTTTTACTGCTGCAAATTCCTGAGACATATTCTCAACACTCCTCTTTGGATCAGGAATGCAGATTCTAGTCTTGACTGGAATTTACCTTGTGAATAAATTTGCCAATTCATCTTTGGTCTTGTAGTAAGCTTGATTCACTTCTCCAAGTTGTTGCAGCTCATGATTATTAACAAAAAAACCCCTTGCCATATGTTTGCTGCATCTTCATTTTATCTTCAGACTTGTTAACTAGCTTCCAGATTTTATTTATCTGAAACATGGGCATATCCACATTCATTAGTTCACTCCACTTCGGATCTTTCAAAGCTTTCTCACACACAGAATCACATACTGTCATATTACACCTTTGATGGGTGTCCGAAAGTGGACTTGTATTTTTTATTAGATCATATAAGAAGTTTTTACCTCTCATTTTAACTCTTAAAATTACCTATCTGTTCGCATCGTAAATGAAACAATGCATATCTTGAAACGATACTTTGAATCCCTTTTCAACCAATTGACCCACACTTAACAAATTTTGATCAATATCAGGTACATAAAGAACATCTGAAATTATCTTAATACCCGACTTTGTCTTGATCGATATTATTCCTTTTACTTTAACAAGAATCTGCTCACCATTTCTAATCGTGCTTTTGAATATTTCAGTGGGGTTTAAATCCATGAATATGTTCTTGTCATAAGTCATGTAGTTAGTGCATCCGCTATCAATTAACCAAGAATTTGTTGAATCCTTAGTTGAGAAGCATGTTGCGACAAATAGATGATCCTCCTCTTCTTGATCGGCTGCTTAAGCTTCTTCTTCTTCTTGGACCTTGTTTTTGCATATAACAACTTCATGTCTAAGTCGATTGCGTTTCTTGCACTTTGCGTCGGGTCTCCTCCAACATTTGAATGGTGGATGACCTTTTTTTCCACAGTGCTGACAAGGTAGGTAGTTTTTATTTAAGTTATTATCCTTGTTTTGAGTCTTGTGGTTGGCCGCCAAGGCTCCTTCAACCATACCATCTTGCCTCATAAGCCTCCTTTGTTCTTGTGCCTGCAAAGTACTTAACAGTTTTGCCAAGGTAATTTTTGACAAATCTTTTATGTTTTCCTAGGTAGTTATACATGCTTCATATCTTTCTAGAACCGTTAGAAGAATATTTTCAACAATTCTTGAATCTTTAAATTTGGTGCCTAGCAATCTTACCTTGTTAACAACACCAAGAATTATGTCCGAATACTCTTTAACTGTCTTAGACTCTTTCATTTTTTGTAACTCGAATTTCCGTATTATATTCAAAAATTGCATACCTCTTATTCTTTCATCTCTAGCATATTCTTCCTTCAGATAATCTCATATTTCTTTTGGTGAAACAAGAGACAAAATTCTCGTAAAAATAGTTGTCGAAATGGTAGCAAATAAAGTTGCCTTCGCCTTGGACTTTCTAATTTTCTTTTCCTTGCGGCTCTTGATTTGTGCCATGATAGGATTGTTCAGCAGCGGAGCAATTTCATAATTATCTCCCACGGCTTCCCAAAGATCTAAAGTCTCCAAGTAAGTTTCCATTCTCACAGCCCAAAGTTGGTAATTTTCACCATAAAAAATAGGAGGAGCCATTTTTGAAAAAACTATTTTTAGAGTCCATGTTTTCACTCACAGGTCCCTCCAAAAAAACTGGTCTTGATATCAATTGTTGGTTTTCTAAAAGAAGAAATGCAATGAAATAACTAAAGAAGAAAAGGGAGAAGTGTATACTGGAATATGCAGTGAAGGGAACTACTTTTCTCATTGATTAAACTCAACTTAAATACATAAATAACATAACTAAAATGCCTAACAAAGTGCTGAAATAATGTTGCAGATTATTTAAAAAAATAAATCCTACTTTGAATGGACTTTAACAGATAAAGGTCCTAAACTTTAGCTACTGATAAGCTAACTTCCTGCAGATTTTTAGAGATACTTTTACTGCTGCAAATTCCTGAGACATATTCTCAACATTCTTGAACTTAAAGATTTAACTTTCTCAATTGCTCGAGTGTGGTAGTCGTGTATCCGTTTGCAGCTGGTTCGATTACACTAAGACTGTTAGGAAGATGAACGTCGAGTGTAATTCAACCCTAAATTTAGCTTATAAGCTGAGGATTTCTCAAAACCATACTTGGAGACAACAACATCTTACCCGGACCAATGTAAGTCCTGAGAGATTACAACACTTCTCACATAATGTGAAGGCTTAACATTGGGAAACACAACAACAGTGATGGTTCGGGCACTGATACTATGTTAACATAATTGATATTAGGTCTAACTCAATTCTAATAGCTAGATGATGAAGTGAGAATTGTTCCCGACCGTATATGGAACAACACCTCATTTATTAAGCTCATCTGCACTTTGAAGAATAAAAACATAAACAGAGTTTGTAGTGCATTCAGGGTTCAAAATAAAGAGAATTATTTTGAAACGATCCTGACCAATAGTTTTGGGAGTTAGGACTCTGATTGGCAAGCCGATAGTTTTAAAAGCTTCGTAAGATCTATTAGAATATTTCTATAAAGTTTGAGCTGAATTGGACATTGTTTCGTAGGTTTTTGACGATGCATTCATTTTCTAGTGGGTAAACCGTCATGATTGTTAACTGTTCACAGTGAGACTTTTAGTTTTCTCCATTGAAGTGATGAGGGAATCTTTGTTGGTTATTCTTTAAATAGTAAATCTTATAGGGTGTTTAACAAGAAAACATTGAAAATTGAAGAAAGCATGCATGTTAAATTTGATGAAACTGACAGTCTCACTCAAGAACAGGTACAGGAGGATGAAGAAATTGGAATGCTGAAAGCTTATGAACTTGATCCACAAATGCAGATTCTGGATATAAGAAGTGAATCGCAAGAAACTGTTCCTCAGGACAGAACTTAGAAGAGTGGCACAGAAACAGGGGGAACAAATGTTGGTTCCACCTCACAAACTGGTAGTGCTACTCTATCAGGAACTGTTCCTCAGCAGAGGACCTCTGACAATGGATTGACAGCCAAGCCTTACAAGTACCAAGGGTCACATCCTGTAGATCAAATAATCTTAGACAAGACTGCTGGGATTCAAACTAGATCAGCAGTCAAAAATCACAATCTGTGTGCCTTAAGTGCTTTCCTATCTCTTGTTGAATCCAAAAATGTGAAAGAAGCACTGAAGGATGCAGATTGGATTAATGCTATGCAGGAGGAATTGAATCAATTCCAAAGGAGACAAGTTTGGCATCTGGAACCCAAGCCAAGGAACAGGTCCATA
Organism: Petunia x hybrida; assembly: GCA_037355625.1. NCBI lineage: Eukaryota > Viridiplantae > Streptophyta > Magnoliopsida > Solanales > Solanaceae > Petunia > Petunia x hybrida. The sequence continues at coordinate 591,046 of JBBBVM010000006.1, read as the reverse complement.
ATTGGAACAAAATGGGTTTTCAGAAACAAACTCGATGAGGATGGCATGGTAACAAGAAATAAGGCCAGGCTAGTTGTTCAGGGACATAGTCAAGATGAGGGCATCGACTATGATGAGACTTTTGCTCCAGTTGCAAGACTGGAAGCAATAAGACTTCTTATAGCCTTTGCTACATATATGGAATTTACTCTACATCAAATGGATATGAAGAGTGCATTTCTGAATGGTTACTTGAAAGAAGAAGTGTATGTTAAGAACCCTCCAGGCTTTGAAAATGAACAGTTCCCTGAACATGTATACAAGTTGGATAAGGCCTTGTATGGGCTCAAGCAGGCACCAAGAGCATGGTATGAAAGGCTATCAAAATTTCTACTCCAGTATGGATACAAGAGAAGTAAAATTGATAGCACATTGTTTTTGAAGGAAAAAGGTAAGCATCTCTTAATTGTTCAAATTTATGTAGATGATATAATCTTTGGTGCTACTTGTGAAAATTTAAGTAAGGAATTTGCAAACTTGATGGGGAGTGAGTTTGAGATGAGCATGATGGGTGAACTCAATTTCTTTTTGGGTTTACAAATTAAGCAAACCTCAAATGGAACTATGATCCATCAACAAAAGTATGTTAAGGAATTACTTAAAAGATTTGACATGGATAATGCTAAGGAAATTGACACACCTATTGCCACTGCCACAAAATTGGATCTTGATGAACGTGGAATATCAGTTGATCAAAAATTGTATAGAGGCATGATTGGTTCTTTACTTTATCTAACTGCTAGTAGACCTGATATTGTGTTTAGCGTTGGTCTGTGTGCTAGGTTTCAATCAGATCCTAAGGAATCTCATTTGAAAGCTGTTAAAAGAATATTGAGGTATCTGAAAGGAACAGGTCCCTTGGGACTTTGGTATCCAAAAGGTGGTAGTTTTAATCTTGTTGGATATACTGATGCTGACTATGCAGGTTTCCTTGTTGATAGAAAAAGTACCTCAGGGATGGCACATTTTCTTGGTGAGTGTTTGGTTTCTTGGGGAACCAAGAAACAAAATTCAGTGGCACTTTCCACTGCTGAGGCTGAATATATGGCAGCTGCTTTATGTTGTTCACAGTTGTTATGGATCAAACAACAATTACAGGATTTTGGTGTTGATGTAGGAACTGTTCCTATCTATTGTGATAACACTAGTGCTATTAACATGACAAAAAATCCAGTGCATCACAAAAGGACTAAACACATTGATATAAGACATCATTTCCTAAGAGACAACTATGAAAAAAGTTTGATCACCATAGCATTTTGTCCCACTGAAAAGCAAATTGCTGACATTTTTACAAAAGCTCTAGGTAGAGATGATTTTGAAAGAAATAGATTGGAATTAGGGATGATTAAGTTCACATAAAATCATCAATGCTTTACTTCATAATTGGCTAGGAAGTTGCACTCAAAATGAATTTTATTCAAGTCTTTATGAATAATTCAGTCCAGTTTAATACTTAAATGTATACTCTTATGCCATATTTCTTATTTAGAGTTGCTAAAATTGAATGATGTTACCCTTATGCTCTTAGAATTTCAGATGATCAAAAATATTGCAAATTGGAAGGACACTGAATTTTCGTGTTAAAATCAGGTATGTACTAGTTATTATTCAGTTAATTTAGAAGTGCAAAGGCTATAGGTAACTTGTAATTAGGATAAATCCCACTAAGTTTTCTAACAATATCCAAATTGTATAAGAGTCCCATCGGAGGAACAGTTCCCACTCTGAAAAGTTAACCTGGCAGCCCAACGGCTCTATTTTTCCGGGAGACTCCCAAGAGTCCATAACGGCCGCATGTCTTGATGAGGTAATACTGATAGTCTCACACTCAATCTCCACTACCAAATTCATTCTATAAATACACTCATTCTCTCTCATTATTCTTTCACTTTGCTCATAAACTGAATTCTCAAAATTTCAGAAAGAATAATCAATTATCTCTCAATTCGAATTGCTAGAATGTCTCTTTCTCCTGAAAATTCTTCAACTGCACCCACTATTGAACAACCACAAAATCTCAACCCTCCTTCACCCATGGGTACCACTGACTTAAACCCTGAAATTCCTGAAATAATCCCAGAAGTACCTGAACCTGAAATTCAGGGGGAAGGACCAGTTCCCACGGCTGAATCAATTGCTGAGCAAGTTGAGGATTTGTCAAGAGCTATGGTTCTGTATTAGTATCAGGTAAAATTTGCTTATCCCTTGAATGTCGTGGTAGATAAGGAAGAAAAGGGAGAGAGGTCTGAGGATGTTCCTGAGGGGGAAACTATTAAAAAGTCGGAAGCACCCATGCATGGGTCATCGGGGTCTCCAGAGGCTGCTTTTAGAGCACCCATGGAGGATGTTATAGATGTTGATGAAGCTATAAGTGATAGTGATAGGCCCTTGGTGGATTTGATCAACATTAGGAGTCTGAAAAGAAAATTAGCTAGAAAGGGACCCATTGATGACCAAGTGACTGCTGAAATTGCTGCTAAGTTGAAGAAAATAGGTGATAGTTATAAGCCCGGAATTAAGAAGAAAGTTGGAAGTTCCTCCAAGGCAAAAGGACCCGTTCCTTCTGCCTGAACCCCTGGTTCTGGAGTTAGGAGGACAAGAAGTGTTGCTAAAGCTGCTGATGAACAATTAGCTGCTGCTTTAGAAAGAAGCAGAAAAGGGAAAGGAAAACAGGTTGTTGAAGAGGAAGAAATGAAGGATATTGAATTTGATGATGTGGGTGAAGATGATGAGATGGCAGATGCTGAGGAGGTTGTGCCTCAGTCAAAGAAAAGAAAAGTGGCTCAAAGACGAGTAACAAGAAGTTCTGTTAAGGCTGCAGAAAAATCTGCTAAGAGGACCAGGTCCTCTAAAAGAGTTGTTGTAACTGAAAGTTCTGCTAGTGACAGTGATGAGTCTTTTGCTGGAGATGAAAGTGATAGTGAAGCTGAGGGAGATGAGACTGTACACTGTGTTCATGATGACATGCTTACCATTAAGGTGTTGAAGGGTAGAGTACTGTCTGATGTGCAAGAAGAAGGGATGCTATGGTTGCTGCAAAAACTGCATGCTCAGGGCTGGAGGGACATGGTCCTTCAGATCTCTGGCAGGTGTGCAAAGGGGATGGTGTAAGAGTTCTACAAGAACTGCTCCATCAAAGATGACAGGATTATTACCTCTGTTAATGATAATATGATTATGTTTGATACCAGGGAACTTGGTGATATGTCAAGAAGGTATGGCCTGACTTGACAAACTTGCCAACTGATTTGGAGATCACTAGGAAGTTTGCTGAGAATGAAGGGGAAGAGAAACCCAGGGCTGTGCAGAAGAGTGAGATGCACCCACAGCACCAAGTGTTATTCGAGTTTGTGAACAAGGTTATGATGCCAAGGCAAGAGAAAAGAGGAATTGCCAGTTTCATGGACCTGGTCCTTATGGAACTGTTGGACACTGAAAAGCAGATCAACTGGCCCAGTTTTATGACCCACCTGATAAAAAGGGTGATAGCTGGGAAGAGAAAGCATTCCTTGCCGTTTGGGTTCATCTTAACTGATGTGTTTGCAAAATTGAAGATTCCCTTGGAAGGGGTAGTGAAGGCTACTAAGAAGGAAAAATTTGGCTGTTCCACACTGATTAGTTGTGATTTGCCTGTTCAAGCTGATCCTCCACAGGCTGGTGTTGGGAGACAGCCTTTGAACAACAAGGTAAGGGCACTTAGGCAACAGGTTGCTATTCAGGCTGCTGAAATAGCAAGGTTGGAAGAGGAGAAGAATTACTGGAAGGCAGAGGCCACAAAAGCAAAAGAGACCAATGAGGGAATGCTCAAACAGATGTTTGAGTTGCTTAACAAGTCTCAGGGACCTGGTCCTTCCACATCTTGACCACCTTAGCCTTAAGCCATCTTTTGTCCAGTGGGATTTAGCCTAGTCTAGTGCCTTAGTCTTTTCCTTCTTTAGTCTTTGAATAATTCTGTAGTACTTGCTTGTATCCCCTGGTTTCACCTTTTGATTAAATGAATTGTCTTCGATGGCTAATATCATTGTTTTGCAGTTGTTTTAATCTGATCTATGTTTGCATTTTGAGTTGCCTCAATGGCCATGTGCTGATTAATTCTAACCTTGAGTTATATTTTTTATGCAACCCTTTCAATGATGCCAAAAGGGGGAAGAGTAAGTCTGATTTTGCGTGATCTTATACCTAGTTGAAAATCTGTTCCTTAATGATGAATAAAGTCTCTACTGACTGCTTTTTGAGCTTAAGTTGTACTTCAGGACATTAAGGATATGAAGCTATGCTTATGAATTTGTCATCATCAAAAAGGGGGGAAATGTTAGCTTGGATAAGCTTGGAGTTTTGACTGATGACTGAGGAACGGATTCAAAGGACCTGTTCCTTTGAATCACTGCAGCTAAATAGATAATTCATGCAAAATCCTTTAAATTGAGATATTATTAATTATCCTAAAACTAATATTTATCTTGGTAATTATGCAGGTCTAAACGGATACGAAAAGATTGCATAAACAAAGGATAAAGGATAGAAGATTCGGATTCTAAAGAGTGGAATCCAATTAGGACTCAAACTCAAGGGAGCTTTGGAGTTCTAATTGATCAAGACTTCTTGGCTGCTGGAGCTATAAAACGTGGAGCATATCAGCCATAGAAGTGTACACAGATACAGAGAGCATCGAGCAAAGCTTAAAAGAGTCATTAGCTTATTTGTGTAATCAGTTAGCTACAGTAGAACTAAGTTAGAACTTGTTCCTTAGATTGAGTCTTGTAAAAGTTCAAGTCTTAGTTCAACTGTAGTAAGCAAAAATCGAGTTGTAACTTTCTGGTTCAAGTCGTGGACTTGACACAACTTCACTGATCGTGAGAAAGATCACTAAAGGATTAGAGTTAGTCCTAGGTTAGTAAGAAGGAGTCTTGTAACCAAGTGAGTCTTTTTACATAGTGAAGTTGAAATCATACTTGAGAAGTAGGTCGTGGTTTTTTTGATCCCGAGTCAAGGGGTTTTTCCACGCTAATATCTGGTGTTCAGTTACTTACAGTTTTTATTCCGCATATAGTTTAGTAAAGGAACACATTTTAAGGAACTGGTCCTTAAAACAGTAAAGTGGTGTATCATGGGAAATATCAAATAGACTCGATATAACTTTCTTTTTGAAGGAGTCTAAGTTATAGACACTGTTTACTTTTACTTATGTAGCATATAAATAACCTGCCTTAGCTTTAAGATTACAAAATCGCCTTTTATGAGAGTGACATGTAGATATTCTTTGGTAACTTGAAAGTGTTAAAAATCTTCGTTCTATGCCTTAACTATTTAAAAATAGTAGGAATCAAATTAATACCATAAACGTTTTCAACGCATGCTGCTGCTGTTTTTAATGGAGTATACTTGCTATCCAAGAAGTTTCACGTACATTTGAAAAGAGATTTTGTGTACATAAGCAACCATTATAAATAGGGTCCCTGCTAAACTTTAAGGTCCAACAGCAAGCCAAAGAAAGTCTTTACAAAACCAGAAGGTAAAGAAAAAAATTAAACTTCACTCCAGAAAACTTGAAGAAAATGGGAGCTAACTACTCGTCAACTTCGCGTGAAGCTCATTATATGTCAACCACACCACAACAATTGAAGAGGTCTCAAGTCATTGCTTTCCACTCTTCAGCAAAATGGAAGCTCCATTTTTCTTCTTTGAAAGACATAAACAAACTGGTAAACCCTCTGATAGTTTAAACCGTTATATACAATCACGTATTTTAACTAGTTGTAGTAGGTAACTTGCCGTATTTTCTAAGCTACTAATACAAATTTAGTAACGGTCACCTGTAATTATCTTTAAGGTGATCCAATAGTTCAAAGAACTTTTTATACTGCGAGTGTATAAATACTAAACTTGATGTGCATTTGAGGGTACTAATCAATCTTGATGTTTTGCGCTATTCCTACTAGGTTGTTATTGACTTCACGGCTACATGGAGTGATCCTTGCAAATACATGGAACCAGTTCTCAATGACTTTGCTAATAAATATACAAATGTTGAGTTTGTGAAGATTGATGTTGATGAATTAGCTGTATGACTTATTTTCTTAACTTTAAAAACCTTTTTCTTTCTTTGTACTCTTTTGATGTTATGGATACTAATTGATCAATCTTGGATGACTGAAACCAGGATGTAGCTCAGGAATATGGTGTTCAAGCAATGCCAACATTTTTGCTGATAAAGAAAGGGAAAGTAGTTGACAAGATTGTGGGAGCGGACAAGGATGGACTACAGAAGAAGATTGGGAAACACAGAGTTTTCGCAATCTAAGCAAACCAAAAGCACTAACAATGGCCTTGATCAGAGTTTGCTGGATTCGAGTGATAGTCTTTGTGTAAAATAAAATTGAATACTTTATCACGTTTTAATTGAAAGAACTAGATATGTACTCATTACTGGATTTTGCTCACTGGTTGTTAACTTCAATGATGCTGATTGAAGCACTAATCTTTGTATATTGGTTTGAATAAGTAAATCTCTTTCTTGTTTTTGTGTTCATGGTATGTCTTTTCCAAATCCAACATCCTATCGCCATGATTCTTCCGTAGAGATGAATTCAAGATTTAAACTTAATAGATTCAATGTTTTTGTTCTTATCATTGAACTGGCCTGTAGAGCTCATTCTGCATTCGCCGGCTCCCCACGCCCCTCAAACCTCATAAAACTATAAGAACATATAATGAGAAAAGGTAGCTTTGCCATTTCCACAACACGTCTTTATCATGGCGAATCTATTCCAAAAAAGAAGGGTATGATATGATCAATACGTGCAAATTAATGAAGTCAGCCCAACTCTGCGGTTTGACTAATACATAAAGTTGGCAAAGATGTAAAACAGAAAAGGAAAAGATGTTACTTTTCTGGACTACAAGCTTTTTTTCCCCTTTAAACCATAGTCTTGGAAAACATTATACAGTAATATATGTCTTATGTGTGCATTCGCCTTAAGCAACTCTGATTGATTATGTATCACAGCCGATCTGGGAGTAACTATTTAAGAATACGGCCAGAAACTAGCTAGCTCATGAGGTAAGAATTGCTTAAAATCATACAAAGAGACAACAACTCATTTTATCAACTGATGTGAGACATTTTAACAATCCTCTCATCATAGAGCTCGATGATGAAAAAGCAAACCATCATGGAAATGAAATACGCAAGAAAGATGGGATAGAGAGATTCCAATTCAAAAAAAAAAAGATCATATTCATAAAAAATCTATAGTAGATGGAAAACACAAGTACTTTCAACTCGTTCTTGAACTTAAAGATCCGACTTTTCTTAATTGCTCAGAGTGTCGTGTATTAGTTTGAAGCTGGTTCGATAACACTAAGACTGTTAAGAAAATGTATCTTGAGTGTAATTCAACCCTAAATTTGGTGTATAAGATTAGGATTTCTCAAGACCATACTTGGAGACAACACCACGTTACCTCGATCAATGTATATTCTAAGAGATTACAAGACTTCTCACATAATATGAAGGCTTAACATTGGGAAACACAATAACAATAATGGTTCTGGCACTATATATGTTAGAATAATTGATCGTAGGTCTAACGCAATTCTAAAAGCTAGATTGTGAGAATTATTCCAGAGCATATATGGAACAACACCTCATTCATACAAGAATGATCCCACTTTTGATTTGTAAATGAACCGGACACCATTTTCATTGTGAGATTCTCTTGGGAAAATGAGATATGTTAAACATTAATAATACCAATTTCTGGCTTGTGAAATTTCTCGTGTTTGTCAAAAGCACAACCAATATCTTAACTAGAAACTATATCAAACTACCCCCACCTTCTTCATTTCACATTACACATGTTGTATTTGTGCAAGGACAAGAAGATACCTTATACACCATCTTAAACTATCCCACATTATTCCTTTCACGTACAACCTTATTCTATTGAATTACGTGAACGATCTCACTAAAACTTGATATGAATTTCTTTTATACTAATTATAGGTCTGCAACAATTCTTTTTGTCTTAGTACATGAGATAGCGCACCGCCAAGGGAGTTCGACTAACTAGGGCCCATCTTTCCAAGTTAATATGTTATGTTATTTATCATTTATTTTAGGTTACGACTCAATTAAATAGATTCGATATAACTTTTTTTTTTTTTTTAAACAGTCTAAGAGCCTGTTTGGCCAAGCTGTTAAAATCAACTTATTTTGAGAAGTGTTTTTCAAAGGAGCGCTTTCTGAGATAAGCAATTTGTGTTTGGCCAAATTTTAGAAAAGTGTTTTTGTTATTAATTTGTGTTTGACCAATATTTAAAAAAATTATTAAATTACGAAAATGGATATATAATAATATTAATTTGATTAAATATGGAAGTTTGAAATGGGTATTCTTGTCCCAAATAATCAAAAGCATTTATTTTTTCAAGAAGCTACTTTTTTTCAGCTGCTTCCCCACAGCAGAAAAACAGCTTATGCTGTCACTCAAAAGCACTTATTTTTCCCTAAAAGTTTGGCCAAACACCCCAAAATTTTAAAATAAGTACTTTTTGAGAAAAATAAGCACTTCTGTCTCCCCAAAAACTTGGCCAAACAGGCTATACACTGTTTACTTTTACTTATTGTAGCATATAATTTGCCTTAGTTTTAGGATTACAAAATAACCTTTCATGAGACTTACATGTAGATATCCTTTGAGTAACTTGAAAGTGTTAAAAAATCTTAATCATATGCCTTGAGCTACTTAAAAAGAGTAGGAATCAAAGTAATAACATAAACGTTTTCAACGCGGACTGCTGTTGATGTTAATGGAGTTCTTGATATCCATGAAGTTTCGAGTATTCCGACTTCTTGAAGAATAATAAAGTAAACAACTCGTTGCCGGGTGAAAATACAGAGTATGAGAATAAATTAGTACTCATTTTCATTTAAAAAATTGTAAAAGAAACAAAAGCAATATAGGATCAAATCTTTCTAAATATATGTAAGGTGATATGGTCAACATAATGAAGAACATATTCAGTACTAGTTTAAGTTGCTTTTACATTTGAAAAGAGATATTTGTGTACATAAGCAACCATTATAAATAGGGTCCCTGCTAAACTTTAAGCTCCAACAAGAAGCCAAAGAAAGTCTTTCCAAAACCAGAAGGTGAAGAAAAAAATTAAACTTCACTCCAGAAAACTTGAAGAAAATGGGAGCTAACTGCTCATCAACTTTGCATGAAGGTCAAAACATGCCAATCACACCACAACAATTCAAGAGGTCTCAAGTCATTGCTTTCCACTCTTCAGAAAAATGGAAGCTCCATTTTTCTTCTTTGAAAGACACAAACAAACTGGTAATACCATTTTGCAGGAACTTTTTGTTAGTTTCTCAAATAAAATATTGCAGATGGATTTAACTTATATACGTTAACAATTTAAATTTTTATGTACAATCACTGTATTTTAACATGTTGTAGTAGGTAACTTGACGTATTTGTTAAAGCTGCAAATACACTTTTTAGTAACGGTCACCTGTAATTATCTTTAAGGTAGTCCAATAGTTCAAGAAACATTTTAATACTGCCAGTGTGTAAACGTTAAACTCATACTTAGTACTCCCTCCGTTCCAAAATGGTTGTCACTATTTCCTTATTAGTCCGTTTCAAAAAGAATGACACAATTCTAAATTTGGAAATATTTTTGAGTTGAAACTACTACTTTACCCTTAATGAAATGCTTTATAGCCACATATTTATCTATGACTTATTTTGGACCACAAGTTCCAAAAGTCTTACCACATTTCTTAAACTCCGCTCCAAGTCAAACTATGACAACCATTTTGGAACGGAGGGAGTACATTAGAGGATACTAAACATTGGATTTTTTGATCTGTTACTACTAGGTTGTTATTGACTTCACAGCTACATGGTGCGGTCCTTGCAAATACATGGAACCAGTTCTCAATGACTTTGCTAGAAAATATACAGATGTTGAGTTTGTGAAGATTGATGTTGATGAATTAGCTGTATGAGCTTATTTCCTCTAGTATATTTTTTTTCTCTCCACTCTTTTGATGTTAGAATGGATTACTAATTGACCAAATCTTGGATGACTGAAAACAGGATGTAGCTCAGGAATATGGGGTTCAAGCAATGCCAACGTTCGTGCTGATAAAGAAAGGGAAAGTAGTTGACGAGATTGTGGGATCGGACAAGGATGGACTACAGAAGAAGATTGAGAAACACAAAGCTTTCTTGATCTAAATAAACCAAGGGCACTAAACAATGGCCTTGACAAGAGTTTGCTGGATTGGAGTGATAGTCTTTAACTAAAAATTGATATATTTATCACTTTTTGATTGCAAGAACATGATATGTACTCATTTCTGGATTTTGCTCACTTCTGATTGTAAACGTCGATGAGGCTGATTGAAGCACTCATCTTTGTTTATTGGTTTGTATAAGTAAATTTATTGTGTTCATTGTATGTCTTTTCCAAATCCAACATCCTACCGCCAATGATTCCACTCCTATAGATATAATTCAAGATTTAGACTTGATTGATTCACATCATAGAGCACTGATGTAATTTCAATGCCAGAAAACAAAAACAAAAAAATCATATTCATCAAAGATTTGTTGAACTTGAGGGAATATGCAATCAGAACATAGTGCTACTACTTTCAAGTCATTCTTGAACTTAACTTTTATTTTCTCGATTGCTCGAGTGTGGTGACCGTGTATCTGCAGCTGGTTCGGTTATAGAATATTGACTTGTGTAACCCAAAAATACAAGAAGCCAAAGGTAAAAGAAGACAAATAACACTAAGATTGTTAAGAAAATGAACGCCCTGAGTGTAATTCAATCCTAAAGTTAGCTCATGAAATGAGGAGTTCTCGAGACCATACAACAAGACAACAAAAATGTTATCTAGACTAATGAAAGTCATGAGATATTACACATTCTTGCATTATATGAAGTCGTAACATTGGGGAACACAACAAGGATGACTCACACTGATACTATGTTAAAATAATGACTCTTAGGTCTAATTCAACCTCAAAGCTAGATGATGAAACGAGTATTCAACAAAACTCCCACTATTGAGCTGTAAATGGATTGCGCATCATTTTCATGGTTAGATGCTCTTGGAAAATGCGACGTGTTGACACTATTTAAAGTAATTTATATTTGGCTCGTGTGAAATATGTTTGTTTGTCAAAAGCAAAACCATAATTTAACTACAAATTAAACCATATCAAACTACCTTATTTATTTCATATAGCCACATGAAAATTTCATGCATTTTGACTTCTTAAAGCTCCCAAAGAATGATATAGTACTCCTAATAAACAACTTCGTGCCTGGTTCTGTACAGAGTATGAGAATAAAGGGGTAATGATCCTGCATTAGAAAATTGTTTTTTTTTTTTAAGTACCAACACCAGAAAATAAAAGCCATATAGCATCAAATCAATTTAAATATATGTATTGTTATATCGTAGACATAATCAAGAACATATTCTGTACTATACTTTAAGTTGTTTTTACATTTGAAAGGAGAATTTTTGTTCATAAGAAACCATTATAAAAAGGGTCCCTGCAATATCTCTAAGCTCCAACATCAAGCCAAAGAAGAACTCTCAAACTTAAAGTTGAAGAGAAAAAGTAATTTCGCTCCAGAAAACTTGAAGGAAATGGGTGCTAACTGCTCCTCATCAACTTCGTATGAAGCTCATAATAAGTCAACCACAGCACAACAACTCAAGAGATCTCAAGTCATTGCCTTCCACTCTTCGAAAAATTGGAAACTCCATATTGATTCTTTGAAAGAAACAAACAAACTGGTAATAGTACCATTTTGCAGGAACTTTTCTGCTAGTTTCTCTAACACTATCGTATATTTTACCCTATATATGTGCGGAAAATAAGTATAGACAGTGTTAATATGCATTTCAGAACATACTCTCTCAATTCAGAATCCACATCCTCTAAATTTTATCTGCCACTAGTTAGACAATACTACTAATTACTGGTCTTTTGCTCTGTTGTTATTAGGTTGTTATTGACTTCACAGCTACATGGTGTGGTCCTTGCAAATACATGGAACCAGTTCTGAATGACTTTGCTGCTAAATATACAGATGTTGTATTTATCAAGATTGATGTTGGTGAATTGGCTGTATGATCTTGTATTCTTAAATTATACAAGTTTTTTTCTCTTTCCCCCCCCCCCCCCCCCCCCCCTCTTTTGATAATTAAATGAATACTAACTGCTCAAATCTTTGGCTAACTGAAAACAGGATGTAGCTCAAGAATATGGAGTTCAAGCAATGCCAACGTTTGTGCTGATAAAGAAGGGGAAGGTAGTCGACAAGATTGTGGGAGCAGACAAGGATGGACTACAGAAGAAGATTGAGAAACACAGAACTACCTTATTCTAAGCAAAACTAAGGAACTAATAATGGCTTTGAGCAGAGTTTTCTGGAATGATTAAGGAATGATACTGTTTGTGTAGAATAAAAATCATTTCTTTATCACTTATTGATTGAAGGAACTCTATGTACTCATTTCCAGTTCTTGCTCTTCTGACTGTAGACTCACTAAGGCTGATTGAAACACTATTGTTGGTTTATTGGTTTGAATAAGTATGTATCTTTCTGGTTTTTGTCTTCATGGGGTGTTCTTTTCCAAATTCAACAGCCTATCCCCCACAAACTCCCCATAAGAAATTAAGAACATGACAAAATAAAAATACAAAAGAAGCTCATTTCCAAAGTGACATCTCTAAAATGGCGAATCTATATAATGATATGATAAAGAGAAAAGTAAAATACATGTTAGTCAGTGCACCTGTTCTGTTTGACTAATACACTTATTTTAAGGTTAACCAAGACGTGAAACGGAGTGAGAAGGAGAATATGTGACTTTTCTTGAGGACTACAGCTTAAAGAATTTGTCCTTCAGACAAGAGATCTGGAAAACTGCACAAACATAAATACACACATACAATTGTGTGTGTGTGTGTGTGTGTGTGTGTGAGAAAGAAGAACAATAATGATTTGAAATTGTTCAAGATTCGAGCATTTTTGTCTCATAATGTATCACTTGAAACTGTAAACTTCCATAAAACTCTAAAATTTACCAGATTTTGTTAACGAGCAACAGAGATAAAAGAGGCTCCGGACCATATCGCGAACAGCATATTTAAGAGTAAATCTTCAAGCGACACTCAAAAGAAAGATGGGAAGGAGAGATCTCATCCATACCAATGCAAAAAATACCAACAAATTATATTCATCAAAGATCTGTCATAGATGGAATACATACGGAGAAAACAACGCCACTACTCTCAACCACAATACTTGATATATAACATCCACCTCTAAATCAAACAACACAACTTTTAAGCTACTTACAACTTGCTTTTACATCCAACATTAAGAAAAATGTAGGCAACTAAAATAGCAACTACATTAGCTCCTTTTTTGGGGGCTTAAATAATTTTTAATGTTTGAGGCATCTTCAAAACTATATCTACTATGCACAATTTTCTTTCTACAGAAAGCATGTTAATTATTACATTCCGCTGCACCTCAGTGATAGTGTTAGTGATACCTTAAGTTAAATGCAGGACTAGTCACCGCTCCTGCACAGTACCCTCCTGAGATCAGATTTCTGATCTGCACTTAGCCTTGATGGGAACTTAATCTCAAACTTGATCTTCAAATTTCCTTTCTTGCCAGCTTCCTTTGATATTGGCATTCCCTCATTTGGGATTATCTGTTCATGTCCTGGTTTAACAATATCTGTTATTGGTATTGTGAGTTCCCGTCCATCCAAAGTAATCAAGCTGATAGTTTTCCCAGTAAGAGCATCTATTAAAGAAATTTTCTGATTCATCACTAGATCATTTCCATCCCTCTTGAAGACAGCATGTGGTTTTTCATCTATCACAAATATAAGATCACCAGGGGCAGCTCCAGGTTCATAGTTCCCTTTCTCCGGAAAAGTGATTTTTGTACCTTTCTTCCAACCTGGTTTGATGTGTATTGCTAGGACCTCCTCAACAGTTGTAGGCTTACTGCAATAACAATTTAAAAGAAAAAGTGATTACCTAGGACTTGGGGTTAGTGCAAGTGAGTGCGAAATAATTGAGTGAAACTTCTTAATTTAAAGCATGTATGGCTTGCAATCACAGAATTCTATTTCCAATTAACCCTCACAACACAAAACAGTAACTAAATTGTTTTTGCATCCCTTACATGTAGTTTTATGAGAAGCTTTATCATAACGCAAGTGAATTGAAACAATCAAGCACAGATCAATCTATATCCCATGGTGGTCACAAGCTTTACCATTGATTCGGGAATTGGAACATACAAGAGATTTATCTACCTCCCAGGTGACAATAAATAAGCAGTAAGCAGCAGTTACTCTCATATAAATCTGAAAATTGGTAATGGTTAGAAGCTTCTGATCCCTAATAGAAACCATTGGCTCATGTCTTTTCTACAACAATCACCTATTTTTGCAGTAACAAATAAATGACAGAATCACAAGTTCCAGCATTGTGCCAATGGAGGATCAGCAAAAGAAGATGCACGAGAATATCCTTGGAAAGAAAAAAATATATAGTACTACATTATTAAGTTTAAGAAACATATGTTGAAGGAGCGGTTAAGGCATTATTCTCACTTACAGATAATTTTGTTAAGTGATGAAGATGGACGTAGTGGCAGTGTCATAGTAGATTGACAGCTAGTACAGAACTAGCCCATTTATAATGAGTTTGTTCAAAGAGAGAGAAATTGTATGTCACTAGAAAATGGAGAGAACGCCTAACGTAAGAGAACCACTAATTTGTCTAACAAGGCAGCTTATTGAGAAATGGAATGATACATGTCCAAATAGGAACAAAATGGGTATTTATTCATGTAGCCGCCCTAAACTAGTTTGGGTTGTACAAATAATTTGTCAATCACTTTGTGGTACTTTGGATATCTTGAGGAGCTCGGAGTTGATTTCACTACCTTCCAGCTTATAGGTCTTGCTTTGACTTGGTGGACAACACTTACACTCTTGCCTAAGCTTTTTTGGGTCGAGTTTGCTCAGAGGTTTATTGAGAAGTTTCTACTGCATAGTCAAGAGGGATGAGAAGCACACACAGTTTGAGCAGCTGCGACAACCTGAAATGACTATTTCTGATTATGAGTTAAATTTTCAGAAACTCATGTGGGTCCTCAATTTCTATCTAAAAGCTTTGCTCCAACACCAAGGTGCCCTATCAAAATATCAAGCAACATGCTGGCTAATACACATTGATATGCCAATGAGATATCAAGCAAGATACTAGCTAATACACATTGGGATGCCAATGTCAAGCTTCTATCATACCTCACAAAGGAATTGGTCGCTAGAAAATATAATCACTGGACATTTTATCGGTTTATGACAGGCAGCAGAGCTAAAACTATGCCAGCAAATGCATTACACTATTATACAATTTGGTCAGTAACTATAAATAAACAAGGAATCTAATGCACTGACAGTATAAAGAACATTTACTGTCATAGCAGGTAACATGACTTATCTTCATGATTACAAATCTTACTTTTTATGGTACCTCTAGATATCCGGAAAAAAAAAGTACTTTGACAAGCACAAAACTAAAGTGCAACAAAATTACCCCCTCCCCTCCCCCCGGTCCAGTTTATGTGAACCTTTTTCGCTTTTCAAGAGTCAAACTGCATGAACTTTGACCTAAAAAAATTTTAAGATGTATTTTATCACCATATTGTTATGAGAAAAATTGGAACTTATAAAACTTTTCGTATAATTTTAGATATCTAAATTTTAATTATAGAATATTAAATTAATCAAATCTAATCTAATTTAGCTTCAAAGATCAGTCAAATTGAATACAGAAAAGCGAAAAGATTCACATAAACAGCAACAAATAGAGTATTCCTATAAAATTACTATATACACTACAGTAAAGAATTTTCACATTATCAAGCCACATTTACTTATGTTATAACGTATATAACAATTGACTCAATTCAAAAAATTTAAAATTAATCTGATCCAATTCAGCTTCAAATTTCATTCAGTTTGACTCTCGAAAAGCCAAAAGACTGAACAGAAAGAGTATAAAATACACTACAGTAAACAATTGTTACATTATCAAGTCAAGTTTACCTATCCAATTACGACAATTAAACGTAAAAAAGAAGAAATAAACCTTACCCAGAATCATCAAGAATAATCCTAGAAATCTTCATTTTCCTTCTAGATCCTTTATATAATTCTTCCAAACTACACGGCAATTTATTCTCAACCGGTGCCGCCTTCCTTCTACTACCCGAACCACTTTCCGATCCACCAAAAAATTCAGCAAAAATATCTTCAGCATCACGTGTATTAAACTTGAATCCCCTTCCTCTACCACCACCAGTACCATTACTATTATTACCACCACTAGTCGGTGAGGTTGTAGTAAATTGACCAGATTTTAATGCATCCTCACCGTACAAATCATAGATCTGACGTTTTTGTGGATCACTTAATACATCATAAGCTTCTGAAATTTGCTTGAATTTTGCTTCAGCTTCATTTTTGCTTTGGATATTGTTTTTATCTGGATGATATTTCATTGCTAAACGTTTGTATGATTTTTTTAAATCTTCTTCACTTGCGTTACGTGATACTCTTAGTATGTTATAGTAATCTACTCCCATTTTTGGAAATTTTTTTGATGCTTTTTGAGAAAATGGAGTGGGTGGAGAGGTGAAGAAGAAAGAGATTTTTGTAATGGGTGTTTTTGTTAATATGACTGCGCTGTTACAGCCTTTGTTCTTTGAACAAACATATTCGTTTCAACTTATATGAGTTGTTTTAAAATTTGTTATATTAAATACTCTCTCCGATTCATTTTAACTATCACATTTAAATTTTCAGAAAGTATTAATTATATTTTTCTTTAAGAAGTATGCACGAGCTAAATGTGACACTTAAAATCGATCTGAGGGACGAGTATATTATAATATTTTGTGTGATTATAAATATTCTAAACTTATAATCTTAAATATGCATAACTTTTTTATGTATAATAAAAACTTCTCGTTAAGATTAAACAAAAAAGATTTGAGGTTGGTTGAAGATGATGTGATGCAAGTGAACGTCTACGAAAAAGCTGTCGTAAAGTTTCGTTCTTTAATCCGTCGTTGATCAATCTATCACTCAATCACAGGCCGCTCTTTTCAATTTAAGAATACGTCATTTTTTGGTATGAAGAGTAATTTTTTTACTATACTTGATGTATATTTCTCTTATAAAATGATATATGATATTGTCAGACGACTTCCATGCCCCCAGCTTAGCGAATCACATCCCCTCACAACGACATTCTTTATTTAATTTGTGCGCTCCTTACTGTTCTTGGTTTTCTTTTTATTTGACATTTCAAAAAGTAATAACAAATTTTTATCTTCAAAAGTAAGATAGCAACTTGTAATTGTCTAGTTCTTTATCAAGCTCACCAAACAAAGTTCTAGATTCGAAAATAAGTTAACTGTAAGCTTTCTATTTTAAAGTGTCTTGGATCACCTTCTAATTGGAAAAGATTAAAGAATTAGAAGGTTGGCAGACCAAACAAACTAGCTCTCTAATTGAATTGGAGATAATTGTTGTGTTAATTATATAACATTTGGTTTATGATATATATTTAAAATTCGCAAACTTATGCAAATAACAATACATCAACCTAAACACAATATAAAATTATACTAATTTATATACCTTAATTACTTCAATTTATATATCAAACCAAACAATCCCAAATATAAGAACATCTTGTTAAAAATAAAGGGTGAAGGATCAAAATTGTCATTTAACTATTAGAAAAGTTTTAATATTACCATGCGTTAAAAATATGATGCTAATATGCCACTGTTGTTATACATTTGGCTCAAAATTGCCATTATGTGTAATTTTCGGATCAAAATTGCCATTATTTCTAACAAAACCTATTTAATCTAATTTTTAATTTTCGAAAAATACTACAAATTTTTGAAAAATGCCATTTTGCCACTAAAACCCACACTCCAACCTAATTTTCAAACCCACCCACCCCATCCTATTTCCGATTTTACTTTCAACATAAGCATTATTTTCATCTCCAGAATACAAACATATTCAGAATCTATATACCAAAATAAGTCCATTTTCATGTGGGGGAAAAAAATAGGATTATTCTAAAATTCTATTGAAATATTTTTTTTAATTTAATTTTCATTTAATATTATGTTGAATGCAAGGTATATAAAAATATACAATTACAAATACAAGTCGGGGTGGTGTGGGGGATGGGGGTTGAATTTTAAGTTGGGGTAGGGCAATTTAATGCCCATTAGGCATTTTTTAAAATTTTGTTGTGTTTTTTAAATATTAAAAATTACTAGAATAAATAGTTTTCATTAGAAATAAATGCATTATTGAACTGAAAGTTATAAATAATGGTATTTTGAACCGAAAGTATAACCGTAATAATATATTAGCATTATATTTTTATCGTGTGATATAATTCGACCTTGGATCGTGTTGTGGCAATTTTGGCCTAGGTTAACCTTTAAAAATAAAATGTCTAATCACTATAGTAAGTCATCATCATCATTTTTAGAAGACAAAATAATAGGAGTTGATCATGGAAGTGTGGCAGAGCAGTCATAGTGACGTGGTTTAACGTGAATGGGTAATACCATGGCTTTGATGACGGAGCTGTTTGTTGGTGAAGCAGTGGGCTTAGAGAACGTGCAAGCGAGTAATATAGTGGGTCCCACTGAGTATCTTGTGTTGGAAGAGTGTGCGGTAACAGAATCTGTTTTGGCGTCGCTGTTATGCCCAATTTGGCGACTTGACTGCCCATATATATTAAGCGGTAATGGACCGTAAAATGCACCGAATATTTACACCAAATCATAAGAAATTTTATAGTTAAACTAAAAATAATTTGTATTATATATTGATTAATTTGGTATAAACACTTTATGCTCACCAACTTTTACACAAAGGACTAACTCCGTTTGAAATGTTTGCATATTAACAAATCGTGGTTAAACAAACAGAATGTATGCAAAACACATATTTTCACCAAAGCATAACAACCTACTTTGGATAAGTGATTTATTAAAAATTGGTACATATATTAACTAATCATAGTTAAATAATAAAAATGTATGCAAAACACATATCATACATCGATTAATTTAATATAGGGTTTTTTACACTATGTACTTTTGAAATTCAAAGTATTTACTTATTCTACCCATTAAAAATTACACTACTAATGAAATTAAAAGTATTTACTCAACCTAGTCATTTATTACTCCCTCCGTCCCAATTTATGTGGCACCATTTCTTTTTTTGTTTGTCCCAAAATAAGTGGCACATTTCCTTATTTGACAACTATTTAATGCATCATCCCTATTTTACCCTTGTTGGGCCCTACATACTTTTAAATCTACCAATAATTTTTTTATTACTCAAATCTTTTCTCTCTTACTTTTTCAAGGGTAAAATTGATACTTAACAAGGTCAACCTCTATTTTTTTAAACTCCGTGCCCGGTCAAATAGTGCCACATAAATTGTGACGGAGAGAGTACTACATATATATACTGCATAAATTATGATATACAAGTTTGGATGGATAGTGCATGTAAATAGTTTATGAGTATGGCTGATAAATATGAAATTAATAAGTAATATTGGGTAAATATTTTGATGTTAATGAGTATTTTCGTAAATCTCTTTTTAATATAAACAATTTGTGCTCACGAACTTTTACAGGGCACTTCGCACTTTTACACAAAGGACTAACTCCGTTTGAAATGTTTGCATTTTGGACCTATTCAAGGATAAACGGAAAATGTGGCCCATAATCAAGATACACAGGGTCTGTGTGTTTAATTCAAGTGGCCCAAATTTGAATTATAGTGTTGGTCCACTTATCAGAGGTCTCTTTACAATTGCTAATGAGATGTAACCACGCCCCAATGTAATGCCAATTCTCAATTATTAGACCACATGATATGGAGGAAAATTATAAAATAAAATAGGAAAGAAAGAAAAAAAGAGAGATTGATTTGAAACTGAAATGATTAAAAGGATTTTGTATTCAAAATTAGAAACTAGGAGTTTTATTAGAAATTTAGTTTTTTTAATAATTGAAAATCAAATTAAGCATGATTTGAATAAGTATTTTTTAGATCATGTTCGGCCAAGCTGCCAAAATCATCTTATTTTGAGAAGTACTTTTAAGTAAAAGTGCTTTTGAAGATTAGCAATTTGTGTTTGGCCAAATAACGTCAAATTACGAAAAGTGATATGCATATAAGTTGTTTCCTATTCTTTTTACAAATCTATTCTTGTCATTAAAAATAAAAAGCACTTACTTTTTGGAGAAGCTACTTTTTTCAAATTCTGCTTAAAAGCTAAAAAACAGCTTATGTTTCTGTTCAAAAATACTTATTTTTTTACCAAAAGTTTGGCCAAACACCCTCATTTCTAAAATAAGTGTTTTTTTAAAAAAAAAAAAATAAGTACTTTTGGCCTGCTAGAAGCATGGCCAAACAGACTCTTACTCTTTTGGGACTAAAAAGGGAATGGGAAATATTTGTTTGCGTTATAAAGAAGGCCTACATTTTTCTGAAGGGAAAAAACATGCCAAATTGATACTTTCAATTGACTTTTGAAACATCAATTGGTCCAAAACTATAAATTACAAAATACAATTTATACATATTATGCATTTTATAGACATCGATAAATAAGAAGAATGGACGTTGAACCATCTTTTTCAAGATTTATTAAGAGCAAAATTGATGTATATAGGAGAAATTGGTGGACATGAGGAAGCTCAATGATGAGCTTCTAGACCCAACAATCAAAACATACCAGGATTGATAAAAGGAAATGAAAGGGAATAGATATACGTATAGAGTGTAAATACTAGTACACCAATGAAATTAATAAATACGTCTCAGTATCAAATAAGTTAAGGTTACTTATATATATTTAAGATTTTAAATACTTAATATAAAATGAAAAATCTCAAGCACAAATAACAATGTTAATTCTTTTCCATTTCCACCTTTCAATGAAGTTGGTAGAATATATGGACTCTTTGTCACTTTTCTTTTTATGGATACTAACGTTTTAGTTTCTCTTGTATATGTACAAGCATTGTGATCAAATAAATGGTAAGGTGATGAAAGTTCATCCTATTTCTAGCATACTAGGAAAAAAATGAAAATCTAAAACATCAAGCAAATTTAAATTTGTTTTCATTCCCATTTTACTAAAAAGTTGACTAATTTCTCTTTTTGCTTATTATACCTTTAAGACTTTAACATTTTTGGAGTTCACCAATTAGGTAAGTTGTTACTGCACCATCTATATTTATCTGATGACAAATTCACGAAATAAAAGAAAACATCTTCATTGAGATATAGCTGCATAGAAAATGGAGAAGGCATCAATCATCTTATTTTCTCTTGTTATCTTGAGCCTTTTGTTAGGTTAGGTTTCTCAATTTTCTCACTCTCACACTTATACAAAGTTTTTTCTTTATTTCCTATTCTTGTATTGGAGGAAAATATGCCCTTATCTAAGTGATGTAGTATCCTAATCTAATACATGAAAATAAGACATATATATTCATACATTCTTCATTTGCTTTTTATTTGGGTTTTAATAATTAATAACAATAAGATTTTTCTTTGTGTGATAATTATCTATTTGTGGTAACATGAAAAAACTACATGTATAATTTATATATATTGATATGGACATACATTTCTTCTGGTTTCATAGGTTCACCATCATGTATGGTGTTGGGACAAGGCCAGAAGTGCCAAACTCCTAAAGATTGTGATCCTGCTTCTTGTGGCAAACATGGCATTCTACTTTGTTTACAAGGAATTTGTGTGTGTGACGAGCCACCTTCATACCTCGCAAGAGATAGTTTTTTAAGGACAAATATACCTGCCTGCAAGAAAGATAGTGATTGTAAAAATAGATGTGCTCCTCAGTGTATAGCAAGTTGTTCGGCTGGAATTTGCTTCTGTGAAGGTACTGGGTGTTAGGAGTCAAAATTAAAGCATGAAAGAGATATACAAGAACTTTGTATCTTATTGTTTGGACAAATTAGAAAATAAGAATTAACAATCGCCATTCTTCTTTCAATTTGTCTCTCTGTTTGCCTCCCCCTTTTCTTGTTTCTCTTTGTCAAGAGTTCGGCTTGTTATAGTAGATAATTTATTTTATTTTTTAGATTACCAAATTCATTAGTATTTATGAACGGCTAATTTTGTAGGTTTTTTTTTTTCTGTGGTCTTATAGTGTAAAATTATGTTATTTTACACAATGAAATATATATTAGACCTCTTTTGATATAACCATCTGCTATTCGGCGCTTACCGATTTAAGTAATCTGAATTTTTTTCGCTTAAGTCCTATAAAATTAAAGGGGAAGTGTCCCCCCATTAAAAGTTTCTATTGCACTTTTTTGTCGTGTATAGCATGGAAGAACAAGTGGCGTAGGCAGGAATCTTGTCAAAGATATTCTATATTGAAAGAATAAATATTTTGTTTTTTCGTTGTTGAATAGGTTTACCAAAATTTTATATCAAATTACATAATAGTTTTCTAGATCATAGAAAAACTAAAACAAATGTATGAATATAAACTAACACAAACAAATAAAATTGGTTTTTTTTAAAAAAAAATAATAAAATCAAATACATACTACTAATGAAAGCATAGTTCAATGGCAGTGTTTGTCTAGAACTTTTATGGCCGCTATAGTGAGATGCTGTTATATATGTATACTGGCGTTTGACGTTTACATCTCATTTAGTTGTTATAACTGAAAAGTACGAAAAAAATACATATTAATTTAAAAATCTCAATAGATTCTCATATTTTATTAATTAAAAAATGTAACGGTTAATACATTATTAATAAATACATAACTAGTTATACCGTACCGACAAACTATACGTACTTGATATATTTTTTATAATTATTTTTATGGTATGAATGTGAAAAAAGAAATATATTTATGGTGCGAATGATTTTGAAAAATATTTTGTATTTTATTTTATACATAATATATCTCTTACAAAATATAATTACGTAATATTTGAATATGGCTATTATAGAGAGGTAATTTACAAAGAGCGTTCCTCTATAGTGAACGTCATTGCCATTATAGGTAGAATGTAGTTATAGAGAGGTAAATATAACATGAAAAATAAGTTCTGGAGAAAATTAGGCCATTATATTGAAATGCTGTTATAACGAGGGGTTGTTATAATGAGGTTTGACTGTAGTAAGATATTTCAATTAGAAGAATAACCACACAACAAGAATTAAAATTCCAAAGAAATTTTTTAAAAAAATATGACAAGTTAATTATTTCTTTGATCGAAATTAGAAAATTATAAGGAATTATAATACTATTATTTTTGTCATGGAATAAAAGATCGCTTCTTCATAGAGAATGAAGTTTTTGTTGAAATAGAGATTTGACGTCAATGTTACAGTATTAGTTCGTATAATAAGAAAAGTCTTAAAATGCAAAAAAATTCACCGGGTGCCCTCCATTAGGAGAGGTTTTGTAAGATTGCTCTCGTTTAACAATTTTTAACAAAATACCATTATGTTGGCACGGGACCAAGATTTCAAGGCACAAATTTATAAGTATTGACATATGGCAAGTCTTCAAGGGCAAGTGTTGTCTTACCAACAGTTTAAGTTATATGGAGAGAATGCATGAAGATATTGGAAGGAGCAAGTGTTGCCTTTTGCCAAGATCGGGATTCTATCTAGTGAAGAATTGTGCAATTTTATTCAATAATTAGTTAGATGAGTGACATGTGTTATTGCAACTAATTCATGGCTAAGATTGCTTTCAAGTACGACATCCAAAATTGGAAACACAATTTTAAATTTAAAAATAATGAAAAAAGGCACTCCACTAACGGCATCCATCACATAACGTGGCCTTGCCTTTGTGAGGGATGCCGTTTGTGGGGTGCCTTTTCTTTTCAATTTTTCATTTAAAATTGTATTTCTAATTTTGGATGTTGTACTTTTAAAGCAATCTTAGCCATAAATTAATTGCATTAACACATGTCACTTATCTAACCAATTATTGAATAAAATTGCACAATTTTTCAATGGATAGGATCTCATTCCCTTTTTGCCAACACTTACGACCACGTGCTGGCAAGAGTTGCCTTTTGCCAACACTTTAAGGGGCAAGTGTTGGCAAATAGAGAGTGGTCAAAGGTAAGTCTTGGCCCCATGCCAAGAGATTGACAGGGGTGTCTACATTCAAATTTTTTTCTTTAAATTTAACAGGGCATTTTTGTAAAATCCTGTTAAACGCGGACAAAAAGGCTAACCTTGCTTATGGTGTCATATTTATGCAAAAATGCCCTTAAAATGACCCATGTCATGAAAGTGTGCTTATATGCAGAAATATGACACCATCGACAAAGGTAAAATTTTCACCCACAGGCCATTTTTGTCACTGGTATTTAGTTTGAAGCCATTTTTTTATTGGTCTTATATGAGAGTCCACTTTTTGGAACTTCAATCCTTGTGGGCTGAAGTTCAAACCTTGTGGGTTGAACTTCATGCCTAAATTATGAAGTTTCAACTTCAATCTGTAAGGGCTGAACTTTTAGGTATAGATGCATAAACTTCAACCCTTGTGGGCTGAACTTGTGTGAAGTTCAATCCAAAAGAATTGAAGTTCCAAAAAGTGGCATTTCATGTAAAACCAATAAAAAAAGTGGCCTCAAACCAAAGACCACTGCCAAAAGTGGCCTTTGGTGCACTTCGCCCTCGATAATGGTTCTTACGCACTATTCATAATTTGACGTAAAAATTTAGTCACGTAGCCGGTTTGCACAGCGTTAAATGAATACTAGTCAGCAGTGCAAAACTGTTTGAAGACTAGCCATCTCCGGACAAGTCCCAGTATTTTAAACTGGTACTCTGAACATTCACATTATAAAATACTGGGATTACTTAAACACTAATAGTTCAAAGTCTCATTATAAAATACTGAGACTAGACTTTATATATAAAGCTTCAGGGTACTATAAACATAAATTCCATAATAAAATCATGAGACTTTGAACATGTTAGTTCAAAGTCTAATTATAAAATACTGAGACCAGATTGGGGTATTTGCCAACACTAATGGAGTATAAGTGTGCGCGCGAATTTTTGGCTATTCCTCAATTAATTTTGAAACAGTGGATAATTCTCACTTACCGCGTCCAAAAATGGCTACGCATCAAAATCATACTAATTTGACGCTCTACGCAAACTACTTCTAGGGCTTCTCAAGTGACTCTTACCAAACACAAATTGTCATTAATCAAAAATAACTTTTATTAATTTTCATTTGACAAGAATTTATTTTTCAAAGTAATTAAGCTAGATTTTATAAAGATGTCGAACTAATTTTGTTAGAAACTTACATGTCATGCATGGTTTAAATGTACCGTCCATTTCTCTTCTTTATTTTCGTTCTCGTATTTGCAGCCTCATTCTCACCAAACCAAAAGGAGAAGATAGATGATCAATTGAAGAAACTTTATATATGAACTGTTTGTCATTTTCTTTTCATCAATATTCACTTTTAAGTTTTGTTAGTGGTGTCAGAATCTAGCTTTAAAAAAAACTTGAAATAGGTCATCACTAAAGGGATTCGAACTCGAGACTGCAAAGTTGAAACATATGTGCCTACACCAACTCACCTACTAATACTTTTATTTTATTGGTGTCATTCTTTATTTTTATAGGCAATTTTCTATTTTTTTTTTATTATTATATTTAATTTTTTTAACAAAAATTTTGATCGAGTGGTATCGGATGACCCCGGTGGCTGAGGGGTACATCCGCCCCTGCTTTGACCCGTCTCTCTTAGGAAACATTTGTCCCTTGAGTCTCACATTCTTTTAGAGAAGGTATTGCTTGGGCAGCACTTGATTGTAAGTATTGCATGAAGGGCATCACTTATATTTGACTCATCTTTCATATGCAACACTTGCCCTTGAATCTCACATTCTTCCAGAGAAAGTATTGTCTGGACATCACTTGCTCCTTCCAATCACTTCCTGCATTCTCCCAGATAACTTAAAGTGTTGTCTAGACAACACTTGCCACTTGACCTCCCTAAAAGATAACACTTGCAAATTAATAACTTGAAGTGTTGCCTCCAGACTGTAAGGAGTTATTTTGCTAAAATCATGTTAAACGGAGGTAAACTCTCAAAATTAGTCACTATGTTAGGGCACATACTGTAATTTTTTGGAAAAATTGTTGGCAACCGCCAGAGGAAAAATGGCCCATTCTCTCTTGGATCTAATGCTACGTATTGGGATCATTTCTATTAGGGTGATTTATAGAAATAAGACACTTCGGGCGCCTTGTCATAGAATTGACTACATAGGTAATGGTTTGCCTTTTTGACCTTCACAACGATTGTATAGCAAATATGATCTTCGTATGATTTAATGAATAAATTTTGGATAAAAATATCCCTTCTAAATCTTATAAATGACGCATCGTATTCCCTCCCTCCTTTTCATCGTCTAAAAGTATTGCCTAGGTAGTATTTTCCACCCACTCCTTTCCACAATCTTCCAGTTAATTGTCTTGAAGTATTGCGTAGGTAGCACTTGCATTCGACCCCTTCCCCCAATCTTCCTACGCAGCACTTGACCTCGACATTTTCTCACATTCTCCTAGCTAATTGCATTGAAATATTGTGTATTCACCACTTGCCCTCACAACTTCCCCAATCTCCTAGATAATTGAAGTGTAACCTAGACAACACTTGCCCTTGCCTCTTCACACATTCTACGAGTAGAGGTTATTTTGCTAAAATCTGGTAAATGAGGACAAACTCTCAGAACCATTCTGTTTGGGGACATCGAGTGAAATTTTTTGCTTTACAATTTGCTATGGAAATTTTCAAAAATAGGCAGCCCACTATCCAAAATTACAAATTGGAGGCCATATTTTTTTTTATGCATAGCACATATCCCTAAAATTACAAATTTTAGCACTCCTTCATAAAAAATACCCTAGCCACCAAATCTCCCCCTCCCCAGCCACTAAGCCGCCAGCAGACATCCTTCCCCGCCAGTGATGTCGTTACTTTTTTGTATTTTACTGAATTTATGTTGTTTATTGCGTCTAAATTATTGTTTTGAACAAGTTTATACACACAAATTTCCCCCCAAAAAATAAATTATACATGAATATACATAGATAAATGTGTAGCAATGAGAGAAATACAAAAATATACATAAAAAAAGTAAAAATTCATATAAACATACTTAATATACAGATTTAGTCACTCGCATATACACACTTATACAAATTTATACAATTTTATACACGTGTATAAATTTATATAAAATTGTATAAACTTGCGGCAGACTGCTATCTCGAAAAAAGGGTGACAGGTCGGGTAAGATTCGAAAATATGAGCCATTTTTGCTAATTTTCGTCTCTTGCTTGTCTTTTGGCGTAATTATCCCATTTGCTAATGAGATGTAAACACGCCCAATGTAATGCCAATTCTCAATTATTGGACCACATGATATAGAGGAAGATTAGAAAATAAAACAGGAAAAAAAAGAAGAGCATGATTGGAAACATATGTAATTAAAAGGATTTCTCTTTAAAATTAGCAAACATAACTATGTGATTCATTAGAAATAATTTAGTTCTTTTGTAATATTCAAATCTAATATTAAGCATAATTTGAATAAGTAATTTTTTCTTTTTAATCTTTTAGGACTAAATAAGGGAATAAGTAATATGGGAGAATTTCGATTTACATTATAAATAAAGGTATACTTTTTTCTGAAGTTGAAAAATTTGTGTACAATAAGGATATTATATGCCAGCCAATGCTTTTAGTTGTTTATCTAAAACATCATTTGGTCTGAAATAATAAATTACAGAATAAAATTTATATATGGCATGCATTTTATAGATGTCGTTGTATGAATAAACAAGAAAAATTATATGATATAAACACTCATTAACTTTTTTAACCATAAAATAACCACAAATGTATAGTATATGTAATTCATATATAATATGTGTAATAAGACTAGTCTCTCGCCCGTGTGTTGCACATGTATGCCGAATTATGTATTCTTTAAACAAAAGGAAGATAAAATAACCATGTAATTTGTATATGAATACACACCTTTACTCCTTTGTTGTATTATATAATATGTATGATTTATGTATGAGTTTAACTAAAAAAATACCGACGGTACAGACCTTTTCTTTACGCCGTCGCTAATTTAAGCATATTACAATCAAAATTTCAAGTATCCTTACTATTTTTATTAATATTTAAACTTTAATTATGTCAATTGTTTGACCAAGTCAGTATCCTTCCTTTATTGCCCAAGATACCAATTATGTGCAAGTTTGTGCAATTGTAATTCTTGAAGGTCAATTCTTCAACCATTGGTCAATTTTATAAGTTAGATTAGCTATTTAAAAGGCTTGAAAATATTAAAACAAGTAAGAATACTACCATTTTGATTGTACTATGCTTTAAATTATATATATATATATATATATATGTGTGTGTGTGTGTGTGTGTGCGCGCAACGCTCAATGATGTACTATGCTTTAAATTATATATGTACTATGCTTTAAATTATATATTATTTCTATTTTTATAGAAAGTACTGCTGCTATAAATTAAAAGACCTGCTACACCATAGTGAATTGATTATCTCTCGTTGTATAACATATATCTTCAATAAAATATATGTTGTCTCTGAAAGCTATATAATAGAAGACTAAAGGGATTTGGGAGCGTTAGAGTAGGAAGATGGGCTATCGTATCGGTAGGAATTAGCATTAAGGAGTTAAACAGGCGCATAATCCCCCAAATATAGCATATCTTGATAATATAAAAAATGGTACCACATTAAAAGTGGTAGTAAATAAAATTTACTCTTACACAATAGGTAGTTATAAAAAAAACCCTATGTTCGATTGTTGGGTTTAGAAGCTCATCATTGAGCTTCCGCATGACCACTATATATATATAATTTAAAGCATAATACAATCAAAATAAGAGTAAATACATATTGAGCGTTGCACATATATATATATTTAAAGCATAGTACAATCAAAATGGTAGTATTCTTATTTGTTTTAATATTTTCAAGCCTTTTAAATAGCTAATCTAACTTATAAAATTGACCAATGGTTGAAGAATTGACCTTCAAAAATTACAATTGCACAAACTAGTATACTTAGTATACTTAGTATGTACTTAGTATGTCGTATCCTATGCATGAAATAATATACTAATAATATAACATATATTAATAATATACTAACAACATATATGATTATAGTAATATATTAAATAATAGCATATTAATATATATTATATTAATAGTATATTGATATATATTATATTAGTAGTATATTAATATGGATTATATTAGCACGTATTTACCTTTTTTTTGGGGGGGGGGGGGGGGGAGAGAGTTATTTAGTATATCTAGGACTTACATTTAGGGTTATCTCAGAAGGTGGTATTATTAAAATTAATATTTAAAAACATGGTATAAAACTTTAGAAAGTGGTATTTTTGTGATATTTTACGTTAATGGGTAAATACAGTTAATAAATCTTAACAGCGGGTGTTTTGAGTATTTTTATTTGAAAAGTTTTAAAATTCGATGTGCAAATTTCCGTTGAAAATTAATTAATTTGACTCTCGTACTCCGTAAAGCTTCACATAAACTGAAACAAAGGGAGTATAGCAGCAACGACGATAGTAATTACGTCATTAGTATCAAACAAGTTAAGGCCACTTGTATATGTCTAAGATTTCAAATAATTAATATAAAATAAAATATCTTAAGCACAAACAACATTGTTAAATCTTTTCCATTTCCAGCTTTCAATGAAGTTGGTAGTGTATAACTGTATATGCATGAATTCTTACTCACTTTCCTTTTCTTGGATACAAACATTGTGATCAAATAAATTGTAAGGTGCTGAAAGTTCATGATATTTCTAGCATCTTAGGTTAATATGAAAATCTAAAGCATCAAACAAATTTAAATTTGTTTCCATTCTCATTTCCAAAGAAGTTGAATTATTATTTCGTTGCTTACTATACCTTCAAGACTTACCAAAATTTGGAGTACAACAGTTAGGTAAGTTGTTGCTGCACTATCTATATATATCCGAGGACATAAGCTGTGCTTTCATCACAAAACTAAAGAAAACATCTCCATTTAGATATATAGCCGCATAGAAATGGAGAAGGCATCAATCATCTTATTCTCTCTTGTTATCTTGAGCATTTTGTTAAGTTAGGGGTCTCAATTTTTTCTCTCGCTAATAAAAAAAATTCCCTTTTTTTCTCCTTGTAGTGGGGGAATATGCCCTTATCTAGGTGATGCAGTAGGGTTGCAACCATTAGCATCCTAATCTAATACATGAACATAAGACATATATACCTATATATATTTCATTTGCTATTTAATTGAATTTTAGTAATAACCACAAGATTTTACTTTTTTTGATAAATATATTAGTGGTAATATGATAAACACTGCATGTTTAATTTCTATATATTGATCTTAATACGTTTTTTATGGTTTCATAGGTTCACCATCATCTATGGTATTGGGGCAAGGCCAGAAGTGTCAAACTTCTAAAGATTGTGATCCTTCTTCTTGTGTCAAACCTAACATTCTACTTTGTATACTAGGATCTTGTGTCTGTATCAAGCCAGAGCCACCATCATACATCACAAGAGATAATTCTTTAAGGACAAATACAGCTCTTTGTAGGAAAGATAGTGATTGTAAAAAGATATGCGCTATTTACCGTATATCAGGTTGTATGTCTGGAGTTTGTATCTGCAAAAATTAAAAGCCAAAATTAAGGCATGAAAGAGATATAAGAGAACCTGCAATTTTATTGTTTGGATAAATTGGATAATAAGAATTAATAAAATACCATTTTCTTTCATTTTGCCTCTCTGTTTGCCTCCCCCATTTGTTGTTTCTCTCTGTCAAGAATTTTTATACTACAAGCGACTTATTTTAATAAATAATCTGTTTTATTTTTTAAATAATTAATTTCACTAAATATTTATCAATGGTTTAGTTTGTCGTTTTCTCGTGATTCCAGATAGTATCAAAATTATTTTTATTTTACACCATTAGTGTATAGAAGATTCTTTTCGTTATAACAATTCGAATTCGACACTCACTGACTTGAGCAATTCGAATTCATACCCGCTTAGGGCCTATTAAAATTACAAGGGAAATGCTACCGACCAAAAAATTTCATTATATTTTTTTGGCCGCGTATAGCAGGGGCAGCACCACCTAATTGGGCCAAGAAGTGTCACTTGACTCTGTTTGGTCGAGAATTTTATAAATATCTTTAAAAATATTAGGTTTAAAAGATTATAGATAACAACTCGACAAATGATGCCTTCTGCTGTACTGGTCGAGAATGTTATGCGTGAGGTTAGAAGATCGTTCCTTGACTAGAGTTTTTTTTTGCCTAAATTTGATACTTTTTAATCAATTTGTTTGAAGAAATAGAACAAAAGCTAATCAAACCAACACCCTTTATATATATAAACACACACCTGTATAGTTAATTTGTTATCTTTTCTAAATTTTGACATGTTGACTAAAAATCATGGACACTGATATATAAAAGTTTAATTCTTCTATAATACTTACAAGCAAAAAATGTCTCTTCCATAGCACAATAGCTAAAATCAATCTAAAAACTTCTTTAAAATGTTTGAAGTCATACAATTTATAGATAATCACGGATTCAGCTCTTCTCCGTTACACCTTCTCTCCATTTTCTCAAGTACACATTTAGATGAGTGACACATGTCTATTATAACTTTTAAAGGTCTAGATTAGCTTAATTTAATTAGCATCTTAACCATAGTTAATAGGGTAATTTATGGAAAGTGCTCCCTAGTTTTTGGTATGCAATATCAATCTCCCCACAAATTTTGATAAGTATCATTAATCTTGATTAAATAAAAGGGTTATTTACATAAACATCATCAAATTAAAAATCGTTGTCACAGAACGTTTGAATACTCTCCCCAAACTATCTTTATGTTCACCATCTTAATTAAATTAAAGATCATCAAATTAAAAATTATTTTCAGTGCATGTTTCAATACTCTGGCCAATCTCGTTCACATATTGAGACGGAGGAGTAATGTGTTTTCACAGAATATTCAATACTCTAGAGATAGATATAACAGTGTAACATTATGATTTCACTTCAAGTTTTACTTCCCGGCATGTCCATAATTCATTTTTCAAACTTCTTTTTAATCAATTTTCTGAAAATAAAAAAAGTTTACAGATTATATTTGTGTAATCACCTAATTTTGGCACAAAAATTCAAATTTTTGTCTAAATACCATGTTAATTTTCTTGTGACTCTGCTTATCTTTCTTGGATATTTACGTTCCGTTTTAGCTAGTTTTAGCCGATTAAATTAATATATATATATATATATATATATATATATATAATATATGAAAATACCAAAAATACTTATTTTGTGTTTAATTGTGATTTTATGTTTTACTTGTGACGACATTGCAATTTGTATGATTTTCTGTTTTTAATTAATTGTGTATGCTTTACTTATTAGTCTCTTTAGTGGCCATTTGTAAAACTCAAAAAGAGATTAATCAAACCCAATTTCCATCTGATCTAGCCCAATACCTAAGCATGACCCATTTGGCCCATCCATTCTCAACCATCAGATCAAGCTTAATCTAACGGTTCTAAGCACCCATCACTTTCACCCATTTAAACCCCCATTTTCCCATTTTTTTCCCCATTACAAACCAAGTCTCTCAAGACTAGAGAAACTATACTCAGATTTCATAGCTCGCCGGAAACCACCACTCTCCGCCGATCGGCCACCACCGGCCACCACCTCCGGTGGCCGAAAAAATACAAAAAGTACACCATCCGATAGATCTCGACTTCCTTGTTCCATTTCCACCATTGATTCTTGCAAAGGAGTGACCAATTCCCGTAGATCGATGGTCAAAGCTTCGGTCAAAGTTGGAAATCCGGCCACTTTGAATTTTTCCGGTGAGTTTCTTGTTCTTTTCTCTTCTTTGTGCTCCTCCCTACCTCTCCCACACCCCATCTCCCAAAACCCGTCCCTTTTCTCCCCCGTCCAGTTTCACGCGTTTCTTGTTTCCCTTTTTTTGTTCTTTCTCTTCTTCTCATTTCCTTTTTCTGTTTCTGTTTTGATTTGTTTTCATGAGGGTTATGGGATGTTTAAGATGATGATGTTGTGGAGGTGACAAGGGGACTGTTACGGTTTGTTCAAGGGCAGGGAGGGGTGTTTTGTTTTGATGTTGAATTGGAGAATTTTGTACCGGTGATGGTGATGATTGGTGGCTGATGACGCTGCTATGGCGGGGCTGTAGAGGCTGTAATTTCGAACCTTCGAGTCGATATGGGCTGTGCGACGTTTGACAAGGGCGCGATGGTCCCGTCATGGTGATGTCGAGCTGTCTATCGCGCAGTGAGGCAGCAGCGCTCCTGTCCGCGATGGGTGAGCATTGTTTGAATGCGACGCAGCCTTGGAGTTTGACGGGTTAGGAAAAGAATCCTTTGATCTATGTGCCTTCCTTTATCTGTTTGACCACAAGATCAAAATGTTTAGTTTGAAATTAATGATTAGAGTGATATTAGCATGAGAAGTTTATTGAAATTCTAGTTTGTTACTGCAGTAAATTCCTAGTTTTGTTACTCCAGCAATTAATCGTGTTGTACATTTGTTTAACTTATTCAAGTTATAATGACACGGTTTGTTTGCTCATCAGTTTAAAAATGGTATTCAGCTATGGTTTCTTATTCAAGCATATCTTTGTTGGATTACTGGTTGTTTAGCATATTTTTGTCTAAAGCCTCTTGTTTGAAATAAGGAAATCTTTATGTGCCTATTTGTTTTGTCTTGGTTTTTCTGATTCAAAGTTTAAGCATGTTTAAGATCTGGATTTTCGTTTCGCCTTTATTAGTCTTAACACAAATTAGTTTCTCAATGAAAGTTAATGAAAGTTTAAGCATGTTTAATGAAAGTTAATACACTGTGATGATGTTTGGTTGTAGTCATTGAGTAATATAGTATAGTTTGTATTTATTTGGTTGCTAGGTATGGTTAAGAGGTCATTTAGACCATGTTTGAGAATTATTATGGTATTCTAGGTCTGTGAGCTTCCACTTAAAAGACAATTGAAAAACTTTGGCCTCTTAGTTGAAGTCTGATTTGTTTTCATGCTTTTAGCCTTTAGGACTTAAGTGATGGGGTTTCTTTAGTTTTTGTGAAAAGTTACTAAGTTTAATTCCTCAAATTTTGAAAAGGAAAAGTAAAAAAATATATAGATAAATAAAAGTGCCAAGTAGTCAGACTTTGGGGGAAGGGGAAGCTTAAAAATGGAAAGATTCAGCTTTGCTTTTAAGTAGGTGAGAAAGCTAGCACAAAAATGGCAATGCAAATCTTTTGCATTAATGACCTTGGACTTCTACACTTGACAGCCCATTTTCCCCCCTTTTTTTACTTTCACTTTCCCCCTTTTTACTTTCATCTCTCTCCTATATATACATGCATTTACTACACATTTACTACACACATTAACTCCTCTCAACTACCTTGAAAGAACAACATTTTCATATCTGAAAAATATAGAAAAGAATAGAAAAACTTTAGAAAAAAAAAAGAAAGAAGGAAGGAGTAAAGGAAAAAGAGTCTTGGGTTTGAAGTTTTTAAGGCTGGGGGTTCAGAGAGTCGCTGTGTATGGTATCTGTTGTTTTTTGAGCTACGTTGCTGCTGGTGTCTTTGGTTCTAGGCTTTGGAAATATTTGATTTGCTCTACTCACTTGGAACTTTACATTAGGTATTCTCTCTTTTATACTTATTCTCTGTATGTACTTCACCATCTTGAAGCTTGAATATTCATATGAAAGTCAGCCTCCTAAGGCTCATCGAAGTTTTATTTGCTCTCACGTCTAAAGCTTATTTTTGCAAATCTGTTTGGTTAGATATTTAAGCAAAAAAAGAAAAGAAAAAGAAAAGGGAGAGTAGAACATGGAAAACTTGTAAAAAAAAAGGAAAAGAGCATATCATTTTGGATTGTTGTATGTTTGTCCTCGTCCGCTGGATAGCTCATGTATCTTAGCAATCTTGTACTTTTTGTCTAAATGCGAAGCCACGTTCAAATAGCAGACACGTCTAAAAGTAGACAACTTGTAAAATGGACTTGTAGTATCTTAAGCTAAATCTGAAATGGTATTGTTAAAATTAGTCCCCAAGTGCAAAGTCTTTGTCTCCTTAAAAAATGGAAAAATACATACAAACAACGATCAGATTTGGGCTGAAAATGCTAACTTTACATACATAACCTTTTTTTAAAAATGGGTCTTTAAGCTAAGGCCATGAATGGTTCGTTAAAAGGAATATAAGAAGCTGAACTGTTTATCTCATTTGGTTTTAACAAAAAGTAATTTAACAACATATAGTGTCTATTACATAACGGTGCCTAGGTTTAAATTTTTAATTTTACTCATGCATATATAATACCTTAATAAAAAATGTAAAATTTAAGCGCTAACAAAGATAAAGACAAAAATAATAATAAACGATTATTTTAAAATAGACCAACTATTTGTAAGGTTCGAAATGTGTTTTCTTATCTATTTATTTATTTATTCACTATGAATCAAAGTGTAAATTCGTCCAGTCCTCCGTGAGGTTGGATAAGAATAACGCTTTTAAATTTTTCCGAATTAAAGTGTAATTCATCCGATCCTCTGTGAGGTTGGATAAAAACAACACTTTTAAATCTTTAAATTTTTCTTAATCAAAGTTTAAAATTCAAATCAAACGGCAAAATAATACAACCATATTTAATAAATTAAAATTGCGACAATAAAGCAACTGTGCTCGGCACAGGACTCGAGGGTGCCTAATACCTTCCCGAGAGTCAACTGAGAACCTTACCCGAATCTCTAAACGCAGACCACTAGACGAGTCAGAGGTGTTCCAAGGTACCTTTTGGTGACTTGGCACACCTTAAACTTGTCAAGTGGCGACTCCGTAAATCTCAATAATTTATGTACCTTTAAACACCTAAGTCACAACCTACCTTTTATTTATTTTAGTAAAATTTTAGGGTGTGACAGCTTGGCGACTCCGCTGGGGATAATTAGTGAAAACTAGAATCTCCGGCTTTGATAAAATTGTCGCATGTTTTAATTTATTAAATATTTGGTTGTTATATTATTGTCGTTATTACATGAAAAGTTGAATGTTACTGCTTTGATATTTTTTAAACTGTATATAAACTGTCTTCCTCCGCAACCCTCTGAGTCTCTGAAACACACGCACACGTGCACTTACCAGATTGCTTGTGGCATCTGGGACTTTCTTACTAAATTGCCCATGATTTAGGAGGAAGGCGTGACGGGGTTTTAGGCCGGACACACTGTCTCCGGATGGCCCTGATGCGCTTTCCGCCCGGTTTGTCCACCGGGTTTTCAGCCAGTCTAGACACTGAGTCAGTTGTGTCACCTGAAGTTAAACCTTTAGGCCCAATTATCTGCATCATATTTGACTTAATGAGGTGCGGTACACCGGTATTGCACTTGTCTAGGCTGACCCCTTTGTGTCAAGATGGGCCCGTGTCCCGAAAAGACACATTATTGGCATCTTATGTGTTGCATTTGTTGTAGAAAGAGGGTTGTTATGCTGACCGATCACCGGGGATGGGCGCTAAATTTTGAAAAAAAAAAAAAGGAGAAAAATGAAAAATGGGTTTAGTCCCGTGTCTTAAAATATCGTTAGTTGTCATTTTGCGCCGGTATAATGACAAAATTTTGGGACCCTTTTTGCCTTTGAGTCTGTGTCCAAGTCAAGTCCGTATTTTTGAAAAGTAATTTATCGGGGTTTTATGCCGTCATAATGGCCAATATTTGTAAACCGATTTTTCGTGTAATATTTTGTGTTTTTGTGTCGTTATAATGACCAGATTTTGTAAATACTCTAAGATTCATTTTCAAATCAAATCGAAGAGTTTGTTTCAAAAATCAAGTTTTTATGTTCATCTTTGCATTGTCGTAATGTCCGATTTTGGGGTCACTTTTCGGATAAAAAAATGGTTCGATTCATAATCCGTTCTTAAGTTATGTTCGTGTCTTCGGTTAAATCTTGGTTTTTCATTAAAAAAAAAAAACACAAAAGAGAAAAAAATTTGTTGTTGTTTAGGGTCTGCTTTCTTTTGTTTTGTCTAAGGTCAAGTGAGGGTACAGACGATAAATTGCAATTAGCTAAGTTGTATTTTGCGTCGATCCTCGTGGAGTAATCTGACTCCGCTCAAATGTCGAGTCTCATTATTTTCACCGTCCGGGTGGACCCACCCATTGTCATGTCAGTTTGTATATATCTTTTGACTCGTGCATCATGTCAAGCAATTTATTTTGAGTCTGTCTCGCGTCGTTTGTCTAAATTAAGTTTGTTGAGTAAAAAAAAAAGGTAAAAAAAAAAAGAAAAACAAAAAAAAAAAATTCAAGTGTATCCTTGTTCGGAATTATGTGTCGCTTTGATTTGCATCATGATTTTGTCTAACGCGACATATTTCGGGGATACAAGCGGTACACGCGGCTTATACCGTGAACCGTTTCGGGATGACGCATAACAACCTTAGGTTTGCCAGTGTGCATTTTTGTGCTAACCCGATCTGTTTGTCATAGTGTTTGGGGTTCTGCGATAACTTGAGAGGAAATTCTGGCATCATATCACACGTACAGAACAAGATCAGTGGGACCCATGATCATGACGTCTGAAGGTGGGAATTCTGAGTTCGAAGATTACGAGCATTTGATTGAGCTGAATGAGAGGTTGACTGAAGAAGTCAAGAATCTGAAAAAGTTGGTGTTTGAGCAGAATGAGAGGTTTACAAAAGAGGCCAAAAATATGAAAGAGTTGGTGGCTGAACTGTATCATGCTATTACCATGGGACATGCACCTCCTCCCGTGCCATCTAATCTCTCAGGAATTGCACCGACCATCGTGCATCAAGCACATGGTCTGCCTACTACAGTTGAGGACCCTCAATATTCTCCCGACTTTCCTTACTACAACAGTGCCGCAAAAGTGGCAGGATCCTCCACAATGTGTCATATGGCACCACCTCCTCCATTTGCTCCACCATCGGCCTCCGCTCCACAATTCACTGTTCGAGTTAGGTCAGAGAGTCTTCGCAATGAAACAGAAAAGAAACGGGATCCCACAAAGTGGAACAAGAGAGAATTTAAACAACCTCTGTCATACTCCCGAACTCCACAAAAGCATCATCAGCAGCATTACTCCCCAGATAATCCAAATTACTCCGCTCCTCCACTCCATAGAGCGCAGCCATATGCTCCGATATTTTTCTATCCGCAATGGCGCGCACCAACCCCACAAGCCACATATAACACCCCACACAACCATTTCCAAGCTTCGCCTGACTTTCCCAACCAAAAGCGAAAGAATCCGTGTTCCTGTCCAAGCACAAGTCACAAAAAGTTGCGACGGAGGAGAGAGACTAAGTTCACCCCATTGGGAGAAACTTACACTAATTTGTTTGAAAAGTTGCAACAAGCCAATCTGTTGAAACCAATCCCGGGAAAAGTGAACCCTAATGGAAGAGTTGATCATTCACGCTATTGTGCGTTTCATTCTGGAGCACCTGGACATGACACGGAATCCTGCTGGGAACTCAAAAGGGCAATCCAGGCAATGATAGACAACAATCAGATAAAAGTCATGGGGGATGAAACACAGAATGTGAATCAGAATCCTTTACCAGCTCATGATGTTCAAAACAACGTACACATGGTAGGGATGATATGCATAGAAGAAGACATGAAAAGGAATGGCGCCGAGCAGATTGTGGCAGTTGGTCCTTCCAAAAACATCAGACGCCATGACTCATCTATTGTTGCATCAATCGATAGGCCAAATAAATCAACTGTCCATGCAACAATGCAAGATGTAGTCGTTGAGCCAATTCACTGTCTTACAGAGTCATTCATTTTTTCCAAAGAAGACATTGTCTACCCTGATGGTATTTCAAGAAAATAAAGAAAAGAAGAAGATGTTGTCAAGTTTGAGTTTGAAGCACGCCAGTGGAAACAACATGGTACAATATGATGACGGCTTCGACAGGGCATGAGAGCAGTGCATTGGACATGATATGAAAATGAACAATTGAGAAGCATTTGTCAACTTATTTTGCCGAACTTTCTGTGCACTTGGTTATTTCAGGGTTGTAATCCAAGTGCATTATTTTGCTTATTTTGATGTTCAAACCCTCATGTCTTTAATTCAATAAAAAGCGAGATCCACTCCTTGTCTCAAATATTTTGTTTTTTCTGTTCCTTATTTTTATCCTTTTAGTTTTTTCTGAAGTTTTATTCTTGTCAGCTTTAGTAACATGACATATGTGCGGAATTTGTGTCTTGATCTAAACACATGGTCTAATATCAGGCCTAAGAACTAACTGGACGGTGAGGATGACTGTGATAAAGGAATTATGCAAAGAGTTGAAAATGGTGCATAACCATTTTGGTCGGAAGTTTCAAGTGTAATTTTCAAGACCACTGTTGGAGCGAAAACCAAGGATACCGAGTGATTAAGTCCCGTCTTTACTTGTGACTTTAGGTCGACTTATTTTATTGTATATCTATGCGAGGCATTCTCGGATCGGGATGACGAACGGCTTTCGTTTCTACTACCCAAATATTTTACCAATTTAATAGTCTTCGAGCTTTGTGTATTTTACCTTTCGGCTACCCTCCTTTGAAATAAATGTTATTATACCAGTGAAAGAAAAAAAGAA
This sequence comes from Petunia x hybrida, assembly GCA_037355625.1. Taxonomy (NCBI): domain Eukaryota; kingdom Viridiplantae; phylum Streptophyta; class Magnoliopsida; order Solanales; family Solanaceae; genus Petunia; species Petunia x hybrida. The sequence continues at coordinate 550,972 of JBBBVM010000006.1, read as the reverse complement.
AAAAAACAAAAAATCAGAAAACAACGAAAACAACAACATAAAAGCTAGCATTAAGTTGTTAGAGCTACGTCTGACCTGATTCCTCTCAAAAGGATACGTAGGAAACCATTTGGGTGCGGTCATAACAGGGGAATGTTCATTTTTTTCCTCTGTTCATATTGACGCAAAACTTGCCTCCAAGTTTGCGGCCAACATCAAAAGAAATTTAGATCCCCATTTTATGCTAAACTGGGGCAGAAGTTTGTTTTTATATTATTTCATAAATAAAATAAAATAAAATAAAAACAAACTTCTATTATTTTTGTACCATTCATTCATATGTTTCATGGGATGTTTAGCGTACCAGTTTTGAAGTCGGGGAAGAAACTCAAAGCGCTCCAGTTTATCCTAAACTAGGGCAGATGTCTTTTTTCCTTCTAAAGAAAATGGAGAAAGCCAATATTCCTTTTGTTTTCTTTGTGTTTAGTATCGGGGAAAAGTCTCAATATCCCCTATGTTTGCATATCAGAAAATTCAAAAGATAATTCCTCAGTTTTTCAATGAATTGGGGCCTCAGTCATTCATTATTTTAAAAGAAATGACTCCAAGGGTTGTAATATTTTACCAAGTTGTTTCATGAGATGCTTTCGTACCGCTCTTCAAACCAAAGGAAAAATTAAAAAAAAAAGAGAAAAAAAATAGAAAAGAAAAAAAGGAATCCCCAATTTGCCTAAGCTGGGGAAAAAGTTTGGTTTATTTTCAAAAGCGGTGATTTCAAAATTTGTAATGTTCATCTAGCCGTCTCATGAGATGTTTTTGAGCTTCGATGCTAAATACTTTTCTTCCTAGCCTAACCAAATCCCATACTATGGTCCAAATAAAGACCTTTTTGACCGATCTTTGAGAATGTAGCGCATTGATGTACAATCAAAATACGAATCTGCTCGGGGAAGTCCAAGTTTATTTTAATCATTGCAATCAAGAGATGGGAGTACAATTGCCATTAGGACAGAAACTTCTGTGAGAAGTCAAAATAAGGAATGACAGATTGGCTCAAAAAGAAAGAGGAGAAAGATGAGATCGACCGAAAAAGGGGATAAGAGGTCGAATGGAAATAAAAAAAAATGGAAACAAATGAACAAAAAAAAAAGAGAAAAAAAAAAAGAAGCGAAGAAAATGAATCATGTTGGTCAAAACCTTAAAGGGCGCCACAGACCATTGTGAGGAAAAAGAACAAAGAGAGAGGCTAGTTGGTGAAAACCCAAAAGGGCACCACTAGTCGAATGAGGGATGTCCGGTTTCTCATCATGATCGGACCAAGCAAGCAATTGCCTCTATATTGTCGAACTGGGGTAAAATCAAGGATAGATCATGTTGAAAAGGTCAAGACGTTATTCCAAGATGTATGTCATGTTCATTGAGCTCGTCGTTTCACCCCTAAATAATTTTTTTTTTTTTCAGAGACATCTTTCGTTCGATGTCTCCTCTTTGAATTTCTTCAATTTGTCTTTACTTTTTTTCGTCACTCCTCTCCTTTGATATCATTGAAACGAGCAAAGAAAGTTTTGCAAAGCTTGTTTACAGGTTTCTCAGTTGTACCAGATCATTGTTCAGGAACCAATGAGCAATGGAAGCTCGTGCCGCACCTCGTATGAGAATGACACACCAAGATTGTACCAGGAAAGACACCATGGAACGACATGCTGTTTCTACCAAGGAGTGACTAAAGATTGGGAGAAACTATTTGGCATTGGTGGACTTTGGGGTGGATCAAAAATACATCGATAATATCAAGATATTGTTTGAACAAGAACCCCAAGTTTATTTTGCGAGGACATGATTCAGGGTCTGTGTAGTCATGATGAAGAAAGCCATTGTGATATTTGCTACATTGTCCGCAAGATCAAGGATCACATGGATCGGGAGCATTTGTTCTAAGTTTCAGACAAAATCCCATCTTTGAAAAATGGCTAAGGTTTTCAAATCTCCAGACAAGACCCCATTAAGATAATGGGTTAGAGTTTGCAGCTTTCGAGTCAAAGCCACATGTGAAAAATGTGTGGACTGTACAGCTTCCAGACATGGGCTAATCATGAGCGGGTGAACAGAGAGGACATAACTCACCAGGAAGATGTCAACCACAATAACATACTCCCCCATGATAATGCGGAAGTTTCCCTTCCAAGTCAGTTTTGCTCAAAGATAGCGTCAGTTTTCTTTTCGAGTCAGTTCCGCTCAAAGATAGCGTCAGTTTCCTTTTCGAGTCAGTCTCGCGAAAAGATAACGTCAGTCATTTCTCTTTCAAGTCAGTTTTGGCTAAAAGAAAGCCCATTTCCTTTTCGAGTCAGTTTCGCTCAAAGATAGCGTCATTTTCATGTCAAGATCTGCTAAAAGATAGCGTTTGTTTCCTTCCCGAGTCAATTTCTGCTAAAAGATAGCGTTTGTTTCCTTCCCGAGTCAATTTCTGCTAAAAGATAGCAACCATTTCTCTTTAAGTCAGTTTCGCTAAAGATAGCACCCAGTTCCTTTTCGAGTCAGTCCCGCTAAAAGATAGCGTCAGTTTTCTTTTCGAGTCAGTCTCCGCTCAAAGATAGCGTCAGTTTCCTTTTCAAGTCAGTCTTTGCTCAAAGATAGCGTCAGTTTCGTTTTCGAGTCAGTCTTGCTCAAAGATAGCGTCAGTCATTTTCCTTTTCAAGTCAGTTTTGGCTAAAAGAAAGCCCAGTTCCTTTTCGAGTCAGTCCCGCTAAAAGATAGCGTCAGTTTCCTTTTCGAGTCAGTCTCCGCTCAAAGATAGCGTCAGTTTCCTTTTCGAGTCAGTCCCGCTAAAAGATAGCGATCATTTCTTTTTCGAGTCAGTTCGCTAAAAGATAGCGTCATTTCCTTTCCATATCAAGATTTGCTCAAAGATACCGTCAGTTTCCTTTTCGAGTCAGTTCCGCTCAAAGATAGCGTCAGTTTCCTTTTAAAGTCAGTTTCCGCTAAAAGATAGCGATCATTTCCTTTCGAGTCAGTTTCGCTCAAAGATAGCGTCATTTCCTTTCCATGTCAAGATCTGCTAAAAGATAGCGGTCGTTTCCTTTCCGAGTCAACTTCTGCTAAAAGATAGCAACCATTTCCTTTTTGAGTCAGTTTCGCTAAAAGATAGCACCCATTTCCTTTTCGAGTCAGTTTCGCTAAAAGATAGCACCCATTTCCTTTTCAAGTCAATCTCGCTAAAAGATAGCACCCATTTTCTTTTCGAGTCAGTTTCGCTAAAAGATAGCACTCATTTCCTTTTCGAGTCAGTCTGCTAAAAGATAGCAACCATTTCCCTTTTGAGTCAGTTTCGCTAAAAGATAGCACCCATTTCCTTTTCGAGTCAGTTTCGCTAAATGATAGCGCCCATTTCCTTTTCCGAGTCAGTCCCGCTAAAAGATAGCACCCATTTCATTTTCAAATCAGTTCCGCTAGAAGATAGCAACCACTTCCTTTTCAAGTTAGTCCCGCTCAAAGATAGAAACCATCCCCAGCTTCAAGTCAAAATCCATCAAAGCGGCAATTTCAGCATTTTCAGTCAAAGCCAGTCAAACTGGCAATTTCAACTTTGAAGTTAAAGCCCACCCGTGCAGCAATTTCAAGTTTCAGCAATTTTAACATTCGAGGCAAAGTCCGTCAAAGCGGCATTTTCAAGTTTCAAGTTAAAGCCCGCCCGAGCGGCGATTTCAAGTTTTCAAAACCCACTTGATTGGTGGGAGCTTCAGACCAGTTCATCAGCTTGGGAAGCATGAAGAGTAGTCTAGGAATTGTAACTTTTACATTTTTCAATGTTGTAATTCCATTTTTGCCTTGTATTTCCATTCTTTGTGAAGCAACGACCACCAGCAAGCGACCAGTACTCAGCAACGACAGCCTTTCTGCGCCTAAGAGTGTCTAGTATCAGCCCCAAGTGTGTCTAGAAGAGTCTCTAGTTTTGTCCTAGTAGTCTAGAGTGTCTAGTGTTGTCCTAGTAGTCTAGAGTGTCTAGTGTTGTCTTAGTGAGTCTAGAAGAGTCTAGCGTCTGTTTGAATGCGGTAGTCCCAACTACCGCATGTAAGGAACTACACTGACCTGATTCCTTAGTCCGGGGATATGTAGGTAACTTTGTTCTCGGTTAGAACCGAAATTCAAGGTACGGTCACCATTTTGGAAAACATGCTCTCGGCTAGAACCGAAAAGCCAAAATTAGTTGTCGATTACGTCTTTGTCCGAAAACTCTTCGTGTTCCCGAACAAAGAGGGGCAGCTGTAATCACCTAATTTTGGCACAAAAATTCAAATTTTTGTCTAAATACCATGTTAATTTTCTTGTGACTCTGCTTATCTTTCTTGGATATTTACGTTCCGTTTTAGCTAGTTTTAGCCGATTAAATTAATATATATATATATATATATATATATATAATATATATGAAAATACCAAAAATACTTATTTTGTGTTTAATTGTGATTTTATGTTTTACTTGTGACGACATTGCAATTTGTATGATTTTCTGTTTTTAATTAATTGTGTATGCTTTACTTATTAGTCTCTTTAGTGGCCATTTGTAAAACTCAAAAAGAGATTAATCAAACCCAATTTCCATCTGATCTAGCCCAATACCTAAGCATGACCCATTTGGCCCATCCATTCTCAACCATCAGATCAAGCTTAATCTAACGGTTCTAAGCACCCATCACTTTCACCCATTTAAACCCCCATTTTCCCATTTTTTCCCCATTACAAACCAAGTCTCTCAAGACTAGAGAAGCTATACTCAGATTTCATAGCTCGCCGGAAACCACCACTCTCCGCCGATCGGCCACCACCGGCCACCACCTCCGGTGGCCGAAAAAATACAAAAAGTACACCATCCGATAGATCTCGACTTCCTTGTTCCATTTCCACCATTGATTCTTGCAAAGGAGTGACCAATTCCCGTAGATCGATGGTCAAAGCTTCGGTCAAAGTTGGAAATCCGGCCACTTTGAATTTTTCCGGTGAGTTTCTTGTTCTTTTCTCTTCTTTGTGCTCCTCCCTACCTCTCCCACACCCCATCTCCCAAAACCCGTCCCTTTTCTCCCCCGTCCAGTTTCACGCGTTTCTTGTTTCCCTTTTTTTGTTCTTTCTCTTCTTCTCATTTCCTTTTTCTGTTTCTGTTTTGATTTGTTTTCATGAGGGTTATGGGATGTTTAAGATGATGATGTTGTGGAGGTGACAAGGGGACTGTTACGGTTTGTTCAAGGGCAGGGAGGGGTGTTTTGTTTTGATGTTGAATTGGAGAATTTTGTACCGGTGATGGTGATGATTGGTGGCTGATGACGCTGCTATGGCGGGGCTGTAGAGGCTGTAATTTCGAACCTTCGAGTCGATATGGGCTGTGCGACGTTTGACAAGGGCGCGATGGTCCCGTCATGGTGATGTCGAGCTGTCTATCGCGCAGTGAGGCAGCAGCGCTCCTGTCCGCGATGGGTGAGCATTGTTTGAATGCGACGCAGCCTTGGAGTTTGACGGGTTAGGAAAAGAATCCTTTGATCTATGTGCCTTCCTTTATCTGTTTGACCACAAGATCAAAATGTTTAGTTTGAAATTAATGATTAGAGTGATATTAGCATGAGAAGTTTATTGAAATTCTAGTTTGTTACTGCAGTAAATTCCTAGTTTTGTTACTCCAGCAATTAATCATGTTGTACATTTGTTTAACTTATTCAAGTTATAATGACACGGTTTGTTTGCTCATCAGTTTAAAAATGGTATTCAGCTATGGTTTCTTATTCAAGCATATCTTTGTTGGATTACTGGTTGTTTAGTATATTTTTGTCTAAAGCCTCTTGTTTGAAATAAGGAAATTTTTATGTGCCTATTTGTTTTGTCTTGGTTTTTCTGATTCAAAGTTTAAGCATGTTTAAGATCTGGATTTTCGTTTCGCCTTTATTAGTCTTAACACAAATTAGTTTCTCAATGAAAGTTAATGAAAGTTTAAGCATGTTTAATGAAAGTTAATACACTGTGATGATGTTTGGTTGTAGTCATTGAGTAATATAGTATAGTTTGTATTTATTTGGTTGCTAGGTATGGTTAAGAGGTCATTTAGACCATGTTTGAGAATTATTATGGTATTCTAGGTCTGTGAGCTTCCACTTAAAAGACAGTTGAAAAACTTTGGCCTCTTAGTTGAAGTCTGATTTGTTTTCATGCTTTTAGTTTTTGTGAAAAGTTACTAAGTTTAATTCCTCAAATTTTGAAAAGGAAAAGTAAAAAAATATATAGATAAATAAAAGTGCCAAGAAGTCAGACTTTGGGGGAAGGGGAAGCTTAAAAATGGAAAGATTCAGCTTTGCTTTTAAGTAGGTGAGAAAGCTAGCACAAAAATGGCAGTGCAAATCTTTTGCATTAATGACCTTGGACTTCTACACTTGACAGCCCATTTTTCCCCCTTTTTTCACTTTCACTTTCCCCCTTTTTACTTTCATCTCTCTCCTATATATACATGCATTTACTACACATTTACTACACACATTAACTCCTCTCAACTACCTTGAAAGAACAACATTTTCATATCTGAAAAATATAGAAAAGAATAGAAAAACTTTAGAAAAAAAAAAGAAAGAAGGAAGGAGTAAAGGAAAAAGAGTCTTGGGTTTGAAGTTTTTAAGGCTGGGGGTTCAGAGAGTCGCTGTGTATGGTATCTGTTGTTTTTTTAGCTACGTTGCTGCTGGTGTCTTTGGTTCTAGGCTTTGGAAATATTTGATTTGCTCTACTCACTTGGAACTTTACATTAGGTATTCTCTCTTTTATACTTATTCTCTGTATGTACTTCACCATCTTGAAGCTTGAATATTCATATGAAAGTCAGCCTCCTAAAGCTCATTGAAGGTTTATTTGCTCTCACGTCTAAAGCTTATTTTTGCAAATCTGTTTGGTTAGATATTTAAGCAAAAAAAGAAAAGAAAAAGAAAAGGGAGAGTAGAACATGGAAAACTTGTAAAAAAAAAGGAAAAGAGCAGATCATTTTGGATTGTTGTATGTTTGTCCTCGTCCGCTGGATAGCTCATGTATCTTAGCAATCTTGTACTTTTTGTCTAAATGCGAAGCCACGTTCAAATAGCAGACACGTCTAAAAGTAGACAACTTGTAAAATGGACTTGTAGTATCTTAAGCTAAATCTGAAATGGTATTGTTAAAATTAGTCCCCAAGTGCAAAGTCTTTGTCTCCTTAAAAAATGGAAAAATACATACAAACAACAATCAGATTTGGGCTGAAAATGCTAACTTTACATACATAACCTTTTTTTTAAAAATGGGTCTTTAAGCTAAGGCCATGAATGGTTCGTTAAAAGGAATATAAGAAGCTGAACTGTTTATCTCATTTGGTTTTAACAAAAAGTAATTTAACAACATATAGTGTCTATTACATAACGGTGCCTAGGTTTAAATTTTTAATTTTACTCATGCATATATAATACCTTAATAAAAAATGTAAAATTTAAGCGCTAACAAAGATAAAGACAAAAATAATAATAAACGATTATTTTAAAATAGACCAACTATTTGTAAGGTTCGAAATGTGTTTTCTTATCTATTTATTTATTTATTCACTATGAATCAAAGTGTAAATTCGTCCAGTCCTCCGTGAGGTTGGATAAGAATACCGCTTTTAAATTTTTCCGAATTAAAGTGTAATTCATCCGATCCTCTGTGAGGTTGGATAAAAACAACACTTTTAAATCTTTAAATTTTTCTAAATCAAAGTTTAAAATTCAAATCAAACGGCAAAATAATACAACCATATTTAATAAATTAAAATTGCGACAATAAAGCAACTGTGCTCGGCACAGGACTCGAGGGTGCCTAATACCTTCCCGAGAGTCAACTGAGAACCTTACCCGAATCTCTAAACGCAGACAACTAGACGAGTCAGAGGTGTTCCAAGGTACCTTTTGGTGACTTGGCACACCTTAAACTTGTCAAGTGGCGACTCCGTAAATCTCAATAATTTATGTACCTTTAAACACCTAAGTCACAACCTACCTTTTATTTATTTTAGTAAAATTTTAGGGCGTGACAATTTGTACCTTCTGTGGTAGGTAAATTTAATAATTTTTGGATATAAATTTACAAGTTGAAATGAATGATATCAATGAGTACCAAATTTTGTGGAGGATTTATATCGCACACACAAAGTTAGGGAGTACCTTCCATAACTCATCCTATTAACTATGGTTAAGATGTTAGTTAAATTAAATTAATTTATTCCATCAAAAAATATAATGTACATATATCACTCATCTAGATGTGCACTTGAACAAATGGAGAGAATATGTAATGGAGAGGAGCTGGATCCGATAATCACCAATTGAATAGAAAATATTAACTACAAAATTTGTGAATCTCGTAAAATAGACCTTTTTATGTACTTTTCATTATTTGACGCTCTACCCAAAATACTTCTATCATATACGATAGGGCTTCTCAAGTGCCTCTTACCAAACACAAACTGTCATTAATCGAAAATGACTTTTATGTATTTCCATTTCACAAGAATTTTTTTTCCCAAAATAATTAAGCTAGATTTTATAAACATGTCGAACTAATTTTTTCAGGAACCTACATGTCATGCATGGTTTAAATGCACCTTCCATTTCTCTTCTTTATTTTCGTTCTCGTATTTGGAGAGTCATTCTCACCAAACCAAAAGGAGAAGATAAAGGATCAATTAAAGAAATTTTATATAGGAACTCTTTGTCATTTCTTTCCTCTGTATTCACTAATTTTTAGTTAATCTTTTGTGTATACAAGTTAAAAAAAAAAAAAGAAAGTTAAAGTATGATAAAAGTGAATGCAATGAAATCTTAAGCTCTAGCGAGATATAAATTTGTTTCCATTCCCACTTTCCAAAGAAGTTGGGTTTTTTCTTTTGTTGCTTACCATTCTTTCAACACTGAAAACTTATTATGGATTACATCGATTAGGTAAGTTAATGATGTTGCACCATCTATATATACATCCGAGGACATATGTTACGTTGTATATTCATTGTTGTGAAGGTGAGTAACCATGGCCATTGTAATCATAGTATTGTGATGGATATTGATTGAATTCCATTAGAATAGAATTACAAGTTCAAGTAACCAAAAAGAAAGAGAAAATAGAAAAGGGAGATTCCAGATTTAGCTAACAAATTAGCTAAGAAAAATAAAAGACAAACATCATAGCATGAGCTTAATAGGTTAATTTCCTCCTCTATATATAGGCATCTCCCCGGGGTGCCAAATGTAATTTGCTATCTTACCAAATGGGCCCTCCATCTTGGTTAAATTCACAACAATACTCCCACCCTCAATAAGAACCTTGTCCTCAAGGTTCAAGATAGGAAACTTGAATTGCACCATCCAAAAGAAGCCCCAAAAGAAATCCTTCTTGATACTAGTATAGTAAGGATGCAGTAGAAGCAAAGAACAATATCCACTTGCAGCACTATAATCCATGTCCCGGGGAGTGTATGCAATAACACTACCACCCATCATGATAGGAGTCCTTTGAATCACAAAATGCAATGCCAACTGCCGACTCTTTGGAAGAAGCTTAACGTTAATGAGTGTGTAACTAACTCCAATCAGTTTATCCAAAATAAGACTGATTGCCATTGCTATAATCCATTCAAATGAAGTGTAATTGTGCATCTTGAACCGTGTGCTGATTGGAAGAGAACATTCAGCGCCTAACCTTGAGAAAAGAGAATGGATAGCCCTACAGACCTTCTCAACAACATTAGGAACAAGTTTTATACTCTCTAATAGCACTTCCACAATGCTGTAATGCTTGACACCAACATATCTAGTTGCACTCCTTAGTAGCTCATATTGGATACATTGCTTTGAATCCAATCTATCATTTAGGTGTGCTGAGTATATAATTAATTCAGAAAATTGAGCTAAGTGTTCCCGAAGAACCGCAACCCCGGATCTTTTATACGTTCTCAAGCAGCTTATACACTTCCAGTCAGAGTAGACTAATGTCTCAATGAGATCAAGAATAAGCATAAAGAGACAATACTCCAATGGTTGCAAATCATAGCCTACTTGCTTTTGAAAAGCTAGACCAATAAGTGTAAGTGCTACTCGATAAACTTCAAAGCAACCTCCTGTGAAGATTTCCAAAGCAAGCAAAAGTGCACATAAGGAACCGGCTCCTTTATTGTGCATATCCTCAGTTGTTGCTTGCTCTATTCGCGGTTCACTGTCAATCCATAGTAACCTTTTGGGTATATGAGTCCTTATGTCAACAGACAGTATTCTCCCACCAAAATGTATAAATAAGCTCAAATTGTCTGTCCTTTTACATTTGTTTCCAGTAGAGGACGAAGAGAAGATCTTATTCATTACTAAGATCATTCTGCCATAGTGATCACATGTTGACAGACTCCCAACAGAAAAAAACTTAAGGTCTGGCTCAGTAATAGCGAGTGGGCGTGGCATGACCTGTCCAATTCTACGAGCAGGAAAACAGAAGAAATTTGTGCTACTGTGACATGTACCAACATTGCCATGAGTGTAGGACAATGCTATGAAAAGATGTGAGACTGTTGGGGTACCAAAATCAACTGGACAAGAAGCTGAGACTGTATTGGTATGATCAATTGGATTAAGAGGAGCAAACATATAGCTATCAGCGGCCACATAAACTAAAAGAAGCATACTCTTAGCTATTAGAACAATCTGGCAGATGCTCATCATGTTGAATATGATACCTCTATTATAAACCATATCATCTGCCCTGACAAAAATTATATCAACTGCATCAATGCGAGATGCCACTACAAAGTCTATTAAGAACCTCACATGAACGTCAAGAATGGTTAGCTCATAGGACTGTCTGAAGCCAGTCATGTCCGGCTTCCTTTCATTGCAAAGAACACTAAAGAGCTTCCTGTTCTGAGCTGCTCTTTGCAGCACCTCCAATACTACTCGTGAGAAGTAATCTACCAAAATGGTGGAGCAAACACTATACACATAATGAAACCCTGCTCGAATATCATCCATCATCACTGGAGTGGTGTTTTGAATCAGTGAAGAGCAGGTTTGTCTCATGGCTGGATATTTCCTTTGACGTCGCATTTCATCTTGCAAAGTAATTTTTGAGCTTGATAAACTTTTCTCTTTAAACAAAGATGCCATTTCAAACATATTTTGCATTTCTTCTGGAGACATTTTGCCTATCGTATCAATTGCCATTTTCCGTATGTCAGGTGGTAAATTTGGAGGAAATGAACCAGGTCCAAAGTTATCAAAGGAACATATTTCCTGAAAAAGAGTTTCCCTTCGAAAGGAAGAAGCCAACTGGACATTGGAGGTAGTCTGTACGATTTCAATGTCATTCTCATTTTGCACTAGTCTGGTAGTCTGTGGTGGAAGTTGATGTGCTGATTTTCCTTTGGCGTCGTCCAACTCCTTTAGTAAAGATTCCTTAAAAATAACCGTCCAGCTAAAATTGGGATCTCCAATTAAGGACCTTGCGACCTTGTGGCCACAACCAAGGACAGAAGACCACGGAAGACAATTATCTAATACTCTTGGATCAGCATGTATGGAGCATTTGACAGTTCCATTTTCCAGTGCGATCAGTCCAAATATAACTATAAGCTCACGAGCACAGTAGTCTCTCCCAACAACTACGACCTTCCCATGTTTGGTAGCATTGATTGTTTGCATGAGCTTAGCAACATAAACAACTTTGTGCAAGAAGGAACTGTTCATGGAATCAACACTTTGCACCCTGAAATCAGATAAGAACAGAGTAGTGACCTCCTTTTGTTGAGGACTTTCAGCAAGCATCTGGTTGGCAGGAGGGATATTTCTGAATATTTTGACAACTTTGGTTGCCAAAGTTAGCAGAGTACCCTCAGCGCTACATAGCTCACCAAATTTTTTAGGGCGGGTACTTGAATGGAGTGTGTTGAAGTACAACAATCACTTCATGAAGAATATCATAAGGAACCAATGTCCCAATGTCCACGAAAAAAGTAAGCCTCGTTGAACCAGGATCAAACGGGAAGTCTAGCACATGGCATGTGATAGTAAATAATCTGTTAGGAGATCCAAGCAGGACCTTGTGATGTGCATAATCACTTGCTTTAGGCTCCATCAACTCCAAACCACACTTAACTGCATAAAATGGTTGAAACATTTCATCGAACACCTGAGTTTCGATCTCTACCGAATCACCTTTTTTTGAATCTTCAAATTCCATGGCAATGTTCCTTGTGGATATTTCAGCGAACACATTGCAGGCATGGTTCCTCGAATAGTCCTCAACACATTCAGTTTCTAGCTCTGAAATGTCCATAGGGCGTGTGTTTGCATCAATCAAATCCAAAGCACTCTCATCGATACAAATATTGTCTGTGGCATCTTCTACTGTGGCTTCCTCTATTTTTGCATCTTCTAAAGCCATGGACTCCAATTGCAGCTCATGCAGTAGTGATTGAATTTGGGAAAATGAAGAATCCATACGAGAATTGCGCTCTTTCATCTTTGTTAGTATATCCTGGATAGTACTGATGGAGTTGCTGATCATCTCTATTTGAGCAAGGGATGCAAAAGTGGGGTTTGGGGGTGGAGGTGGAGTCGAATAAAATGATTGTTGAAATGGATGTGGAGGCAGTGGAATGGTTGATACCCATTTGGTAGTGGAAGGACAATGAAAGCACCATTGTTGTGAAGGTGAGTAACCATGGCCATTGTAATCATAGTATTGTGATGGATATTGATTGAATTCCATTAGAATAGAATTACAAGTTCAAGTAACCAAAAAGAAAGAGAAAATAGAAAAGGGAGATTCCAGATTTAGCTAACAAATTAGCTAAGAAAAATAAAAGACAAACATCATAGCATGAGCTTAATAGGTTAATTTCCTCCTCTATATATAGGCATCTCCCCGGGGTGCCAAATGTAATTTGCTATCTTACCAAATGGGCCCTCCATCTTGGTTAAATTCACAACATTCATCCACAAAACTAAAGAAAACGTCATCACTGAGATAAAGCCCCATAGAAAATGGAGAAAGCATCAAAAGTTATATTCTCCCTTGTTATCATGTTCAGTTTGTTAGGTAATTAGGTTACTGTATTCTCTCTCTCTTCATTATATGTTTTCCCATTTTTTCTCTTCTTGTAATGGTGGTAGGCCATAAGAAGAAGGTAGAAAGAACCATTGATCTAATTTGTAAGACAAAAAATTTAGTGTTTTACGCAAGACAATCTAGTTTTCTGGTAAAAAATAATGATGGTTTAGTTAGCACCCAGTAGCTTTATTTCCATTTAGTAATAAAACGAAAAAATTCTACATGTTTATTGAGTCCCATCAGTGGAATGTGGATTTATTTGTTTCTTCATATGGTTTTGGCCCTTGGGCAATCCTCTACGTTTGAATAGCTTTTAAGGTTCAATATGGAAATAGCTCTATTTTCGTTAATAAAGTATCATAGCCATGCACATCCTAATTCATGATTTACACGATGGTAGACTTTCCTCCTATATTGTCCAGGAATGTCCAATTCTGGGCGTGTAGGGAGTGTCCGTTTCTGACGGTGCATGGAGTGTTGAGTCCACATCGATGAGATGAAAATTTATTCGTGTCTATATATGATCTTGGTCAATCCTTCTCTCTCAAGCTAACGTTTGAGGTTGAGTTCTTTTCTATGTTCTTTTCGTACTAAAAGCCACCTTTTTCAGACGAAGTTTTCTAACGAGGTCGATGGGAAATTCGTTAGAGAATGGCCAATCCTTCGAAAACTCGACCAGCTATTTTTCCACGAATTTCCGACCACACTTCTTTGAAAAGAGACATTTTTTAGTAGTGCTTTTTTCCTTACCACTAATTTTACTATATTATCAATAAATTTCATTATTGATCTTAGCATTTATCATGATTTTATAGGTTCGCCGTCTTGTATGGTGTTTGGACAAGGTTGCCATAGCGTTAAAGATTGTCATCCCGAAACTTGCAGACGAGGACATTTAGTTTGTATAGAAGGAACTTGTATATGCAACGGGCCACCAAAATTCTTAGCAAGAGACGGGGTTTTAAGGACCAATAATGCAGCCTCTTGCAAGCATGATAGTGATTGTAAAAACCAATGTTCTCCTAAATGCTTAGCAAGTTGTTTGGCCGGAGTTTGCTTCTGCGGTTGTTAATGCCCAAGTTAAGACATTATAGAAGGCGTAAGAGAACATATACCTTATTGTTATTGAATAAATTATAAGAAATAACAATCACTTTTCTCCTTCTTTCACTTTGTCCCTCTATTCGCCGCCCTCTTTCCCAGTCTCTTTCAGAAAAAATAATGGAGTAATATATGATGGTTGTTTAGTTCAAATGCTAGTTATGCGGGAATTATAACATATGAATTATCTATGCAACTATTAATAATTTAGTTTAAGTAATGTCCGGTTGATTGTGAATTTATTTTTATACCGTCAGGTAAAAAATATCTATTATAAGTAAATTCTCAAGTATTCTTATTTGTTTTAATATTCTCAAGCCTAATACTTCTTTTAAAATAAAATAGCTAATCTGGCTTAGAAAATTGACCAATGGTTGAATCACGATCGAAAAATTGACTTTCAAGAATCACAATGGTAAAATTTAAGCAAATAGATGGTATCTTGGGCAATATAAATTAAAGGAATGACACAGACCAATCCAAATCAATGACATAATTAAAGTTTAAATGTTAAACAAATAAGAACACTTGAGCATCTACTTGTAATCGACTTTTCTTACCGGGAGGAGTTAGAAAAGAAAAGAATTTACATCGTCGATGGGTATTAGTTAAACTCTAATGAGTAATTAAGTGATCATTATATATGTATTGATTGTTATACATCGGTTACCTACTTTACAAAAGGAATTTTTGAATTTAAATTATTTAATCTCCACATTTTTTTTTATTTATGAATTCTTGTGAAACAGTCTATCCTGCGTGACAAAATACATGTATTATCTAACAGCGCCAACCAAATACTACATTAGCCCTGCGTTGATTATTGTGTGGCCAATCAAATGCTGTATATTATTTTATGCGGGATGTTGTAATTAGTTAATGAAACCTTCAACAAAACAATCCCACCGCATTATAACAAATTATAGTAATTTGTTTTATTTTTAGATTACTAATTGCTCATAAATGATGAATTTGTGGTAAAGTTTAACTCTTCTAATACTAGGAAAAGGTTACTCTTCCATAGAATTACTTCATTAAAGTATTGTTGGAGTTGATCCATTTTATAAACAATGCTTGAAGAGACAACTTTTACTAGTTTTGCCTATACCTGTCAATCGGACCGGGCTAGCTCGGTACCGGACCGGACCGGTTCATTATAAACGGTTCGGGACAAGGAGGAAGCGGATTGAGGGCTGAGCCAAGCTTAAGAAAAAAGACCGATTAGCTCGGACCGGTAAAAGACCGGTCTTTGGCCCACCGGGAGACCGGACCGAACCGAACCGGTTTTTTGATAGGAAAATTATACTATATGTCAAGGGAATTTGAGACATGCTATTGTCAAGAATCATACAAAATCTAATGTAGCATTTAGTCCCTTCTATATTGTTGGGTATATGAAATTGCACCTTCTGTATTGAATTTCCACCATTTTGATCTCCCTTAGAGGCGGACTCCATGACCACAACAGTATTATTTTGTGAAAGTTCTGAATGACCTCCTTAGCTTGTTCAATAGTTGCTCTAGCAACCCATTTCATTTTACCCTTTCTGCCCAGATTAGTTCTTATCCCTTGTTGGATTTTATGTTTATTCCTATACTTGTTTTTATGTTTAACTGCTCCAGTGCTCCTTCATTGACAACAGGTTGAGGTTTGATCACTTTCTCTAAAATACGAAAAAGAAAAAAGAAAAAAAAAAAAAAAACCGGACCGGTGCTTAAGGGCTAGGGCCGAGCCGGACTTACAATTTTTGATAAAAAGACCGGTTCGGACCCGACTGGTAATGGCCCGGATCGGACCGGACCGATACCGGAACCGGTGAGCCGACTCTTAACGGGCCGGTCCGGGCCCAATTGATAGGTATAGTTTTGCCTCGATGCGAGGCCGACTCTGAATGGAATATGCATGGCGCCGAATCAAGAACAATAATTAGACCACTTAAATTAAAGTATATCACATGCATATTTCATGTATAATATGTGCATGATAAGTATATATTTATACATACGGATTATGACAGCTATATGTGTAAAGTTTTTTTTTTTTTTTTTTTTTTCCTTTCGGAGGAAAGTGAAAATCTTACGGGGTTAACAAAATGCAAAACTAAATTTAGCAGACTGATCTAAAAATGCTATTGTTGGGAACTCAGTTGAATTGTATCTTGATGAATACTTAATTCCAAATCTTGATGCAATATCTTTCACCGCATCACGACTTCAAAATACAAAGTGGTTGAAAATGCAGTAGATAAAAGCTCATTAATCTTTTTTATCTCCTTAACAGACATAGTTGTTATTCTCCAACGAGTGATTGCTAATGCTCAATCAATTCCTTTGGCAATACTTACATTATGAGCTAATTTTTTGGGTCAAGTTAATTTCAATGTCCATTTTCTTAATATGGTTAATTAATTACTTGCATTTTAATATCAGTTTGTAACTTGATACGATAAACTGAAATGATATGATTAATGTTGTCGAATGCTTTTTTATGCTGGGTGTGTCAAGACGGATAATTTAAAAGAACCGGACGAAGTAATATGCATGTAGTTTTACGAAACTGCTTAAGATTTTTGGCAGGATTTTAATAATATCATTTAGTTCAGAATTCAAATTAACGAATATGTAAGTATAGGCGTTTATTAAACAAAAGTTAGACAATTTAGTCATGATCAAGAATAAAAGCATAGTTCTCTCTCTCCCTCTCTTTTTTCCAAGCTTAAAAAAAAAAAAAAAAAACATTAGTGACTGCATGTACAAGTTCAATGGTGAGCTCCTCTATCTTATATACACCCTAATATGAATGATTCAAATCCGCTGGATCCTTCCCTCTTCTTCCTTTTGCTTTCCATATTCATAAGCTCATTCTCATGAACGAAAAGAAAAAGGAAAAAAGAAAAAAAAATTAGAAAGATTCAGTTGGCAATTGACAAATAGTACTATATATGAAGTCTTTTTTTCTTCTTAGGATATCCACTTAATTTTTAGTTGATCTTTTTATGTTCAGTTTCGAGCCCATATAATGGAGAGATTTCTCATATAGAGCGCTTTATCTTTTAATGGTTTTTAGGTGATATGAATTGGATTAATCAGATCAATGGGTACATAACGGCTATTGAACGTCGATACAAAAGATTTACTAATTAGTTATATATTTACATACAAGCTTTGTGATAAAAGAAATGGGTAAATTGATAAAAATAAATCTAATGAAAATCTTAAGCACAAGAACATTTTAGTTTTGTTACCATTTTCACCTTCCAAAGAAGTTGAATAACTTTCCTTGTTGCTTACTAGGTAAGTTGTTGCTGCACCAGATAAAGATCTATATAGATCCCAGGACATCAGTTGTACATTCATCCACAAAACAAAGAAAATCCAATCACTTAAATATTAGTTGTTTAGGAGAAAATGGAGAAGGCATCAAGCATCATGTTCTCTCTTGTTATTTGCTTCATTTTATTAGGTTAGGTCTCTCTTCTTCTTTTTTCCCTCTTCCATAGACAAGATATCAATAATAACAATGTGAATTATATTTGATAAATATAGTAGCGGTAATATTGAAAAATATCTAAACGTTTAATTTCTAAACATTGTTGATGACTTTAATTATTGATCTTAATTACCATTTTTCTTATGGTTTTATAGGTTCACCATCATATATGGTGTTGGGACAAATACAGATGTGTGAAACAACTAAAGATTGTAATCCTGCACTTTGCAAACATGGAGTTTTACTTTGTTTACGAGGAACTTGTCTATGTAACAAACCAGGAGCATACCTTGCAAGAGAGAGTTTTAAAAGGGAGATTATTAATGGTTGCACGAAGGATGCTGATTGTCTACCAAAATGTGATATTAGATGTCCTGGATATTGTGTTGGTGGAGTTTGCTTTTGTAGTACTGTCCCTCCTGGGTGTCAGATCCAAAATTAAGACATGATAAAGGTGTAAAAGTACAATTTGATTGTGTTATTGTTTGAGGAAAATTAGACAATAATAATAATTTACCGTTCCTTTTCTTTTACTACTCTGTCTCCCTGTTTGCTTCCCTCTCAACACCTCTTTCTCACGTCACATTTTTGCAGTATCACTAAGAGTTTTTTTATTTATTACTTTCCGTAATATAAAATGATTTGTCTTTTTCACCCCATTTAACATGGTTTAGCAAAAATGACCCTCCACTGATAATATTTGAATGGAAATACCCCTCAACAACATGCATCCCCCCGATCCCCCACCTCCCGTTTCAGCTAAATGGCATTGAAGTCTTGCCAGGGTAATACTTGTTATCGATCCCTTCGACCTGTGTCCAGCTAAATTACATTGAAATCTTGACAAATATGCAATTTTTAAAGTGTTGGCAACGCAACACTTGTCCTATAACCCTTCCCCCTTCTCTAACTAAATTGGTTGAAATCTTGGCAAGTATGTAATACTTGCACTCAACTCATTCAGCTCCTTCTCCCAACTAAATCGCCTCAAACCCCTTCACCCTCTTCTAGATCTCAACTAAATTGCCTTGGTTCCCTTCACTTCCTCCGTCTCATTTTGTGTGTCGAGTTTGTATTTTAATAAGGATAATTTTTTGACTATTTTATCCTTATTTAACTCTATAATCTTTCACTATATTAACTTCTCTTCAATAAATGTTTATTCTAGTTTTCACTTTCAAGATCAATTAATACTAAGGGCAATATAGAAAAAAAATATTTGATTCTATCGTGATATTCTAAAATATAGATAAATATTTTGAGACAAATATTTATCATAACCATGATAAATAAAATGAGACTAAGGGAGTAGTAATTTTTAATGGTTTAAAATGTGAAGTGGAGATTGTTAGTTTATTTAGGGCATAGTTGGACCATTTTCTTAACTGCGTAGTCTAAATTGAAACCATTTACAAATAGAAGGTAAAGTTGTTACATTTTCGACAATTGAAGGATAAATAACCCTTTTCTGTTTAAAATATTTCAAAACGTTGGAAAATTTGATCCTCGAAATGAGGATACGGCAAGTCCTTTGAAACGCCAAGAGTTATTATTTCTTGAGAATTTTATGACAAAGAAAAGAACATATTTCTGAACTTTTTGATGAACTATTTGTGATTCTTTTGGGATATTCTATCTTTAGTATCTTTTTTTTTATACACGTATATATGCAACTAACTAATTTTTGCAGTAGAATTCAACCACCCAAGCTATGCAAAGCGTGAGGGATTTGACATGAAGCCCAACGAGTATATTAATAGACAAAAGAAAGTACACAAAGGAGGGGAACTTAAGTGTATAGCAACCGTGTTAATTAATCAAAATAATGGCTGAGAAAACTTTACGTCCTGATCTCTAATATTTCCAATAAAAAGTATATATTAATTACGCACTTATAATACTAAATACAATGTTAATTAATATCCTTCCCACCTTCATAAGATATTGACTAATTGCCTTTGTTGCTTAACCATATACTCCCTCCGTCCCATTTTAGTTGTCGCTTTAGCAAATTTCATTTGTTCCAAATTAGTTGTCGCTTTAGCATTTCAAGACACTTTTTACCAATTCTTTCCAACTATGCCCATATTTAATAAAGGAGTATTTCCTAGAAAAGTCAATCCAGTTTCATTTATTAGGGGTAAAATAGTAAAATATATACCCTATTTATTGATTTCTTAATGGGCGTGCATAAGCCTAAAGCGACAACTAAAATGGGACGGAGGGAGTATATCAAAGAACTAAATTTTTTTTTAGTACCATCAATTTGTTAGTTGTCATTGGACCATCTATATATACTAGGACCTCTATTATGAATTCATGCTCGAAACAAAAAGACCATCTTTGAAATATAGTTATATAGAAAATGGAGAAGGCATCAACCATGGTGTTTTTTCTTGTTTGCTTGTTCATTTTGCCAGGTTAGTTTTCACCTCTACCACCCCCCCCCCCCCCAAACAATCCCCAGTCTATTCTCCCCCTAACTTTATATTGTGCGTACATACAACATACTATAACTAAGAACAATTGTATATTATAGACTGAAACAATTGTAGAGTGTACTTGTGGGGGTTGGTCTTTAACTAAGAGAAAGGCATAAAAAGAGAGATCAATGATTGCAGGATTGAGTTGCAAATATTAGACTGAAACATCATTCCTATGTATAAAAGAGATATGCATGAAGTTTTCATTTGCTTATTCGAAATTTACAAGCTTGTCTAATAGGAGATGAAGCCGTTTAGATATTGGTAATAACATCACGAAAAGTTTCAACTTAAGTATAGTTACGTTACATTAGCATGTAAAAAGTTCAAAAATACAAATAAAATATAATTATCAAAGGATTTAGTTGTTAATTAGCTAAACATTTTATATGGTTTAATTTACAGGTTCATCATCCTCTGTAGTGTTGGGACAAGAACAGAAGCATCAAATTTCAAAAGACTATGATCAAACATCTCACGACAAAGGTGGATATCATCTTTGTTTCCCAGGACGGAATTGTGTGTTTATACCAGAACAAAAGACACCTATTTGCAGGACTGATGAGGACTGTGAAAAACAATGTCCTGGTTCATGTGGATGTCTTTGGTCAAAGTGCGCTGCTGGAGACTGCTATTATTATTGTAGGAAACGAAATTAAGACCTGAAAAAAGGTCTATATGAGCAGTTGATCTTATGTAATACTAGTAAAAAAATAATTACTTGAAGTTCCTTTTATTTATTTTCAAATCCATTGGCTCCACAGATCAATTAAAGTAACCCATATGAACTTGTGTATTGGAAGATTTGTCATATGATTTGTCGATTAAGATTGAAAAAGTATTGAGTTAGAGAACATGTAAACTCGAGTATGACTTGTAATTAATACAGTAAGTATTACAAGATAATCATCAATTCTCTATGTATCCCAAAAGATAGGAAAGAGTCGATTAATGGCAAGCAAACCGAATATGCGACATCCTAACAAACGTAAAGTATTTTCTATTTGATGTGAATTTGACTATCAATTTCTTAATTATCTTTGAATAAATTTACATATTTAAGAATTACATAAAATATTTATAGGTCACATTTCGTATTTAAATATATTTAAGCAGAATATAATACAACAACAACATACCTAGTATAATCCCATAAGTGGAAATATTTTAGTAGAATACAGTAAAAGAAAAAAAAAACTATTTGACTCTAAAGAATCATACTTTGGAAATAATGGAGTACTTAAAATTTGAAAATGATAAAAAAATACCTCTCAAGTACTAGAAATTGTTCAAAAATGTCATCCGCTAAAATATTGGTCCATTGACAGCCTCACCATTATACTATTGTTCAAATGCATTCTTAATTTTGATGTGATAATTTATGTAGCCGAGTCACTAAGTCTTCTACTCTCTTACTGGATTATAGAGGGAATTCACACCCTTAATTTTGATGGAGGGACACGTAGCAATCAACTAAAAATAACCGGTTCATCTTATAAGCCCACCCTTTCTGATACCCGACTCATAATTCTATAAATAATCAATTTACTTCAACTATTTGAGCTTGCTTACATTGTCGGTTCCAAGTCTGGATACAGAAGAAGGATTACGATAGACAGATAGCGTAAAATTTTGTCAATTCATGATAAATCCTCATGAAGAAAATGTAGTCAATAAAATTTTATATCATCAATCCCAACTTGTTTGAAATATATATATATATATAATCAATTTCTAACTTGTTTGGGAATGAGTGCAATTGTTGTACTTCCTCGAAAAGTTTACTTGAGCAATTTATACATTCTCACCCTTGTAGAGAGAATAAGCCAAGCAAAATAAGATGATTCTTGCAACAACTACACCACCAAGGCCAAAAACTCTAGCCATCAACACAAACACAAATGAACACAAACACCACATTCTCCAAATCTTGACACAATGCAAGTCAATTTCACAACTCAAACAAATACATGCTTATACTATACGTACATCCCCAATATACCATCCAGATACACTTTACATATACAGTAGAATACTCCATTTTGCTTCATTACATGACCTTAACTACACTTTTAAACTATTCAAGAAACTAGAAAACCCCAGTTCATTTATTTGGAATACACTTATTAGAGCTTGTGCACATAGTAATAATAATAAAAATGAAGCCTTTTTGTATTTTCAAGAAATGGTTAAAAATGTTAAGCCTGATAAGCATACTTTCCCATTTTTGTTAAAATCTTGTGCTTATTGTTTTGAAAAATTTGAAGGGAAACAAGCTCATGGATTTGCTATAAAACTTGGGTTTGATTCAGATGTGTATGTTAACAATAGTTTGATTCATTTTTATGGTTCTTGTGGCTGTTTAGAGGATTGTAAAAAAGTGTTCGATAAAATGCCTGAGAGAAGTTGTGTTTCTTGGAATGTTATGATTGATGCACTTGTGAAGTTGGGTGAGTTTGAAAGTGCTTTGAGAATGGTTTGTGATATGCAGAAGGTGTTTGAGCTTGATGGTTATACTGTGCAAAGTGTTCTTGATGCTTGTGCTGGTTTCGGGGCATTATCGTTGGGAATGTGGGTTCATGGTTATGTTTTGAGGAGGTATGAGAGGTTTTTGGATTTTGATATGTTGGTGAATAATTGTTTGTTGAATATGTATTGTAAATGTGGTTCGTTGGATATGGCGGTTCAGGTTTTTGAGAGGATGAGTAAACGCGATTTGAATTCTTGGAATGCCATGGTGTTGGGATATGCAATGCACGGGGAGGTTGAGGGAGCGTTACGTTGTTTTGAGCGAATGGTAGATAGAAGAGTATTGCCTGATTCGATCACGTTTGTTGGTATTCTAAGTGCTTGTAATCATAGAGGTTTGGTTGATGAGGGTCGTAGATATTTTGACAAAATGGTTTCCGAGTATGGGATAAAGCCTGTTATAGAGCACTATGGTTGTCTGGTTGATCTTTTGGCTCGTGCAGGGCGTATTGATGAAGCTCTTGATGTTGTAACAAACATGCCAATGAAACCTGATGCTGCAATATGGAGGAGTCTTCTTGATGGTTGCTGCAAGAACAATGCTGACATAGAACTCAGTGAAGAAGTAGCTAGGAAAGTAATTGAATCTGAAGGCAATCTAACTAGTGGCGTTTATGTTCTTCTGTCAAGAGTATATGCAACTGCTAACCGATGGGACGAGGCTGGACTGATTAGGAAATTGATGACCGATAAGGGTATTAAAAAGGATCCAGGCTGTAGTACAATCGAAATTGATGGCGTTTCCCATGAATTTTTCGCTGGGGATACTACTCATTTACATACTAGAGAAATTTACGAGTTCTTGGATGTCATAGAAGAGAGACTTAAATCAGCAGGGTATGTTCCTGACTTGTCACAAGCATCAATGGTTGATGAAGTTGATATTGGGAAGAGAGAGTCTCTTAAACTTCACAGTGAAAGACTAGCCATTGCTTACGGACTTTTGAAACTAAAACCAGGAACTCCTATACGCATTTTCAAGAATTTACGTATCTGCAGTGACTGTCACAATGTAACCAAATTAATTTCGAAAGTTTTTGATGTAGAAATTATCGTTAGGGATCGTGTTCGGTTCCATCACTTTAGGAATGGGTCCTGTACCTGCAAAGATTATTGGTGAAAATCATGTATAGTGTAACATTTATCAATCCAATTGTCAATTCATACACTTCTCTCTTGGCCTCCTGCATTACCCTTTGTAAGATCAACATCTGTCTAGGATGTTTATGTATAGTTTTATGTTTGCAAGACTTTTACTTGTGCATTATTGCTTTTGTGAGCTGTGGTAGTTGAACTATGCATTATGGAATTGGCTATTCCTATCGTGACAAGTCAATGTTAGGTAAGATGCTTTCTCAAGCCTTTTTTCTCTTTGAAAGAAAAAAAGTACAATTTCCATGCACTTTTATTGGAAAATGGAGAAAGTGGTGCACCTCATTCTGAATGATAATGTAATTTACAACAAATTGTAGTTGACAATTGTGAAAGACCACAACAACAAAAGAAGACTTCTTGCCACAAAAATCAGTTCAAGGAATCTCCTCCTGTAAAGGGAACAAAAATCCAGCACTTCTCTACAACCACCAGATCTCCTTCATTTTTTCATTATTCCTTGCGTATATGAGTTTAACATCCCAAGAAAAGTAGCTGTTCTAGTAACTATGATCTCTGTTTACTTAGCACTCAAAATCCTATATACAAATGCTACACAAAACAATAGAGATACTTTAAGACAGCGGTCCATCTCATTGATACAAAGATTCAGCTACATTCATCTACTGCATTAATCCGTGTAGTGCTTGGCTGCTCGCTCGAAGTTGGCCTATGATGCCATTGTCGGTTTTGCAAAATCTCTTGCCTCTGATACACCATAACAAGAAAGCATGTTAGCAAGATAATCAATGGCAATATTAAAAGACTGACCGCACAGAACTAAAATATATAGATGGGAACAAAGATGAACTCATTAGTATTTGTACAGGCACTATAGAAGATTGAACTTAAGAGTGACAGTAAAAATGCCTCAGAAGCAAGGAAGATTAGATTTATTGAGTAATGGATGCAACACCTCTCCAATTATGTAACAGGAAGAAGGACGGAGGAAAATTAAAAAGGGCATATAACCGTATGATAAAAAGGACTCGTGAAGGATGAAATCAGTCGGTCATAATACACACTGACAGTCTAAATATTACACAATGAAACCTATTGTAGCAGGTTACTTCCCTTATTAAAGGACAGTTAGTTGTAGTAGCCTAGGTGACATAGAAGTTGGTCTCCTAGCAATATCAGTTAACACAAGCAATACCATTAAATGACAGCCCAAGACCGTTATAACAGAATAAACTTATCACAAGCTATTTAGTAAGTTCGTCTATGTGATATTAGTTACAAGGAAAGGAAGGGCTGGAACCACGTGTTCAAGACAGAGGCGCAAATGACTTAACAAGACATTAGTGATTTGGCTAATTCCCACAGAAGCTGCTTCATAGAGTGAAAATGCACATTCACAACAATGTTCTCCATTCGGGAACTTCAAACCCTCAAATTACTCATTAGCCAACATGCTAGACTTTAGGTCAGACATGAACATAGCTAAAAAGAGTGGCACAAATTTGAATAAAGAAGCTCATTCAGAATCGAAATGCTCAAGCAAATTCAAACCTAAAAATGAAAACTTTTACGAAACAAAACCTATTGAAGACGAGTAGAAGTCGCACCTTTAGATGAAGATGGCATGACTATAACATTCATATTTGCATTGTTGGGAGGAAGCTGCAAACGAAGAGGATAAAGCTTCCCATTCAAAGGACTCCGAGTACACACCGTAATTTCCTCAAGTCCAGTTTCCTCCTCTAATCTCTTCCTCAGCTCCTCAACACTATTTCCTTTGAAAGTTATGCAAAGTCCTTCTATTCCCTCTTCAATTTCTCCAAATTCATCCGCAATATGATAATATATCAATCTCCCATCTCCCAACTTTGGTGGCGAACTAACCAAAGAATCACCAGACTGCCAAAAGAAAATAAAAGAAATAATTGAGTACCATAGCATAATAATCAGTGAATTCACATCCCGAGGTTAACCCAAACCAGCATTAATAGATGGAAAAAGGGTGAAATATCTACCTTTATTATACAAAATATCTTAATCTACTTTATGCTTTGGGGTCATTCATACCCTTTTCGTTACAATCCTCTGTTATTTGGACTAGACCTCGACCAAATTCCAACTTAATGTATATTTGATCTTCCTTTTTGAAATATTTTGACACATCAAATCAACCAAGTCAAGGTGGACACAAATGACCCTCAAAGTTTAACGGATGTCGGATGTGCATTTAAATATTTTGTATATCGAATAGTAGAAGTAGATTTGGACAATTTCTCATAAAATGCGTAAAAATAATCATTGAAGTTCAACGTCAAAAATGAAAATTTTTAGTACCTCTTGTCTAGAAAAGCTGTGGGATTTTGATGAACCAGTAGAAGGTGAACTAGATTCAGAAGCAAATGAATCTGAATGAGGAATCACCGGTGGTGGCGGCTTAGGAACAGGAGAATGATGCAAGATTTCAACAACATGAACATCCCAAAGAATCCAATCTTGAGTAGATGTCCTATGAGGAATATCATGAGTAACCGAATTTCTCCATGGTGGAAGTCCACCATTACCCCTCAAATATTGCCCATATCTAGTCCTTAGCTTTACTTGATGCCCTTCTCTAATGGGTTCCCATTCAACCGAAGAATCAAGTCGATTAGGAAGTGTTTGCAAAACTTTCCGACCAGTCATACCTGTCGAAGTTTAAACATCGTATCAGAGCCGACAAAATGTAGCTATGAAAAAGAAATACTACACTCATTAGCTCATATTTTCATATTGCACACTGTAACCAACTAACTAATTTTACTGTAAGTTAGCTGAATCACTTCCATGTGCTAAAATATAGTCTTTTTTACTGCCTATATTCCAATTTATGTGGCATACTTTTCATTTTAATCTCTCAAAAAAAATTACATCTTTATAAATTTAGAAACAATTTAACTTTAAAATTATCATTTTACTTTTAATGAGATGATTTAACGCCGCACAAATACTTACTATGACTTGTTTTTGACCAAAAGTTATAAAAATCATTCTTTGATTCTTAAACTTCGCCGTCCATCAAACACAGCCACAT
The DNA here is from genome assembly GCA_037355625.1 of Petunia x hybrida. Classification (NCBI taxonomy): domain Eukaryota; kingdom Viridiplantae; phylum Streptophyta; class Magnoliopsida; order Solanales; family Solanaceae; genus Petunia; species Petunia x hybrida. The sequence goes on along the minus strand of JBBBVM010000006.1, from coordinate 524,091 downwards.
AAATTGGGACGGAGTACTATTTGAAAGTTAAACCATCCTAGCACCTTCATCACCACGCAGATCCACCCCACCCTACCCAACCTACATCTCCACCTAGCCACCACTGTGCCCCTAGCTACGCCAAACCCAACCCCATGAAATCAAAGTTCCAAAATTTTGCTACCCTCCCCTCCCCCCCCCCCCCCCCCCAACCACTACTAGAAGGATATCACAAGTCACCTATTATACAATTTTCAAGAATCAAGGCTGCATGTAATTGGCATATTACAAAACATAATTAAGTAAATAAAAGTGTACAGAATTTAACCATACCAAGAAGAAAAGGCTGATTTGAAGCAGTAAGATATTTGCCATAACAACTTTTCAAACGAATAACATTATCAGCTTTTTCAACAAATTCAACAGTCCATTTAGCATTTCTTGAAGCACCATTACGATCTTGACTCACTGATTCTTCATCATCTTCAGCTGTTAAATACTTATCATGATGACTCTGTAAACGTACAGCTTTTGCTTTATGAAACAGTTCCATTGCTGGTGTTTTTGTTAATGGACTCTGTCAAGAAAATTCAATGTCTTAATTAAGCTATGAAAATGATAATAATTGTATAAGTATTTATATGGGAAGTAATAAAGACTTTATTAGAAAATGAATTGTTATGTAATAATGAGTGTGTGTGACAGCCATGTTATGGGTGACACGCTTTATGTTACAACCGCGTACTTTGATACGTCAGTAAATCTAGGCTTTTCTTTTTTGTTTTGTTTTCTTACACGATTGAAGTTTCTATTTTTGGAGATGGTCAAAATTGGATACATTAAGGAACTGAAAATAAAAAAACTTTTCATATTTAGTTATTGCTAAAATTAGGTAATACTATAAATTGGATTCATTAAGGAACTGAAAATAAAACAGCTTTTCATATTTAGTTATTATTAGATTAGCTATTTTTATTTTACTTCTGCATACTAAGCTACTACTAATAATGTTCAAAAAATTGTAATATCAAGTAACTAAATCAAGTAAAACCAGCTATATAGTGATTTTATATCACAATTTTGACCTACTTGATAATAGACGTCTAATTTGTATAGCAAATATGACCTAAAGATGGACCTATATTACACGTTTATAACCTTACAATACGTGAAAGTCATCTTCAGCAATTGTTGTGAAGATACCTAAGAGGGAATCTAGATAACTTTTAATGTTTTCTTGGAATAGGAAAAGGAAAGAGAGATCTAATAATCGACAATCCAAATTTTGGAGTATCAGTTTTGAATATTCTTGACTTTCAAATACTTTAATACTATCAGAACAACAAAATTAACTTCGACCAAAAATATTTTCCAAATGCTCCAACTCTGGTTTTGATAAAAAGCCATTGTTTGGAGTATTAATTGATGGTCAGCCAATGTTTGCAGAGCTTTTAGAAATTATTCATATTCGCTCAAACCTCAAGAAATTTCATACAGTTCAGTTGAAAGCTCCATGAAAATTCTTAAAATTTGAATGACAGTGGCTATTCTTACAAAACTTTGCAAATGTTGGCTATTTATTGACTGGTGCTTTAAAATTAACTACCTAGCCTAAATTTCACTTTAATTCCACCCTAAGGCTCCCCAAAATGGAGATATGATGGAGTGGTTTCACATTTCTGCCTTTACCTAATAAACCAATAACTAAAAGGAGGTCCTCTTATCTCTTTATCAAAAAGTTTTGTTTTGCAAAACTGTCCAAAAGGCTTAATAATACAAGCTATTGACCAGTCACAAGTTCTATGAACAAAATTACAAGAAAGGACCATCATTCTTTTAGCTGAAATCTATTGCATTAATTGCAGTTTGAAGTTGAGTGGGGGAAACTTCTTCTTTTCCTTTGATACACCACACGGCTTGTGTACAGTTATTTGTAGTATCTGAGTAGTTGTTTAGGACAAGAATTCCAACTGATTAAAGTGATAGGAGTATTTACTTACTATCTATGTACTAAAATCAATAACTTCTCAACACTTTTAGTTGAACAAACAATTAAATCTATATCCTTTATTTGTTGGTCATAAATAACTTTCTTCTTAGTTGTTAAGTAGTGAAGACCACTCCCACTTAAAAGTCTTATTAGAATTATGGAGTGTGTGCGCATGAAAAAGAAACTACCCATTAGGCTAATAAAAGGGGGATGAGCACTACACACACATGAGATTTAAGCATATGTTTGTAAGTTAATTACAAAAATCCCTTCTCAACACATACTACTCTTGAAAAGAAAAAGTTACGAATTGAACAATATAAAAGTAAGAAATCCACATCCAAGTAAAAAGACAGTGCTTTCTTTTTCATATATTTGATAAGAAATTAGTGGTGCAGAAACGAAAATACACTCGAGATTGTAATGGCAATAGGCCCCTTTTCAAGTTTTGTTTATAACTCATTAAAATTGATTTTTGCTCTTGTTAATGAGTTCACAATTAAACTAAAGTAAGAATGTGGCATATCTTATCTCTTTCATCTATGATTGATATAATATAGTATCAAAATTTCGCAAAGATAATGAACTTTTAACAATGATAAAGACTCTCAGCATTCAGGGACAGCTTATATACGATGCTTTATTCAAGGTTGGGCTGTATATCTAGTTGAACATATTAGAGATTTGACTAGTATATATTCTTAATCATCACTACATTATCCTATTTTTCCACGAAAATACTCCAGTAATACTAATACAGCTTTTATCTTTATATACTACAAGCTATGATTACGTGCCTTAGTCACGTAGGAAACTGAAAGGGGCTACTTTTGTACTAGGTAATGTATAATCTGCCATAAAGTAGTAAGGTAAAACCTATATTAAAAGATAGAGTATATGTTTTTTACACCAATCACATAACTTAAAAATGACATATAGCTTATTTAATACTCCTTACGTCCCATTTTATGTGGTACCCTTTCCTTTTTAGTTTGTCTCAAAAAAATCATATTTTCTTATTTGACAACTGTTTAATGCATTATCTCTATTTTACCTTGTTGCACTTTACTTACTTTATTTTACCTTGTTGCACTTTACTTACTTTAAAAACTACCGATAATGGGACGGTGGAGCGGGTGGAGTACTAATCAATATGACGCAACAGTTTTGTTCAATTCTAACCATAACTAGAAAAAATGTTACTGTTTTTGAACTTTTTCCACTTTTAGAACAAATTATAGAAACAATAAAACAACTAAAAATAGAGTGAACAATTAATTTTCAGTTACCATAATTAAGAGACATACCTTAGTCATCCTAGGTGAGAAAGACAGACTTGAATGTATAGACATCGGAGATCCCAAATCCAAGCTAGAAAGTTCATCAGAAACCGATGAAAAACTCGAAACCATTGTTAAATAATCTGTCAATGATTCATTTTCTGGCACATCGACTGGTTCAACGTTCCACAAAATCCAATTTTTTGTACTACCACTATGAGGACTATCATGAGTTACTGTATTTCTCCATGGTGGTGTCCCTCCATTTGCACGTAAAAAATTTCCTCCATATCCCTTTAATTTCACATGAAACCCATCTCTTATTGGTTCCCATTCAATTCTCTCATTCTCCATTTTTTCTGGCAAAGTTTGATGTACCTGTTGAAGATAAAATTAAATAAAAGTTTATATTTATTTAACAATTAAATTCATGGTAGTCATACAACTTAACTTTGTAACAAAACTATTTAAATTGGATTTTCATTAGCTCAATAAAATAAATATATCTGGTAAAAGAAGATTCAGTCAACTGCTTTTATTTAGCTCAATTGACTAACGGGGACAAGAATTAATGAATGGCCTTCAAAAGTGCCACACGGTGCAAATAATGCATTCTAAGTTTTCTTATCACCCATTATTTAAAAAGAAACCCTACATGATTAACAGATGAAGTTTGTTATACCCACACGTAAGAGCCGTGCTAAAGACATAATTAAATAAATTATAATATTGATAAATAAATAATCTCAAAATTTTAAATGAGATGATCATACAATTGAACGAACCTTCTTTCCCGTCATGCCAAGAAGAAACGGCTGGTCGGAAGCGGTGAGATATTTGCCGGAGGGACTTTTCAGTCGAATAAGATTGCTGTTTCCGGCATCAACAAGCTCAACAAGCCACCGTGCTTTTCTTGAAGAGCCGTTTCTGCTTTGTCTTATATTTTCTTGATCATCATCTGCAACTAAGTATTTGTCTAAGTGACTTTTAAATCTTACAGCCTTAGCTTTGTAAAATAACTCCATAAATATGCTTTGTGAATATGGAATATGGAAGTAAAGTTGCAGAGAAATAAATGGATTTAAGCAAAGGGAGATTATTAAATATTGACGAATAAATAATATATATCTAAGTGATGTTACGTATAAGAGGGGAGAAAAGATGGCTTTTGTTGTATGGTATTTGTATTCTTGCCAAAGTGATTAAGGAAGAGGAACAAGAAGACTTATACTAATATTGGACTCCTATATTAAATATGTTCTCTTGTGGGCGTGATGTTAATATGGTAGACTCTTCGTTCTATAGTTTATATCCATGTCAATCTAGGAATGGTCAAACTTAAATTATTTTGTCAAGTGTAATAGTATAATATTATTAAGGAATTATAAAACAGAATATTTTGGATCATTTACTTAGAGCCGGTTTAGGTAAGCTTAAAAGTGATTTATAAGCCCATTAATATATGTTTGGTAACTTCAAAATTTTTGGACTTATAAGTCATAAGTTGCTTAAAAGCCACTTTTTGAGAAGTTAGGAACTTCTCAAAAAATGGCTTTTAAGTCACTTTTTGACTTATAAACCACTTAAAATAAGCTGTTTTTAACCCCACTCAAACAGGCTCTTAATTACTTTGTGGTGAAATTTTTTTTAAAAAAAAAAAAAAAAAACTAATGGGGTTTGAAAGTCAAAGAAGGTAAAATATTTGTCAACGGACAGTTTAGATATGGTAATTTGACTGATTTCAAGAAATTACTACAATCCTTTTTCCCTCTTTACCATTGCACTATGTAAATAATAAATTACACTTATATTTAAGTGATCTAATTGTGAGGTTTATATATATATATATATAAAATAAAAAAATTGAATTAGGTACTTTGTGATTGGGTATGAAGATCATGGGTAATGTTTGAGCTCCACAAAAGGGTAGAAAATGAAGGAGATGTGAAAAGAAGAAGCCATGGGGAAGTCTAAATTAGTAAGAGAGTGGACAGACCGTTGAATTCATTGAAAGATGAAATTTCGAGGTAGCTATTGTTGTCTGAATCACGTAGTAAATAGACTAAAGAATGGTACTCCACGCGTTCGAAAGTTATAAGTAGTTCTAACAAAGAAAAAAATAAAATGAAGTTTCTACGTGATACTGAGGGTTTGTAAGGTCCACATAGAAACTACGCTAATTAATAGTTCAAGGGATTATTACCCTACATAATCATTCTCAATTCTTATTTATTTTTTGTAATCATATTTTATTTTTTTTCTTTTCCTAGTATATTTATTAGATATAATTTGATGATATAAATATTTAAAAAATATAAGACAAATATATGTGTGTATATAAATATATAGAAACTATGTATAAAAAAATATCAATCTAATATGTCATGTTTTAATTATAAATCAAATTTTAAATATAAGTATTGTGACTAGATTATATTAGTGTTAGGTGACTTGTTAATATGGTATATTGAGGGCTATTTATGTGGAAATCCTAATACATACTCTTATTTCATGTTCGACTTCGTACAAGAAAAGTAAAAAAAATTTCTGCATTTTAACTTAATAAATGTGACTCTTATTTTCTAAAGCCAACTGAATGCTGCATTAATTATGCAACAATCATTTTCTTATATATGCAATCAACCAAATAACCTACTAGTATTATCTTGTGCGACATTGTATATTAGCTAGAATTAATTGTAAGCACCACAAATCAAACAACTCCTAACTTTATTAATTAAGTCACGATACAATTATATGGTCATCTTAGTGTTTGTACATTGTATGGTCCCTAAGAAAGAAAAAGGTGTGCATGTACAGGCCATAATAAGGACAAAAAGGGAACAATAATATTAATAACCGTGCTTTCTCGTGGTCTATCCTTAATCCTTTCGTCTTTTTTATCCTATTCGTTGTATTATACCGCCAAAATGGCTCCCTAATTGTTTTTTATGTTAATGTGGAAAAAATTAACTTTATTTATATCAAGGACCGGTGAAATAATAAAGAGTAGTTTGCATGAATTTAAAAAGGTTCTGATCAAATTGTATACTAAATACTCCCTCTGTTCCAAAAAGATTATCATGTTTCGGATTTCGAGAGTCAAACGAGTTCATTTTGACCGTAAATTTAAACATATAATTTTTAAATTTTTTCGAATGATATTTATATATTTGGAAACTACATAAAAAGTACTATAAGTCACAATAATTAATAATTCAAATTATTTGAAAGACATATGAAAATATTACGGTCAAAGATAAACTCGTTTGACTCTCGATATCCGAAACATGACAATCTTTATGAAACGGAGGGAGTAACAAACTAGGCTCCGTTTATTTATTAATCCTCCGTTACATCCTCACCCTTAATAATTTTGGTCCAGGGTGATTTTTTTTTTTTTTTTGGTAAACATAAGATTTATATTAATATCATATCATACTACTGCTATTAGTTGTAGCAGTTACATTAGGAGTTGTGGCTTGGTTAGCAACAACTGTGCTGGGATCAACATGAGCGTTACAAAAACTATTTTGTGAGAGCATAGCAAGATTACCAGCCGCTATCAAACTATTACATACATTAAGGGAGATAGTTCTAGTAAAAATAGTAGTAGCATCTCTATCAAGATGAAGGTCTTTGCTAATCTGGTCAGGGGGCTGCCATAATATCTGCAGCTGATTCTTGTTAGGTAAATGGAGTCCTTGTCTTGACAAAAGGTGTGCGACATTGTTTGCTTCCCTAAAGCTATGTCGCACCACTGGGTTCCCCAATTTCTGAAGTGCGCACCTGCAGTCATGGATAATGTTAGTATAAGTAGGATTATCATATTCCAAGAGATGTAATACCTCCATTGAATCTGTGTCGACTTCAATTCTTTCAATATGATATTGATTGGCAAGATGAAGTCCAAGATGTAAGGCCATTAATTCCATATAGGTTGGGGAGTGACCATGAATGCATAAACAAAAACCAAGGGTGATATTTACTTGCACTATCCATGCGGTTCCGATCTGAGTATACTATAAATGTATACACTGAAAATACAGTATACCATGAAGGCATACAGTGAAAATTGAAAAAAAAAATAATATACTTTTATATACTAAAATTTATGCAATATATCATAAATGTATATACTAGAAAATACAGTATCCATGAAGGTATACATTGAAAATAGATAGACCGGATATACCATTAAGGTATACTCTGGAAAGAAAGTATACTATAAACTATACAGTAAAAATGGATAGACCGGATAAATACTTTAAACTGAATGTGTAATATAATTCTTAATGAGTAGGCCAGATAAATATTTTGGATTACATGAGGTAGTGTAAAATGTCCATTTTATATAGTACTATGTGATAAGAAATAAATTAAATATGTATAATACTTAAATCGATATCTTAATTACTAGAATTACAATTAATATCTTAAAATTCAGAATACATAAACTACTCATCTCCAGCCTATGCACGTAAGGCAAAAGGTAAACATATTTTTTTATATTTTGGCATAACGGAAATAAATAGTGCAGCATTCGAGTTATGGATAGAACTTTGCATATTTGGCAAATTTCAAAGGAAAGGACAAAACCGCGAAATAAACGAGAGAAAGAGAGGAACTACATCAGTGGATTAAGGTAGGTGTGGTAGGTAAATGTATATATCATCATTTCCCCACTGTCTCTCCCTCTCACAATCGCTCCTCCTTTGGCGCTGACGCCTTCACTCCTTCCTCCAGCGTTCTCCCTCAACCGCCGCTTTTGCTACTCCACACAACTAGATCCACCGTCTCCTTCAACTGTTTGTTTTTTGTGGTTTTTGTTAAGATCTAACCTTCTCTGCCTAGACCGCTGCTCCGACGTTGCTCATGTGCAGCTCCACCCTGTATTTAGTATTTTTCGTTCAAATATAGTATATTTTTTTTTATGAAAATTTGGTCTTTTCCGTTTAGATCTGGTGTTTTTCGGTCAAATTTGATGTTTTTTGGCTAGATCTGGTATTTTTACCGTCACATTCGGTGTTTTCTCCATTCAGATTTGTTATATTTTCGGTCATTGATGCTTGCATCAGCTTAGGCAGCGTACAACACGCCCCTCAAGGTGCGACCCTTCCGTGGACCTTGCATGGATGTGGGCGCTTTATGCACTAACCTGATCGTTTGTGCACTGTATCTAACTATTTATGCAATATATCTAATTGTTTCTTTTCTTTTTTTTTTGGTAAAACACGATATTTATTTCACACAAACAAACTAACTATTACAAGATAGGACCAACCCTGGTAACGTAGTACCCGGATTGTCCTGATCATAATTGTTCATAGAGTTAATCAAAGTGATAGATCTAGGTACCGTAGTACCTAGATTATCTTATCCTAAAATAGAAATTACACTAAAGGAGGACAATTGTAAGTCCTAAGTTCTTCAAAAGATGAACTGCAACCCAATTTTGCCATTTGATCCGCAGCTTTGTTAGCTTCTCTAAAGGTGTGTTGCAGCTTTGGCCCTCCGGCTTCAAGTAATAGGAACCTGCAATCATTGATTAAGTTTAGATAGAGTCCAGTTCCACTAGTTATCAAATTAAGTATATCCTTACAGTCTGTTTCTATTAGCAAGGGTGCAATATTATTTTCCAATGCTAATTTCAACCCATGATATAGAGCGAGTAGTTCTGCATAGAGACTTGTCGAACAATTGATTAGCTTACTAAAACCCAGAACCCACCTCCCATTCCAATCTCTAAACACACCTCCAATGCCTCCCTTCCCCAACCTTCCCGACACATCTATGTTCAGCTTGTACCAGTTTTGCTCGGGCTTATTCCATTTAATATATATTGTTTCATGGTAGCAAAGATGCTCCTTCTCAGTCAAGAGCTTGAATTCCACTGCTTTGTTAATAATATCTTCAATATTACAAGGCTTCCTAGTTCTCTTATGAATTCTATCGTTTCTTTCAAGCCATATATGCCATAAGATAAAAGGAATAACCTCAGCCCATTTAATATATGCATTGAATTTTTTTTTAGACTTACCCTGAGATTGAAGCCAGTCAAAGAAGTACCCATTATCGTTATCAAAAGGGATGGTATCGCAGTTGAAGTTTAGTTGATTCCACACAGTTCTGGGAAAACTGCATCTAAAGAAAAGGTGCAAGACACCTTCTGTTTCATTATCACAAATAGCGCACCTATCGGAATCTATAATTTTCCTTCGGTATAGCAGGCTCCTAGTAGCTATTCTATTATTGACTGCTAGCCAGAGGAAGGACTTGATTTTGTTAAGAGTGTTCAGCTTCCATAATCCGCCATAGTCTCTAGTTACATTTTCATGATCAGTTTCGCTAATTATAATATTGTAAGCAGATTTTGTCGAAAAATTACCTAGATGGCTATACTTCCACATAAAGTCATCAATAGCTGGACTAGTTCTTTGGATGTACGTGTTTTTAATTTTAAGGACTAAGTTTTCAGGAAGCTCAAATGATAACATAATCGTATCTATTTCAAAGTTTGATATAAGGTCTTTCACTAGCATATTACTCTCGTGTCTCATTAAAGGACCCTGGATGCTACTCCTTAAGTTATTATTTGACATAATTCAATTATCATCCCAGGCTTTTATAAGGCTAGCATCCCCAACAGCCCAATGAATGCCTTTCTTGCAGATTTCGACTCCCCTTTCGACATTCTTCCAAGGCGAAATAGGTTGTTAGCTCCTTAAAGTTGGCACGAAAAGTCGGTTGGGTCCCTCAACCCTGTTCTATACTTGTTGGCTACCTCGACCCATTAGAATTTGTGCCATTTGAGCACAAAACGCTGACATGGCAAAAAAAGTGATTCTCACTTCCAGTAGGCGCGTGAAAAGTTAGAAAAAATGTATTCTTTCTTTATTTTTCATTTAAAGAAAAACCATTTTTAATTTCCTAAAATCCCATAGCCACCAACCCTACCACCGCTACTCACCGCCGCCACCAACAAATATATTTCGCCACCATCTCACTTCCACGAGTTGAAAAGCATAATTTTTTTTTTCAATTACATGAAATAGTTGCTCCTATAAAATTGGTCTAATATATGGATGTTGCTTTACTAACAAGGATTGTAGTAAAAAATTACACAATATCATTGCTAACAATCCACCATAGAAGACTCACTTTTCTGCTTCTTCAATTTACTTGAATTAACAATGGTGTTATTCTTTTAAGCACAAAATTTTCTTATAACCTAGTTGAGAAAGTGGCTGCTTTAGTATAGTTCAACAACTTATCAAATCGAGAAACTCAAATAACTGATAAACTTTGGAAAATAAGTATATTAAAATGAAAAAATCCAAATCCAATTGTGATTATGCAAGAGCTAATTTGTGAACAAACACAACCAAAAAAAAAAAAAAAAGCTTTAATTTTGTTTGTAAATGGGTTGAATGATTGCATACTAATTTTATGATTGTGAAAGGATCAACCATGGTTGTGTTAATGGTGGCTTCAATTCAATGTTGACCAGAGAAAATTCTAGAAAAACTCAGAATTGCTTTTATTGGTCTTTGGTGATTTATGTCATTATGTGAGTATACAGATTAAAGGTTGTTGTATATTCATGGTGGCATCACAAGGTTAAGAAGAAAGAAAATGGAAATGGGATGTTCTGCCATATCGTCGGTGGCTATGAAGGTTCTGTTTGTACTTTTGGTATTATTAATGGAAGCAAGGGGTGCGCGCTGTTTGCTCTGTAGTGTAGAAAAATTAGGTCAGGTGGAGAAAAAAGAGGAAAAAGGGAAGAAAAAAAGGAAAAAATAAAAAGTAAATAAGAAAAACCACATGTCATCCATTAATTTGTCATTTTTCCACATCAGCAATGTGTGACTAGCACGCACTCTAATTTCTACTGTCCCAGTGCATTTTGTGCTAGAATGACACAAATTTGAATGGGTCGAGGCAGCCAGCAGATACATGGCAGAGTCGAGGGAGCCAACTGACTTTTCGTGCCAACTTTAAGGAGCCAGCAACAGAAGAGTTTGAGGTGTACTTACTTGATAGCACCTGCGCCCAAAGTGACATTTTATTTCTCACCATTCTCCAAGCCAGCAATGCATGAAAGGAATGATTTTTCGCCTTAGTTTTGTAAAGGCTTAAGCCTCCCTTTTCCTTTGTTTTAGTTATAGTATCCCATTTAACAAGGTGGCATTTTTTCTTAACCGAGGTGCTCCCCCATAGAAAATCCTTTGAATTTTGTCTATCGCATTCGTTGTAGCTCTTGGGAGATTATAGATTTGCATGACATGGTTCGGAATTGCCGCAAGGGTGGATTGTATTAACGTAGTCCTACCCGCCATATTTATGAAGTTTGTTTTCCACCCCTTTAATCTATTATTAAGCTTGTCAATGACAAACTGAAAGTGCTTCTTTGAGACTTTTCCACTTATCATGGGAAAGCCCAAGTCCCAAATTCCTTCGAGTGCTTCATAGCCAGGCAATTGCTAAAGTGAACCCTATCCTGATTCGGAGTGTTATTTGAAAAGATAATTTTTTACTTAGAAAAATTAATTGTTTGGCCCGAGTGATTACAAAAATTATTGAGAACATTGATCAAGTTATCACAATTACTTTGGTCAGCTTCCATTAGCAAGACTAGGTCATCAGCAAAGAATAAATGTGATAGCAACGGCCCTTTTTTTGAGATTCTAATAGGTTCCATCTCTTACAATCTACTTCATTATTTATAAATCTTGAGAGCATCTCCATACAGATAATAAACAAATATGGCAATAGTGGGTCTCCTTGTCTAATGCCCCTTGTAGGCTTAAATTCAATAGTCTTTTGTTTCCATTAACAAAGATTGAGGTTGAGACAGTTGAAATACAAGACATGATTAAATCAATTAGATCTTTTGGAAATTTCAAGGAAATTAAGGCAAATTTAATAAAGGACCATTCCATTTTATCAAAGGCTTTCTCTAAGTCAATCTTAACCATCATTTTCCCTTTTTTGCCTTTTGAGGATTTAAAATATTTTAGGACCTCATGAATAATGACTGCATTGTCCGATGCTCTCCTTCCTTTAAGAAAACTGGTTTGCGTGGGGTGAATTATATGAGGGAGAAAAGCTTTGATCCTATTAACAATAATTTTAGTGACAACTTTGTATGCAGTGTTACACAAACTTATAGGTCTATATTGCTTAATTGTCTCCGAATTTTGAACTTTTGGAATTAAGCAAATATACGTTTTATTTACCTCTTCATGCATTTTCTTACTATTAAAGGTATCAAGGCAAAATTTAGTGATCATATGCTTAGTTTCGTTCCAATATTTTTGAAAGAAAAAAGGGTGCAGCCCATCCGGCCCTGGGGCTTTATAAGGTTTAAAAGAAAAAATAGCTCTTCTAATTTCGCTTGTAGATACTTCCCTACCTAGAAGCATTGCTTGATTCTCTTTTATGGTACTCATCATATATAGATCATTATACGTAAGCTTTGGTTGATCGTGATTAGTGCTATACAAATCTTGAAAGAAGATTCCAATTTTATTCATGATGTCCTTTTGATCGTAAAACCAATTCCCCCCATCATCTTTCAAACTTAGAATTCTATTCTTCCTTCTTCTTTGCATTGTGGTAATATGAAAAAATTTTGTATTAGCATTTCCATGGTTTAACCATTGCACTCTCGATTTCAATTTCCAAAATTCTTCCTCCAACTTTTGGATGTCATTATGCTCTTTTATAAGGTTCTTTTCTAGATTTTGAAGGAATTGGCTAGTGGCATACTTTGAGGATTTTTGAATGCCGCCTAGTCTAGCTAAAATATCTCCTTTTTTTTTTTTTAAAGATATTACCAAATACTTCCTTATTCCAAATTTGAACTTTATTCGTGAAATTTTTTGTGGCATCAACAATATTATTTGGATTAAGCCAAGTATTATATACTAATCCTTTGAAAGTCGGATGTGATGTCCACATAGATTCAACTCTAAAAATATTGCTACTGTGACTAAATAGCTTGAATAAGTCTAATTTAATAGGACAATGATCCGAATGCGTTCTAGTTAAGTGTGTGACACTCGCATCTTGAAACATTTCTACCCATTGAGGATTTCCGTAACATCGATCAAGTCTTTCCAAAATTATATTCCTAGAGCTTTTAGGCTTGTTTGTCCAAGTAAACTTAGACCCCTTAAACCCTAGGTCTATCATGCTACACATATTTAAACAATCTATTAATTTTGATATGCGACTATATACTACAGGTCTCCCCCCAAACTTCTCAGAGGCTTTTGTAACCTCATTAAAATCTTCTGCAATCATCCAAGGGCCCTTAAAAATACTAGCTAATTGTTTCTACTTGTATCAACACTCTTTCTAGTGGTTCTATTGTTTATACATTGTTTTTACTTGTATCTAATTACATTATTTCTACTTGTATCTACGTTGTTTCTTGTGTATCTTTGTATTTTTTTGTTTATGTTTTTGTGTATTTTTTAAGGCTTATATATATATATATATATATATATATATATAATATATATATATATATATATATATATATATGATGAATATAAATTATTCATGTATTTTTATATATAAATTTAAATATTTTAAATATTATAATAAATAAATATATCATATTTTATTATATTTTCTAACAAGTTTTGCGGTGAAAGTTCAATTGATGAATGAAGACTACAAGCAAAAACAGAAGAAAAAAGAACAAAAAAGAGTGATGTATAAAGGAAAGAAGAAATGATATTAATTCATGTTCTGACTTGAAGTCGCAACACCAATTCATGTCGCGACGGTAACAGTGGCGTACGCAGGATTTTTTGCCAGCGGTGTCACTTCCATATAGAGACAACAGATCTAGAAATTTTTCCTGAAGATCCCAATTAGCTTTCAAAGTCAAGGGTTTTATTTTAAGTGTAGTGCTCTTATTTTATACATGGACATTTTACTGTTAAATTTAGTAAAAGATTGTACCTAACATAAGCGGTTTTATACCTCTTAAATTTGTTGAAGATCTAAGGATCGATCCTCACTAACACAAAATTTTTTTAATCGAATACTAAACGATACACAAAAAGTGATTAAAGTGCAGCTATGGGGATTCGATCTCACATCATCAAGGAGGATAGCTACACTCCCAACCACTATATCACCAAGACCCTTTAGTTCAAGCAGTGTCACACTTCATTTTTGTAGCAATATATTGCAGTTTTTTCATTTATGTATATATGCACTCGGTAAAAATTTTCGATGAAGCAGTGTCCCGTGACCCCCCTACCTCTAAGGTAGTTTCGCCCCTGGACGGTAACTGTTGAAATCAGAACACCAACTCATGTTCTGACTTGAAGTCGCAACACCAATTCATGTTCTGACTTGAAGTCGCAACACCAACTCATGTTCTGACTTGAAGTCGCAACACCAATTCATGTCGCGACGGTAACTGTTGAAATCAGAACACCAACTCATGTTCTGACTTGAAGTCGCAACACCAACTCATGTTCTGACTTGATGTCGCAACACCAAAGATTTTTCTATAAATAGGAAGCAAAGTTGTAAAGAGAAGATAACTTTTTCATTAGCCAAAATCAAGAATTCTCTCATTTCTTGTTTTCTCTCTTTTGTAATAGAAATATTTCCAAAGTCTTCTAAATTCCTTTTTAGCTTTTATCACTCCATAATGGAGTAATTTTCTTCTGTTGGGATAGTTGATGAAACTTGGTATATTTGTAATATCTACCTCAGTTTTAGTACATGCTTGGCCTGAAACTTTATATCTGCATTTTCACACTGTGCTAGAGTGATAGTTCTGTTACTCTTCATTTTCACATCTATCTATTTTTAGGTTATTGTATATTAATTTTGTAATTCTCACGGAGCAAAATTAATATATGATGACTGATGAATAAAATAGTAGAGTGAGAATGGAACCTATAGTAACCTATCATTCCAAGTCAGTAATCTTGTTTCCCTCAGTTTTAATTCTCACGGAGGAATTGTTGTAAGCAAGATTGTTGGTTTTAGTAAAAATATTCTCACGAAGTTTTTGCTACCTTTTTAGCACAATTCAGGCAAGAATATTATTTCGGTTTAACCGTCACAAAGTCATAAATCAATTAATATACATAACCTCACGGAGTGTATTTAATTATTATTTCTGAGTGAGCAAAATAAAATTGTATTAGCAATAAGCAATTTTTCTTTAGAGAAATACATGTCAAAACTGAGATTGTATTATGAATATTACCAAGTGAATTCAATGACTCCCAACTCTTTTTAAATTTGAAATTTTCTGAAAGTCCTTTATTTAGTTAAAGTTAATTAAAAGTTCAAAAAACTCTCCTTTCATCAATTTGATTCTCTCAAATAGTAGTGAAAATATTACAAGTCTGTAGAATAGATTCACCCAATCTCTGTGGGACGATATCTTAAACTATATTATAATTTGACTTCGCACGAGCATTAATTCCTATACACTTTGGCCTCGTCAAATGTTTGGCGTCGTTGCCGGGGATTGGCGCAGATCTACTTCAGACTAAATATTTTATTACTAATTTGAGAACTTACTATTATTATTATTATTATTATAATTATTATTTTTTTCTTATTCATTTTATTATATATTTTAATATTAGCTTTGTTTAGTTACCTATTATTTATATCATCGTTGTAATTTTTTTTATTTTGTGTTTCTATTTTTTTTTTACTACTACTTCTACTATTATATTCAATACTAATATTTTACATATTACTTTTAGATTTTTTTTAGTGTTACTATTATTATTATTATTATTTTTTTTTTTTTTTTTTTTTTACTAAAAGAATCTCAAATAGTGTATGACCCGGTCTTCTAATAAAGATTTGGTTAATTACGATCCTGAAATTGAAAGATCTTTGAGATTGTGTAGGAAAGGACAACAATCATCTACTCAGAACGTAACTTGTGACAGAATGGAGCATCAAGGAGTAGAAGACAACAACCCATTGGGAATTCCACCACCAGCCCATGTAGAAGATCAGTTTGACGAAGTGGTGCCAAGACCAGACCACTTCAACTGTGAATCTAGTGTTAGAAAACCCCCAGTGGCAGCCAACAACTTTGAAATCAGGACCGGCCTGATTCAAACAATTCAACAATCTTGCACTTTCACTGGTGATCTAAGTGAAGATCCACACAGTCACTTAATCGATTTCTTAGAACTGGTTGAAACTGCTAAGTACAATGGAGTATCTCCTGAAGCAATCAAGTTAAGGTTATTCCCTTTTTCTTTAAAAGGCGAGGCCAAAGCTTGGTTGCGAAGTTTGCCTCAAGGGTCCATTACCACATGGGACCAGATGACTCAGAAATTTTTGAACAAATATTTTTCCCCTGCTAAAACAACAAAGTTGAGACAAGAGATATCTAATTTCTTGCAGACTGACACTGAGTCAGTTTATCAAGCATGGGAAAGATTGAAAGCAATGCTGAGAAAATGTCCACACCATGACATTCCTGAACATATGCAGTTATACATTTTCTACCACGGGTTAAAACCCTCTTCTAGAAATGTGATTGACGCTGCTTCAGGAGGTTCTATAATGGGAAAGACCACAGAAGAAGCACTCCAATTGTTGAATGAAATTTCTGAGAATGCCATTCAGTGGCCATCTGATCGTGTGATCATCAAGAAAGCTGCTACGGTAAATCGGGCAGATGCTTTAAATACACTAACACAACAAATTGCTTCTTTGGCACAAAAGTTTGAATCTTTTCAGGTGAATACGCAACAAACAAGCCAGTCTGAGACTTGTGACATGTGCGGAGGAAACCATCTGAACCACGAATGCCAAGCAACCAATCAGAATGATGAACATATCAATCTCATCGGTTACAAGTCATATCCTTTTGGAAGTCCAATGGCACAAAAACATCCAGGATTTCAATGGAGCAATCCAAACGGTGCTGAGAACTCTCAAAGCTTCCAAAAGCAACAGGTACAAAGTCCACCAGGGTACCAGAATCAAAATCGAGGGCAGCCAAATTTCAAGCCCTATCAGCAAGCAGCTCCATATCAGCAAAGGCCTCAACAAGCCCATCCAAGTCTTGATGACCTTTTGTATAAGTACATTAAGGCCACTGATGAGAAAATGGAGAGCCAAAATTCTGCTCTAAAAAACTTGGAAACTCAGTTAAGCCAACTGGCTACTCTTGTCTCAGAAAGAATTCAGGGTCCTTTACCAAGCAATACAGAGAAAAATCCAAAGGAACACCTTAAGGCCATTGCCTTAAGGTCAGGTAAGATTCTTAATGATCCATATGTAGACAGAGAAAAGAATCAGCCAGAACAACAAGTAGATAAAGGTAAGAATGTTGAAACACTCTCTGAATTGTCACAAGATGAAGAAGTCAAGAAAAATGAAGAAAAAAATATTGAGAAAATGACTCCTCTCCCAGTGACAATTCCTTTTCCACAGAAAATGAAAAGAGAAAAACTTGATAACCAATTTGCAAAGTTTTTGGAAATTTTGAAACAAATTCATATCAATATTCCTTTTACTGATGCTCTGTTGCAAATGCCTTCATATGCTAAATTTTTGAAAGAAATTTTGTCAAGCAAAAGGAAATTAGAAGAAGTTTCTGTGGTAATGCTTACTGAGAAATGCAGTGCTATACTTCAAAATAAGCTACCACAAAAACTCGGTGATCCAGGAAGTTTTACCATTCCGTGTACATTGGGAGGGGTATATATTGAAAAAGCACTTTGTGATTCTGGAGCTTCAATAAATTTAATGCCATTTTCTGTTTTTAAAAAGTTAGATCTTGGTGAGATGAAAAATACGGTTGTCTCTCTTCAGTTTGCAGATCAAAGTACTAAGAAACCTAAGGGAATTATTGAAAATGTGCTCGTGAGAGTAGATAAATTTGTCTTCCCTGTAGATTTCATAGTACTTGAAATGGAAGAATGTCCTGATGAACCAATAATTTTGGGTAGACCTTTTCTTGCTACAGGTAGAGCAATCATAGATGTTCATCAAGGACAACTAATTTTGAGAGTTGATGAAGAAAGAGTCATTTTTGACATGCAAAAGATTCTAAAGTTTCCAGGAGATGAGTCATCATCTTCTTGTTTTACAATTGACATGATTAGTTATCTTGCAGATGAATTTAAAGATGATCAATTGATTTCAGACTCGATTGAGAGGTGTTTGGCCAATTCTGGCACAACACAGGATGATGATCCCACCATTATAAGTGAAGCAGAAATACTGGAAAGATATTCTGAGGATGAAGGAATTCAATCAGAAGGAGTTCAACAAAAAATTGAACTCAAAACTCTTCCTTCTCATTTAAAATATGTTTATCTTGAGCCTGAATTATTTCCTGTCATTATTTCAGCTTCACTAACTGCAGAACAGGAGGATAAATTAATTGAAGTACTGAGAGCACACAAAGAAGCCTTGGGATGGACTATTGCGGACATCAAAGGGATTAGTCCAGCTGTTTGCATGCACAGAATCCTCATGGAGGATAAGTACAAACCAATAGTCCAACCCCAAAGGCGGTTGAATCCAGCAATGCAAGAGGTGGTGAAAAATGAAGTCATTAAGCTTCTGGCAGCAGGTATCATTTACCCGATTTCTGATAGTCCTTGGGTAAGTCCTGTTCAGGTGGTACCAAAGAAAGGAGGTATGACAGTTATAAAAAATAAAAATAATGAACTCATACCTACTAGAACAGTTACAGGATGGAGAGTCTGTATTGATTACAGACGTCTCAATGATGCCACCAGAAAAGATCATTTTCCTTTACCATTCATTGACCAAATGTTGGAAAGAGTGGCAGGATATGGTTTTTATTGTTTTCTTGATAGATATTCAGGCTATAACCAGATCCCAATTGCACCAGAAGATCAGGATAAGACAACTTTCACATGTCCCAGTGGAACCTATGCATATAGGAGAATGCCCTTTGGTCTATGCAATGCACCTGCTACATTTCAGCGGTGTATGTCTGCAATTTTCTCAGATATGACCGAAAAGTTTTTGGAAATTTTCATGGATGATTTCACACTTTTTGGCAAAACATTTGAGGATTGTCTTTACCATTTGACCTTAGTTCTTAAGAGATGTGAAGAGACAAACTTGATTCTTAATTGGGAAAAATGTCATTTTATGGTTACAGAGGGAATTGTCCTAGGACACAAAATCACTGCTAAAGGGATAGAAGTTGATAAGGCTAAAATTGATCTTATAGCAGGATTACCCCCTCCTACAACTGTTAAGGGCATTAGAAGTTTTTTAGGCCATGCAGGTTTTTACAGACGGTTCATAAAAGATTTTTCAAAAATTTCAAAACCTCTGACTAACCTTTTAATGAAAGATGTTAAGTTTAATTTTTCAGGTGATTGTTTGAAAGCATTCGACACCCTTAAGGAAAAATTATCAACTGCTCCTGTAGTTGTGTCCCCTGATTGGAATCAGTCTTTTGAGGTCATGTGTGATGCTAGTGATACAGCAGTTGGAGCAGTTTTAGGCCAGAGAAAAGATAAGATTTTTCGTCCTATATACTATGCCAGTAGGACTTTGAATGAAGCTCAGTTGAATTATGCCACAACAGAAAAAGAACTACTGGCAGTAGTATTTGCATTTGATAAATTTCGTTCTTATCTGATAGGAACCAAGGTCACTGTTTTTACTGATCATGCAGCTTTAAAATACCTCTTAGCAAAGAAAGATGCCCGACCTAGATTGCTAAGATGGATTTTACTCCTCCAAGAGTTTGACCTTGAGATAAAAGATAAAAAAGGAACGAAAAATCAAGTTGCTGACCATTTGTCTAGAATAGAGAACTGTCCTCTTGAGATTTGTGATATAAAAGAAGAGTTTCCTGATGAACATATTTTTTCTGTCAGCTCAGTTGTGACTCAACCACCCTGGTTTGCAGATATTGCAAATTACTTGGTTGGAAAATGGACACCCCAAGATCTCTCTTACCAGCAAAAGAAAAAGCTTATTTCTGATGCTAAATATTATCTGTGGAATGAACCTTTTTTGTTTAGGATTTGTGCAGATAATATTATCAGAAGGTGTGTGCCGGAAGATGAAATGACTAAGATTTTGCATCATTGCCATGATGGTGCAATTGGAGGACATTATGCTGCAAATCGAACTGCATTTAAAGTCTTGGAGGCTGGATTCTTTTGGCCAACACTTTTCAAGGATGCACGTGCATATGTCGCACAATGTGACAGGTGTCAGAGAACAGGTAACATCACCAAGAGAAATGAAATGCCTTTGCAATCAATACAGGTATGTGAAATTTTTGATGTTTGGGGAATAGATTTTATGGGCCCTTTTCCTTCATCACATTCTTTTGAATATATCCTCGTGGCTGTGGATTATGTTTCAAGATGGGTTGAAGCCATTCCTACGAGAAAAAATGATGCTCGAACTGTGTGCAATTTTCTTAGAAAAAATATTTTTACTAGATTTGGCACACCACGAGTCATCATCAGTGACCAAGGGACTCATTTCATAAATAAACAATTTTCTACTTTATTGTCCAAATATGGTGTGACTCACAAAACAGGAACACCATATCATGCTCAAACACAAGGGCAAGTCGAGGTTTCCAACCGTGAATTAAAAAGGATACTTGAAAAAACAGTTGGAATCTCAAGAAAAGACTGGGCTTTAAAATTAGATGATGCATTATGGGCATACCGAACGGCGTTCAAAATGCCAATTGGTACATCCCCATACAGATTAGTCTTTGGAAAAGCTTGTCATTTACCTGTTGAATTAGAACATAAAGCATTTTGGGCATTAAAAATGCTGAACTTTGAATTAAACTCTGCTGGTAAAAATAGATTCTTTCAGATTAATGAATTGGAAGAGCTGAGGTTGGAAGCTTATGAAAATGCCAAGATTTACAAAGAAAAAACAAAAAAATGGCATGACAACTTGATTCGACAAAAAAGTTTCAAAATTGGAGATCAGGTACTCCTTTACAATAGTCGACTCAGGTTATTTCCAGGAAAATTGAAATCCAGATGGACAGGTCCTTACATTGTTACAGATGTTACTCCATACGGAGCAATTGAAATTCAACAGATCAATGGAGGAGACAAGTTCAAAGTAAATGGCCACAGGCTAAAATTATACTTTGGAGGACAGTTTGAGAAACAACCATCAGTAACCATGATAATCTGATAAATATCACAGTTACTACGTCGAGCTGGCGACGTTAAACTCAGAACTACGGTTTCTTACCCGTAGCCATTGAGGGTGAAGCAATGGAGCCTCATAAGTCCAATATAGATTTGAGTAATTTAATGCTTAACCAATTGATCTGGTTAATATCCAGGTTATTGTGCAACCAGAACATCTCATGAAGGCCTCTACAAAAACAGAGTCACCTACACAGGAGTAACTCCATGGTGATCGGTATGCCTAAGTAACTGGTTGGTTAGCCATTTAATTATGCAAATCAAATATTGGCTCAGGTAATTTTCTGGTTTATATTTAAACCAGGACCCCATGACTGTTAAGGTGAAAAATTAGTTCAGTCTATTACACATAGAATATGTGTGATCACAGTTTCTTTCAAGCTTTCTTCTGTGATTGTAAATTTAAAAGCCAAAAAGATTTTTATTTTTTTTAAAAAAAAAGATAGTATTCTCTAATTTAGTTTATTATATTTTTTCCAAAAAAAAAAAAAAAAAAAATCCCCCTCTTTCACTTTTTTTAGAGATGTGTTTTCATTCAGGAGAATGAAAAGTTCAAGTGCGGCGGAGGGTTATACCAATATATATATATATATATATATATATATATATATATATATATATATATATATATATATATATATATATTGGTATAATATTTTTTTCTTAACTATGATCTTTTGTAGGTATTTAATTGACAAATTAAATTTTTTCTCATTATGTTTAATATTATTTCTTTTTATCTTCACCATATGATTTGTCATGTTTATGATTTTTATTTTGTGAATTAAGAGCAAGCATCTTCAACTCAGGTAATCATTTGAATTGAGAAAAGTTATGATCACAAAAGCAAATGGAATCAACAAACTTGGCTAGAACTTGCTCTAAATGTTTTTCGAGGCGAAATAATAGACGACACTGATTTTCGGAAAATGAAATTAGGCCTTCTTTGATACACAATTCTAACCTCTTTATTTTCATCCAAATATACATATATTGCCTCCTAGAACCCTTCTTTCAGCCTTAATCTTTTTTCTCGAACACCATAATTCTCTTTAAAAAAAAAAAAGAGAGAGAGAGAATAAAAATCTCATAATATATATAGTATGCATTAAATATACATATTTGTATATATATATATATTTAAATATAATAATTATTTCTTCCAGCTATGAATGAGCAAAGATTGATATCAACGAAAGAAAGAAATATTGTGAAAAAAAAAAAAAGAGTTTGTATGATTTTTCAAAAGAAGGGGCAAAAAAAAAAAAAAAAAAAAAAAAAGTACTATGAAATGATGGAAATACTAAGGATTAAGAAATGTTTGTTCAAAGCTGGAAGAGAAAAAGTCACTATAAATATATCCATATACCCTACCAGCATGAAGCCTAACATTACAAGCCGAGAAAAGTCCTAAAAAGATTTTGAAAATCAATGTTGAATCTATATTAGTGGAGATAAATATGAGGAGCAAGCATATGGACCAGACGATGATACTAAATGAATGAGTGATCATAAATCTATCAATTCTGAAAGATTCAAGGGGAGAAAATGCAAGTTCTTATTGATCGAAGTGGAATTCAAAAACAAGGTAACGAATTTGGTGATTTAAAAAGGATGATTGCATTAGAGATAATGAAGGAAGTTTATTTTGAATAAATTTTTTATGCTACAAAGATCATGAGTTTAAAAAAAAAATAAATAAATAAATTATATATGTATATATATATATATATTTTCCTCGAGGACGAGCAAAAGTTCAAGTATGGGGGAATTTGATGAATATAAATTATTCATGTATTTTTATATATAAATTTAAATATTTTAAATATTATAATAAATAAATATATCATATTTTATTATATTTTCTAACAAGTTTTGCGGTGAAAGTTCAATTGATGAATGAAGACTACAAGCAAAAACAGAAGAAAAAAGAACAAAAAAGAGTGATGTATAAAGGAAAGAAGAAATGATATTAATTCATGTTCTGACTTGAAGTCGCAACACCAATTCATGTCGCGACGGTAACTGTTGAAATCAGAACACCAACTCATGTTCTGACTTGAAGTCGCAACACCAATTCATGTTCTGACTTGAAGTCGCAACACCAACTCATGTTCTGACTTGAAGTCGCAACACCAACTCATGTTCTGACTTGAAGTCGCAACACCAATTCATGTCGCGACGGTAACTGTTGAAATCAGAACACCAACTCATGTTCTGACTTGAAGTCGCAACACCAACTCATGTTCTGACTTGATGTCGCAACACCAAAGATTTTTCTATAAATAGGAAGCAAAGTTGTAAAGAGAAGATAACTTTTTCATTAGCCAAAATCAAGAATTCTCTCATTTCTTGTTTTCTCTCTTTTGTAATAGAAATATTTCCAAAGTCTTCTAAATTCCTTTTTAGCTTTTATCACTCCATAATGGAGTAATTTTCTTCTGTTGGGATAGTTTTAGTACATGCTTGGCCTGAAACTTTATATCTGCATTTTCACACTGTGCTAGAGTGATAGTTCTGTTACTCTTCATTTTCACATCTATCTATTTTTAGGTTATTGTATATTAATTTTGTAATTCTCACGGAGCAAAATTAATATATGATGACTGATGAATAAAATAGTAGAGTGAGAATGGAACCTATAGTAACCTATCATTCCAAGTCAGTAATCTTGTTTCCCTCAGTTTTAATTCTCACGGAGGAATTGTTGTAAGCAAGATTGTTGGTTTTAGTAAAAATATTCTCACGAAGTTTTTGCTACCTTTTTAGCACAAATCAGGCAAGAATATTATTTCGGTTTAACCGTCACAAAGTCATAAATCAATTAATATACATAACCTCACGGAGTGTATTTAATTATTATTTCTGAGTGAGCAAAATAAAATTGTATTAGCAATAAGCAATTTTTCTTTAGAGAAATACATGTCAAAACTGAGATTGTATTATGAATATTACCAAGTGAATTCAATGACTCCCAACTCTTTTTAAATTTGAAATTTTCTGAAAGTCCTTTATTTAGTTAAAGTTAATTAAAAGTTCAAAAAACTCTCCTTTCATCAATTTGATTCTCTCAAATAGTAGTGAAAATATTACAAGTCTGTAGAATAGATTCACCCAATCTCTGTGGGACGATATCTTAAACTATATTATAATTTGACTTCGCACGAGCATTAATTCCTATACACTTTGGCCTCGTCAATATATATATATATATATATAGCAGGTGAAGCAGGGGATGGGGTGCAATAGTAGGGAGGGATGTGACATGGAGGCTAAAGTCTTCCTTTTATAGTTGTTTCTAGCAGCTTGTATATAAAAATATTGCTATATTTTGTAATATAAATATTGTTGTCAATTTTTTGTAATAGAAGATGTAAAACTGTATATAAGTGTAATCAACCCCATATTAATTAGTTAATATGGATTAGCCAAAATCAAACCATCTTAATTGTTGGGCCACCTAGGGCTAATAACTAGGTAAAAGTTTCACGGGACAGCTTATTTTAAGCAAGCCATTTAGATTTTAACTAGTTTTTTAATACTATTTGGGCTTTAGGTTGCTATATTGAACTTAATCCTAAACTTCAAACATTCAGACTTCAGGTTTGAAATTAAGACCCGAAAGTTTGAAGTTTAACTTGAATATCTGAAGTTAAACTTTAAGCATTTAGGTTTGAAGATAAATGCTTTGAAGTTATGACTCTGAAAATTTGAAGTTAAGAGTAAGGTATGACTTCCCTAATAATTAGTGCAGTACTTTTCAAAAGTTTCAATTGTATAGCTATAAAATGGAAAAGATTGATAAAATATTTTGAGTTAGGACATGTTGAGTATGATATGTAAACTCTCCACATCTTGATTTAGGTAAACTTTAGATTGGTTGGAATCAAGATTTTATTATTGATTGAAAAAGTTTTGACGGATCTACACCTGGCTAAATTCGCATATTTGACACATCCTTAGTTGAAGGTAAGACAAGAATAAAAAAGGTATAAATGAGGTATAATCACAAGGATTCGAAAAAGTTTTATTCTACATGTGATGGAAAAGAAATCCATACGAAATTATGCATACCTTAGAATCCAAATATAATCTCTTTGATGTATGTGTGAGAGAATATGTGTCTTTTAGATGAATCGACTGCCAACAAGAATGTCACTTATTAGCTAGCAAATTTTATTGGGTGTTAAGGGTCAAAAATACATTAAGTAGGCTAAGTGTACCACTTCATGATAGAAGAAAAGTGAACCATACATGATGCAATAATACACAAAAAAGCACTTCCAATGATGACCAAATTGAACCACTTACAAGTCTAAGTGAAAACATCAATTCCCATTGCCCATTTGCCTTTTGGAATTTCTTGGAGACAAATGCTTGGTATCAGAAAGTTAATGTAAAAATAATGATTAGGAACTAATGGTAATGCTTCAGTGCCCTTATATTGGACCTTCATTTGGTTGCCGGGATTGGGATTATAATCCTACCGTAAAAAATATGATTACATTTATCGTGTGTTTGGTTATCAGTATAAGGTAAAATGAGATAAAATTATCTCATATTTATGGAATTATGGGTGGAATAAGTTATTCACACTTTATCCTAAGTTTAATTCTACGATATAATTTATCTCAAAATCATGAGATATCCCACTTTCGTTAATCCTTCCAACCAAACGACCCTCAGTTTCTAAAAGATCTAATAATCAAAGCATTGTTGGATTGCATCTTTGACTGAACGGACTCCACTACTAACTGTGCTCCCATTCAAAAGAAAACAAAGATATTATTATCATTATTATTATGATCTACTAATATTACTATTGTTATTTATGAAGTTGAAGTCAATGATTTTTTAAACCATTTTGTAAGCGCTTGTACTATGCAAGTGTGATCACTATTTTTTAGATGGTTTCTGAAGACTTACCTTTTTTTCCTTAAAAAAAGCTACTCGCTCTGTTCCAAAATGGTTGTGTCACGACCCAAAATCCTATAGGCCGTGCGGGCACCCAAACCCAACCCCTTGGGCGAACCCCTCTTGAGCAACACTTGACTTGCATATGAAATAACCAAATAAAAGAAATTATGAAAAGAATAGCGGAGTATGATATATAACCCAAATACACAACTAGGATCTTTGCAACCATGTTCTAAGTCCTCCCATGAATCATGAACATCTAAGGAGTCAGTAAGGTTATACATCTCCGAATATAAAGAAATATAATCATTAATATTAACATAAAAATAATAAGGAAAGATGTCACCACAGGACAAAAGTAGTTCACCGCTAGATTAAAGGACGAGCAACTCCGTTTACCACAATGCTTGGTAGAACTTGATATCGAATCTGCCGAATATAAAACAATACGAAAAAACAAAGAAAGTGGGTGAGTCAAAAGGACTCAGTAAGTGGGGGCAGGGCTCCAAGTAGAATAACTGAAACGACCTCGGTCAGTCGTTTCGGAAGTTAGGGCTCCGATTGGTGTGCCGATAATTTTAAAATATTCATAATGTCCATTAGAACCTGTCTGTAAAATTTGAGCTAAATCAGACCTCGTTTGGTAGGCATCGGAAGAAGGTTTCAGTTTTTATTGGCGATTAATATTAAAAAGAGATTTTCGAGCTCGGTTTTGACGAATGAGCTCCGATTCGAAATCCGAAAGCGCCGTTGGGTCCGTATGATTATTAATGACCATTGTGAACTTTCGAAAGTGAATTTCGATGTTGTTCGGCTAGTTCCGCTAAAATGCCGAAAGTTAAATAATTTGACTTCTTTTCCATTTAAATTCGTATCTTGAGTTTCGGGAACCCGATTTGAGATCCGCCTTCGCAAGTATGTTACATATATTTTGTATAACTGGTATGCAAAAGTTGGAATTATTTCAAATATCGTAGGGTACTATTTTAATTTTCGTTAAGAAAAGAAAACAAAATAAAATAAAATAAAACAAAAAAAAAGGAAAAGGAAAATGAGATACAAGGTCGGTGGACCCTTACCTAATACAAAAGGAGGATGATTCTGATCATCCTATCTACACAACGAAACAGAGAAGCACAGAAAAATAAAATGGCGCACAAATGGAAAAAAATGCCAGAAAATGAGAAAAGGGGCCGGAGAAAATTAGTATTTTCACCCCAGAACATTCAGGTAATGATCTTAATATATTATTTGAGTTTATTACATATGTTTGAATATATTTTTACGGTAAAAATAGGGATATTAGACATCGCCCTAATGACGTAAATTGATAGTTTGAAGGGTCAAATGGACCCCGATAATGAAATTGATTATATATTCGTACTAAGTGAGTTATGGGCAACATATAAATGTAAATTATTTGGGGTTTGGTTACGTGACTTTAAACCCTGTATATAGGCCTGGCCTGCGTATTGCGTATGCGAATAGGGTATCAGGTTCCTACCTGGATTGCCCTAAGATGTGAGGAATGAAGCCTTTAGCCTAATGTGATATATTTTTCTGCTTATTGAACACAGTGGGATCGTTTGGCAATGAATTCAAAGAATAAAGCGGTTGTTGGATGACAGTATTAACTTTGGGACGAGGTAAGTGTTTATATCCATTTCTTTGGAGGCACCTGGCCTCATGAATTTTCTACCACGTATTCCTTACGTGTGTAGCTGCTGATAGGCGTACTCATTACGCCTTAGCTTTGGATTTACATTGTATATTATATGTTATGTCCTATTGTTGGTATTGCATTGAGGATCTGAGCATTGTACCTTGGCTGTGAGTTGGCATCTACTTCCCGGCTGTCGATGAGAGTCCCGTGCCGGTGAAGGGCTATTATTGCATCACATTGCATTCATATGTATTGTATGTCATTCATATGTGGTCCATTGCATCATATTGAGGGTAGGAGGATTCAGCCCTCGGAGCAGGAGGATTCCGCTCTATTGCATCATATTGAGGGTAGGAGGATTCCGCCCTCGGAGCAGGAGGATTCCGCTCCATTGCATCATATTGAGGGTAGGAGGATTCCGCCCTCGGAGCAGGAGGATTCCACTCCATTGCATCATATTGAGGGTTGGAGGATTCCGCCCTCGGAGCAGGAGGATTCCGCTCCATCTATTTGGCACATGTGACACCATTGCATCATACTGCATTCATCCCATTTCATTGCACCGCGTGCTGACTATTGTGTGACTATCATGCTCTGTTTTGTGTATGCGGTATTTATACCATATTGTGGACATATTTCAGTCTGCCTATGTATTTCTGGCTCGTATTCTGAGTTGCGGGGATCGGGTTGCACGCCGCAACAGTATAAATATACGGATCGGGTTGCACGCCGCAACAGTATAAATATACGAATCGGGTTGCACGCCGCAACAGTATGAATATATAGATCGGGTTGCACGCCGCAACAGGATGTATTTCTGATTGTCGACATGTTCAAGATATCTATATGTTCTGTCTACCTTATGTCCCTGGCTGTTTATGATTCCAAACGTGTTTTCAGTTATCATTTGGCTTTGCCTGTTTATAGTTCAAATAAGATGGATTTAGTTTATCTGTTTTTCTTCTCCCTGGCTAGCTATCCTATTCTTTGAGGTGGCTAGTCTGCCCCACTTATTGAGTCCTTTTGACTCACCCTTGTTTGTTGTTTGTTTCTTGTCTATCTATTTCGTTTTGGCAGGTTCGCTCCAGGATTGAGTTCGCCACGTTGTTCAAGAGCGAAGACGACTTCAGCTGTCAGGGTGAGCCAGCTTTTATTTCGGATGGCCACCAGTTTATTGGTTATCATTTCAGTTGCAGTTTGTTCCCTTCAGGAGGTATTTGTCTTCTTTTGTACTCTTAGATGTCTGGTCTGGATAGCCCTAAACCTAGCATGTTGGGTAGTCAGCTGTAATTTCTTTTGTACAGCTTAGAGGTATCAGTATGTCTGTGTTTTCATTTTAAGTCTTGTCCTTATTTGTAAATTGTTATATTTATTTTCCTGATTTAATCGGTAAGGGTTCGCCCGACGGGTCTAGGGGAGGATGTCGGGTGCCCGCACGGCCTAACCGGATTCCGGGTCGTGTCAATAACGAGTTGCAAATATATGAAAACTCAAACAACTCCAAGGTAACAAAAAGTAAAGCCAAAATCATTTAATTAGCAAACAAGTAATATTCATACCCAGTCATCAAGGTACCAAGACACTCCCATTGTGACTTAATGATATGTATAGGACTACGCCATACTACGACAATATGCACGGAACTACCTCGTGTTACGATAATATGTACGGAACCACATCGTACCATAATAATATGCACGGAACTACATCGTGCGATGATAATATGTACGAAACATCATACCACAATAATATGCACGGAACTACACCGTGCTATCATAATATGTACGGAACTACATCGTACCATAATAATATGCACGGAACTACATCGTGCTATGATAATATGTACGAAACTGCATCGTACCAAAATAATATGCACGGGACTACATCGTGCTATGATAATATGTACGAAACATCGTACCACAATAATATGCACGGAACTACATCGTGCTATGATAATATGTACGAAACATCGTACCACAATAATATGCACGGAACTACATCGTGCTATGATAATATGTACGGAACTACATCGTACCATAATAATATGCACGGAACTACATCGTGCTACGATAATAAATCAAGAAATGATGATGAGCTGTAATTATACTTTTCAAAATAGTCTTGGCATAATAAGTATGCCCATTTCAGCAGCCATGCATATAAGGAACACATACATAGACATCCAATGTGGAGAAAGTCCACCAAAGAAGGGATGTAAACCACTTACCTCAAGTCGACGATTGCTAACTAGCCCACGATCGTCCTTTCACGCTCAAATCCTTCCAAATAAGTCCACTTTATGCAAAATAATAAATAATACAATCAATATAAGCTATCATACTAATTTTCATGACTGGATGACAAACGAGTCAAAAAGTCAACCCAAAAGTCAACCATGGACCCACATATCCGATTACCGGAACAAAATATATTTTTAGATTACTCATTCACCCACGAGTCCAAAAGTGTGGTTACTTTCTCAATTAAAGTCCATCTACATCATCAAATAGCCAATTTATCAATTTTCGGGTTTATGTTGAAAGTCAATTATTTATAAACACCTCAAATCTCAAATCCAATTCTACAATCATGTTACCCATTCGAAAACGAGTTTATACATACGAAAATCAAGTCAATCCGATATCGTTAACATTCCCAAATCCCCATATTATTCCACTTTTGAGTTAAAATTTAAGAACTTACTCAACTTCCCCAATTTCTCACAACCACCATTTATGACCAAAATAGGGTTATCAAATTCAACCTTAGATATATCATAATCTAGCATAAACTCAATCAACTTCATTATTTAAAGCAACTTATGAAATCTAATCAATTTTATGAACTTCTCAAGAAAGACCCATTAAACATTCTTCACAAGAAAACCCCAATTTCATACTTTAGAAATCATGGATTAAAGCTTAAACCAAAGGAATGAATCAAAGGAAAATACTTAGGTTATGGTTTAGACCTTACCCCATAGAAGAACATCCTTGAATTCTCCCAATTCCAAACTTTCAAGATGAGAAAAACTCCATAAACATTAATAGCCAAAAATGCCTACTGTTCTGCCTCGTTTCTTGTACCAAAGGATCCCAAAACTCACTTTTGATGCCTCCAATAGATTCCTTGTGAAAATCTAGTCAAGTTAGGCTTTTGAATCACTCCATTTGACCTTATAATGAAGGAGATATGTTGGTTTCAATATTTGGAATAGTGCAGATTTTTAACTACGCAGTGAGTGGCAATTTCGTAAATAATCTGAAAATTCTGGCAACCCAATTCTTAGTAAAATTATCATAAATCCCTCATATGATGTCGAAACTTGATGATTTCAGTTTCTATGGTTTCCAAATTACGATACGGATATAATGGTTTAGTCGAAATACGAATCAAAGGCCGTTTTCTCAATATGGTAACTTTTATGCTCAAATTACGTCGAAACCGAAACCAAACTTATCCAAAACTCATCGAAACTTAACCAAACTTTGTGGACATGACCAAAATCACCATACAAACTTACTGAAACTAAAAAAATATATCGACATGTATATCGGAGCTTCGATTTACCAAAATGACTGGGCGGGCCATTACAGGTTGTTACTATTTCCTTATTAGTTCGTTCAAAAAAGAATGGCACAATTCTAAATTTGGAAACATTTTTGAGTTGAAACTACTACTCTACCCTTAATGAAATGCTTTATAGCCACATATTTATCTATGACTTATTTTGGACCACAAGTTTCAAAAGTCTTACCACATTTCTTAAACTTCGCTCCAAGTCAAATTATGACAACCATTTTGAAACGGAGGGAGTATTAAAGTAAAAGTTCATTACAAGTTCATTTTCACAATAATTAGGTATATTAACTAATATACATTGGTGGGGTAAATTTTTTCCCTATTAGCAGGTCATCTATGAGATATCTATAAGTAACTTTCATAAATGTGAAATTTTAAATCTTAAAAATAAAATAAGTTACCGACTATTACAACAGATAAAGGTGACTTAAAATTTTCTTTGCACCGCAGATGAATATTAGTGAAATTGTTAACTATCTTTATTCTTTTTAGTGGTCCTAGATATATTAGTGTTGAGGTTGGTTAATACAGTCCCTTAATTAGCTGATGGCATTGGAGGGTTCTAATTAATCGTCAAAGTGAAATCTCTTCCCTGAATATTCATTTTGGTTAGTATTTTATGTGTTACTTATTTCAGCGAAATTAATCGTGAAGAAGCAATGCACCTACTAGATACTATGACCTAATCAAAGGTTTTTCTGTTAAAGATAGAATTCTACACGTTATAACTATTTTTTATTTTTTTTGAAGAAGCAATACACCTACTTGTTATTTGTAATTTATAAGAAGTCTACATGATCTTTTCCAACGAAATGCCTAAACTTAATTTATGTGGAGTTTTACACTATAGGGGTACGTAATCTTGTATCAGGAATAAATATAGTAGTAATAATTATAGAACACAATCTGAGAGAATTTTATTTGAGAAATTTTTAAAAATAGACAGTCCACTATACAAAATTATAAACAGCAGGCAATATTTTTTTCATGCATATCACCCATCTTTAAAATTACAAATTCAAGCATTCCTTCAAAATAAAAAAACTCTAGCTACCAAATCTCCCCCTCCATTGCCACTGAGCCGCCGGCGACACCCTCCCCGCCGGCGGTGTCATTATTTTTTTGTATTTCACTGAAGTTATATTGTTGATTTTGTCTATATCATTGCTTTGGATAAGTTTATACACACAATCTTTCCCCAAAAAATAAATTATACATGAATATACACAGATAAATACGTAGGCAATGAGAGAAATATAAAAATATACACCAAAAAAAAGTAAAAAAGTCATATAAACATCCGTACTACTAAAGAAATCTAAAAATTTATACAGATTTATTCACTCGCATATACACACTTATACAAATTTATACTACAATTTTATACATGTGTATAAACTTATATAAAATTGTATAAACTTGCGGCAGACTACTATCTCGGGAAAAGGATGACATTTCGGATAAGATTCGCAAATAGGGGCCGTTTTTCATAATTTTCATCTGTTGCTTGTCTTTTGTGTAAAAATCCCATTTTATTTCATGTTTGGTTTGATTTATTGATTTTTGGATAGGTAATACATAGTAGGATTCTCTTATATGATAATCATGGTGTATACTGTATCGCATTCAGTGTGTGAGATGATAATACTAAGATCAGCTAATCCCCGAATAAAACAACCTAGTGACAGATGTCAATCTCCTAAAGCTCTTCTCCAGAGTCCTTTAAGAAGACCAATGTTAAAATTGAATATAAAAATTTATCCAGTCACAAACCAAACACACTTTTAATTCAATGAACTTAACAAAGTACTAGTACTACTTTTAAATAATGAAGATATTCTTAATCACAGTATTGCAATTCTTGTATTAGAATTTCAATGTAACTAGGAAGTACTCCGTAAATATGACTTGAGGTTTAATAACATTCTTTTGATATCTAGGTTTAACATACATCCTTCAAGTGTGCAAAATGTGAAAGGTTACTTCAATTTTCGGCTATCTTCAGACGGCCACATGCGCCACACGTTATTTGAGCTCCTTCCATTGAATTTACATGCAACAGAAGAATAACAAATAGCTAACAAAGCTCCAAATATTCTCTCTGTCTATATAAATCAGTAACTAGGAAACATGCGTGGGAATTAAGGAACTGATCTTACTAGAAAAGTGTATAAGATAATAGGAGATCAGCAAATCAAGAATTTTGAGTTCAAGGTTTTTATGCAATTGAGAGCAATACGTACAGAATAGTTCACCATGTGCTTCACACATGAGTGTAAAAAAGAGAAAGATATTCTCTATTAGTTTTGTAAATTTGAGAGATTTATGTGTTAAGTTGAATAATAAAGAGATGTAAAGATGTTGAACTTAATTCATGTCAAATTTAAGGAACGTGAGCTAAATGTATCACATGTTGAGAGGTAATTAAATTTGATTGAGAGTCAAAACAAACACTTTCAGCGGCGGACAAATTTGAGTGAGCTAGACTGGTCAAATGAATGAACAAAATTTTAATCTTAGGCCTTATTAGTAGAGTAGAGGTTCTTCTAAATTTACATTTTCTCAATCTCCATATTTGATTTTATTTGTCTGGTTGCATTCCGATCCTTTTCTAGCATCCGAGGCCTCTCCACTTAGATGGGGTATGCTTACATCTCACCTTCCGCAGACTTCACTAATAGAATAACACTAAAAATATTGTTGTTGTTGTTGGTTGCATTCCGACCCGTTTGACAAAATATATTGATGAGTCATTTTATGTTCAACTTGTTGAATCAAGCAACAAATATTACAATTCAATTCGTTTATATTTGAAGGGGTTGAGGAAATTACTAAAATGAGTTGATTTTTCCACATCTACTTGAAGGGTTAATCGACAAAAACTACTAAAAATTTACTACTAGCCATTTCTATATTGTCTTTAAAAAAGTTTGGTGGTTCTGTTAATTTCTTTTTGAATTAAAAAAAAGGTAATACATTAACTAATACAATTTGTTTGGAAACACAGTTACACAACTTAAATTTGCGAGCAACCTATCCTTATAGGAAATACTAATGCCATTCTGATTTTGCTAAGGAGATGATAGGTCGCCGGTAAAATTAATGTATAATCGTGTTTTCGGACAAGTTTAGGTTTTAATTTATGTATTCTTCCGCAAAAAAAAAATTGAAGAAAAAGATAGAAACTATTCCATAAAAGACACATTGAGCAGATTAGTCTGACAAGTGGGAATTGAATCTGAAAATTTGAGTTGAGTTGAGTGGGGGGAAAGAGGAAGACTTTCATCGTTTACGAGGTCTTGGCCCTATGTCACACTATAGCCTTTCTTTACTGATTTACTCCCATGCCCAAAGCAGCTGCACATTGAATTCCTCCATGTAAAAAGTTAAAAACAATTCAATCACATTTCTGATTCTTTGCGAAAGAATAGCAAACAAAATATCCTCAAAGATCTCTCTTTTGACAAATCCAAGCCCTTATAGTCTCCTTGCTAAATGACGATACATTTCTATTGAGCAGGAGCGGAGCTAGAAATTTATTTACTAAAATTTTGAAAAAATAGTAAATGTTATATGTGCGATTCAAATTTATTATCTAAAGCAACTTTTGAACTTTATTTACCACATAACTAGATTTTTTCTTGTTATTGAAGGGTATTTCATATATTAAAAAAATTATAAATACCGAATACTAGATAATTAAAACAAAACAACCCTCCAGATCATACTAGATGATTAAAACAAAACAACCCTCAAGATCCTTTTTGATAAATCCAAGCCCATTATGGTCTCTCCTTACATAAATGACCAAAGAATTCATCATTTCATTTCTATGTCATTTTTGTCATCTTCTCCACTCTCTTCACGTGACCTCTTTCTCTCTTTTCTTTCTTCCTCGAGACCCTCCACATTTCCCACTTCCACTCCTCTATAACTCCAAAGTCCAACACTCTGATAATATTAGTTAAAAAGTATCTGTACACCCAAATCTAGATCATAGATTCAAACTCCCAACTTCTTATAACACTTCATCTTTTACATGACTTCACTTCCTAGTACTACTACTACTTCATCTTCATAATGTCATTTTTATCATTTTCTTGTATGTTACTATACTTGGTTATTTTAGTCAACAACATTAACTTAGTAGCACCTCATAGTTGTTCTAAACCATCAACAACTGAACTTGATATTTCATGTCCACCTTTTACTTCATTACCAACTTATCCATTTTCATTATCACCTGGTTGTGGACACCCTTCATTTCAACTCCAATGTACACAAACACATGCAATAATTACAATAAATAGCCTATCTTTCATTTTACTACATTATGAGCCAAGTTCTTCAACACTTGTCATTTCTCCACAAGAATCATATTTCAAGAACCATAACTGTTCGTTACCACATTCCATTTCACTTTCAGGTTCACCATTTAAAGTCTCTGATTCATCTTGTTCAAGACTCTCAGCTTTAAAGCCTTGTGTGTCAACAAGTTTGCCAAATTGTAGTCACTGTCCAATGCAATGTAAAGTTGTGAAAAATCCAATTCAGTTGTTACATGATTGTGGATTTAGACACCATTTTGACTCTGATGAAAGATGTCAAAGTGATGTACTTGGTTTTCTTGATGATTTCTTGAGAATGGGTGTTGAGGTTGAGTTTGATGAGGATCAAGATTCATATTTTAGTAGCTGTAAAGCTTGTAAAGTTAATAATAATGGTGTTTGTGGATTCAATAGTACACATCCCAAGAAACCATTCTTGTGTTTACCAAATGGTTCATCATCTCAAGTAAGGTACTCACCTCCTTTGATAAAACAAAAGAGTGCTAATAATGTTGTTATGTTGTCTATGCTGTTTTTGTTTGTGTGTTTTCTTGTTGTTTTTGCTATTGGAAGTTTGATTTTTCGGTCAAGGCATAAAGGGTTGGATTTAGAAGAAGATCCTACTATTATTTACCTTAGAAGACATAGGTCTGCTAGTTTACTTCCACCAGTTTTTAGTTATGAAGAGCTCGATAACTCTACGAATCATTTCGATAGTAAGAGGAAGCTTGGGGATGGTGGATTTGGTTCAGTGTATTTAGGTAATCTTGATGATGGTAGGCTTGTTGCAGTTAAGCATTTGCATAAGCATTCTCCTTCAGGGACTAAAGCTTTTTCAACCAAGTCATTTTGCAATGAGATTTTGATTTTGTCGTCGATTAACCATCCGAATTTAGTGAAACTTCATGGTTATTGTAGTGATCCAAGAGGGCTTCTTTTGGTTTATGACTATGTTCCTAATGGTACTCTTGCTGACCATCTTCATGGCAAGAAGAATTTGTACAAGAAAGGGTGTTTGACTTGGAATTTAAGAGTTGATATAGCTTTGCAAATAGCAATGGCAATTGAGTACTTGCATTTTTCTGTTGTACCACCTATTGTTCATAGAGATATTACTTCAACCAACATTTTTGTTGAAAAAGATATGAGGGTGAAAGTTGGTGATTTTGGGCTATCAAGACTTCTAATTTGCACAGATGCAACAGTTGCTTCTGGTGATTCTACTGGTGAAGTTTGGACAGGTCCACAAGGAACTCCTGGTTATTTAGATCCTGATTATCACAAGTCGTTTCGTTTGAACGAAAAGAGTGATATATATAGCTTTGGTGTTGTGTTGTTGGAGCTAATAACAGGGATGAAAGCTGTGGATCAAAAGAGGGAGAAGAGGGAAATGGCATTGGCTGACATGGTTGTTTCAAGAATTCAAATGGGGTTGTTGCAGCAAGTTGTAGACCCTGTTTTGGTGGTGGATGGGGAGGCAACGGAAGGCGTTGGTGCTGTGGCGGAGCTCGCATTCCGATGTGTTGCGGCCGATAAGGAAGATAGGCCTGATGCAAGGGAGGTGGTGGCTGAGTTGAGGAGGATAAGGGGCAGAACAAGGGGAGTTGGAAGTGGTGGCAGTGGTATTTTGAGGACTTCAAATTCTAGTAACATGGTGGTTCCTGATGGAATAGGTCTAATTGACTAAGTCGGCCTCTTGTGATAGACAGAGTTATTTGATACATGTATTGATAGGAGGTAATCAATATGCGATTAAGTCTGCATCATGGTATAGAGAGTTATTTGGTACATGTATTGGTAGGACGATAGAAGGTAACCGATATATGATGTTGTGTATGTACCTTGTATTGAAAAGAAATAGCAGATTTCTCGTAGAATAGTCGAATTGAGCACAAGTTATTGTTAAAAAAGAAGGTATAATTGACTAATGTTACTGTGAATTGCACATGTGGGGGGTTGTGGGGGAACTTTGGACTGAAAAGTTGTCAGCTGAAATCATGTTTTGTTTGATTGTGGTAAAATGGAATGTTAATAGATCCCACTTTCTTTTTACTACTGTTTCTTACACAACCCCTCGTGAAGTTACTTTCGCATATTGACTTTGTCCTTATGATAATTGAGGATGTCATCACTCTCAAATCTCAAACAAGAACTTGTGATCTTGACTACTGTTTTTGCACAATAATCTTGTGCATTCATAGTGTGGATTCCCAATATAAAGACACCCTTTTAGCATGGGTTGCAGTAGAGATCTTACTCATCAATTAGTTTTGGTTCAAATGGATACAAGGTACTTTAAGATACTTACCAAAACTGTCATTATTAAAATAGGAATGGAGAAGTAATTTTTGTCATTTCTTTTACTTTTGATCCCTTTATACCCTGGCTTTCCTGGCAAAATTCCTACGGTTAAAAATTTCGAATTGGTTTCCGATGAAATCCAACGTGAAATAGGTGGACTCGATAAATCAATCTAACATTTGCCCCTTTTCCCAAATACGAAAAAGCTACTATATAATTGTATGCTCTTTTCTAATCAAAGCAACTATCCATTGCATTAGTGACCCTACCAACAATTAAAGCTCATCAAGTTTTGAACTTTTTCGAGAAACATCCACATCTATGGATTTGACTTTTATATTTATCAGAAAGAGCGAGCAAGTGTGGGGAAAGAAAGCAAGTTAATCAGGCAAAAGGGTACACGAAACAAGGTAAAGTCACCTCGTGAATTAGATAGTACAAACATTATTGGCCAGCATGATATGCCACATCTATTAGTCAAATAAGTTAGCCTGAATAGGGTCCCCTCAAGATCCTATACCATGTGCCATGTAATTGCCAGATTGTTATGACAATAGTGTTTAAACCAAACATAAAAATTGCATAAACTTTTTTTCTCATTGCAAGATGTTGCTCGTTTATTTAAGATATGAAAGTTAACAGCTTGTTCACCTAGAAGTGTCTCCTGTCTCCAACGATACGATTGGCTCAAGGGACACTTTTTTACTAATAAAATACAACATCGCGTAACTTTATATTTTAGTAATACAAAATTGTAGAACAGAAAGAGGAATACAAGAAGTGAAGATGACTAATATAATATGAAAATGTGGAAGAGTTGGATAGCTATATTGCTTTGCCAGACTAATTGAAGTATGCAGCTTCCAGTGCCTGAGCTTTTTTGCCTGCATCTACAGCTTCCTGCTGTTTTGACATTGAATAGCCTTTTTCCTGCACCACCAAGCAACAATAATACAAAATAATGCAATTTACTGGCTAACATTCTACATAGCTATCATTCTATTATGCATTTTTCATCTTTGAATTTAAGAGAGTGCGCTATGACCACATCTAATTTCATTTCAAACACTGCAAGAACTTTTATGTTTGTTTCCATGAGACTCATCATGAAAATGGGTATGAAACCTTTGGAAAACTTAGCAGAACTACTTGCTAAATGACTCTCTTTGTCCCCATCCTTTTTTTTTTAAAAAAAGTTTATGAAACTTTTGCCTCATTTGATTGTAGCAACTTGATAGCATCAAACTTCGGGAAACCTTATCAGGTCATTGAATGTCATTGACGCGGAGGATATTTTTATAGCTGGAATGTGTGCATGTAGATACTTATATTTGTATATGTACATGAAAGAACGCTCTTCCTTGGTACATATCTCCATTTGACATCCATATTAGTACATAAAACACTTGGAATTTACTGCAGAGTTTGGAGAAACTAAAGTCTTAAACTGCAATCGCGGTGGATAAGTGCAATATGCAAGTACCTATTACATTTGTGACAAGTCGACATCAATTTCGTCTTGTCGAGGCATGTCAGGAAAGATTTAAGCTGTTATGCTGAGTCAATTGAAAGTACTTGGATAAGAAGTGACTAAATCTAATAGATGGCAATGAGATGTGCAGTTGTTCCTGAACAATTTATTTAGCTAAGAAGCCAGAATTATGGAGCAGAGAGTAAGACATACCAGGAGGCGCCACAAGAATGGTGTTCCTTCCCTCTTTTTTAGCTGCTTCTCTATGGCCTGAATAGCTGTGAGTTCCAAAACCAAAACTTTGGGATAAGTGACAAAACATTTTTAAATGTAGACCAAAAGGTACTTAGCACCCCCCCCCCCAAATAATTAAAAAAATAATAATAAAAAAATGTAGCACAGAGGATTCAATTCCCTTCCTCGCCATGGAGGCCATACTCCAACAGGAATAAAACCACATCACACCCGCAGGATTTCTTAAAAATAAAAGCTCATATTGGAAGGGAAATGGTCTACCTTCTGTAGCTTGACCACTATTTAGCAACATAGTGATCCAGAGTTCATTGAAAACGTCAAGCTGTTCGTCTGACGCTCCAATAATCTGTCATAAAGTAGTATTTACTCATTTATTCATGGATAATGAAATAAATAGAAGTAGTGTATAAAAGGTCCTTATGACTACCTTGTAGTCAATGGCATCAAATGTCTGTCCAAGCAATTCCAATGCCCGTCCATTGTCACCTTTTCCATATTCAAATAGAGCTTCTGCAAGCTAATATAAAATATAAGGAAAGAATTAAAGTTAAGAATTGAAAGAAACAGTTTCTATCTATCAAAAATCAAGCACACAATCAATATTTTCAAAGCTGTGATCGATATAAGGAGTAATGTGTATACAGATATATGTTGAATCTTAAGCAATAGTATAATCATCAAGTATAAAGAGTAATGTGTTTTCATTTCCCCTAGTAAACATGATCCTCAACTTAACTAGTATCCTCTGAATCTGAACTATATAAAAATCGGTCACTTTACATTCCTGAGTCATGAAAATAGTAAAGCTCAATTGGAAAAACCTTTTTGTTTTAAAAAACTACGCTATTGAAAGAGAATGGAAACCATCAGATATAGTACATTTTCTCCGAGAAGTTACACAGAAGTTGGTAAATAGAAAAAAGAAAAAAGGGACAAACCAGCACTGCTCTCCGCATGCGTTCTTGTTTTTTCTTGGTCATTGTAGAAATTCTACAAGGAAAAAGGACAACTTCAAAGTAAGCGGCTGGACCATGCGGTCTAT
This sequence comes from Petunia x hybrida, assembly GCA_037355625.1. Taxonomy (NCBI): domain Eukaryota; kingdom Viridiplantae; phylum Streptophyta; class Magnoliopsida; order Solanales; family Solanaceae; genus Petunia; species Petunia x hybrida. The sequence continues at coordinate 483,074 of JBBBVM010000006.1, read as the reverse complement.
GAATGGAAAGAGCGGCTAAACTCGTTCTGACCTGGATTTTAAACCCTCGAGCAACTCTTCTGCTTTAGAAACTTTGCCTGTACAAGATAAGGCCCATAACACCAATACATCCAGGTGCCATTCAAGATACCAGAAAGCCTAATATAGCAGTGGAAGCACATAGAGAGAGGACAGTTAGTTCATATTACATTGTAAAGGAAGAAAGGAAAGGGACAGCACCATGCAATTGCTAGCTGAAAGTTCATAGTAATATGGAACAAAGTTTACATTTCCCATGTAAATCTGAACGGAAACGAGTAATGAAAAAGCAAATGATACCTGAAATAATGAAATCTAATGTGTGTGTGTGTGTGTATCCATTTGTTCGACTGAAGTTCTTATGGGTTTTATATTTAGTAGCGGGAGGCAGGGGTAGGGGAGGGCTGTTCAAAAACATAAATGCATCAGAATTGTTCCTACATTTCTTCAAAAAGTCTTTGATTATAATGGATCTAGCATGATTAGCTGATTTTGAAGCTTCTAATGTAGGAAAGGCCTACATAATCCTGACTTATGTTCATATAAATGCAACTATGGTATAACCTAAAAGAATATTAACGCTTCTGCACCTGAACTCACTTTATCTGACAGACAATCAGCTAGGATCTTTAAACGGTCCCCGAATACATTATTCCCACCTCGTACATATACCCGGAGCAACAAACCAACAGCATTCAAGTATACCTGCATGCACAAGGAAACTAGAACTCAGCAAATTGAAAAGGCTCTTTTACTACAAACCACTGACTTACTTCGGGTGGAGAGGCATCACTTCTTTCCAACTCTTTCCAAATGTTCTGGTCATAAACGTCTCTTACTTTTTCCATGGGAGAATGACCTTCCATATAACAAAGTGCAACATGCCACCAATTGTGTGTATACCTGAAAATGGTAATGGTCGTCCCTTAAATAACGAAAAAGGTTAACCCTTAAAATCAAAAATTTCAAAGCTGAACTAGGAGTGCTGTTATCGGATTATGTGCATACATAAAAGATGACAAAGAACTCCAGGTTCTTGAGCACTTCTCCATAAATTGTACTGCTTCTTTAAAACGACATTCATACTGATAAACATGGCAAAGCTGCAAAGAGATTGTAATAAAATAAGAAAAACATTATATAAGAACAGCAGTGAATGAGTAACGATGCCTTTTCTTTAGCGCACCATGATACAAATTATGCCCTTTAAAACAGTACATCTATCCATTACAATATAGATTGTGTCCATGCTTATTGTTTTCCTCCAAGGATAAAACAATAGGAAGGTTCCCTTACTGATCAGAATGCTCAATGGTAAATATAAGTACTATCTTGACATAGAGTTAGCTAGATCGATTGACAACAAGCACGAGAGATGAGAGATAGCCAGCTAAATACAGTAAGAATTTGAGAACTGGGAGTATAAAGATGGGACCTTTTTAAATATCTGGAGTACTTGTGATTTATTATAACTGGATAGCATTGCAAACTTTGTTCTGCGAAGGATTTTTCACTAGTTGAGATAAAGGTTAGTAGTTGATGGTAAAATTACATTAGTCTGGTGTTTGCCAGCAATCCTTTTATTTTGGTTAGATACTTATAAGGCAGTATAGTAATACACATGCAATTTAGAGAATATCTAGACAAATGAATTTACAGGATTTCTTTATACAACTAGTTCGGGATTGAGGCCTAGCAGTACACTTAGTTCTTAAGGTTTGAAAAGAAAACTCAAGCATAAATAACATGCAGATGTGGATGTAACAGCTAGGAAGCAAAGAGTAACTTGCAGTAGGAGTAACTCACAGCATGATGTGTCCAGGCATCTTCACTATCGATCTCAAAGCCTTTCTTTGCAGCTTTTTCTGCATCTGCATATTGACCAAGCTCTAATAGGGGAAATGCAAGCATGCCGTAAATGTAACTTTCTTGTCTATTTACTGGTAGGACCTGTAGGCCAAAACCAAGAAATTTAATAAGGAATTGCATGAATGGAATCTGAATTCATTTTAACTAAATGACTACATTACTCACTCCTATTATGGACAATAAACATCTCAATATCAGGTATAATGTTTTTATTTTTATTGCCTAGGAAAAGAAGTCAAGGTGATATTCAGTCAATACAGTACGAACCTGTTCAACAAGTTCCAGAGACAAATCAGGGCGACCCATATAGAAACAAAGCACTTGAGCCCTCTTGAGGGAGACCAGATCTCTTGGGAAGTCCTTAAGCAGCTGCAAATAGGTAATGAAATACCAATCATGAGATTAATGTGAAGCTCATATGCAAACTCAAGAAGATACTAAACGGATACATGATGACACGACCTACTAACCATCCTTTCTAGACAATCTTACAACATCCTTATAGTTTTAAACTAACATATTTTTTAAAATTATGCCAAAGTTCAACAAAATCAGATTCTAGTTGACATGTTATTTTCCAAGTAGTATCAGTTGTTGGCCTGAGACAAATTAGAGAATCATGGTCATGAGGATTCATATAGACGACCCCAACTTGATCTGGACTAATGCATAGTTGTTGTTGTATATGGTTCTGAAGATAGAATAATAGGAAGCCAAACTTTGACACCCTATGTTATATTGAACATACTAGCTACTAGAAACTACTACAACTATCAATAACCCGAAGAAGCTGGCAAGAACATTATAGCAGAACAATAAGATCAAAACAAAACATCCCATAAATAAAATGTCAGCAGAAATGAATAAAAGTAAACAAAACCAACCTTGGAGTGTAGCTCAACAGCCACATCATCATCTCTATTTGGTGAAATCAAACAATTGATTGTTTGAAAAACCATTTTCTCATACAAGCTAGCTTGTTCCTAAACATAATATTGACTAAACTTTAGTAAACCAAACTCACAAATACAATAATGTAAAAGGAAAATAACCAAACTATGATAACGAAAAGGTAATGAAAATTGTACAAGACAAGACTTGGCAGCTTCAAGAAGAGGCCTAGCACGTGAAGAATCAGCAGAGCAAAGGTAATGAGCAGCTAAAATATTGGCCAAAACACAATTTGGGTCCTTTTTTGGAGCTTCCAATATCACTGACCTCTCTCTTCCATAACTAAGTACCTGAAACTCAACAATCAAGTTTAAACACATCAAAATCATATCTTTTTAACTAATTTGTAATCAAAATCAAATCAAATCTTTATACCTATAAGTGATAAAAATCAAATCTTTTTAATCATCACTTTTACTTGGTAGTTTTCATTCAAAACTGTTTTTCTTGAGCAGATGGTCTATCAGAAACAGTCTCTCGACCTCTCGAAGTAGAGTTAATGTCTGCTGCACCTCACCCTCCCATACCCCACCTATGGGATTATATTAACTATGTTGTTGTAATAAAAATCAAGAAAATATAAAATTCACAAGTGGGGTTACGTACCTCGAGTGAGGTAGGAAGACTGTTTTTATAGACCATCGGCTCAAGAAAAGTATTTTTGAAAACAGTACTAAGAAAAACAAGAAAATATAAAAAGGGTACCTGATGATAATAAGAATTAATGGAAGAAATGCAAGAATCAGAAGTGGTATTCACTTGATAACCCCATTTGTCTAATTTGAATTCTTCCATCTTCTTAACTTTTTCTTTTATCTCTTTAAGCTTTGAAAATGGGGTAATTGGTTTTTTAGCCTTTTGAGTTTTTGAGGATTTCACATGAAAGAAAGATATAGTAAACGTGGAGGTGGGTTTTAGGAAATTGACAAAATAAGTTTAGGAAGTGTCACTAATGTACAAGAAAAGTTTTGCTGTCACAAATCACAATGTTGGTTTTTTGACTAGGATAGCTTTTGATTTTTATAAGTTTGTTGAGGGACAGCTGCAGATAACGCCTATATTCTATCCACTAATCTACACTAGTTTTAAGATGGGAAAGTATTTATTGATATCTTTTTGAAAGGAGAAGGAATGGATTTTTATGTGACCAATAGATGAAATTATGACAGCTCACTTGTATTTTTCTTTCCTTTTTTTACTTTCAGAAAATGATGTTTCGAATCAACTTGCGGTCAATCAGGATAAAGACAAAGTATAAGGTAGCTTGTTTGTGTTCTGGTCTTTTCCGATATCATCTTAAGCGGGTGTGCTTGGCCTTTATAGGAGTAGAGACTTGATGAAATAGATACCGTTCGAATCCTGCAACAATTACTTGCTTAATCTTAATTTTTGGGTTGATATCAAATCTCTAGGGTCTCCATATTTGAACTTCTTGATTTTGATGTTTTGATTTTCTATGATACGCTTTAACTTAAATTAGAAAGCTAAGTTGGCTACATGTTCTGCATCGTCTCGAGTAACTTTGTCGGTTAAAATATAGATAAATGTAAAAAAAAAAATATTTGGTGTATTTGTCTATGTTGATTGTTGAAGTTTGAACTCTAGTAGAGTTCTATGATTTTCATCCATGTCATTGGCGGTTAGGCCACGCCATCTTGTCTATTTTGAATTGCCATATTGAATCATTTGCAGTTAAGTTTTGGATGGCAAGGAAAGTGGGTATTAGTAATTCCCCTTCCATCAAAAATTATTGTTTCTACTTACTCCTTTTGGCTATGCCATGATGCCCAAGTAGACCATTTTATAAAGCTAAATCTTAGACACATATAATCTACTTGTGAAGATGCCAAGCTATCCGAGGTGGGGTTCCAATTGAGGTAAGTTAATGTTTTGTAATACTAGCAATTATCTGAATAATTAATAATTTCAAAGTTGATCAATATTTAGTGCACATTGAATCCTTAATTTTACTACTAGAAAACTCAAAACACCATGTTGATGTCTGAAGAAAATTCCAGTTGTATGGGGCAAAGTTTCAAGTATGAAAGAGGATAATATATGTACTTTTGAACCAACGACTGTCTTTTGATCTTATATTTTTGTATGTATGATCTTATTATACTATATTTCAATTTTTTTTTAATATTTACGTTGTTCGAACTAAAGCAATATGTTTAGCTAATTTGCCACCTTTGCATGCTAGAGATATGCAATTGATTCATCAAAAAGTTAAGCATATTGGCTTTACAATCTTGATCTTCATGAATTAAGCCATGTAAACAAGTTCCTCTTATATGACCATCAATAGGTACAGAGGGAGGGGGGGGGGGGATATAAGGCAAGATGCAGCAGAAAGTTGCTGATTTTACTACAAAGAGATTGTCTATAGGGCTATAGCAAACATGACTTTCCAGACAATCCTTATTATCCAAAAAAAAAAAAAAACCATGCCTTAATTTGTATTAGCAGCTTCTTTTTTGGCCAAATGTAACTTGAGTATCTCAACAAGTCTCTCAGGTTCCAAAAAGGCATCTTTAACAACTTTCTCTGCCAAGAACCTATCAGCCCATTTAAACAAGCCAGGGGTCTTTGTTACATCAAATATTTCAACTCCTAACATAATCTTTATTGCCTTAATCCAACCCAAAATGCACCCTAAGGCAATATCTATGTAACCAATATTGTCTCCACCAAAGAAAGCTTTCCCTTTGCTACACTTAACAAATGCCTCTTCTAGTGGCAGCAATGCTTCTATTACTTTCTCTTGCACCTCTACCTTTGCCTCATTTCCTTCTGCTTTTCCTAGTCCAGACATCAAAGGTAACCACTGCAAATTATTCATTAACTTTTGTTAGCTTGAGTGAGATAAGATTATGGTCAAAAACACCCCTATATTATGTGAAAGATCTTTAAGTTGATCCTTCATTATACTTTGGGGCAATTCAAATCTTTTTTGTTAGCAAATCATCTCGTACTTCCGAGCTTCACTATAGACCTCTAACCGAAGTATAACTAAAGATACTTTAAACTATAGTCAAGAGTAAATGGTAAATTTGAACCTTTTTCCTGAAGTATTTTGACACGTGAAATCCACTCAATCCACGCTAGTTTTTCATTAAGTTGGGGCAAATATAATATGATTTGCTAACAATAAAGATATGAATGACTTCAAAATATAACATATAGTAACATTACGTTTCGTATAGTAAATGGATAAATTTGAAGCTTTTTTTCATGAAACTTTGAAGAATCTTTTTTGACAAAGAGCAACAATAGATGAAACCAATACCTTGTCATCAATATAGGCAGCCCAAAACCTGGCAATGGCACGGTCATGAGGATCAGAAGGGAGAATTGAGGGGCCATTAATCCATGTCTCATCAATGTATTGGACAATGACTAAGGACTCACAGATAGGCTTGTCATCATGGATAAGGACTGGGATTTTCTTATGAACAGGGTTGGATTTAAGGAGAAGTTCACTTTTGTTGAACATGTCCTCTTGAATAAATTCATAGTCTACAGACTTAATATTGAGGGCAATTAGAACTCTACTTGCAAATGGACTTGCATATGTACCTAGCACCTTAACAGTACTTGCTTCCATTACTAAAAATATTCTTGATAATTACTATTAGTGGCTGCAAATGTAATGAAACAGACAACTAATCAAGTAGTTATATGCTCGAGCAACATAGCGATTCACGCTGAGGTTGGTATTATCAATGCCAAATACTTTGTTTAACTTGGCATATACTAATAACTTAGGTGGCATCACTAATGCTAAGTACTTGTTTAGCTAAGCATATACTAATAAGTTTAGCATACTTTAGAATACTAAGATGACTTTGATTATTGTTGTGAAACAAGGATAGCAATAGATTGTGACTGGTTTCTGAAAGTACTAAGATGACTTTGACATGGTCGCACACAATTTGCTAGCTGGCCCAAATGGCATATGGTGTTGGCAGATATAACATGCCTAGAAGCAAATCCAATTACAGATACATCATTTTTCATCTTGAGAATATAAAGAGAGACAAGAAAAATGAAGAATCATACGCTTGAATGGCTTTTTTGACATAATTCATAGATATTAAATTTCAAACCGGTAAAGTGAAAAGTAAACGAGTTCAATGGTAATAAGTTAAAAAATTTGACGCATCTAATTTAAATCTTGGATTTGCCTCCAAAGTGGCTGATGGATCACAATGCCATTCCAGCTTCCTTTGCTTTGGCTTGAAAAATCTTTTGATACTCTACAAGTTTCTCAGGCTCTGGCAATACATCTTTAACAGCTTCATCCAACCAAAATCTTTCAGCCCAGCCTACTAAGCCTGGAGTCTTGGCTTCATCAAGCATCTTGACATTGGCCATCATATCCACCAATCTTAGCCATGGTAAGTGACTCCCTAGTGCAATGTCAATGTAGCCGATGCTATCTCCACCAAAGAAAGCTTTCCCTTTGCTGCATTTCACAAATGCTTCCTCCAACAGAATCAACCCTTCAAATAACTTTTCTATCACTGATGCCCTTTCCTCAGCTTCTTTTGCATTTCTTAGCTGCATCATCAATGGGAACCACTGAAACAATATTCGATCACATTAACAATCAGTAAAAACAACAAGAATATTATAACAATAACAATTACGCCTCAATTCCAAAAAAACTGAAGTCCGCTATATGAATCCTCACTGACCATATTGCTCAATTTAAGCTCATATCTCACTCCAATATTATACAGATTAAAAGGCAATAAAACTTAAAAGAAAAACCTCAACAGACTATTAAGTCATAAATATGGAAAGATTAGACCTTGTCATCAATGTAGGCTGCCCAAAATCTGGCAATGGCACGATCGTGATGATCAGAAGGAAGGATGGAGCAAGTGTCATTCCAGACCTCATCTATGTATTGAATTATGACAAGTGGCTCACAAACGGGCTTGTTGGCATGAATGAGAACTGGAATCTTCTTGTGAACAGGGTTAGAGTTTAAAAGGAGCTCACTTTTGTTAAAGAAATCTTCTTGTATGAACTCATAGTTGATGCCCTTAAACTTGAGGGCAATTTGGACTCTTGCTGCTAAAGGGCTTGCCCATGTACCTAGTAGCTTCACATCACTTGCTTCTGCCATGGCCTGATTACAAGAACTAGTGCCTTGATATATGGAAGGATGAATTTTGACACAAGATGTACTAGAGTGGAGTGTACTATTTATTTGTGGCCTGCTTAAGTTGACCTGCAATGATCAATCTGGCAGGCTGATACTCCCTCCGTTCCACTTTAGATGAACCCATTTGACTTTGCACGGAGTTTAATAAAGAGAGAAGACTTTTGAAACTTGTGGTCTAAAATAAGTTATAGATATTTGTGTGGCTACAAATCATCTAGAGATGAGTAAAAGTGCAAATTTCTTTCCAAATTTAGAAAGAGGTCATTCTTTTTGAAACAGACTAAAAAGGAAATAGATTCATCCTTTTTGAAACGGAGGGAGTATATGCTAAGTATAATACACGTTTTAAAACTGCAGCTATTGCACATTGGGGCTAATGAAAGTCCATGATTATCTTATCCCAATGAAACCTTTCTAGGAATCTCATCATTTGTTTATCCATTATTTATACATTTTATAACTACATTATTGCAAATGGGGCTAAAAGAGACTGAATATACTATTTCTGTCATGTCTTTCTTGGAATCTTACCATTTTTTATAGAAATCCTTGTGTGGGCTGATGGCGCTTCGTAACGGCTTGTCTGGAGTCCAGCGGCTAGCTCTGAGCCCGCCGCTTTCTCAATTGGAAATGGAAACTAGCCTACTGAACGATTCACTATAGCAGGTGGAGATTCAAAAAGACTATAGAGTATAACAATATCTCATTTTGGTCTTTCTAAATCATCGAGTCTTTGCCTTCTAGTCCTTTCAGATTTGGCAAAAGCAAGTATATTGTCCAATTTGAACCGGAGTTCAGATGATATTTCCCTTCGGAAGAGTTCATTGTAACTTCAGTAAGTCATAAAGCTACATGCCATATTTATTATAATGTAGATCAACATGTATAAATCTCAAACAAGCAGAGAATGTTTAGTTCATTTCAAAGAACTTCTTTTATTCTCACTTTTTTACAAAGAAACACACCCTCCAGGCATATGGAGAGGGCATGAGGCACACTTTCCTCAACAAGCATAGGCAAAGAAATTAGCAACATTATTAATTTGAAGCAGCTTTCTTCATTTCCAGATATTTCTGATAAAGTACCACAAGTTTCTCAGGCTCTGGAATGAGATCCTTTACGACTTCGTCTGAGCAAAATCTCTCATCCCATTCTGCCAGGCTTGGCATCTTTGTTTGATCTAGTATCTTCATTCCATCTAGTATCTCTTGTACCTTCACCCTTGCTAGTAAACTCCCAAGGACAATGTCAAGGTAACCGATGCTATCTCCACCAAAGAAAGGTTTACCTTTGCTGATCTTGATAAAAGCTTCTTCCAGCAGCAAATTTCCTTCAGTTATCTTCTCCAGTACTGCTGCCTTTGCTTCTTTTCCTTCGGCGTTACTAAGCTCCAGAAACAATGGAAACCACTGCAACCATTAAGGGAGAGTTCTAGTACACAAACTGATTTCAAGAAATGGAAGGAGGGGGAGGGGGAGGGGGTGAGAAATGTTGATGAACTTAACTAGTCCAAACAATTTCAAGTTTGATTGTTACAAGTTCAATAGTTTCCTATAATAAGATGTGGGATCATTTATGAGATAATACTTACCTTTTGATCTATGTAGGCTGCCCAAAACCGAGACATGGCACGATCATAAGGATCAGAAGGAAGAATGGAGGGACTATTCGGCCAAGCTTCATTGATGTACTCAAGGATGACAAGTGATTCACAAATAGGCTTTTCATCATGGATTAGGACTGGGATTTTCTTGTAAACAGGGTTGGATTTGAGGAGCAGCTCACTTTTGTTTAACATATTTTCTTGTAATAACTCAAACTCAATAGACTTTACTTTGAGGGCCATTTCAACTCGGATCACGAAAGGGCTTGCCCATACTCCTAGAAGCTTTACATTACCTTCTGCCATGGTTAGCTTCCTCAATAACTAATATCAAAGAGATGACTAGTGAGCAAAGTAAAGCACTCTTATTATGGATATCAGTCAGCATTTGATGCTTCTTGGGAATAAGTATTAGTAGTATATTGCAAATTATGCCGGTTTGTCCTTGCTACCAAATAAACAATGTAGGTGGGAACAACATGCATGTGGTACAAGGCCTTTTCAAATTGATGAAAACCACTAAAAACATTTTTGACATATTTCTTGTTGTAAAGTAATCTTATGGGCCATAAATGGGGTGGGTGGTAGGAGGGTGGGGTTTGTTTATTTTTTCATTATGTTAAGTTAGCTTTATATTGTTGGAGCAATAGAGTATTACATTTTCACAGATGTTGCCAAATGTGATAGGTGCATTATACTTTGTACTCTAGCAAGGTGATAATGTAAAGATAATCTACTTGCAAGTTGCAGCAGATGAGCCAATTTTTACATGTTTTAAAGCTGCAAATTGTAGCAAACAAAGGTTAAAGAAAGACTATAATTACATTATTCCATTGAAGTCTTATCTGTATAGATATTTTAATAGATTTCAAAATTTTGTCTAAAGCTGATGAGCTAAAAAGGACTATCATTACATAGTTTCACTATGTCTTTCTAGGAATCTTGCCATTTTTATAGAAATTCCCTCATCTGCAACTATTGCAAGTGGATGTGTGTGTGTGTGATAAAAACCACTCAAACTGCAAACAAATGTTAAATCGTGAACCCAGCATTTCAAAATACAATGTGTTTAGTACTAAGAATCTTTGAATAAAGTTTAAATCGTGTATCCGTCTCTCTCTAGGAACAAAGCCTCTGTTCCCACGAAGGGTGCCTAAGCATTTTCCTTAATAAGTACAGTCAAAGAACAGCATTATTAATTTGAAGTAGCTTTCTTCATCTCCTCATACTTCCTAAATATTCCCACAAATTTCTCAGGTTCTGGATTGATATCCTTTACAACTTAGTCAGAACAGTATCTCTCAAGAAATTAACAATCTCCTTCAGGGGTTTGATCAAGTTCCAAACATGTTCGTTTTAAAAGATAAAAGAACAATCTTATTTAGTCCATTTATAAGAGTGAAAGTCATTCAAGTACATTCATTGAAGCAGGATCAAGATTCTCTCAAGTTTCTATATACTATATTGAATCCTTAATTTGAGTTTGAAGCAGCTTTTAGTTTCTCAAACATCTTGAAACCTTCAGCAAGTTTCTCAGATTCTGGGATGAAATCCTTCACTGCTTTGTTTGCACAAAATCTTTCAGACCATGCCACTAATTGAGGAATCTTGGTTTCATCAAATATTTTTGTGGAAGTCAAAATCTCTTCAGCTTTAAGCCATCCCAATAAGCTCCCAAGAACAATGTCAAGGTAACCAATGCTATCTCCACCAAAGAAACATTTGCCTTTGCTACAATTGATGAAAGCTTCTTCTAGCAGCATAGTCCCTTCAACCACTTTGTTTCTCACTGCTGCCTTTGCTTCTTCTCCTTCTGCCTTCCTATACTCTGCTGTTAAAGGAAACCACTGCATACAACTTCCTTATTTTAGAATGTTAGATAATTAAAAACATGAAAAGCAGACTCCATTAAAATCTCCACAGGGCTCTGGTCTAGTGGTAATAGCGCAACGTTTGATGTGTGTGAGATGCAAGTTCAGCGCACATTACGAGTTTTAATCGCGCCGTAGACAAAAGCCTCGTATTTAGGTGGATAAGGGAAGATAGAAGAGATTATTATCCACTAAGTTTCGAACCGTGTGCCAACTTGCCCTGAGATTTCTCAGTTACAAAAAAACGGAATCCTTGAAAACATGGCAAAATCAGCTAAACTGGACTCAAATAGCAAAAACCAGGAAAAAGGGGGGAAGAAAAGAAAGAAAAGGAAATAAAAAAGAGGCCTATAGTATGAAGAAAATCAGGTAAACTGCAGATCAAAACCTCTGATGGGAAGTTGCAAAATCCTTCAAAACGTGGCAAGAAAAGGGAAGCAAAGAGAGGCTGATTGTACAATTAAAAACTTACCTTTTCATCAATATAGGCTGCCCAAAACCGGGCAATGGCACGATCATAAGGATCAAAAGGAAGAACGGAGGGACGATTAGTCCAAGTTTCATCGATGTATTGTACGATGAGAAGAGACTCACAGATAATCTTTTCAGCATGGAGGAGAACAGGGACTTTCTTGCTAACAGGGTTTGATTTAAGTAGAAGCTCACTTTTCTTGAAAGGATTCTCTTCAATGAATTCATGGTCGATGGACTTCAAGTTAAGTGCCATTTGAGCACGATTCACAAATGGACATCCATTTCTGCCCAGAAGCTTCACATTACTGGTTGCCATAGCCAAATCAAGAACTAGAGTCAAGCAAATTAGCACAGAATGAGGCACTCTTATATGAGCCTCATGCTTGTGGACAGTTTTGAAGTTTAATAAGCCCCCTTAGACCTCATCAGACAAAAAATATAGGAATTAACAAGAATCTCTTGCTGGAAGAAAACAATATTAAGCATCTAGTGCTTACAAAGTTATCATAAAGACGGCAAACTGTATTTACATGTCATGAATCTAGTTCCTTTCCATCCTTACCAATTTTGGCTTATATTTTTTCATAACTTTAGTGACTCACAAGATGAATGGTATCTGAATCTTCAACTATAGTTGCATAAAAACTACTCCTAGTTTATAGCACACATAATAAAGTCACCTTTACCAGCACCACAACAGTTAATTCCTTCACCTAACTTATGGTGGCAACCATAAGCTAATATATTGCTTGGAGTCTTCCATTTACTAAAAATGTACAGATGAAAGTTCATGCTACTCACAGAGATGACTTCCTGGGATAATCTGAAACTAAGTTAACGTTCTATGCTAATTAAGGCGCAAAAGCAGAAACAAACATCAAATAGACACCATTTAGAACTAACAAATACTAGATCTTGGCTTCATGTACTCATTACTGAATAGTTTATTACACAGGGTAATTTTGGCCCTTTGCAAAGACCAAATGTTGTTCTCATATATTGTCTTGTCTAAAGATTGAAAATAGCAACCAAGATTTCATAGTCTGAACACATCCTAAAAGAAGAAGATCATAAAAATTTAGCTAGATGCTTGGGCTCTAATTTTGGCCATAATGACCTTAGCAGCCTCAGCGAGCTTATCAGTTTCAGGCATGACATCTTTGACAGCACTATCAGCACAAAAGTCTTCGGCCCATTTGTATAAACCTGGAGTCTTGGCTTCATCAAGCAGCTTTACACTGTTCAGCTTCTCAGTTACCCTCAACCAACCCAAGAAACAACCAAGGGCAATGTCCAAGTATCCGATTTTGTCTCCACCAAAGAACTTTTTGCCTTTGCTGCAATTCTTGAAGGCATCTTCCAACAACACTAGACCTTCGATTACTGACTCTACTGCTGCCTTCTTGGCATCCTCTCCTTGTGCTGCTGCTATGCCACGCATTGATGGAAACCACTGCAGCGTCAATTAAAACGTCAGTAATACTTCAAGAGGCAGATCCAGATTCCAGAATTAATATATGATGGATTCCACCAATAAGTTCTTACCATTGGATCCATTACACTTTCGAAGTTATGCAATCATAATATAATAGTTGTTACAATTTCAGTAATTTTCCGCATGTATATTTATTTTGTGTGTCAAAAGTACTAAGTTCAGTTGAATATATAAGCCTATATCTAAATGAAATGCAAAATACTACTACAAATGCTCCTTGTCAAATTGATTTTTTTGTTCTTTGACAAAATGTATACTGATGTGGTACATAAATCACTAACATGCCACTAGATGCAACTAAATTTTACTGCTTTTTCTCATTACAGTGTGACTACTAGCTACTCCCTCCGTTCCACTTTAGATGAACCCATTTGACTTTGCACGGAGTTTAATAAAGTGAGAAGACTTTTGAAACTTGTGGTCTAAAATAAGTCATAGATATTTGTGTGGCTACAAATCATCTAGGGATGAGTAAAAGTGTATATTTCTTTCCAAATTTAGAAAGAGATCATTCTTTTTGGAACAGACTAAAAAGGAAATAGGTTCATCTTTTTTAAACGGAGGGAGTAATGCATCTGACAGTTTCAAATGAGGTATAATAAGACTACTAGTACAACGAAACTGTGATCGGTAAAGGAATAATCTTTTTCTTTTCCTCGTTACACATTTTGTCTAAAAGCTTAAACTATTATTCCATTCGTTTCAAAAAAGATGAACCATTTAACTTTGCACTGAGTTTAATAAAGAAGGAAAGACTTTTGAAACTCGTTGTCTAAAATAAGTCATAGATCTATGTGTGACTACAAATCATTTCATTAAAGGTAAACGTGACAGTTTATTTTCAAATTTTGAAAAAGATTATTCTTTTTTAAACGGACTAAAAAGAACATAGATTCATCATTTTTTAAACGGAGAGAGTAGTACTTGCTAAGATTACACTGTTATTTACTTAGCTATGTCTTCAACATTTATCAGGTTAATTGTCCGAGAGACACCACTAATCATACACTAAACAAAGAATAGAAATCTCAATTAATCAAAAGTATAATCAAGAAACCGAAAACTAATCATACCTTATCATCAATATAAGTGGCCCAAAAGCGAGCAATGGCACGATCATAAGGATCAGAGGGAAGAATAGAAGGGCCATTAGTCCAAGACTCATCAATATACTGAACAATAATAAGAGATTCAGAAACTGGCTTTCCATCATGAATAAGAACTGGAATTTTCTTGTAAACTGGATTGGATTTAAGAAGTAGTTCACTTTTAGAACCAAATTGTTCTTCCAAGAATTCATAGTCTACAGATTTTACGTTAAGTGCTATTCTTGGTCGCATAACATATGGACTAGGCCATGCACCTAATACTTTCACATCATTTTTAGCCATGATCAAAACAGAACCTGTAGTAGAAAATGTAATTCAGTGAGAGGAAATTAAAGAAGCTAATATGGTATTTTTGTAGAATTTAGTTAAGCGTTTGAGATATAAATAGCACTGGCTTGATGTATGGTGTTAAGTGTAGGACTGTGTAGTTGGTACAGTATGTGAACTCGAATTTTGTTCTACTAATTAAGAGAGTTGTCACTTGTCAGCTCGACCTGCATGAATGCGGAATAAATTGCGCACATAATTATTCATTTAGATCCATCTCCTTTTATTTGTTTCATTTATATTAATATATTCCTTAAGAAAATATTAATAAGGATGTACTTTTTACTATTTTACCCACCATATTATTTCTTATTCAATAAAATGTTAACTCTTATTTTTATTTTCAAGATCAATTAATAGTATGGACAAAATAGAAAAAAGATAGTCAATTTTGCATTGAATTTCTAAATAGACAAATAATTTGAGACGACTGTTTATAGTAAGGAGTACAAATAAAACAAGATGGATTGAGTAATATTAATATGTGGATTAGCTGTATTTTGAAGTTACGTGTTCGAACTTTAATGCAAATTAAAATTTAAGTAGAGAAAAGTAAGTTAACAAATTTACTATTCATAGAAATTTAAACGGTGTATTGATGACTCGGGAAATTTTTGAATTACTTATTACTCCCTCCGATCCATTTTATTTTATTTTTTAGTATATTTTTTTTGTCCACAATATTTGATCTTTTCGGAAATCAAGACACAATTTTACAATATCACCATTTGCTAATAAATGATTTTAAACAAAATGATAAGTAATAATAGCTTGAATAAGGGCTAATATAGTCAATTATATTGCTACTTAATGCTAAAAAAATAGTTTTCTTAATATGCGTAAAAATACCTAAAAAAATCAAATAATATGGACCAGACGGAGTTAGGAAAAAAGAGAGTTGGCACTGTGTGTGGTTAAGAGCATTAAAAGATGTAGGTAGGACGTAAGTGGTAAAAGTGGACCTATTGGCTTTAATTTCTGGAAACTGCATGAATTTCCCCAAAGATATTTAAGTCTAAAGTTACTCCATCCGTCTCATTGTACTTGACATTTTCAATTTTTTTATCGTTATTAAAAAAATTATTAAATATAGTGTATATTTTACTATCTTATTCATATTTAATATTTGATTATTAATTTTTTTTAGAATTCTTTTAATTATTAAGGGTATAATTAAAAATAATAGATAAAAACGGTCTTGAAATTATAAAGTATCAACTAATTTAGAATAAATGATTATTGCTAAAGTATCAAGGACGAAAGTAATAGTTACGTTCTTGACCATGCAAATTGTAAGAGCTTCCTACTTTTCACTAGGGTATATTTTGAATTCGTCAAGATCATCACCACAATAATAGTTAGTACGTCTTAATTACAAATAATGTATTAATTAATTATATATATCTTAATTATTTTTGTAGCTTAAGTTAAATTCTCCTCAATTCTATATTATATGAAATAATCAGTAGAAGTTCTTTTTAGATCTTCTATTAATAATTTTTTAGCAGGACTAATGACCCCTAGAAGATATACTTAGATTAATGTATTACTAATAGCATCGCTCTCTTTTCCTTTTTTTTTTTTTTTAAAAAAAACTTCTTAACGAAATCAATTTTCACAAAACTATATCGAGTTAAACATGTATTCGAGAAAAGAACATAAGCAGAAATATTTCCAATGTGAACGGTAAGCATAATGCATTTAGTTTTTGTTGATAAAGGAGCATTTTCTTCTTATCTATACGAAATTAAATTATCATCACCTACTTTATTACTCCTTCCGTTTATGTTTACTTGTCCATTTTCAGCTTTTCACTTCCACCAAGAAAAAATAAGAAAACTTAAACTTGACAAATATATTCTTATTAATTATACTTGAAAAGTATAAGGTATTTAATTGGGAAGGGATTTTGAAAAGTACAAGGTATTTAACATCAAGGGTAAATTAGGAAGAATATAGCCAATTTTATCTTGAATTGCTAAAAGAACAAATAAACTTAGAATTTAACTTTAATGAATCTGGACAAGTAAACATAAACGGGGAGTACATGGTCAAGGAGTCGATATTGAGCAATTTAATGCTGAAAGAAAGTCAGAAGACGGAAACCTCATGATTTATTGAATTGTGGAAAATGGAGGTTGTTAAGTTCCATGGCCAAGAACTCACCACGTTAGCTTTTGAAACTTGTTCAATTAATCCACTATGTATGTGTGGGGGGCTTTATTTTGAAAAAAAAAAAAAAAAAAAAGTTTCTAGTCGCGTTCATTGATCTCCATCGAAAGAATAGCTCAAAACTTTCAAAGAATAAGTCTCTATTCAATAAAATTGGATCTTGGATATAAGAAAAAAGTAAAGAAATAAATCGATATTGCCGCACAGAAAATACTTCTATGTGCACTATGATTATAGCAAATTAATCAAACTTAACCATAAGTAAATTGCAGTCATTAAGTTATGGAAATCTATACAATCAGATCTCTTCATAAGGTCGTTAATTCGAATATTGTTTAGTTGTCATATGATTATGTTATTATAAAAGGCATATATCATAATATATAACATGATAAATCTATTTCATAAAAGCTTAGTAACTGCGTTAGACTAGTGTTTATAGCCTATTTTGTTCAACTTGGATCATCTAGACTAGTGTTTTATGGCCTAATTGTGATTTACAAAAATTGGACAATTCTGGTGCCCCATCATAAATTTGGCCCTGGTCTGGTGGTAGCCATTAACTTTTCTTGACATGGACCATTTGGTACTTTTATTACAGGGTCAAAACTGAAACAGAAAAGTCAAGTCTGCCTATTTTGCGCAAGAACTTCAATTTAGTTCAGCTTGGATCATCTGAGAGGCATCCCATTATTTAGATTGGGCTATTCGATAAATGTCCGTAAAATGTGCATAAAATGACATCATCATATCATGGGTGATCTTGAAATTTTGGCTGGCTAAACAAGATCCCAAAAAAATGGTTTTTGTTGCCTATTTTGCATATGTTTTAGTTATATCATCAAACTTTATACTTGAGGAGCAACAAATGTCATTTTTAAAGATTTTTTTAGCAGGAACAAAACTTCAAGACTACCCCTTATAAAGGTATTTTTTGTAAATCACCCGAAATGTCCAGCCTTCTCTTTATTGTGAAAATTTTCCAGTATTACTTAAGTTGAATTCTTTATTTAACTCCAAACTAGTTCATAACAAATTTTGTAGCCTTATACAAATGAATGAAGCAAGTAAGAAGTATGTAATGTTATCATTGGAATATGTAGCATTATATGTAAGGTTAAAAAAGGTTGTAATATGCTCGCCCATCATTTATCATGTAATCCTATTAAATTAATTACTGCATTTTATGAGTAAATCATGTTCAAACATGTTTCAAACTCTTTGACATGTACGTTTAATTTTCATGCATATTAGATTTTATAACGGCCTATACTAATTTTCCTTGTTACAATATGTATCTTTTCATTAAATCTTTAGAAGGTTCTTTGACTTCTTCCTCGTTCCTCTTAGGTTAACAGACAACGATAATGAACTACTTTTCAGATAAGCGAGTTTAACTTAGGAAAAAAGATAATGGATCTAAGTAACACCATATTTGTCTAAGAACTTGGATAAATTCCCATACTATATATGGGACTTTCATCTACAAAAGACAATGAATGATTTAATTATTACAAATTATTTAATCGACTTAATTAATTATTCTGAGAGTAATTTAACAAGCAGCACATCAGATTGAATACTACCTTCTCTGCCCCAAAATGAATCTTTGGGTTTGACTTGGTGTGGAAATTAAGAAAATAGAGAAGACTTTTGAATCTTGTAGTTTAAAATTAAAGTTGTGTGTAATGTGGGCTAGCACCTTTAAATCTTGTAGTCCAAAACAAATCTTGGAATTAAAGAGTTATCAAATATCGAAAAAAATACTCTTTTTGAGACAAACTAAAAAGGAAAGGTAGACACTAGACACTCATTTTAACACGGGAGGAGTACTTATTTTCAAGAATAGTTACTTCAGACTAGATGAGTAGAGGCTTACAATGATGTGGTAATCACATGGTCGGACATTTGGAATAGAATTAGTTTAGAGTTGTGATTTGGTCGGGACAAGACTCATAGTTTATGGGAGGACAAACGTGAGTTTAATATTAAGTAATATGATATTGATCAGTTTGTTAATATTAAAAATATACCTTGCTAGAGATCCCCTTGTTAGTTGCATTGATTGTTTAAGCATCTGGGATAATGATATCTATTTAATTAGTATTGGAAAGAATATGATCATGTGACAAAGTGACCATCATTAATGTCCTTTATAGTATTTCCTTTGTTTCTTGATGATTATAGACCAAGTTGTGGTTGGTATGTTGTAAAATGATATTTTAGCTAATATTTTCATGAAAATGACTCATGTAAATATATATATATGTCAGTCCAGAACAATCTATTTAAATTGCTGGAAATATCTTTTTGAATTGTTAAAAGCCAGTGGCGATTGTCATGTAGAGAGGCAATTAAAAAGAGTTGTATTCAAATTAACTGTGATTAGTTTACTTGATAATTTAATTTTGTTCTCCTCCTTTTGTCACAATTCATAGGTACATTCTAATGAGAAGTCATGTTAGTTCCTAAAATTTCAACTTTTTGTTACAATAAGTTTTCCCACTCAACATTATTTCAAACCTAAATTATGAGAATTCATTAATAATGGGCTAACTTATATTCGGCTGTCAACTTACTGCAACCTCTCCAACCCGTCAATCTTTAGAGTTGCATTTATGCCTTTGCTTTTGGTTGGAAGTTCAGAAACTGTCTTCTTATTCGAATTTCAGAACAACAATTAGAGGAAAGTGAAAACACATCCACAACGAGAGTTATTTAAAAAAAAAAGTAAAATATAGCCAAAAATAAGGTGAAACAAAATTATTAGTAGTTGGCATGAAAAATGATAAATCGTTTACACGAAACGAAAGTGATCACTTTTCAACCAATATTAATAATAGTGTAAGTACACTAAAAGTTTCACCAAGATAAATACTTAAGAAGTTAAATTTTCAGTGGCTTCCACTATTACCACCTTTTTATAGTAGGTATATAGGGTGACTTGGCTAAAAGACCTCTGCAATGAAGGAAATAGAGGGAATAACCCTCAAGTCTTAAAAATTGGGTGTATAACCCTTTAATTGCTTAATGACCATTTAACACTAATGATCTTATCCAAGTTCTCTAGTCTCAAACCCCCAGCCCCCAAGTTACAAAAACTACACTTTGGTCTACTATATAAACAATTATTATTTACCTAAAATAGCAAAAAAACAATTAAATCTTCCCACCAAAATCCCTAGACCCCCAGCTGCCTTCTTCTTCCCTCCAAGCTTTCCCGCCCAGAACCACCTGCGCCTTCAATGGCTGTTTGAGCTTCGTTTTTTGCTCCATTTTTCCCATCAAGAACTGCGTCATCTCGATCTATAACTGTTTTATCTTTTGGAACCCGTTTTTCTTGAAATTTCTTGTTGCGGCTGTAACGTTTCGATGCGAGTAATGTGGATGGAAATCTGAGGTGAATTGGTCTGGGCTTCCGTCTTTGCACATACATCCTTTCATTTCTTCAACTGGTAAGAAGTTCAAGCTGTTTTTTATTCGTTCGCCATTGTTGCAGAACTGCTGCATTATTTCATCGACCATCGACCACATTCGGTTGATCATCGACTTCGTTGAAGTAGATGGGGGGTTTCGTAGTAGTAGGTGCTGACTTTATGGGTGAATGGATTGAGACCCCAAAATGCTGGAATTGGCAATCTAGGACAAAGACAACAATCCCTATTGCATTAAATCTGGAATGTACCTACGATCAGTTAATTGACCAATTAATCGATCGCGGCAACTTAACGTGCCATCGCAGCGAGGTTTCAATTAGCTATGTTTTTAGTGCTGCTCCTACGAGGGGTAAGGTGGCTCCTTCTTTTATAAGAAATGATAATGATTTGCATATCTATATGCTCGATGTTGGAAATAATGGTAGCAGGCCTATTTTAAAGATATTTGTTGGCGAGAGCTCTCAAGCAGGCTCAAATGCTGCCACTAATGGTGCAGCTGATTCTGCAAGACCACCACGACCACCACTATTCAATGAGAGTACGGGTGATCATGGCAGTGATGCTGGAGTTGGTGAAACTGCTGGTGATATGGATAGTGAAGAAGAAAATGCTATTGAAGATCCAGAGGTTGGAGAACCCGCTGTAAATGGGAGCAACTGTGTTGCCGAATCTGCTCCCACTCAAGGCAGCAACTTGGGTGATGTGGTTGATGATTGCACAGGTTTTCATACTGGGAAAACCTTCGATACCAAGAAGAGCCTGGTTGTGGCTTTGAAGATGGGTTCAATGAAGAAGCCATTCACATTCAAAACAAAGAAGAGTACTAAATCCCTGTATGTCGTGGCATGTGTAGAAGGGCGCTGCAGGTGGATGGTGCGCGCCATGAAGTATGTTAATTCCAACAGGTTTGTGATCACCAAATACTTTAAAGAGCACACATGTGGGGTGCAACATCTACCAAGCCATCATCCACATGCTTCAGCGGATGTCATCGGAGAATATTTCAAGAACAGGTTTATTGAAGGCAAAGGGTTGACGACAAAAGATATCAAGAGCGCTTTGGATCAACAACTGAATAGTAAGGTAAGTTATTGGAAGTGCTGGAAAGGAAGAGAAATTGCAAAGGCTTTAGTTAGGGGCAGTCCGGAGCACAGTTACGCAATTTTAGATGCGTACAGTTTTGTGTTGGAAAGCCTAAATCCTGGCAGCAAGACTGGGTTAAGGGTTGATGAACAGGGGAGGTTCAAGTATTTTTTTGTAGCTTACGGAGCTTGGGTTAGAGGGTTTACATATATGAGGAAGGTGATATCAGTCGATGGGACACATTTATCGTCCACCTACGGCGGTGTTTTATTGACGGCTGTCGCGCAGGACACGGAGAACCACATTTATCCATTGGCTTTCTGTGTGGTAGACAAGGAGTGCGATAGCTCATGGCAATTCTTTTTTGAACAGCTGGCTCACGTAGTCCCCAATACACCGGACCTGTGCATAATTTCCGATCGCGCCAAGGCCATAGCAAATGGGATTAGAAGGGTGTATACCTTAGCATCTCATGGCTGTTGCACCAAGCACCTTGCTGAGAACATGCGCGTAAGGTTCAAGTGTGGATCATTTTTGAAGGATTATTACACCGCTGCGAAGGCGTACCGTTTTGAAGTGTTCAGCGATGCTTTTAACCAGCTCGCGTCAAAATGCCCTGCTGCAGCTGCTTGTCTTAAGGATGAAGTGGGCTTCCATAAGTGGACGAGAGCATTTTTTCCAGGAAACAGGTATGATGTAATGACGACAAACCTTTCCGAGTCCCTCAACGCAATGTTCAAGGACGAGAGAGAATACCCCATCCTGGGACTGTGCAATGCTATTACTCGCAGGTTTACTGACAAGTTCAATGAGAGGCGTGAGGAGATGAAGAAACACAACACCATTTTGGTGCCCAGTGCTGAAACAAAATTGAATCAGAATATGCTTGAAGGAAACAAATTGATTGCTTATCATGCAGGCGGGAGCGTGGAAGTACCGAAGTACACTGTGGTTGGAGATGGCCTATCCCACACTGTCAATCTTCATTTCAGAACGTGTACATGCAGGGAGTTTGACCTGGACAAGATACCATGCAAGCATGCGTTTGCAGTGTTGAGGATAAGGTATGGAGATGAATATGGTGCTAGCGCGTACCATTACACTTGTCCATTTTATAGGCTTCAGACTTACATGTGTGCGTATGAAGAAAATGTTTATCCAATGCCACCGGAGCAAGAATGGATGGTTCCTCCAGAGGTAGTTCATAGAAGAATTCTTCCGCCGATGGTCGATCCCAAAAAGGGTAGAAGGAGAATTAATCGTTTTCCCTCAGTTGGTGAAACTTTTTTCTCAAGGAAGAGGCAAAATAGATGTTCAAACTGCAAGAGAAGTGGCCATAAGAGGACAACCTGCCCTGCTTTGGTACGAGGTTGATAATCAACCTTGCAATTTTGATTTGGTGTATTAGCTTAAGTTCTTCATATTTGGTGTGTTTAAGTAGTGTTAGATGTGGTTGTCTTAATTTGGTACTGTGTTATTTGTTGGAACAATTTGAACTGATTGTAATAGTTTCGTTACTGTATTTTATTTCTATTTTAAGTGTCTTGTTTAAGAATGACTATTATTTGAGTTCAGCAAATGCTGGACATGCTTACAACCAGTTGAGTATTTACAATTTCGATTAATAGACATTATATGGGTTGATTATTGAAAAAAAAAATAACGTAGATTAATTGACCCAATGCAGTTGATAAAGTGATTGAACTCATTTAATAGACGCGTGCGCCCCGTCATTGAAAGCAGCCGGAATTGGGTTAAACGAAGTGGCAGTTCATAATTGCCACTTGAAACGATGAGACTCGAAGTGGCTGTTCATAATTGCCACCTGAAACGATGAGACTTTTCTTTTTCTGGGAACACCAAAGGTTGCATCGATTTGGAGCCTATAAATAGAGGCATTAGATCCAACAATCCACAACACAACTCAAGAATCACTCTCATCTTATAATGGCAAGAGCTCCAGGAAGTGCCACCAGAAACAACAACAATGGCAATGTCACTCTCAGGAACAACGACCCAGAGGTGCTGCTGATCCGTGCTGACCTAGACAGGCTTATCCGCCTCCTGTGTGAAGATCGCAGGAGGCAGGAGATGAACATCCGCCGTACGGCTAGGATGTTGAGGGTGCTCATGGAACGAGCAGGGGAGGATCTGGACAACTACATCACCCCTCCCCCCTCCCCTCGTAATAATTAGTTTTTTTTTAAAAATTTTTAAATGTAAAAAGAAAAGAGTTTTCATTATGATTGCTCTTTTCTTTAAAAATATTATATATGAAAATGGCCCCCTGGGTTATTATTAACTCTGATTGTGCATTTAATTTCTCGTTCAGTTTCCCGCTCCCCCATTTTTTTTTGCGTATTCTTGATGAACAGTCCATACTCCATTTTGGTGTATAATCAACCAACACCAAGTAGATAAATCGATAGATAGGTTCGCAAAAATGGAAATAATCAGAATATGAGAAAAAACAAAAATATAAATAGAAAAAGATAAAAGTAAAATAATAAATTACGATAATATTTAATTAATAGAAAAAGTGAAATTTACTGGAAAATGTAAATAAAATAAAAATTAAGTAACACGAAAAATATTTAAGTCAATGGGAGAATTTCCTGAAAAAGGGAAACGTATCAGAAAAATAAAAAGTCGGGACTTGACTGGACAAAGGCAATCGACTATTAACCAACTGTCCGTACTCCATTTGGTGTATAATCAACCAACACCAAGTAGATAAATCGATAGATATGTTCGCAAAAATGGAATAATCAGAAAATGACCAAAAACAAAAATATAAATAGAAAAAGATAAAAGTAAAGTAATAAATTACGATAATAATATTTACTGGAAAATGTAAATAAAATAAATATTAAGTAATACGAAAAATATTTAAGTAATGGCAGAATTTTCTGAAGTCGGGACTTGACTGGACAAAGGTAATCGACTATTAACCAAATCAACCGCGAAAGGGTTGATTATCGACCTAGTGTAATTTCAAATAAAATCAAAAAAATCATGACTAAAATGTGTTGTTACACCATATGTGATGGTATATGGACCTCATTTGAGTATTATTGACCAACTTAGTACATTATAACAACTCATTGATGCCTACAAGGGAAAATCTCATGTATATATAAGCCTACTATGTCTATTCTTGTTAAGCAATGCCTTAGTGTTATGACTCATATGTGTTGTTACACCATATGTGATGGTATATGGACCCCATTTGAGTATTATTGACCAATTTAGTACATTATAACAACTCCTTGATGCCTACAAGGGAAAATCTCATGTATATATAAGCCTACTATGTCTATTCTTGTTAAGCAATGCCTTAGTGTTATGACTCATATGTGTTGTTACACCATATGTGATGGTATATGGACCCCATTTGAGTATTATTGACCAACTTAGTACATTATAACAACTCACTGATGCCTACAAGGGAAAATCTCATGTATATATAAGCCTACTATGTCTATTCTTGTTAAGCAATGCCTTAGTGTTATGACTCATATGTGTTGTTACACCATATGTGATGGTATATGGACCCCATTTGAGTATTATTGACCAACTTAGTACATTATAACAACTCATTGATGCCTACAAGGGAAAATCTCATGTATATATAAGCCTACTATGTCTATTCTTGTTAAGCAATGCCTTAGTGTTATGACTCATATGTGTTGTTACACCATATGTGATGGTATATGGACCCCATTTGAGTATTATTGACCAATTTAGTACATTATAACAACTCCTTGATGCCTACAAGGGAAAATCTCATGTATATATAAGCCTACTATGTCTATTCTTGTTAAGCAATGCCTTAGTGTTATGACTCATATGTGTTGTTACACCATATGTGATGGTATATGGACCCCATTTGAGTATTATTGACCAACTTAGTACATTATAACAACTCATTGATGCCTACAAGGGAAAATCTCATGTATATATAAGCCCACTATGTCTATTCTTGTTAAGCCTACTAATTTCTATTCTTGGATTCAAGAATAATTCCATATGTTAATTTTCAAGATACAAAGTTGATTATCGACCACTATATGTCGATTATCCCTAAACCCAAACCCCCAACCCCAAATTCCCAAACCCCGAACCCAAACACGGAACACGTCACGCCCCTGGTCACGCGGCTTAGGTAAAAGTCAAAAAGTTTGAGCGGAAAATGGAGCCCAAATTTCCCGCCTCACTTAAACATTAACTTTAATATTTTAAAACAAATCCCCAAATATATAAAAGCTGATTTAACGATTCCCCAAACAATTTCTAGAGAACCCCAATAATTTCCCCCAATTTCTAACCTAACCCACCCAATTCTTCAAAACCTTCTCTTTCACGACCCCTCTTTCACCAGCTGAAAAATCAAACAACTCAAAGAACATCATGAGTGAAGATTCGTCCAGCTCCATCGTAGCAGCGGAAGCCGATATCTGTTTCTGCGGCAAAAGCACGAAGCTTAGGACATCCCGCACTAATACAAACCCTGGCCGCAAATTTTGGAGTTGTAAAACTCCAAAGGTGTGTTACTCATACATTATAGTTCTGTTTTTGTTTTTGATTATTTGTTAATGTACTGAATTTTTCTTGGGTTTTGTTAAATAATGCAGTCAAGTGGTGGGTGCGACTACTTTCGGTGGTTTGATGGTGGACCACTGCCTGTAGCAGCATCGAGTGTGATTGGGAATCTGGTTAGAAAGCTTAAGGATACCGAAGACAACTGTGTTTTACTGAGACAACTACTGAGTGAATGTGAAGAGCAGAATAGTTTTCTGAAAATCATGCTGAGGGATGCTGAAATGAAGTTGAAAGAAGCTGAGAAGAAGAAGGAAGAAGCTGAGCAGAAGAGTCATCGACTGAAGGTGTTGATTAAGTCGATGGTTGCTGGTTGTGTTATCTGCTCCGTTTTTAAATGGATCTCCTATTAGTTCGCTTCTTTTAGTATGTGTATTATTTTGACACTGTGTAAATTTTGTTCATAATCCGGATATGTGTATTATTATTTTGACGCAGTGTAAACATAAGGTCAATCGTTTGGCCGTTTTTGTATAAAGGCCAATACCTTGGCCGTTTTTGTATAAAGGCCAATAACTTGGCTGTTTTTGTATAAACTTAAGGCCAATAATTTGGCTGTTTTTGTATAAAAGCATGGATATTGTAATGTAGTCGGGAAAGCTCTGTTTTGTTTTTTTGTTATAAAAGCTTCTTTATTGTTTGAGTTGCGAGCACATAAGGAGAAACATGTTATCAGTGGCAAACCATAATTGAAAGATCGAACAATGAATGAAATGAGTTCTCTCCTAACAAGTACCCTGCATTAATAAACCCACAGTTCATGTCCAAAAACAAGGTCAGCCACCATACACTTGTCTATGACTAACCAGGAGATAACCAGAGATAACCATAATAGAATATACTAGACTGTCATCAATAGAATATGCCTTAACAAACTTAAAGTTAACCATCAACTACTGTCATAAACTACTAGTTCAACATTCAACTTATACAAAACCAGGAAACCAATCATTAATACTGAACCCGTCAAACATTATCTGTTCCAATATTCTCTGAAGGAAACTGAACATTCAGACTTGCAAGAACTTCATTCAGAGCAACATTAGCTTCATCCACATGCAATGCCGCCTGTGTCTCGCGATTTTCTTCAACAGTCTCTTCATTTCTAGCTTCCTCATCAATCTCTGCATTGTCTCCTTCTTCAGACATCTCTTTATCGACCTCATCAACTTGAGCTTCATTTCTGGCTTCTGCAGCATCTGCAGTCATCTCTTCATCTGCTCCATGAACTTGAGCATCATGGAAAACCTCTTCTTCTTCATCGACTGCTGCAGCTGCTTCTCTCACATCTTCATTCTTCTCTTCATCATTATTCCCTTCATCCTCTTCTTCTTCATCGACTGCTGCAACTGCTTCTCTCACATCTTCATTCTTCTCTTCATCATTATTCCCTTCATGCTCTTCTTCTTCATCGACTGCTGCAGCTGCTTCTCTCACATCTTCATTCTTCTCTTCATCATTATTCCCTTCATTCACTACAACTAAAAGGAAACACTTAGAAACTGACAAAAATAATCAAATTATCATTAAAATGAAGATAGATACCTTTCTTTTTCCTCTTCACAAGCTTCCTTTGCTTGAACAGCTTCCTCTTCATCAAGTTCCTGGACTTTGTTTTCCTTTCACTGTTCACCTTCTTCTCTTTCAACAATTTTAAAATCTCCTCACTCACCTCCAACATTCTTGTCAGAACACCTTGCACATGCCCACAGTGTCTGCAAGTTCCCCTGCTACCACCATCAACACCATCACCAGCACCAGCACCAGCACCACCATCATCACCATCATCAACATCATCAACATCATCAGTTTTGTGCATTTCTTCAGCATACTCCTCCACAATGTACTTAATCCCAGTGACCCCCTCCAGCATAGCCCTTACCCTGTCCAATGCAGGATCCTCGACCTCATCAGCATGAGGAGAGACAAATTTTTTGCAACCCTCAACTTCTTGCACTGTTGGGATCAAGAAAGGGTGCAAAACCTGTCATCAAATGATAAAATAATTAATTAATGAATTAATCATTAAATGATAACATAATTAATAAATTGAATAGGTACATACCTGTCTGGCTCCTTGATGGCCTGCATCAGCATCTCCCACATTTCTTCTTGTATGCTGCCACCTCAGCATCCTTGGGATTGGCAAGGGGGACTGTTCAGATTTCCCAGCATTACGGCCAACCAAGGGCACAGCCTCATATATCCATGCCTGTCATGAATGCAACAGGAGAACCCATGCAACAGTCACATTATTAATAAAACTGGAAAATAAAACTGGAAAATAAAATAATAATACTTACAAGGAAGGCCCATGGGAATCCAAACAGTGCATAACCAGCAGTTTTACCCTCTACATGCTGTCGATGAGTCTTCGCAAAATCCACTTTATTGTAGAGGTAGTCCACTGTCAGGTCATAACAAAGCCTGCCCCAGGGGTACTTGCTGAAAAATTCCAGGTTATCCACACATTGGATCCACCATTTCTCAACATTTTTAGTTTTGTCCCTGGCCATCAGGACAGTATGGAGGAACCACAGGAGAGCCAACTTCAGCTTCTCTTCCTTAGAGAACTTTCTCTGCTCCATCAAGTACAGTAGATTTTCTGCCCTCACATCCCCACCACCACAGACCTTCTCTAGAAATCCTTCACCATTTGCCAAGCACTTGGCCTTCAATTTGGTATCTGGCTCTTGACAAGTTTAAGCCAGTCATCAGGTAGAACTCCCTCAAGCCAAAACAGACTGGCTTACCATCTATTAAGAACCACATCTCATGCTTTTTCTTGGACTGTCTAATAGTCCTCAAAAGCACTGAGTGCACCAACTGCCCATTGAAGGTCCAGCTCTCAGAAAGGTTTAAGAAATCCCCAAAAACTGATCTCCTAAACATCTTTTCAAGACCCATTTTTGCCAGCTTGGTCTTGAAGTCATTAAATTTTTTCAGTGAAGATCTCACAGAGATCTTTGCATTAAATGATTCAAACCTGGACAGCCAGGTTTTGAACCTAAAGGTACTGACATCAATGTCAATCACCTTCTGTGGAATGCTTAATCTGTCAAGAGGATGCACATCCTCTTCATCATCCCCATCTCTCTCTTTATCAACTCCATCATCTGCTCCATCATCCCTCTCACCAGCCTGATCCCTATCGACCTCTTTATCAACTCCATCATCCCTATCACCAGCCTGATCCTCCTCTCCATCACTCTTCCTACCTGCCTCCCCATAATCATCCTCATCCTCATCCTCATCATCATCATCATCAATCACAACAGTTTTTCCTCTTCTTTTTGCTGCAGCAGCAGCACTACTACCAACTCCATCTTCAGCTGGAAATCTGTCTATCTGATCAAACGTATCATCAGATGAACCTTTTGAACTCAAGTTGTCACCCACTTCTGTTTGACCACCACCAACATCTTTATCAGTTGATGTGACATCACTATCATCATGTTCTACCTCCACCCTTCTTCTTTTGCATTTGACAAAATCTGAGGGGATGTTCGAAGACACCCAAGCTTCTTGTGCTGCTTTGCGCCTGGACCACCTACGCGTACTTATATGTTGTTCCCTAGCTCTCCTCTCTTCTAAAAGCTCCGCTCTACGCTCTTCCCAAGTTCGCGGACCTTTTCCTTTAGGAACGGCGTGCTTTACCCTAGGCATTTAATCACCTAAACACAACACAGTTTTACAACGAAAGTTAAAGAAAAAACCCCCAATAATTACACCTACACAAACCACATTTTAATACGAAAGTTAAAGAAAAACCCCCCAAAAATTAAACCGTAAACCAGAATCGAAAATTGCGTATAAACAGGTAAAATAACAACACCCATTGCCCGAAATCAAGATGTAAAGATGCAGAATAGCCATTAATCGTAGAAAATACAAAGTTAAATTTCAAATAAAAACCCTAACAAAATCTCGATGCGTACCTGTTTATGCTGTTCGTCGAAGTGTTGAATAAAATGTGCTTAACCCACAGAGATCCTTTAAATAACTCCAAAAAGACACTCACAGCAGTTGAAGTGGTGCAGGCAGTTGATAGAGAGAAAATAGGAGAAGTTGAGCGTGAAAATTGGAATGGAACGCAGTAGTGTATGATCAACCAAACAGAGGAGATGTAGTATCCGTTATTGTTTAAATTACCCGGGTACTTTTTTTATTTCAAAAAGAGCTCACAAGTTTTTTTTATGTTTTGCACCCTAAGGAATTATTGTTTTGCACCCACAAGTTTCTAAGAGTACTAATCCAGTCCCTGATCCCCACTTAAACCCACTTAAGTTTTTCTCTCTCCAAAAATAAGTCAAAAAGAAATGGAAAGGTTAAACTTTTTATTCAACACTTTGAGGGGTCTTTTAGCTAATTCTTCTCAGGTATATAAGGACAGGCAGTCAAGAAAATTTAAAGCAATAAATGTACACACCAACAAGACAGTTCAGATCAAGAAACATTCAATCCAACTTTAATTTAAAAGAAAATCCAACTTCTTTTCCTGAGTAACATTAAAATATCTATTTTTTGTCCTTTATCATTACTGCCCTTTTCAACCACTACTCATCCACTGAGATTTTGTAGAGAGGCTTAAGTCAATCCAAACTCTTGAATTATTGCTCAATTGTGGGGTGCCAATTTCTAGCACTCCCTTTACCAACTTGGAACCTTTCTGGTACAGATTTAATTCATTATCATACCTTAAAGTTAAATGAGCATGATAAAATTCAAACACCTTCTAGAAAAGTTTAAAACTTCTCAAAAAGCTCTAAATATAAAAACAATTTTTAACCTAAGTGTAAGAAATGATAATCTAAAACAAAAACAAATGTAAATGGATAAATTTAGATATTTTCCCTAAATATTTTGACATATGAAATCCACCTTGTCAAGATTGTGATCAGGTTATAACTTAATTTTTAAAATATTTTCAATTGTAAAGAGATAAATTTGAACATTTTCCCTATTAGCTCCGAATCTTCCGAACCTAATAACTTTTACATGCATGAAACATAGGCATATATGTAAAAGTCATCTACAGCAAATATCGGATCTGAGCCATATTTTAGAAGTATAATGAGTAAAGTGCTAAGAACATATAAGTCGAACACATCCAATGGCGGATCCACTGTGTATTAAGTAGTTCCTAAGAACACATTCTCATGGACAGAAGATCAATTTTTTATGTGTTAAATTTTTAGAATTGTAATGTATGGTGTAGTGTGAACCCATTGTCAGGAACACGTAAATATGGTGAACTCATAAACTTTAAATTCTAGATCCGCCTTTGAACACATCAAGTTTAATCCTGATGCCGACTCAGATTTTAATATGGTGTGAAATATTTTACTTATTTTTCAATTTTATATATCTTTTAAGTTGTTACTTATATGAATCTCAGTCATGATAAGAATAAGAATAAGGGAGTGCTTACATATTTGCTGCTGCATGTTTCTTCTTGTCCTCTCTGCTTCATCTTTCCAGAAATGAATAACAAACTTAATCTGCTGTTCTCATTCATTTGTCTACTTCTGTATACCTTCTTCTCTCCTTTTTCTTCACTTCCATTATGTTCAAACTTGAGTAAGTTTTTTAATTTTCAAGAATTTAATTATGAGGGCAGTTCAATCACTATCAAAATGTCAGTTCATACAACATTTTGTTTTCTTGTGCTAATTATTAATTGTATATATGTAGGAGCACCTGCTAGTCCTAATAAGCCTTTGGCTTTTTGTCCATATAATGGAAAAGTTTGTTGTGACTCTTCTAAAGATCTCCAATTGCAAAAGCTTTTTGAGAGTATGAATGTATCTGATGCTGCATGTAGTTCTATTGTGAAATCAATCCTATGTTCAGTAAGTTTCTTTTGCCATATTCTTGAAGAAATATTATGAATTGCCTAATATAAGAATTAGTTTCAACTTTCAACATCTAACCAACAAACTTTGCTATTCTTTTGAGTTTAACATGTTAAAGTGTGGGACTATCTCATCTATAAGTAAAATACTTAATTATATTATGTCTGAATACGAGTAAAAGTTTGTATACCTCTTTTCGGAAAAACTTAAACTGTTAGAGAAAGGACACTTTTAATTACTTAATTATATTATGTCTCAACATCTGCCGGACTTGATTAATTTCATGATACTTCTATTTTAAAGCTAATCCGAAAATTTCCAATCTTTGCAGACTTGTGATCAGTTTTCAGCAGATCTGTTTAAGGTGAAATCAGGGCCAGGGCCAAGACCAGTTCCTGTTCTTTGCAATTCAACTACAAAGAATAGCTTTTGCTCATCAGTTTGGGATTCTTGCCAAAAAGTACCAATAACAAATTCTCCTTTTGCACCATCCTTGAAAACTAAAGCAGAAGAAACCACAAATTCAAACTCCTCTTTACTAACAGACTTCTGGCAATCGAAAAGCGATTTCTGTGAAGCATTTGGTGGAAACTCTAATAAAGATTCATTATGTTTCAGTGGAGAACAAGTTTCACTTGTAAAAAATGAAACTTCACAGCCACCTAATGGCATGTGTCTTGAAAGAGTTGCTGATGGAGCTTACCTCAATATGGTCCCTCATCCTGATGGATCGAACCGAGCATTTTTCTCTAGTCAGCCTGGAAAAATATGGCTAGCAACTATACCTGAACAAGATTCAGGAGAAAGTATGGTGCTTGATGAATCAACTCCATTTGCTGATTTAACAGATGAAGTTTATTTAGATGCAAGATTTGGGATGATGGGCATGGCTTTTCATCCAAATTTTGCCAAGAATGGCAGGTTCTTTGCATCATATAACTGTGATAAAGCTAAGTCACCTAATTGTGCTGGAAGATGTGCTTGCAATTCAGATGTTGGTTGTGACCCTTCAAAGATAAACTCAGAAGCTGATCAGCCATGTCAATATCATACTGTTGTTGCAGAGTTCAGTGTGAATGGAACTGCATCAAATCCATCAATGGTTAGTTTTTCTAATCTCCGGAGGATCAATAGTGTTTCCACTTACCCTCCAGCGTAACTTGAACCTTCAACCTACCTGTTAATGGCAGAGGTGCTCAACCACTAGAGAAACCTCTTATCCCAGGATGGAGTTGGTGAACCTTTTGAGGGTGTTTGAGTAACATTATAAGCTGGTTTGATAAACACATTTTGACTTACATATGCATTTGGTAAACATCAAAAGTGCTCATAAACCAAAATTAGTGAAATGCCATAAGTTGGTGACACCCTGACTTATAAGTTATATAACTTTTCAACTTGTAAGCACTTTTAGTTTGACTAAGATCTTTACTATTTTATTCCTAATAATATTTTATGTGATCTCCAAAACAACCTTCCCAACAGTAGCCTTAACCCCCCCACAAATCTCAGTCATTTGTACTTCTCTCCATAAAACTAATTAGTTTTAATTCTTTTATCTGAACTCATAACTAATTCATATAGTTGGTTTCAATATTTGATAATTATCAGCTACTTTTGATCAGCTAAGACATTTAATATCCTACCTAGACATACAATTTCTCCAATTCCATTTCGAAGATTTATTCGCTGTGGCTCCAAATACTGCATTTAGTCACAGCAAATTGAAATTTAACAAATTATGTAGGCACAAAAGGCAAAACCATCAGAAGTGAGGAGAATATTCACAATGGGACTTCCATTTTCAGCTAGTCATGGAGGACAAATCCTATTTGGACCTGAAGATGGATATCTCTACATTATGATGGGAGATGGTGGAAGCAAGGGCGATACCTTCAATTTTGCTCAAAATAAGAAATCATTGCTAGGGAAAATTATGAGGGTTGATATTGATAATATACCAAGTGAGTACTTATATAAAAATCTGTATTACATAAAAGATCCCTCACAAAAATTGAGATAAAAATGAAGAGGCTAATTGCTTGCCATGCAGCTTCTTGAGTTCTGACATAAGACCCCTGGATGATCTTTACATCAGGTCAAGAAGAAATAGCAGATCTTGGACATTGGGGAAACTATTCAGTTCCTCGAGATAATCCTTATTCAGAAGACAAAGATTTGCAGCCTGAAATTTGGGCGTTAGGACTGAGAAATCCTTGGCGCTGTAGCTTCGATTCAGAAAGGCCTTCTTACTTCATCTGTGCTGATATTGGTCAGGTACAATGACAATCTCACTTTTGCTAAGACCTATAACATCTCTATTTGTTAACATACTTTTCAACCGACCTCTCTAACGTGCTACTAATATCTTGATGCTACGCTTCTGACATTCATATGAATCATGCAGGATCACTATGAAGAAGTTGATATCATTACCAAAGGGGGAAACTATGGATGGAGCATGTTTGAAGGTCCTTTACGCTTTAAAAATGTTTCAGTTAATGATTCCATGGATCTCATCTTCCCAGTGTTAGGATACAACCATTCTGATGTAAATAAAGAGGTTGGATCTGCAGCCATCTCAGGTGGCTATGTTTATCGCTCCAAGAGTGATCCCTGCATGTATGGAAGGTAAAGATGAACACCCTTCTGGATATAAGATTATAGCAACTTCTAATTTTGCATACCAAACTTAACAGAAGGATGGTTTCATTTGCAGTTACCTTTATGGAGATCTGTATGCTAAGAACTTCTGGGCAGCTCAAGAAAATCCATACAACAGTGGGAACTTTACAACAAGAGGCATACCGTTCAGTTGTGCTCATGATTCCCCTCTCAACTGCAGCTCAGTCCCCAATAGTCCATTGCCTGCTTTAGGTTACATATTCTCATCTGGAGAGGATAATAAAAAAGATAATTTTGTTTTAACAAGCACCGGTGTATACAGAGTCGTTCGTCCAAGTCGCTGCAACTACACTTGCGCAAAGGAGACAGTGCGGGCTGCTGAGAGCCCAGGTCCCTCTGCACCTTCAGATGGTCACATTGCCAAAGCAGATTTCTCTTTGGTCCTTGTTCTTTACTCTCTGCTGCTTCTGACTAGCTTCATCTTGTAGATAAGCCTTATACCAATACAAAAGCTACAGTTTGTATCGGAGCAACTGTATCTTGTTGCAGAACAAAGAAAGCAACTATAATAACAAAACCATGACCAGCCTTAAAAGCTCAATGATTGTCCTTTGCTGTGTTAAATATCAGACACTTCAACCACAGAAGACATAGCATATCAAAAATTGCATACAAGGTTTTATTTAGATAAACACATTAAGAGAAGAACAAAAAAAAAGGAGCAGAGCAACCTCGAAGAGACATCAATTTCATTGCTGACGAATTAACTTACCTTCATTCGAAATGTAATTTACCAAGAAAACAAAGTGAATTGAACAGAACAGATGCTTTATTAATACTGGTTTTTGTTTGATTTCAAAATTTACATTGATTGCATGGTTTACAATTTGACCTCTCCTGAAAAACCGATGCCACGAAGTTTGTAGCATAGTTAGCAAATCATCTGAGCCAAATGAAAAATTTATACATAGAGGAAGCTCAAGAAATAGCCATTGAAATATCATATAACTTTACAATTTTACTCCTGAAACCGATGCCACGAGGCTTATAGCATAGTTAGCAAATCATCAACTCAAGAATTAGCCATTGAATATATTTTATAACCTCCTCATGTATTCCTTGAACAACTACTTCCATCTGGCAAAAAAAACAGTCTTGCTAATCTTCTCTTAGTCTTCTGTTGCGCTTTTACATTTATTGAAAGCTTAGAAAAGCACAATGCACTTGGGACATTGTCCAAATTCACAGATGACTGGAATATCGTTGATGGTATACAGTAGTTTACTTCGTTGCAGTAGATCTCCAGGCCCGCAACACCTGATTCACCAAGAAAGAACTGTTAGATCAAGCGGACCACTTCTGCAGCTATGGACGTCAAATGTAGGATAAAATAATGCTGCAGCTTGGAACTTCTGACTTTACATCCTCGAGCCACCACTCCCCCAAAACCCACCAAAAACAAAGACTACAACAGCTATGAGCAAGTCCCATTTAAAATTTTATATGGTTAAAAAGAGAGCCATCTAAGGTTATCTGCCTTCCACTTGAACAACCAAATGAAACTGGATCTTAGTTAATTAAATTTGCAACCTTTTACCTAGCTTCATGCTTCTTTCCTATCCAAGCAGGGCTTCTTGAGCTGGTCCTAGGTCCTGCTTTCACCTTCCTGCATCGCATGCTACATATAAGTGAAGCAAAGAGCGAAAGTGCACTGCAGCACTAAATTCCAACATGCATCTTTAAGACTCCGTATTCAGTTTTGGTGCCTTGAAGTTAGTGACTAAAAATACACAACACATTATGAGCTCAGCTGTTTCAAAAAATGGCATGATGACTTAAACAACTTGAACTGATTTTTGAGCATGAGAGGACTCATCATGGAGCAAGACAACTAGCTTTTTTCCGATAATCGAGAAATCCCCAATGGCGCAAAGCTTGAACTTGGCGGATGGGTCTGCCCCTCTACCCTTGTGCACTGCTTTTGTCTGCAGCAGGGTTCTAACCCGTGACACGCACCTAACCCCACACAACATGTGCTGCTCTCTTACCACTAGACCAAAGCTCTGGCGCAAGACAACTGGTTTTTGGTCACTAGTTTCAAGATTTAGCACAAGGTGATCAGTAACGCCATGCAGATACATGTTCTCAGAGCATCTTTGCTTCTGAGAATGCTGAGAAATGTCAATCCAAACTCATAATACCACATTGGTCTCAGGCTCTTAAGTTCCTCCAATATAAAGGTCTTGAGAGTACACAGTTTATCATAAAGCTTTGACGCTGGTTGATTTACTAGCAAGCATATTAAGGGTCCTCCATGGTCTGACAATCACAGGAAGGTTAAGGAAAATTCCAAAATCTGCTGCAACTATGTTGTCTTCCTCTGGATTGATACAATCCTGACAGTCATCCAAGCCTATGATGAAGCTATAAGCAAGCTCCCTCTGGCCGTCCGGGGACTCCGGTCTTGAGTCACGTTTTGCCTTGGCTCAATAAACCAAACCTATGAGGAAGCTGCAGGAGACCTTCTGATGTGATACATGCAAACCATGAAATAAAGCTATCAAATAGTCAAATTTTTGGGACTGCTAGGTGATTTCAAGAAAGTGACAAATTTTCTGGGTGGCTCCTTCACATCATTTTTTATCCTTGCTCCTTCATAATCATTCTTTTCCACAACTTCAAGTTTCCGGAGGCACTCGTTCCTCAATGATTTGAAGACCTTGTGGATAGGCTTTGAAGTGCTATTTCCATATGCTGGTCCCAAAATCTTGACCAACAGTTAGCCAATCGATATACTTCTGTAGTTAGAAACCTGGAAGACATATGAAGCACGGTTTACCCCAGGAACATCTAAACCACACAAGGAAAGTATTTGGTGCACTACCAAAACAAGAACATCTAATTGGTCAAAACTTACCACAGTTCTTAAGGCATCCGATACGTCTGATGTGTGGAAGATTCACCATGCTTCTCGGATGAAATTATAACTGCAGGTTCTTGACTGCTGTAGCAGCAAAAATGCAGCTGAAACTCTTTTACCAGGAGATTTCAATCAAAGAGAACCATCATGCTATCAAGTTACTAGTCTTGCCAGCAAGACCCTTTTCTGCTGCTTCATCACAAAGCTCAAGCGCCAAATCAAAGTTCCCTTCATCATAGTTCATATCCGCAAAGATACAGTAGAGTTCTTTGTCTGCGAACAAACCTTCTCTTCTCATCTGTTCAAACATTTCTTTTGCCTCGGAATACTTTTTCCTCTTTAAAAAACCTTTGATGAGCGCATGATAAGTATCAACTGAGGGAGTAAATCCCTTCTTGATCATTTCCTTGTGCAAAAACCAAGACTCTTTCATATTTCTAGCTTTGCAATGTCCTCGTATCAATATATTATAGGTATTGGCATCTGGTACAACTCCTTGGCCCAACATCCCCTTATAAATATCTGACGTCATACGCATATTATTTCGAATGCAATATTGCTTCATTAGAGAATTATAAGTGGTAGCATTTGGTATTATGCCCTTCCCCAACATCCACTTCAACAGTTCCTCACCATCTTCCAGCATCCCTGACATACAAAAACCATTCATCAGAACATTGAATGTAACTATTGTGGGTTGAAGCCCTCTATGCAACATCTCACGTAGCAGTCCATGTGCCTCGCCCATATCTCCAGATTTGCAATAAGCATCCATTAGAGTAGTATAAGTAAATGTATCAGGATGAATCCCTGCAGCTTCCATATCTTCCATCAACTTTACCGCTTGCTTTACATCTCCAGCTTTACAAAGACCATTAACAAGTGAGTTGTATGTGTAAATATTCAGCTCTAGACCTTTCCCACACATCTCATGGAGAAGTTCTTTTGCTGTGTCGAGTTCCCCTAATTTGCAAAGCCCATCTACCAGTGCAGTGTAAGTCACAATATTTGGGACCAATTGCAACTGAACCATTTTGTTATGAAGAGAAAAGGCTTCCCTAATCTCTCCTGCTTTGCAATAACCATCAATAAGCGTTGTATAAATGAATTCATCAGGTTCGACTCCCCGGCTAATCATATCATGCAAGAGTTCACCTGCTTCATTAAGTTTTCCAGTTTGACACAGACCAGAAATAAGGGCAGTGTATGTTATCAAATCTGGAGTCATGTTCAAACACTGCATCTCATTGAACAGTCTGTATGCAGCAGTTACATTTCCAGTTTTGCAGACGCCATCTATAAGAGTTGTGTAAATGACAATATCTGGAAAAACTCCCTGGGAAGTCATCTCCCCAAGAATTTTCTCAGCATCATATACTTTACCAGACTTGCACAAAAGAAGAATTATGCTGCTAAAAGTAAATGTGTTCGGCTTCAGTCCTTTTAATTGCATCTCTTTGATGATATTCAGGACTGGTTCAAGTTGTCCAGCAGTACAATATCCATTAATCACAGTGCTGTAACTTACAATGTCAGGCATACTGCCCCTCAGCTCCATTTGCAAGAGTAAGTTATGAGCTTCTTTAACTTTCCCTACCCGACAAAGAGAATGGATCATTATATTATGAGATTCATTATCCCAGCAAACACCCACTTCAGAAAATTCATTAAAAACCTTCAGCATCGCAGTGTGTCCATCAGTAGTTTTTGAGAGGCGAGAAAGAAATAAGTTACATGAAGAGACGGATAGAACTAAGCCATAATGCAACATCTTATCAAAAACTTTTCTTGCATAGTCTAGACTGCCCAACTCAACGAGCACTTGAAAGAAAATATCAAAGATATATGGATTAGAGCCCCAATACTTGTAAGTGTAGATTAATTTTTCAAAAAACTGGGAGAAGGAAACCGTGAAATCTAGATTGGGACTGGTCCAGAAATCATGAAGAAGCTTATGTGCTGTCCTTGCATCTTTTTGAGCAGCGGCAATCTGCACGATAATACAACAGACTTCAATTGATGGGTATCTCCGCTGACACCACCAGTCAAAGAAATCCAGAACCAGCTTGTAATCATTCTTTATAGTCATGAGAACCCAAATAACGTGGTCAGGCCTGATATTTGATTCAAAGGGCTTTAAAACACGGCGAATGTTCTCGGAGTAACGTTGCTTAACAGAAGTTGATATGTGATGCACAAAATCGGAGTCTCTAATAGAAGGTTTTTTAGGCGAATAATCTGGAAAGGTTCTCACAGCAGTTAATGAAAGGAAAGGTAGCTTCTCAACAGAGGTATTAGTTGAATACAAGAAAAAGGATGTGTGCTTTTTCACAGAACCCAAGTGCTGACGATAAGACAATACTTGATGATGAACAAAAAGAGAACACCTCCTCATATCTGTCAGAGAGAGCCATTAAATCCTGTAAATGCTCTGGCTCACCTCCATGTAGAAGAACCAATTATGGAAACTTCATCTCTTTCTCACAAACTACAAAAACTATGCCTCAAT
This sequence comes from Petunia x hybrida, assembly GCA_037355625.1. Taxonomy (NCBI): domain Eukaryota; kingdom Viridiplantae; phylum Streptophyta; class Magnoliopsida; order Solanales; family Solanaceae; genus Petunia; species Petunia x hybrida. The sequence goes on along the minus strand of JBBBVM010000006.1, from coordinate 442,981 downwards.
CACAAACAAGTTGGGGTCGGCAAACTTTATCTCTTCTCACCTGTAAATAAAATAGGAGAATCACATTTACAATTTTCTTATATTTAAAGACAATGTTGTACACCAGACAATATCTGGAAAAGAAAGAAATGAAAATAATTAACTCAACTGATGATTGTTGCCATTGCTTCAGCAAATAACAACCAACCCACAAGTAAAACTCGGACCAAAATACCTCCATCTACAAGGCCGACTTATACATATGTACATTTTAAACATTGCACGTAGCTTAAGGCCAACTTGCTTGCATTTCAACTAATCCATCGAGTACCAACTACCTCCCACCAACATACTTTCCCGGTAAGCTTAAACAGATGAGAGAATTCACCAACTATCCACTAAAATACTAAATATCAACTAAAGTCATATTAAAGCTTCAATCTTTAGTTAACTTATTTTTATTTCCTCTTCTCAAAAGAAACACTCAGAAAATTAAACTACAATAATTTTTCATACGCAAACTCAGATTAGCACACTATTACAACTTTGACTAGAATCAGATGGGCATCAAATAAAATAGCAAATTAACTAGCAAAAAAAAAGTAGGAAAAAATCGAATATTGGAGCTTAGTTTATGCACAAATTTAACATACACAATCATATACTCTCCTCCGTCCCACTTTATTTGTCCTAGTTTGACTTGCAGTTGAATTTTTTCTTATTTTAGAAGTATGACAATCTTTTTGGGACGGATTAATAAGGAAAGTATAACAAACAAAGTAGAACGGTAAGGAATAATAAAACTTAACGGGAAAAAAGATTGGAGAGGGACTGAGGGAGGGAGCATACCATTAAATATTCGCCGGAAAATTAAGCAAAGTTTGTGGCAGACGAGAGAGATAGTTGGTCGAGAATATAGTCTTGTAATTGACACTGGGCCTTTAATACAAAATGTTTAGGCTGGGTAGCTTTTTTAAAGTAAAAATTTAGTGCAGGGGCCTGTTTGGCGCGCGTTAATTGATTTGTAGCCGTCAAAAATAAATTCGCTGAGAAATAGCCACCTCCGGACAAATCCCAGTATAAATACTGGGGCTTTGAACAAGTTTTGTTCAAAGCCCCAGTATTTATACTGGGAAGCTTCAGCAAACAAATCCCAGTATAAATACTGGGGTTTTGAACAAGTTTTGTTCAAGATCCCAGCATTTTGTTATGGGACTTTGTATAAAGCTTCAGTCCCATAACAAAATGCTGGGGCTGTGAACAAAATTTGTTCAAAGCCCCAGCATTGTTATGGGACTGAAGCTTTATATATAAAGTCTCATAACCCATAACAAAATGCTGGGGCTGTGAACAAAACTTGTTCAAAGCCCCATCATTTTGTTATGGGACTGAAGCTTTATATATAAAGTCCCATAACAAAATACTTGGGCTTTGAACCAGTATTTTGTTATGGGACTAGTCTGGGGTGTTTTTCCAACGCTAATGGAGCTTAAGTGTGCGCGCGAATTTTTGGCTATTCTTCAATGAATTTTGAAACGGTGGATAGTCCCCATTGAGCGCGTCCAAAAATGGCTAGTGATCAAAATTTCACTTTTTTAAATCATTTAGATGGAATATGGTTATACTTCTAAACTTTACAGATAGCTATAATTTGATCAGAACTCCAACAAATTACTATTGTCAAAATTACTGTATGCCCTTAGCCACTTTATATAGTGCGTTGAAAGAGATTTTTACACAAAAGTACAATTTTTAGAACTTAATTACCAAACATAGCAATATTTTAGCAAAATTACTCTGTATAGAGGAAAACACAAGTTAATTACAAATATAGCAACAACATAGCAATATTTCCCATAACATACAAAACCCTTACATTCTTCCTCCTATTTCCCACACTATCCCTTTCCCTCCTCTCATTCCCTCCTATTTCACTTTTCCTCCCACCATTTCCCCCAATTTCACTTTTACTCCCGTTTCAGACTGTATCAGACTGTTATAAACTGTATCAAGTCTCGTTTCAGACTGTATCAACTTTGTTTCGGACTGTATCAAGTCCCGTTTCCGACTGTATCATATTATTTTAAACTGTATCAACTCCCGTTTCAGATTGTATCAACTCCGTTTCAGACTGCATCAGACTGTTTTAAACTGTATCAACTCCCGTTTCAGACTGTATCAGCTCTGTTTCAGACTGTATCAGACTGTTTTAAACTGTATCAAGTCCTGTTTCAGACTGTAACAGACTGTTTTAAACTGTATCAAGTCTCGTTTCAGACTGTATCATATTATTTCAAACTGTATCAAGTCCCATTTCAGACTGTATCAGACTGTTTCAACAGTTATTTCAGACTGTTTCAATGCAGTTTCAGACCGTGTCATACTGTTTCAACATCGTTTCAGATGTATCAAACTGTTACAACAACTGTTTCAATGTTTCAACGATGTTTTAAACCGTATCATACTGTTTCAATGCCATCAGTCGTAAGCAATAGAAAACAAGAGTTCAAATTTATTAATCTGACAAATCTGTACAAACAGGAACAAAAACAGAAATGAAATCTGAACAATTCTGAAGAAACAGAAATGGAACAAAAATGAAACAAATCTAAAGAAACAGAAACGGTTGAGAGCAGATTCCCAATCCTTTCAAATTCGACGACGATAATGGCGCCTGAAAAATCCCCATCGGCGTTAGAGCAACAGAATTGTAATTCAAATGTTGCTATTTTGACACTAATTTGTCACCTAAATTATTTGCTCAGGAGCTTGATTATTAGTAATATTACAACAAACAGTGAAGCTATGAAGCTGCAGCCAAGGGAAGTCGATGAGCTGATGCCCAATCTGAATAACAACACCTCTTTTATTTATTCTTCCTTCCCCTCGTTTTCGGCCTCATCTTCAGCATCCCACAAATTAGATCAAAAGACGATGAAGAAACCCTCAATCTGACCAAGCCGTCAATCCAAATCGGGACTGAGACAGTCATTTTTTGTGAAAACAGAGTAGACGAAGTGAAAGAGGAGGGAAAGACGAGTCCATCCATGTACGATTTCGCCGGAGAAAGTGAGGTAGTCGCCGGGGTCCAACTTTCAAAACTCGATCTACTCCAAACCAATGAGAATTTGGGAAAATAAACTCCATATATGGAAAGAGGGGGTCTGTGCGGTTCTATTGAGGTAAAATTTGTGGGTCGCTGGTGGCGGCCGACTGGCAGAGCGGTGGCGGTTCACGGTGAGGCGATTTCTGGTAGATAGGGAACAAAATTGGTTATGTTAAACTGTTAACTGTGTTTTTTATATTTATGAAATATGCTAGAAAAAATATTGCTATGTCTAGTAATTTTAAAAATATTGCTATTTTTATGTAATTAGGGGTGCATATTTGTATATATGTGTAAAAATTCAAAGAGAAATAGTCAGCATTTGAAAAGTTTTAAAAGACAAATCATATTTAAGAAATACAAAATAATCCAGGAAATTTTTCCAGAACTTTGAACCAAAATTTTCAATGTCCTAGAAAAATTTCCTGGAGACTGCAAATATGAAGTTTCGGAAAAATTTCCTAGTACTTTGAACTAAAGTTTATGAAGTCGCATGTAAATTTCTGGAACTTTAAACTAAACTTCAGGAAAATTTCCTGGAGCTAAGTTCAAAAATTTTAGAATTTTAACCTGTGGCTATTTTTTTTGAAAAAAAAACCTTGTTTCGAAAATATAGCTACTTTTTCAAAAGTCTATAATTATTGGTTGTTTTTCTTTGAGCTAAAAACTAGATAATCATCAATATTTCACCTATTCATGAGGCTCAGGGATGAGATAGGAAAGAATAAGGTAAAAACTTGACCTCGTAACAGTTTGTAGGTGCTAAATGAGAAACTAGAGATAAAAGAGGGGAAAAGACCCCCCAAGTCTTTAAATAAGGATAAGGGACAACCTTTTTTTTTTTGCTTTTCTTTTATTCCCGAAAAGTGTTAATTTGTCATTAGTGGGTTAAGTACTGGAGCCGGAGATGGTTTCGTCAGTTTTGAAAACTTTGGGGGAGAACTTACGGGGTCAAAGTGTAAACTTTACACACATATACATTCAATTTCCACTTTCCCACGTCTGCCGATGCGTACACATTTTTCGAACAACAACCAAATCACTTCACAGACCTTTCAAATCCCGCACTTCACACATTATTACACTTCCACAGATCATTTTCTCTCAAACCAACTACAGCATAAACAATTTTCTCTCAAACCAAATACAAACTCAAACAAAAAACCTCTCTTCAAAATCTCTTATTCTCGTCTGCATCAGTGTCATTTGGTTTAATTTTAGCAGAAATTGTGATCATCGTCGACATAACATCAAAATCAAGGTAAAATTTTAAATTTTTTGAAGAATTTTTACAGTTGGTCGATTTAGCATGGTTTAGTTGTTCTGCTATTTGTTGTGCTTCATTGTGCATTTTTTCTGAGTTTTTTATGGTTTAATCTCACATGCAAGAACAATACAAGTTGAAATAACCGTCGTTGTTGTGTAAACATCAGTTTTTATGTGTACACATATAGCCTGATGTGTACACATATTGGTAGATGTGGGAAATATTTTAATTTTTGGTTTAGTCAGCTGGGGTTAATAATTTAGGCACATACTATATTATGTGTACACATATTACACATATCATAATATGTGTATACATACTTTAACAAGGAACAACATGACTGTAGTGTCTGCACATATAAAGATATGTGTACACATATATGAATATGTGTACACATATTTTAATATGTGCAGACATAATTTAATATGGGAACAACATCACTGTAGTGTCTGCACATATTAAAATATGCATATATGAATATGTGTACATATTTAATCGCTGTTGCATCATTATTTGTCCACATCTAATCTTTTATATTTTTTATGTTCCTTATATTTTTGTTGAATGTTGCAGACAAAATGGTAAGTACTCGTAGTGGTGGGGGGTAACAATACACATATGACACAGTCACAAGGTTCTAAGAGGAAGAGGGATATAGCAAATGAAAGCGAGACTGCTAAAAGGGCTAGAAATAGAGCTGCTGGTAAGGATTCTCAGCCACGAAATAATGAGGAGCAGGGGGAAAGCCAACAAAGCATCGATATGAATCGTCCAGGAGAGTTAAATGAACGTGGGCAGAACTTAGATGATGTAGATTGTGAAGCTACTACTTCTGAAGTGCTTGTTGCAGGTAAAGAAGCACGAAGAACTCACGTAGGTGAAGAAGAAGGAGAAACTGAAGGAGAAGCTGATGGAGAAGCAGATGATTCTGATAGTGAATTCGAAGTAGAAAGAGAAGGTGATGCTTCAGGTGAAGGTAGAGTAGAAGAAAGAGAAGTTGATGCTGCTGGTGAAGGTAGAGTGGAACAAAGAGAAGGTGATGCTGCCGATGAAGGTAGAGTGGAAGAAAGAGAAGTAGGTGATTCAGCTGTAGATAGGAGTAGAGAAGCAGGTGCAGCTGTAGTAAATGAAGAAGGTGATGGTGGTGAAAAGGAAGCACGTGATAGTGGTGTAGCAGGTGATGATGCTAGTCAAGATAGAAGTAGGGAAGAAAGAGTAGTTGAAAAAGATGTTGGTCAGGTTGGTGTAGCAGCAGATTTCAATGCAGATGCTGCTATTGGTGATGTTTTAAGGGAAATACCAGAGTATACTGCTGAGTCAGCAGAGAGAAGACAAGATGATGTTGAAATGGAAGCAGTTGGTGAGGGCGTCCCAGATCAGGTAGCAGCACTACTTTAAACAAATTTGCTATAAGTTTGAATGTCAATTATATGTGTACACATAAAAGATATGTGTGCACATCTCATATTATGTGTACACATATTATATATATGAGATGTGCACACATAATATGAGATGTGCACACATATCTTTTATGTGTGCACATATTATAATATGTGCACATAAGTCGGTTTGATGATCAGGTTCTGAATGTGCAGGATCATGGTGAGGTTACTTTGACTTTCACTCCTCAAACAAACTTGAGGATGTATATGGACGAGCATGGCGAAGCCAAAAATCCGAAGGTTGCTGTGAGATCCTCTCTTGGAGGTATGCTAAAAGAATTCTGAAAAGTCTTGGCAAAAGTCGAATTGGAGGATAATTTCAGAAGGAGTATATTTGGGAAACTTCTGAATTTGAATACTCATGCCATCTTCGCTCCAAGACTGATACACGGCCTTCGTGAACGAAAAATCATTTCCAAAAAGCAGAAGGAGTTGTGGGTCAACTTTAACGGACTGCCTGCTCGTTTTGGCATCCGTGAATTTGCGTTGATGACTGGTCTTCCATGTCACTCTTACCCTCCTACTGATTTTATAATTGGTGAGGTTGCTGAGAGGGGTAAAGAGTTATGGTACTTGATCACAAATGATGGCAAGCAGAAGTCTATCAATGCAAAACAACAGCTGACTTTGATCGAAAATAGTGAAACAATTAGTAAAAGGAAGAAGTTCCGTCTTTGCCTTGTTTGGTTTGCGCACACAATTCTTTGTGCGAAAGATACGCGAACAAGCATTCCAAAAAAGTTTGTCCACCTAGCAAGCAGGCCTCATACATACTTTTCAAATTATCTATGGGGTCGAGAGAGCTTTGACCTGACAATAAAATATCTTATCAAGCCTTTGGACAAAGATAGGGAGTCCTTGAACCTGTATGGCTTCCCCTGGGCATTCATGGCCTGGGCTTATGAAGCCATTCCGTCGCTTTGGCACGGGGATTTTCCTGAACAACCAACAGGGCCAAGGATGCTAAGGAGGATTTCTGACAGGCAAGAGCGTGAATGTGACCAGTTGTTTCGAAATTCTGAAAATCCGGTAAGTCTGTAATTTTATGTGTTCTATTCTTTGCCCTTAATACATGTTCGCACATAGTTTAATATGTGCACGCATCTTTAATATGTGTACACATATTAAATTATGTGTACACATATTAAATTATGTGAGCACATACTGAATATGTGTACACAGATTTTGTATGTGTACACATAATCAGTATGTGCTCAAATATTACACTTCTTGTAACTTGTATCAGTTCATCTCACCTGTGATCACCTTTTTCCTTTTTTTTTTTTGGGGGGGGGGGGGGGGTTGGTTGGTGGTGCAGGTGGTGGCCCCTTGCCTTGTGCCTACCCCAATCAAGATGGAGCAGGATTTCTGGAGAAAGTTGGTTCCTTATGATGACGAGCAAGACGAATTGATTGAAAGTTTGACCGAAAGGTTGGTTGGTGTGACAAGATTGACATTGGGAGCTAATGGAGATGAGCAGGAAGTTGATGGTGGAGATCATGGAGTTGCTGCTGATATTGGAGAAGATGAAGATGCTGGTGATTTGAGATATGTTGGAGTGGAACGTGATGTTTCTGGAGAGCATGATGTTGATGGAGAGCATGAGGTTGGTGGAGATGGTGGAAGACGTGTGAGTTTCAGTGCATTTGGTGGAGGTGCTCATAGACATTTTGAAAGTTCTGTTGCATCTGTAGGTGAATGTGGAGGAGAGAGTTCATATTGTTTCAAGTGTAGATTGTGCAATGACTGTAAGGTAGAAAGAGAAGAAGAGAAAAAAATGTTGAAAGATATGAAGGATGTTGTTGATTCCATTCTGAATTGGACAAAGCAACAGCCCAGGAGAACTGTGTACCCTGCAAGGACACAGATATCTCCTTATGTTGCTATGAAGATGAGGGTAAGGCTGGTGAAAAGCAAGACAAAGAAAAAAAAGCAGAGTGAGGTTGGTGAAGAAGAAGTTGAGAAAGAAGTTATCAAAGCTGTTGGTGAACAAGTTCAAGTTCAAGTTGGCGCAGAGGTTCAGGAAGAAGAAGAGGAGCGACTTCCTGTTGATATTTATAGGAAACCTGATCCGCAGAAGAAAAAAGTTTTTGATACATATATGCGATCAAAAAGAAAGCAAAAGAAAATGTGTTTGGGCCATGAATATGACCATAATGAATTCCGTGTGCTTATAACCATGATAGAATGGATGGAGAGTCAGTCACGTTTCCCCCACCTCTTAGCTATTTCTTTACAAGTATAATATGTTTACACATATAGTTTAATGTGTACAGATATTTGGATATGTGTACACATTAAACTATATGTGTACACATATTCGGATATGTGTACACATTAAACTATATGTGTGCACATTAAACTATATGTGTACACATATTATACTTGTGTACTAATTGGCATCAGTTTTAAACTATGTATATAAGGCTTTTGCTTTTTCTTTATTTCTGCAGCACGTTGATGTAGTCTTAGGCCTAATGAGGCTAAGACACAAGGAATTCACAAGTCACTATGATGAGAAGGATGTTGTCCTCGATATGAACTTCTGCTCAGTGTTGGCTGGATCATATAGGGACCTTGAAAAGGAGGCAGAGAAGGATATGATTGCTTTGGACGTATATTTGAAGGTGACGCCTACTGCGCAAGGACTCGTGGATTACCCAGGTGGGCACCGTTGGGATGGGGTCAAGAGGATATTTACAGTCATGAACCTTATAAAAAAGCATTATGTGACTCTGGTTTTCATGGTCGAGGAAGGAAGGATTGATGTTTATGATTGTAACATTGGAACGTTCGATGAGGATACGTTTGCGACATATATGTTCCCCATTATGGTAATGTTCCCAAGACTCTTACGAGATTGTGGAAAATTCAAGCACTTGCCCGATGACATCCTGAAGAAAGACATGTGGCCTTATGAGAGGTTGAAGGGTTTGCCACACAATGACACGGGGACAGCATGTGGTGGGTATTCATTCATGTTCATCGAGCATCTCCTCACCAACACCCCAATGACAGAACTCAGCGATAGTACCATGGAGGACTGCAGGTACAAGTGGGCAGTGGACGTATTTCATGAAAAGATGTCTCCTTAAATTATTATAATTTGGTTGAAATTTTTGGATAATCAAAGCCGTGTTTGGCTTTTTTATTGGTCTGTAAGGATAATTTAAGCCGTGTTTGGCTTTGTTTTTTATTTCCTTTTTGTGCGTGGTTAATATTTTTGGTAAAATATTATATATGATAATATGTAGATATGTTTGTATCTTATATTTTTATGGTTACATTTCTCCCCTTTGAAGTAAAATTAATAAGTGTAAGAAGTAAACGACTCCTATGGAGAGTTCAATCTATTTGGTTTCACTGCACATATAATATGTGTACGCATATTAGAAAGTTATGCTAAGTTATCTATTGGCACTCAGATATGCTAAGTTATCATCCAATTAGAAAGTTATGCGTACACATATTATAATATGTGTACACATAATATATTATGTGTGCACATATTATAATATGTGTAACTATTGGCACTAAGATATGCTAATTTATCATCCAATTAGAAAGTTATGCGTACACATATTATAATATGTGCACGCATATAATATTATGTGCGCACATATTATAATTTGTGTAACTATTGGCATTCGGTTATGCTTGGTTCCACTGCACATATTCTTATATGTGTATGCATATATATGTGTACACATATAAATATGTGTACACATATTGTGGTATGTGCAGTGGAACCATGCATATCTTAGTTATGTACTTTGCATTACGTTAACAATCCATTTTTGTTTGGGTACATGTAGTTTGGGTACTATTTTCATATATAATATGTTGCTTTGGCCTAATCAAAGCTCATTCAAGTACATTTCTATATTTTCTTTGGTACTCATCAAGTCTAGAGTTTATAATGAGTGAGAAATCTCAACAATTTGGTTAAATTGATCTAATTATTGTGCATTTTAATGTGAAAGGATCCAAATATGCACCAACGCACTTGGTTAGTGTCTTATGCACTATAATCAAGTATATCCAAAACTAATAATGTAACACTTTGTGTGAATTCAGCATTCAACCCAAGGTTTACTTGCAGTATCAACAAAAGACGATCAAATAGACCAAGATGGATACAATAAGTGTATATATACTGCAAAATTACACCCTATTCACTATAATTCAGTTCAAGCAATAGTGGGATCATTCTTTATTTCTAAGATTTGGAAAATACCACTATATGCGTACGCATATTATAATATGTGTAACTATTTGCACAAAGATATGCTTGGTTCCACTGCACATATTATAATATGTGTACGCATATTAGTATATGTGTACACATATTCTTATATGCGTACGCATATAAGTATATGTGCAGTGGAACCAAGCATATCTTTGTGCAAATAGTTACACATATTATAATATGTGTACACATAATATTATATGTGTACACATATTATAATATGTGTACGCATAATTGATATGTGAAGCTGAACCATCTATGTTTTAGTTATGTATTTTGCCTTAATGGTTGGAAACATTCGATACGTAATGAGCAAAAAAACTATATGTCTGAGACTTTGTGGGTATTGGAAACATAATTAAAATGATGAATGGTTAATTGTTAAAAGTTACAAAGATCAAATACGCAATAGTACGGAAAATTGTTCAACATACAAGCTGTTACTCGATTCAAATGTTCTACGACCCAACACCACTACTATTTCAAACTCCTAATTGTACTCCTCGATGGGGACATGTTGTTTTTTTTTGGCCAAATCTTTTGCATATTCCACATCTATTCCTCCTGCTTTTAAATGCTTCCCCAACTGATGGCATTCTCTTGGTCCTCCTCCTTCCCCGTGGGATCTTCACATAAGGTGGACGTATTTTTCTCTCATAAAGCTCCGGTGGAGCATTCCACAATTCCTCTGGTAAGATTGGATGTATTATGTCTGCATAAGCGAGAATGTACGTATTGGTGTAATAATATGGAGAAGTAAAATTATACAATTCGCTCCCATATGCTCCATACTGACGTCTTATGGCTGCGCAAGTATGTACACAAGGATACATATCAATCTGAAACTTTCGACACGAACATGTCCTTTCGCTTAGATTGATATTGACAGCATCATCTCCAGTACCAATTGAATACATATCCGTGCCATTGGTAACAACCAACAACCTTGCTCCCGCGTCATTATTTTTCTTTAATATATCCTCAATTGAAGGGACACATGGCTTTGTATGTTTTATGAACATCGTACGCCTCTCATGAAATTTTTCAGAAAAGTTTCGTATGATAGCATTGAACAAAGCTGTTATGGGCATTTCTCTTTCATCCTTTAGTATTGAGTTCATGGACTCAGCGATGTTAGTCGTCATCACACCAAACCTACAATTATGTGTAAACATTATAATAGGTGTAACCAGACACTTCAGAAATATAAACTTTGAAACAAAGTACACATTTGTTAATATGAGTACATATATAACAAGATGTGTACACATCTTCAGCAAGTAGGGAGGTCTTAATAGCTTGCACATCTCACAATATTTGTGCACGTAATATTTATATGTGTATGTGTACACATATAACGATTATGTATACACATATTTTCACCGCTTACATGCCAAACAAGATGTGTTATTAGCACCTATTTCCTGTAAAGTATGCTCTGATCTAGCGCTCAAATCCAACCGGCTCAAGATATGTGGCAGCCTTGTCACACTTTGTTCGGATTTCACCGAAATGTGACTCAAATTCCTTCTCCGTATATGAATCTGCTGCTGCATGAAAATTTCCCATGAAAGTGCCACAATGAAACTTTGTCCGGATGCTTTGAGACAAGTGCCACTTGCAAACTCCATAATTAGCTTCACGAAAGATCTTTGATACTGCCTTTACGATGCTTAGATGCCTATCAGAAATTATGCACAACTCATTATCGCTGGGGAGTATACCGACCAACTGTTCGAAAAAGAATTCATAAGATACATCACACTCAATATTTACAACACAAAATGCTAATGGAAAAATATGTGTCTCTGCGTCTTGTGCCACAGCAGACAATAAAACTCCCCCATACTTTCCAGACAAATGAGTTCCGTTTACAGCTATGACTTTCCTCATATACGCAAATCCCCTAATCCATGACCCAAGAGATACAAAAAAAATACAAAAAGTTCCTATCGCGATCAACCTCCAAAGTTGTCTTGGTACCTTCATTTGAAGTCCTGAACATATAACGGTACGCATCCAAAACCTCGTATCCGTGCTCTAGAGTCCCTCTTGTCAAAGACTTGGCAATAATACCACTCATTCGATTCTTCCAATAACTAATGTTAGAACCCAAATCTCTATTGACTGCTTGCCTAATTTCCTTTGTAGTTGGATCTTTTCCCTCGTCATACCAAGACTTCATAAATTCACCGACTTTCGCTGAGGCGAGTGGATGATGACTTGAGAGGTGCTCTAACCCGCATGTATGCTTGTTCCTGTAAACTTTAATCATAAAGGTATCATCATTTAAATACTTGGTGGCTCGAAGCCACCACTTGCAATTAACATTTACACAACAGACACAATATACAGTTTTGGTATGCTTAACTGACTTGAAACAAAAATGCTTCTTCAGTGCAGCAATCTTCAAAGCCACAACTAAGGCGCGTTTGTTTTTGAAAGTTAAACCCTTATAAAACCCGGTGCCGTCATCCTCACCGTCTAAGCTGTTTGGTGTAGCTTCCACATTATTTACATCATTGCTACCAACAAATACATCATTGCTCCCAATAACAGGATTAGGAGTTAACTCCACCTTGTCTTCTTTGTCAACATCATCTTCAGCCTCATCTTCTTCTCGTTCACGTTCTCCTTCACCTCCTTCATTCTCTGACATTTCCATATTGAAAGGCTCTTCATCACCAATGTCATCCCATCCGTTACTAGAACAATCATAAGAGCGTCCATGATTTGGCATCACATTGATGTTTGAAACTTCCACTGACCTATCATCCAAATATACCCTTAAAGTCGGTCTATTACCAGCTCCATCGACATTGGCAAGGTAAATAAGGAGATCGTCATCGTTCTTTATTCTACAACGATGACTCTTTTGCTTTGAACAGATGTTGAGCATATATGTAATGCAAAGATTATTTGGATCGTGCTTTACCGAACATCTGGTAATAATCTTTTCAACTAACTCAGAATACGTAACCTCATTATTCACAACAATTGGCACTGTCTCCCTAGACTTCGAAATCCAAGTGAAACAATCACGACTCTCCACCCATTCCCCAAGAAAATCAATTGCCAACAGTAGCATTATTGGGAAAAATACCTGTAAAAAAAAAGATTTTTCATCACTCCATGAAAACACCAGTATATGTGTACACATAATATTATATGTGTACACATAATATTGTATGTGTAAAAAAAAAACCTGCAAACAATATGTTTATGTGTACACATATTAAATATGTGTACACATAATGTAATATGTGTACACATAATTTAATATGTGTAAGACGAAAATCTGGTATCCTCGTCTTATATGTGTACACATATTTACAAATGTGTGCACATAATATAATATGTGCACACATATTAGATGCTACAGTACATCGTCGCCATTGTTCATGCATCGTCGTTTACGAAATGAAACCCAGATTTTAGGAATAAAAACCACATGCATTGTACAATAATAAAACCTTATACTCATCAGAGATGATAAACGACAACCTATGAAGCGAGAATCAAAACCCGATTCAGAAATGAAATAATTGGGGAAATGAAAAAATTGATTTTACAATCGAAACATACTAAAAATGAGTACAATTGATAAGGAAAAACTAATATCAATCTATGGGGGCAAAATTTAGAGCTGATTGAAACAAAAATAATTGGGCGGGAAAGGAATTTTTTGCTTTCTTCGGCGAGGGAAAGAGGAGAGGAGAGAGAGGAGAGAGAATGTGAAGGGTTTTTGCCATTTTTGGCTAACTAAAAGATATATATATATACTGGAGGGCCACTTTGTATTTTTCAAAAGCTTGGGGGTGATGTTTGATAAGTGATTAAAATCATTAAACACTTGTCCCTCTCACCCATTTTTCAAGACTTGAGTCCTATATAACTATTTAAACACTTGTGAGTCCTTCTCACCCAAAAGCCCCGAGAAACTAGTGGTATGCACTATTCGGGTTAAACCGAAAAATCAAATCAAATCGAATTATTTTTTAAATTTGGTTTGGTTTTTTTATTAATTGGTTTGGGTTAGATTGAGAATTTTAAAATTTTAGTTTTTTTTATTTGGTTTCGGATTTCGAAAAAATAAAAACCAAAAAAATCGAATTACACACTTTTATTCTATATTTCTTAACATGTACCTATTTAAGGGTGTTAAAATTTGAATATTTCAATATATTTTGCCTTCAATACTTTCCACATGATAGCAACTCTTTATATTATGGTATAGCACTTGCAAAACTCTCATTAGAAATTTCAATGTATAGTACTTCCATCAACTTCTACTTCTTGAATTGTAAGTTCTTTTTGTTTAGCTATGGTTATGACTTAGATTTTAAATCTTATAGTTTTATGTTTGGACATGTAATGACTAATGATATGCTTTCAAGTATTTTGTTTTAAAGTTTTATCTTATAATGTAACCGAAAAAATTGAAAATAACCAAACCGAAAAGAGGAAAATCAAACCAAATTTATTTTGTTTAGATTGGATTGCAATTTTTTAAAATCGAAAAATCGAAACTGAATAGTTAAAAAAATCGTACAGAAAAATCAAATGCACAACTCTATGAGAAATAGTCAACGTTTGAAAATATTTATAAAAGTAACCACATTTAAGAAAGTCAAAAAATCCAAAAAGAATTCCAAGGACTTTGAATTAAAATTTTCAATAATTCCAAGAAAATTTCATGGAGAATACCTAATACTATAAAGTTCTAGGAAAATTTCCTGAGGAGTAACTAACACTAAGTCCTAGGAAATTTTCTTGTGACTTTGAAAATTTTAGTTCAAAAGTCCTAAAAAAGTACATGGGATCACATAAATGAAGTGCCATGAAAATTTTTGGGGACTCTGAACTCCCTGGGTTTAGTTCAAATTATCAGAAATTTTTTTCAGTGGCTAGTCTTAAAAAAACTATAGCTATGTTTTCTAAAAGTTTGTAATTGTTGGTTGTTTCTGTTTGAGCGGTTCAAAACAGGCTTGTTACCGTTAGGGAGGAGAACTCTTGAATAGGAAAGAGGGTGAAAACGGACGATGAGATCATTGTATTGGAAGAGATTCTAAGGGCATAGTAAGAAATTCTATAGGATAAGGGCCTAACTTCCCCATGAATCCCAGGTCATTTGAATTTCATATGGGTAAAGACCCAGTCCTTCTGTTCGATGAGCTACTTCTATAGGATGAGCTAAGACTATGTACTTAGATAGGATATTTTTGAGAAGCAAGCTTAGAGTCCAATGGCTTGACTGTGTACAACAAGTTCCCTTTGTTGAAATAAAATTTTTCTAAAAAAAAAAAAAGTGGCTAGTCATCAAAATATCCCAAAACCAAGGGTGATACCGTGATACACATAAATAAGACACATTTAGAATCCCATTGCAATTTTGGCTTCATAAGAAAAGTCTTACAATTTTAGTCCCTATAAGAAAAGCTCTAAGCGATCATCAGATCTTACTAGCAGCAGAACCTGGCAGTTAGGTGTTTTTCCTTGGTGACTTCTGGAGATCATCGGTAACTTTTTTAAACATGGACTAAAAATGTAAGAATTTTCTTATAGGGACCAAAACTACAACAGCAGCGCCATACCTGTCCATTTTCATGCAAAAACTTCGAAGAGTAATGGGGAAAGTGCACGAAAGGTCACTTTTATCACTGGTCTTTGGGCACAGGCCACTAATACCAAAATATTTAGATTGTGGCCACTTTCGCTTAAAAAATAGAACTTCAGTCCAGGGGCCGGATTGAAGTTCAGTCCTTAAAGATTGAACTTCAGTCCAGGGCCATATGGATTGAAGTTCACTCCTTAAAGACAGAACTTCAGTCCAGGGCCATGTTGACTGAAGTTCAGTCCTTAAATATAGAACTTCAGTCCAGGGTCATGTTGACTGAAGTTCAGTCCAGTCCTTAAAGATGAAACTTCAGTCCAGGGCCATATGGACTGAAGTTCAATCCTTAAAGATGGAACTTCAGTCCAGGGCCATATGGACTGAAGTTCGGTCCTTAAAAATGGAACTTCAGTCCAGGGGCCGTATGAACTGAACTTCAGTCAATGATCAGAACTTAAGTCAATGTTTATTTAGTAAATGCCCAAAAGTGGCCTCTAGTGTAAGACCAAAGAAAATAGTGGCCTCAAACCAAATACCGGTGTTAAAAGTGGCTGCTGGGCGAAATTTTTACAAGAGTAATGCTAGGTTTATAGTTGAAATCCATAGTGTGCCTAATCCTTATACTCATTAGCCCAATTGTTCGTTCTTTTTCCATTCCTATCATTTTAAGTTTGTGGAATAGTTAGGTATCACAATCTAGTACTATCTAGTACCTACTGCCTTAGTGTTGCTAGGGCTCGCTGGTCGTGTTAGTACATCTATTTTAGGTCTTATGCTCTTAGATGACTTTTTGTATCATTAGCCTAGTTAGAGATCTATATGCCGGTAGAAATTATGAAGGATTTGTAGTACCTTTATTTCTATTCTTATTTTGGAAAAAAAATGGTTTGAGACGACGAGTGTAAATATAGACTAATGGAGAATATAAATAGCGAGGATTCACTCCAATTTGTTTGAGACTGAACCATAGTTATTGATATATGTGATCCATAAGCTTGTTCCATGAACCTTGCACTGACACTTTCTAAAGATTTTGTCCTTTCATCTACTTTGAAATGCAACTTAGAACCCATTCATGTGCTGAGGTTTCCTATGAAGTTGTTGACTGCATAATTTGATGCTTAAAAAAGCACTCATTATAGTACAATCTTGTTATTACAATTTAGCTTACGTTAAAAAAAAAAAAATAGCTTACGTTAGTACACAGTGTCTTCAAGATACTATGACATAAGAGAACTGAAGATCTTCTAAAAATGGCTTCCTAGAATTAGAAACACAAGTTACGATATCAAGGGGATCCTTAGAAGCAGGAAAATGATTGTAAAATGAGACAAATGAGAGGTTGCATGAACCTAGTGAAATAAAAATGAAGTGGAATCTAATGAACTTACATGCCTGCACATGATTTCTTACACAACTATTTCAAGTCAATAACCTCTAGCCAGTAATTGCACCTTCACATCAAGACAATGATCAAAATATGAGATCTAATTATTCTTGAAAATGCCATTGTTGTTTTTGTTAATGTGCAAATAATTATAGCTGCTTGAGAGTTTGTCATTTTATTCTGGTTTCCAAACTTTGGAAGGTTCCATATGCCAAAGGCTAAAGCACTGAATAAGCATTCAAGGGAATAAAGTTAAGGGGGTGCAGATAAGTCTACTTCCTTTTTTTTCTTCTTATTGTATACTTGTTTAAGTAGCACACTGCTAGCTGGAAGAACACTGATATAGTATAATAGTTGCGTGCAAAAGATAAAAGATGCCTTTTTTGTTGAGTGGCTGCATAATCATTGACATTATTAAACTAATCAAACCAATCAAGATTTCTCAAGCTACTAAATATTACTCCTGTAGTTCATTTTATATGACATTGTTCGACCGAGCTAGAATTAGAATACCCTTAAGTGGTTTTATATATGTCATAACATCTATATAAAAGCGTGTTATAATATTAAAAGGGGAAGTTTAATGTTAAAGAGTTTATAAACATGGAAAGTATTATTCTTTTTAGAACAAATTAAAAAGGAAAGAGCGGCATATATAAAATGAAACATAATAGTTAAATCTACTAGCCATTTTCCATCACCGACATTTAGAACAAGTTTACCTTCAGAAAACAGATGGAAGGAAAACATTCAGAAGCTAAGAGATGTCATTTTACATTTGCAGTTTTTGGTGACAATTAAATGCAGCACATAAAACACTATAGATGGAACTAATAGGAAGGGAAACTCCAAGAACAATAATACTTCTATGATCCATGAAGTTTCCCAAGATCCCATGTAATCAACCAACTAATAGCATAATTAGTGAAAGTCATCTAAACATTCTGCTCATTAATTTAATTTAGGCCTAGGAATGTGCATTTTGTGCATTACCAAGTTCAAGAAAAGTTGCAAAAAAATAAATAACAATCCCCATAAAATAAGAGCACATTTCACTACAAAAGGCAACCTTTGTAACATACAGCAAGCTACTACTTAGACCTCTTACTAATTTATATACCACTACTCTTCACATCTCTCCTCCTCTCTGTCTTTCTACATTTTCATAGTCAACAAACCATGAATTTCAAGAAATCTTCAACTTTCATTTCTTGCATTATGTTCATATTTCTTCCTTCACTAATCACATCACAAACTTGTCAAAAATCTTGTGGCAATATACCAATGAAATACCCTTTTGGCACTGGTCCGGGATGTGGCGATCCTCGGTTTCAGCCTTATGTTATGTGCAACAACCAGCAACTCACATTCAAGACTCATACCGGATGCTATCCAGTTACATCCATAGACTACAATAACCAAGTCTTATACATTAGTGATCCTTCTATGTCAACATGTGCTTGTACTCAGCCTAGCAAAGGCTTTAGTTTAGATGGAAATGCACCTTTTAGCTTTCATGATGACACAGTTTTTGCTTTGCTAGATTGTGCGACAGATTCTTCACCAATTTACAAGTCAAATGGAGGGGTGAATTCAACTTTTCCTTTATGTGATTCTCAGGGTGCACCTGTTTGTAGTCTTTTATATTCTTGTCAAGCTATTAGTAGACTTAATCTTCCAATTTCCACTTGTTGTGTGTACACGCCT
The DNA here is from genome assembly GCA_037355625.1 of Petunia x hybrida. Taxonomy (NCBI): domain Eukaryota; kingdom Viridiplantae; phylum Streptophyta; class Magnoliopsida; order Solanales; family Solanaceae; genus Petunia; species Petunia x hybrida. The sequence goes on along the minus strand of JBBBVM010000006.1, from coordinate 424,227 downwards.
GTCGATCTTGGACCGTCTTTTGAGATGGATTTGGAGAAGCTGCACTGCTCATCTTACTCAGCTCTCTATGGTTTCAATGATCAAGAAGTGAATCCACAGGCATGGAAATATGGTGTGGCATTGAAATACAAGTTCAATTTCAATAATGATTATCCTGATATGTGTGATAGTTGTGAGAAGAGTAATGGAGTTTGTGGATATGGAGGACCTTATCTTTCATTTCTTTGCAATTGTCCTAGTGGATTCAACACATCAAATGATTGTTTCCTTGGATCATCTTGGAGTAACAGTTTCAGAATTGTCCCATGGCAGATTGGTACAACAATTGTCAACTTAGTTTTGCATTTTCTGTTGTTTTTATCTGATCTTTTGTTCTAATGCCTTACAAGTACTATCTTTCTTTTTGCAGAGGTTTTGTTGATTAACGCGTTGGGATGGTTCATCATCGTGGCCTTAATGTAGATTGTAATGATCAAGAATCAAGGAAATTTGACAAGACATCTAGTTGCTGAATGTTTAATTGATTTATGAAGAATCCATAATCTCCTTGGCTTGTTAAAATGTAATAATGCTTAAAAAAGAGGGAGCCAATGCAAAGGGTTGGATTTTCTTATTGATCATTTTTGTAAATGTTGTATTACATTATGCAAAGATGATTTTTCAATTTGTTTAGCTTGTATCCTTATATTGAGCTCTTCTGAATTAGTGTTTGAAATCACTGTTTCCTTCATTTAGCTCATTCTAAGTGCAAGATAACTAGTTTTTCTGAATAGAAGAAAAACTTGAAGAACTGCCAATGGGCGAGGGAGAATGAAACTGCGCTTGTTGGGCATACTTTCATTTACTTAATTTATGTCTTCAACACGTCTCCTCAACTCGGCCAAATTCTTTTCATGGAAAAGCTTGTAGAAATTCTTTTAAATAATTTGTGGCTATGAAATTTGAACATAAGACCTCTACACACTTACATAATACGTTCGACATTTTGAAGTCACGAAATGAAGATTGTTAAACACCTCAAAAACTTGACTAAAGACACTTGTAAAAGCATTATTTTTCATGATATAAATTTACAAAGGCATTTTTCACTGAAATCTACTGAATTCAAGATATAGCCTTTAGCTCACTGCTATTTTCTTCAAAACAAAAGATCAACTAAAGTAGGCGATCAAGAACTACATTCATTAAGTAAAGATCACATAATTTATGTGATAAATTGTTATAGTAACATATTGTGGGACATGAGCTTTGGCTAAGTTTGTGAAACAGCTTGAAAAAGGAGGACTTTCTCAAGTCTTGAGGAATCAACAGAATATAAAATAAGATGCACCAAGAAATGGTAAGGAATATGTTCCTTCTTTTGAGCACCTCCACTTTGAAAGCATCATTTTGATCACCAATATTCTTTCTTTTATCTCCAAACAAATTCCATGACACAAAAAACTCCACCACAAATTTTGTTCTAAAATGATTCCTACCCCCATCTCACTAGCAGGCCCCCTGACTTTCATGAAAATTCTCTATGCATTTTGCTTTATGTGTAAAGAATTCTAATAAAAGTTTTAATTGAGGAGATAATCATTAGAGCAATTAATTAGAACATAATGCTTCTTTCTCTGTCCCGAATGTTACTTTTTGATACAATTCCGACCATATTTTAGGTTGAAAGCACAAAATGTTCTTTCAATATATGCATTATAAGGATTTCTTATACCACAATATAGTTCTTAGCCTATTTTATTACCTCCTTTAAGAATTTGATTCCTTGCTTGGAGCTTCTTCTCAGTTAAGATAGAAGAGCCATAATCACAAAAAAGAGTTGTTTCTTTTAGCATGCAAATAGTCAATATCTAGTATCTTTTTTAAAAAAACATACAAGGTTAGTAAACCTCAGAAATTATATTGAGCTTGCTCACATTGTCGGATCCCAATCTGGACGAAAGAGGAGGGTTGCGATGGGTTGACAGTCAACATAACTAGTAAAATTATTTAAGATAAATATTCACCATACGAAGTACGTAGTATGTACGTAGATAATATTGGGCAGGGGTTTACAATTAAAAAAATTAAAGGGGGTAAGGGGTTCCATGACATTGCCGCTCCACTGTGAAGGAGAGTGGGTAAGGTTCCTACATCATGGATGGTGTGGGACTGTGGGTAAAGAAGTTAGTCCCCCCACATCGAACGAGCTTAAATGGAGCAACATGCACAACGATGATTCATATAGCTGATTCCAACTTGCTCTCGAGTAAGGCGCTATTGTTGTTTACTGTATCTAGTAAGAAATTATTAGCACTTCTCAACAGACTGAATATGCTCTTTTATCGCCTCACTTGTAACACGCAGTTGATCATAAGGTGACATAGTACTTTAAAGGATTCGATTCTTCAGTAGGTTCTTTTTCTTGATTGAGATAAAAAGCTATACTTTTGCATCATGTTTCTTTAGTACTACATATGGAAGTACCATTTCTTGGTTCTGTGTTGATGATAGTTACCGTAAAGCTCTCAATATAGCAATATGAACCTAATTCTTTGAACAACTGAAAGCAGGAACTTTAATCACCCTCTATTACTCCCCTCAAAACAAATACTAACAACTAAAGAAAGAGATCAAGAACTATATTCATCATACAAGGACCACATAAGTTTTGTTGATAACATCTTAACATAATGTGGTACATGACATTTGGCAGCCAAATATGTGACACAACTTGGAAAGGAAAGTGTATTCAAGGGCTTGTGGAATCAAATTGGATTAAAAATATACGGTACAACAAAAGTGATAAGGATAATTCTCATCTTTCAATTTTCATGTGGGCAGATTGTGTTTAGGAAGGGGGATAATAGTAGCCGTAAACGCCGTATACTGTCTGAATAATGGTGAGGGCAAAAAGAAAAATAGCAGCAAAGACAGATAAAATAGCCCAGGGACTCCTGAAGTAAGTATGAATGAGATTTGCTCTCCACTCATTCCACTTCAGCTTGCAGTAGTCACTCACCAGCTTGTGTACAAGATCTAGGCTGCTATCGGGATCAAGTGTAATGTCCTTGGATAGTGAATTGAATAGGTTAGCTACGGCTTTATCACTGCCAATTGCATTCTGAATGATGCCACAAGAGTGTAACAAGCTAACATCTATGGCACTGTCAATAATGTTATCCATGAAAAAGATGTATGATGTCACCTCGTTCCCCGCCCCTACGTGCAGTCTCTCGAAAGCTATAAGGTTTAGGAACATCGATTCTGTTGCATCGTCCACCACAATCAGAGGAAGCTTAAGGATACCACCATGGAAAGAGATGTCTTTAAGGCTCCCGGTTTTACTCTTCTTGAAGCGAATGCCTGCTTCATTAAGCTCCATGGCAGAGCGGATGATCTCTTCACCACTGCTTTGGTGGCTAACTTTGGGCGCTTTCATTGGACGAGTCTTGACCAACGTGGGGTCTTCCCAGAGTAGGCTCTTTCTGTACACATCCAAAACATGTAAACATTTGCCAAGTTTTTTAGCACGGGTATGAGGATTGCAGAAGTCCAGTATGAGCATATTAATGCTTTCCTCGTCATGCTGTTGAATGCAATCAAAAAGTAACCATTCACTCTGCGAAGGGATTACATTAGAAAGGGTTACTAGTTATTTGAAGATATAATTAAGTTACAAAATGTGCACTGTTTAACAACTAAAACTTTTAGATGGAAATAAAAACGAAACTTTAAGATGAGATAGTCACACAATTCAATATGGTATCAGAGCATGCAAAAGTATTGAATGTGAGCATTTATGTAAGAGAGGGAGAGAAAGACCTTTGCCTCTTGACTCTCAATAGCGAGTAATTTGTCAAGAAGAAGCATAGGCAACTGATTCTCAAGCATCAGCATATCACGTTTGAGATAAGGCATGAGATGGAGCTTTCCGTGATTGCTGAAAATAGGATCATTAGGAGCATAATCATACTGTTGTGCATGCTGAGATTGATCTATAAGTAGACGCTCAGCAGCAGCTGTTCTCAATATCTCCAGCATGAAACAGCCATCCAGAATCATCAAGCGCAAGAAGGCATTAGTATCATTTTGCCATGCAGGATCCAGGGAATCATATGCATCTTTCAGTTCTTGAGCCACTTGTTGTAAGGACTCGATATAATACGTTAAAGGTTTTCCAGATCTCTTGAGGAAATGGAGAAGAGCTCGGTGCTTGTGAACTTCCATCGCCTTGAGATGATCTTGTCCGTGATGGTAAGGACCAAAAGAAACTAGTTGAGGCCTGTAAGCCTTCTTGTTCACATCTGTGACACCAATAGGTACTTTATATATGGACCGTTTCTTCCAGTGCTCTGTCTCCACACTTGTAAGATCTTCAATGTGCATCAGTTCATCATTTACCTTGATCACCCACTCATTTTCCATTTTAGCTAGATTCAAGTACTATAGCATGTAGCAGAAGCTAATAGCACTAGTACTTGTGAGGACAAAACACTAATTCAGAAGGGACAATTTTGAAACATATTTGATGTATAAAGTTTTAGGTCCAGAGACCCATATAAATGATCCAAAATACCTTGCTCCTTCTCTAAGCTCCAACATGGCTTGATTATGGACTTCTCTCTTTTATGCTTTGCTTGTATAATAGTATAATTCACAATCTTCCTTGGTCACCATAAGGATTTCTAAAACCACATTTAGTTCTTAGTTTATTATATTACCCTCTTTACAGTTACACACTTTCACGTGCTTCCACATATTCTCCTTTTATTCACGTGCAGCTCTCTGTATGTTGCTATTGTAACATCTAGTTTTTCTTAATCACAAGGCAAAATCTATTAAAAGCTTCAAAAGGTTTGATTCTGTGCTTGGAGAGTTGCTTCTTTTAGTATTCATATAGTAAGCACCTTTTCCAAGTTCAAGAAGATGTATTGATCTCACTCATTTCTTTATCTATTTCTGTTACCTTCTTTAACAAAGCATTAAAGGTCAGTAAACATAAGGCAACATAATACTTTAAAGGACTGCACTGGTTATGTTGTTGTTGTTGATTCGGCACTCGGTTATTTCCCTTGTTTGTATAAAAGAGCTATAATGTTGGATGTTGTTTCTTAGGTACTACTTATGGAAACACCATTTCTAGGCTTGTGTTGATGCTAGCAAGAGCAGAGCATGTAGATGGCATGAACCTAAATTTATGGAATCTGCAGAAGACTGATTTCAGTATTAAAAGGAAAAATAAAAGTAACAGAAAGGTACCACCATCTAGGAGAAGTGTTTTCTGGAAGTATATAATCTAGAGCTGGGACAGCCCTAAATAGCCAACAGAATGAACTGTCAAAAGGCACATAGAGAATGCAATTTTCCATTATCTTGCCATTGAAATGAAACATCTACGCGATACTGATACTATTCCCTTGAATTCTATATTACAATAGCTTAAGCTATCATGCTTCCCATACAGTTTCGCGAGCTCCTGTGTTAACTGGCTTGGAGCACAAGAGTAGTGTCCCAACAAAAGAAGCACCCAATGAATGAATGAAGCGATCAAAAGCACAAAAGGCTAATTTACTTAAGTTATATGTACAAACAAGCTCTCGCAGGAAAGAATCTTTCCTCGTTTCCTTTTCGATGTTTCCTAATACTGATCACAAAGGAACATCTTATCATCTCACATTACAGCACTGAGGTTTTCCTTGGTATAGCAACTTTCTCCACAGGCAGATCATTTGCCTTGGAGATTGATAATGTGCAGTTAAATAATCATCAATGCATCCAAACTGACAAAACTTCAAGCTATGCACGTACTTTACGGGCTTGGAGCTGTTGAACTGCTCTACCCACATTCCCATGCTCACGTCCTCCATCTTAAACAACTGCAGCAGGTCAAATACATGTTGAATGAAAGTACTTTTTGTTTATATTTCCAGAAGGGGAATGGGTAAGTCAGGCACATCCAATAAGCAGATCAAGATAACTTACCCTTAACTTATGTTTCTCAAATTCAGAAACTATGTACTCTGCAATGTCAAATGAGATGACATAACCAGGTCCATTGGCATAGGGTGGATAATCTTCTTCAGGCCATTCCTGTCAATCCCCATGGGAAAAAACTGACAGTCAGAAACTAGTGATTGCATAAAGGGTTCAGGGAACCACATAAAGCAATTCATTACATACGAAAGCAAACTGCATAATGTTCTTGGTGAATCCTCCTCAGCCGCAAATTGTTCCCAGAAAATCTATCTCACAGATAGAAGCTAGAAGTAGCTAAAGGGATAGAAACAAGCTGCAGAGCTACCAACTATAAAGTACACCTCAATCCTATACTAGCTGGCTCAGCTATATTTTTTATAAGGTAAATAATTATGGGGGGGAAAACCCTGTATACAAGTTCTATACCAAAAAGTAGAGAACCTACACCTGGCTCAGCTATATAAATCCTATATATCCATTGTATTTTATTTAAGCATAAACGATAGCTAGCAGTCCAAAAATGGTGGAACATGTTAATAGTAAAAGGAATACAAATAAGGAGGAGGCTGTTATATACTTTTTATTCTCATGTTTGGGATTGAGACAGCATATTTGTTTTCATTGGTATTATATATTTCTTGGACAACAATGTTTTCCTTATTAATCACATGGAAGCACATGGCTCTTTATTGATGGGCATAGTGAGGTTGCTCTCTCTCCCCTAATTATGTAGCTCTGGAGCCAATTGGACATTTATAATGAATTAAACTGTGAAAGATAGTCGAAGGCAAGTTAACTACATAAAACTGAAGTGTAATACTGACAAAGTGAGAGAAGTCTACCTCATAGGTGACTGCCCATTTACCATGTCTAAGGGGCTTATGATAGTAATTGATGTTTCCGACATACAGGCTTCTACCATCATGGACATTCTTAACTTCCTTCATCACAGCATCAATCCTTACAAAAGTGTCATCATCACACTTCATTACATACTTCGCAGCGACTGTACGGACCTGGAATATTCCATGAGTACATAATGTTAAAAGGATATGAGAAAAAACTGGGGCAAACTATAGCGTCACCAATTTTATCCTCGCACTTACCCCATATTCACAAATTGCTGCTGTCTTCAATACAACAAGATCGTAATTGTCCATGTAAGGAACTATAACAATATCACCAAAAAAATCTGCTTCTTTCATTAGCTCCACATTTATCTCCTTTCTCCCATGCTGCATATTTCATTTCAAATATAAGAACATGCAAGGCACTAATATGGTACTATATCACTTTCATGAATAGACACTTCTATCTATGCCAAGTCTTACCATTGCCACAAAAAATCGGGCTACAACATTTGAAGACTTAATTGATGCATGCTGCATCCAAGATTTTCTAACAGCCATTCTCTCAGCAAAGTGATTGCCTGCAGAAAGGATGCCAATAAAAAGCTCTACAGGTTGATCAGGAAGTGGCGGGGCTTGCCACTTGGGTAACATTTCCAAATGCCTCTGTGGAGCAAAACTTGGGTGTGTTGAGGGTAATGAAGCAGCAAATACAGAATGCACATCAATATCCCCATTAAGAGACAGACCAGTTGCATCCTCAAGAGCAAAACCCTGTCAACCAATACAAAAGGTTTAGAAACCCAAGTGAATCATAGAACTACATTAGGATAAAATAATACGAGACAAGACTCACAGTGCGATATGGAAAGGATGCAATATGCCTCCCATCAACATTGATGTGATAACCTTCTAAGCCAGCACTGACAGTAAGCACAAACAACTTGTTCTCTACAAAAGGGTATGGCCAGTCAATTGAGACCTTCTTTGCCCTCCCAATCAGTCTCTTGAACCACCATGTAGCCTTTGATTCTTCAGAGTGATCATCGTCATCACGTATCCACTTCTCACATTTCACCTGTCCGTCCACTTCATTCAATCCAGGAAATCAGAAACACAGACAAGTAGATAACACTAATGAAAAGCTTAAGCAATGTCATCCAGCGACTACTATACATGTGAAGTCAATAATTGGTGTTTAATAATAGCTCCACATTCAGTTGATTAGCTTTATATGATTCTTCATCTATCACTTTTTGGACAATCACAATTCAGCTCAGAAAGCCCTACAGAAGTTCAAAGTCCATCCTTCCCTACATTTAGCTTTCATAACTACCAAAAACAGCAACACAAGCTACAGGAGAATCTTAATTCCAATATTTCTGAAGTGGAAGTGCAGAACCACCATACAAAGACTCAATATATCTATCGACTATGAATCTCAAACTAGTTAGGGCCCGTTCTATGAAGAATGTACAGCCAGTCCATTCTAAGCGGACTAATTCCATTCGAATACCGGTTAATGATTTCTCTTTAAGGCAAATTCGGAATTCACTAAAAATAGAGGTTCACTAAATTTCGCACTTATCCCTATCGACTCAAAATGCACTTGCAACAACAACAACAACAACACCAACAAATGTCTCTGACTCATAAAAACACAATACATCAACACAACTAATGAATGTGAAAAGAAAAAGCAATGCATCAAACAACATGAATTTCTCACCTGTTTCCTCACTAGGCCTGGACTTCCAACCTTCACACCTCATTGCAGATCCCCACTGCATCCTATAACATGTATTCTGCTCAATCACTGGCCTTCCACTCCAATCCCCCTTCAACCTAGGATTAAAATGCAATACCCTTGGAGGGTCCTCTCCATCAACTGTCTTCAATCCTTGCAATTCCATCATAAACTGTGAAACCATCACAGTCTCATCCTCATCCTTCACCAATGTAATTTTCGGATCCTTCTCTTCGTGGGCCCACCGAGGCGTCCCCACAACAGTTATATGAGACCCTAAAGTCAATCCACAAGGTATCACCATAATCCTCCCACCAGCCACAAACTCTTCACCCCACAACGACACCGAGTTAGGACACGACTCAGTTCGATTCTGAGTCCCATTCACTAACTCGCTCCGAACTTTCCCTGATTCAATATCCTGGAACAGTTTCTTCCCAGCTACAAAAGCATCCCTAACTACTTTATGCAGCTCACTAAAATCATCCTTATCGAAACTATCAAACGCCTTTTCGTCGAAAATCAACCCCGACACTTTCTTAAACTCTCCCATTTTCCTATGAGGTAATGACAATCCCATTTTCCTTACAACCCTTGATGGAAAAACAGGATCTTGAATCAACTCACCACCAACACTATTAAGTCTACTAAGCTTATAGTTACTATCAAATGGTGTAGAAACAAGTTCAGCTGATTCTAAACCATAACCAATTCTTGAAATCAAAGGTATTTCTAAAGTAACTAACAAAAAATACAAGAACAACAATCCCATTAACACTTGTATTGATCTTAATCTACTCATTGACATAAATGAGTCAAATTTAGCTCTTTTCATTTCAAGAAACCAATAAAAATCAAAACTTTCTTAGATGGTATTTTTTAAAAAGCATAAAAATTGGTTTTTTAGTTCATTTCAAACTAAAAAGCATAAAAATTGGTTTCAAGAAACATTTAAAAAAAATCAAAACTTTCTAAATTGGGTTCTTTTTTAAACCATAAAAAAATGGTTTTTTTAAGTACAGATCAAGAACAAGAACCCAAGATTTTAATAAAAAGGGGTTAATAGTTCATTAACTCAAATGAACTAACATTACACACACAGAGAGAGAGAGACACAGAGTGTTTTTAGAAAGTGGAATTGGGCTAAAAAAGGAAAGAGTTTATTTTGGTTATTTTTGAAAAGGGAACAGATCATTAGTTGTGTGATTGAGGCTGGCCGTTGAAGTGGGGCTAGAAATGTAAAGAAGAATGTATAATACGATGTCGTTTGATCTTAGAACGTGTGTGAAACTGCGAAATTGTATTACGGTTGATTGTTTAATTCAAAATGATGATAACTGAAAAGTCTTCAGGTTAGTCCTTGTCAATAACTATAGTATTAGTAATCCCTTGTTTCAATTTATGAACCTCTTTTAGTCCGTTTAAAAAAAAATTTAAAAATTTGGAAATAAATTTTATTTTTATTTTTAATGAGATGATTTATAGTCACACAAACATCTACTACTTAGTTTAGACTACAAGTTTCAAAAGTATTCATTTCTTTATTAAACTCTCGTATAAAGCCAAATGAGTTCACATGTGATGGAATGAATGAGATATCTCTAGCCATAATAACGAGACTCAATTTCGAAACTAAAAATGAAATAATTCATTATAGAAGCATCTTGTTCTTTTATGAATATTATGTGGCGTAAATTCAAATTAATATTACTGTATCGAATATCAAATGGTTAAATAGAATTAATATTTGTAGTTTAATAGGGTATACATAATAACTATTTGTTTTAATTTACTAACAATTTTTTTCATCTTGAGAGTTCAAAATATTTAACGTCATTTTAGTTTTATGTTAAAAAAAATCTGAAATGATTGAATTATTTATCATTTGATGTTTGATGTGGTGTTTTTTTTTAAACGTAGTAATCTGTATCATTTCAATATACAAATTTACCATCTCATATTCATATATTGTTACAAAAATTAGACAGCTAATAACAAGTAGCTCTAATGCTATGAACTTTGTATTACCTTAAGTTATATATATAAAATATCTATCTTTCGTACCAAAAAAAAAAAATTATCACAACAACATACCCGGTGAAAGTAACAATTATTAGTGATATAATAATTATAATTATCATTTTTTTCAATATTAATTACTTTAGGGGTCGTTCGGTTACTTAGTTTAGGATTTAATACCCGCGCAAAACTCTGCGCTAACTTAGCGCAGCGTTCGGTTGGTTTTTGTAAAATTTTAATACCCGCATAAAATTAGTTCAACGTTTGGTTGCATTTTTGTATATCCCGCATTATTAATACCCGCATTATTAATGCGGGAATCTATGTATTATTTAATGCGGGGTGGAAGGTGGTATTAATAATGTGGGTATTAATAATGCAGGTATTAAAATGTAAAATGACAAAATTAACCCTCATAATAATAAGGATATTTTAAAATTTTATTTAAGGAGTAAATAAATATTTTAAATAATAATATTTTTTGTTAATTTGTAATATATCAGTGATTCAAAAAATAATACCTACGCTATAATATAATACCCACATTATTAAACCCCACATAACTAATACCCGCATTAACAATACCCACATTATTAATACACACATTATTAATACCCACATTACTAATACCCGCGTAAAAGTTAATACCCGCGTAAAAGTACAATCAAACCGAACGACCCCTTAGTGTTAGGGTTGTCATGTTTTTTGGGGTCCATGTGAGTAGGACACAAATTTAGAAGGGGAAGCCGTTGGAAGTAGGGTCATGGGGTGGACGGCTCGTAGACCATGGGTTCTGGTTGGTGGTGCTGCCTTCTCTTGTTGTACGTTGGATTTGTCCTATTTTTAAATCTTTTTCAAAAATTTGAAATCTTGAGCACCAAAAAGGTTGTCATTTTGGACTATTGCAAAGAATTTGACAATGAGAAAAGGGGGGACAAGAACAAGGAATTATGATTTATGAGTCAGAGAAGATTGCTCAATGACTAATAATTAATGCAATTCAAACTCAAACTGTAATTTACAAGCTTAAATTTTACTACTATGTAATATTTTACAAACATTGTCTGTTCTTCCTCTGTACAATTAACGACAAACGAAAAACGATATCACCAAATAAGAAGACCACTGAGAAATTTGTGGAGGAAATGATTTGATTATAAAATTATTTGTTCTTATATACATCAATCTCATGTGTTATGTTTAATCAACAGTACTTTTTGACCACCAAGTGATATGGTGCAGTAGATGGGACTGCTCCTCCCTTAACCAGAGATTTTGGGTTAGGGTTCGAGCCTTGGGTATGGAAAAATCCTTGGCAAGGAGTGCTTCCTCCGAATGGGGCCATATACGGCGCAAATTCCAATTAATCGGGCTCCAATAAAAATACCAAAAAATTTGCATGCAGGGAGTTTTCTTTTTGTTCCCTTTATGTGAACTGGCATAGAAGAGGAATTTTCAAAGTTGTCAATGATGGTGATAGGCATTGTCTTTATTGTCAAATTTATGAACTATTCTCAGCCAAGAGAAGGGAAGCTCTCTTTCAAAATCATTAACATATCTTTAGTAGTTACCCAAAGTTCAGATATTCACATAAAACCTCGATTCATTCTTTCTCTTGTCCAAGAAGATTGTTCATTCCACACCTTTTGATTATTAGAATAAGAACTTTCGCTTTCTTAAATTACAGCTCCGTACATACTTAGCTTATTTCCTACTACAATTTATCTTTCTCGCGTGTTTTTATGATAAATTGAAATTTTTATACGCTAACAGTGTAAAAGAAACTTTTATACATTCATATCACTCAAAAAGTAATAATAAATCGTTGTTAATATATAATAAATGGACCTGTAGAATGAGCCGGAAAATAAGGTTAAAATACATTGACTTTATATTGCTATTGTATATAAATTAAATCATAAAATAATTTTGAGGATCAAGTTTTGAAATAAAATATACAGTCTGTGCATGTCAAACCCAGCACGTAAATATTTGTCTTCTAAAATGTCGTGCTTAAAAAAGTAGTACAATGGGGAATAAGAGCATAAAAACGTGGTGAAGAGAGATAGTAATAGATTGTGGTTGGCCGGTGACCTTTGCAAGGAAAAAAGGAGAGGAGAAAACTGGATGTTGAGTACCAACCAGCAATAAAAAAATAAAATTGTGACTATTTTGAATTTAAATTAAAAAATCATTATTTTGGAGATTGCGCAATGCTTATTCTCAAACTCTTCGTTTACACATTAGTAATAATTTTTTATTTCTCTCTTCATCTCTAGATACCAATATAATGATTCTAGAACATGAAGAATGAATTAAAATGGGCTTTTCCATGATTGATTTTCAAAGTTTCTTAGCTAGAACAAAGGATTTCCAAACTTGAAAAAAGATATTGAGTCATCAACGGAAAGAGAGGGATTTGAACCCTCGATACGATTAACTCGTACAATAGATTAACAATCTATTGTTTTAGTCCATGCGGAGACATGTGTTTTTTTGTAAACAGTCGCACGGACCTGATCACTGCGACCTCCTTTGTGAGGAGGCACCCTTTCTTCCGAAGTTACAGGGCTATTTGCTGAGTTCCTTAGATAGAGCTGTCTCGCGCCTTAGGTATTCTCTGCCTATCCACATGTGTCGATTTTGTACCCTCTTGCTCAAGGTCGTTCGGGTTACAATCTCAAAAATATCTTAATTTATAAGACATAATCCCTCGTATTCTTCTCTTCACATATTTGATTCGAGTGTGTTTGAGTTTGATCTCGAGCTTGATGGATTTGACTTGATTCGAGAGTTTTTTAGCTTGATCTTGAATTTGAGGGATTTAATTTTACTCAAGGGCTTGAGTAGGGCGGTTCATTTTTCGGTTTAAACCGATAAAAAGTTAATAGTTTATAAATATTCGGTTATCAGGTTATCGGTTATTTAACGGTTTGCAAAATTTTTTTATTGGGTTATCGGTTCGGTTGTCGGTTTTGTACATTTTCTTATTGGTTAAACCGATAACCCAATAAGGTTTTCAAATTTACTATGTTGCGCTTATGTGCATAAAAGTAGTATACTTAATTACTATTAGTTGGAACTTGGAAACCTCAAACCCTAGTCTTCTTTTACTTATGTAGCTTTCAAGTCGCCCCATCCATTTCAACCACTGATTTATTATTTCACTCCTTGCCTCCTCCATTAGTTTATAGAATAATGAAGTATATTTGAATCTGTTGTTGGTTGCTTTTTTGAATATGGTGAATGCTATAAGAGGCATTTGAACTCGCTGTGAAAATAAAGCCGATTTTGTATTGGATGCAATCGTTTAAGAGGTTTTTTTTTAAACACTTGTTAGGCCTAAATTTATTAATGGTTAAACCGAAAACCGAACCGATAAGAACCTAAAACCGATAACCCGAAAACCGATAACCAATAGCTTATTGGTTCGGTTATTGGTTTAGCACTTTTAAAAACCGAAAACCAATGGTCCAAACCGATAAGGTGCAAAACCGAACCGAACCGACCGATAAACACCCCTAGGCTTGAGAGCTTGTTCTTAAATATATGAATTTGACTTGATCATAATCGTGGAAGCAGACTTTGACCACGAACATGAAGTGGCTTTTGATCACCACGGTATATGAAGACTTCTTATTTCCTGGAAGACTTCTTAATCATAGTCAGAAGGAACAAGCTTCAATGTTTTGAAAGGGGTGAGCGTGAGGCAAGGTGTTTTACCTAACATCGGGCAAGGCGTAAGACCTGAGACACCGGACGTAAGTCCCATATATCTCTAGTTTTTAATATTTTATATATTAATATTATTGATATAATAATTTCTTAACAATATAAATCACACAAAGGTTAAGATTACATAAAAATTCTGTAAAATAAAATAATATGTAAGGTTATGTGTAAAAATTTACTGTGGACTAAGAAATAATAAAAAAATTGAAAATTTAATTAGCAAGTTGAGGCTTTAAATAGCGAATTTATTGAGAGATAATTTTTTTATTTAAATTTTTCGGGACTTACGTCCCAAGACTCTCCCAATGCCTAAGCTTACGCTCCAATACACCTTAAAATTATGGGGTTTACGCCTTTCAAATCTACGCCCTAGTGCGGCTTTTTGTACGCCTCGTCCGAGCTTGCCCCCAGACTGCCTCGAAAATGCCTTTTAAAACACTGACACGCTATGTGATTTGTAGAAGACTTCTTGATCACAGCTAAAAGGAACAAGCTTGTGATTTATGTATTGTCGGTCTTCTTCTGGTGCTTGATTGATCTTTTCTTTGGTTGACCCCCATTTTGGCTTATGGTAGACCTCTATTTATTATTGTAGTAGGAAGGATTTTGTGATGAATACAAATCTTATTCTTTCAATTTGATTTGTTCATTTGAGTCAACAAAACTATCACAAAAGTTATGTCATATTGAACACTTTGCGACATTTAATTAACCAGAACCGTGTCATTTGTACACTTGGATAGTTTTTGATTGGCTGTCAATTTGACTAGGCATGCTACATCATTTATACACATGCCACAATTTTATTGATCCTTGATTAGACTTGGCACCACATTATTTGACACGTGATATGGACCTTAGGCTAATTGATTGAGCTCATCATTTAAAGTCCGACAAGATAGACTAGCCCAATTAAATTGGACTTATAATTAAATTCATGTTCTGAATTTAAAATATGGTCCTAATTATTACATGAATATAAATTCAATAAAATTTATATGTCTACAATCTTTTTGTCAGTGAAAATGATGACCTTGGGTTGTAGGAGTCTGAAACCAAGTGGATTTATACTTTGTCCCATAATCCCCCATTGCTCACTGTTAATAAGGTAAAGATCACTGTAAAATAAAATGTGACCTCAAAGTTCATACAAGAGAAGGTAAGGAAAAATTACACAAATAAACTAGTTAAGACATTTAATTTGTTCACATAACTGTAATTTTTAAATATTATTGAACACAGCAAATACTAATAGGTTATTTACAAAATATAGCTATTTAGGATAATTAAACAAATAAAGTAAAATCCTTAAAAAAAGCTTTTATTATGGAAGACTTAACACAAGACTCTCCTAAAATAACTTTTCCTAAATTCTCTCCATTATCTAAATTTTATTTACCCTAAAATATATATTTTCCTATCTCGTCTCTTTCACCCAACAAATTAAGCATTATTTTTTTTATGTATAACTTTGTATTTCTTTGTATATATTTACTTTGTATACCTTTGTATAACTATGTATTCTTTCGTATTTCTATGTATCTACAAGTGTATTTCTTAGTGTATCTTTATATTGTATAATATTGTATAACTTTGTATGACTATGTATTATTTTGTAATTCTGTATATCTACAAGTATATCTTTGTATCTACATGTATTGTTTTGATAGTTTTTTCCAGTTGCGGCAAGTGAGAAGTGGCTAGGGTTTGTAGGAAGAAAAAGATAGAAAAAAAGTATAGCTATATTATGTAAGCAAAATAATATAGCTATTTTATGTAGCCTAGGTCTATAATATTGTCTATTTGTGTAAAAATCTCCATCAAACAACAACTGATTTGTATAAATAGCCAATTGCCCAATGGAGAAAATGGGCTTGCCCATCTATGAAGCCCATGTTTCTTGATGGGCTTAAGTTTACTTGTCTATTGTTGGCGGAAGTGCAGAAATAACCACTCTTTGGCCCGTCATTATAATTAAGTCAAAGTCATTTTTAAAAATATTTAATTTTAGCCACTTTTTGAACTTCGGACCTTGGAGTCTTTACTTCAAGCCTTCAGGTTTGAATTTCAACTTCAGACCATCAGGTTGAACTTCAGACCTTAAGGTCTTAACTTCAGATCTTCTATGCTTAATTTCAAACCTTCAGGTTTGTAGCTCAATATAGTGGCTAAATTAAATAATTCTTAAAAATGACTAAAAGCTAAATGGCATGGAAAAGTGGTCCCCTGATGAAATTTTTACTCCATTGTTCAATGATATTCATTCAGCCCAAGTTCATGATTTCTATATGGGCTAGATGTGACTTGTTCCTCGAATTAGGGAGGAAGTGCAAAAATAGCTACTTGTTGGCTCGCCTTTACAGTTATAGTCATTATAAAAAAAATAATTTAAATTTTAACTATTTTTTTGTACTTTAATCCTTGTGGGCTGAACTTTAGACCTTGTGGATTGAATTTCATATCTGAATGTATGAAGTTCAACTTCAGCCCACAAGGGCTGAAGTTTAGGCATAGAATGCGCTAACTTAAGTCCTTGTTGACTGAAGTTGAACTTTATAAATATTGAAGTTCAGCCCACAAGAATTGAAGTTCAAGAAAAGACTAAAAATTAAATAATTTTTTAAAAATAACTAAAAGCTAAATGATAGGAGGAAAAGTGGCTCCCTGGCGAAATTTTTAAGAATTAGTGAGGAATCCTAATAATCATACATTATTTTCTTGGCTAAGAATTTAAGATACAAAACAAAAGAAGTCTGCCTAGTTTATTGGTTTCTCTATGAACGAATCAAAGCATTCATTACTTTTCTTTTAAGATGAATGAATCAAATAACAAAAGGTGTAGGTTTTTCTGTTTACAAACTTAGCGTATATCTATTGACAGTGCAAAACATTGATTGGTGTAGTTCAACGGATTTGAACATGTGCATGCCTTTTAGTTCTCCATTTTGTTCTAATGATTCACATTGTTTGTCTTTGTAGATCTCTATTAATTCAAGGGTTTGTCTTTTATAATTTTTTAAGCTAGCTACTAATATAGTACTAATAAACTTGTCAGATTGGAATCTTTATGAGCCAACTAAGATTTTGTTCAACAATGGTAGCAGATGATTGGGTGAACTGTCCTCGAAACCCAAGAAAAGTCTGAATACAAACTGAGAAATGGAAGTTGTCAGCCCAACATTACTATTTGACCACTTGAAAGTTGAAAGTTGTCGAAATTTTGTCTTTTGATATGGGATAATGCCTAGTTGTCGAAAAGATAAAAAATAAAGTGATACCATAAAATTTACTACTTATTAGTGTAACTTAACCATTAACGCAAGCTAGTAACATTTTTTTTTCAGGTAACTAATTAATGTTTGCATATATTAAAGTCCATTTGTAAGTACCTTATAAGTGACATAATTATATAAGTAACTTTTATATTGTTAGCCGTTGTTTTGACTGATTTAGTATAACTAATCAAAATTTAGCTCCTGCATAACTTGTCAAGCATTACTTATGCATCATTTGGTAGTCACTATTAAAGAATATTGAGTAAAACCACACGTACGAGCAATGTAGATATTAAACTATTTAAAAACAAAAATGTCCTCTTAAACTAACTAATTATGTAGAACTATAATTAATCACTACATAACAATCTTTTCATTATAAATTACGGTATATACAATCTCTACATTATAATCTCCCCATAATAAGAACTTTCCTTATACTATAAGACAAGGAAAAATGTTTCTGTTTTTGTGTTTTTTTCCTCTTCATTGGAATTTCTGTGGGCAAATTGCTTTGGCGCTTTTCAATACTAACTGGCAAAAGCAGAGGATTAGTTTAGTTATCTGAAAATCTATTGGGAAAAGAGATCTTTGGTACCCCAACAATTTGTAGTAACATTTAATTAGGGGTGGGCGTTCGGTTCTTCGGTTCGGTTTTTAGAAGTAGGGGTCCGTTACTTCGGTTTTCGGTTCGGTTTGAAGTGTAGAAAAGTCCGTAATTTTTATACTTCGGTTCGGTTCGGTTTTTTAGTTCGGTTCGGTACATTGGTGTTTCGGTTTAAACCAAAGTTTATAGTAAGAGAAAAAAAATAATTTTTCAGCATATTTGCACCAGAAAATAGCAGCGTTCAGCGGCAAAATAGCTGCGTTTGACAGAAGTATAATGCAGCAGAAGTGCAGAACTTGTGTGTGTTCACAGAACAAACAACTGAAACTTGATGACATTCCTTTTTATCACACCTCAGCACTCTAGTCTTGAACTTTTATTAAAGGGGTAAAGATTCCTCTTTCAACTGAAAAAGAATATAATGCAGCAGAAAATTGCACTCTCTGCCTTAAAAGAGAAACAAATGCTAGTAGAATTCAATCAGAATCCAGCTGTATTTACTCTTATTATTGTTAAGTATCTTGACCAGCCCTCATTCTACTAAATGCTTAAATCATTACTTTACAAAACTCAGTACTTCAATTCTCTGTTTGGTCACAGGGTGAAGATTAGATATGTATGCAGAAATCCAAATCCAAGAACAACTAGGAAAAATAAACAAGGAAACAAGTGAACTAAAACATAATTAAAGTGTAAAATCTTCACTACATGAGCTGAGATAATTACAGGAGAAGACCCAGTCTCAATATGTTTTGATTGTTAAACAATAGAAGAATATGTAAGATTTGGTAAAACAACCATCAGCACTATGGTTTAGTTTTTCGTCACTTTGTACCAAGTCGTGGAACCTTTCCCGCCATGATTTTCTCAAGAATTCTGATCATCTCAAGTTCGAGCTTCTCATATCTACTGCTCCCTTTCTCATGGTTGTTAATCTTTTCCATTTGCTCAGTTCCTTCAGTTAGCTTAGGTGCTTCCACTGAAGCTTTGCTAATCTGCGAACTCATTTTAGCAGGATTAGTACTCAAACATTGTGCATCTCCACCGTCGCTCCTAATTGGATTTGGATCCTCACTTGCAAGTTCTAAACTCTCAGGCAAGTTCGGTTCGGTTCTAAACTCAGTACTTCAATCCAGCTGTAGGGTTTTTTGGGTTTTGACTTTTGGCCTTTGGGTAACGAAAGGAGTTGGCTGTAAGTGACTAAGTGTAAAGGTTATTTTCAGATTTTAGAGTGAAGGGTTGAAACTTCGGTTTTTTCGGGACCCGAAATTTTGGGTCCCGAAACCGAAGACCGAACCGAAAACCGAAATTTCAAAATTTTCAAGACCGAACCCGAACCGAAAAACCGAAGTACCGAACCCGAAGTTCCAAACTAATTCGGTTCGGTTCGGTATTTCGATTTTTTCGGTTTTTTGCCCACCCCTACATTTAATAAAGTCAAGTTTTGTTTTCCTCATTTGTTTATTCTGTTGCTCTTTCTCTAAGTTGAAAAAAGCAAATACTAACAGTTACACATAGTATATGCTTTTTCAGCATATTACAATCTGTAAAGATAAGAAACTGTCTTTGAACAAAATCATTATCTTAAAGATCTTTGACCATCATTAGTTCTTTGATTTTATTCCAACTTTTTTCAGCATATTTGAGTAACCATCCACCATCTTTCACACAAAAAAGAAAAAAAGAAAAATGGGTTCTCAAGTTCTGTGGTTTCTTGTTTTTTTAACTCTCACAACATTATGCAAAAGTAAGTTATGTCATCCAAATGACTTAAAAGGTCTTCAAGATTTCAAGTCTGGAATTCATTCAGATACTTCTGGCAGATTAAGTAAATGGAAAGGCGACGATTGTTGCAAATGGGAAGGCATTTTTTGCAACAATGTTACTGGAAGAGTTGTACAAATCAGTCTTCCAGGTTTTTATACTTCAGGTGATGCACCAGTTCAAGCTAGTATGGCAGGGGAGTTATCTCCTTCAATCACACTTCTAAACTTTCTCGAGGTCATCGATATAAGTGAACTCGAAGGACTCACAGGGAAAATTCCTCCTTCAATTGGTTTTCATCTTCCAAATCTCAGGAAAATCAACTTTTTCGGTAACAATTTTACTGGTACATTACCACAAAGCATTAGTAAGTTGTCTAAACTTGAAGAACTTTATCTCCAAGAAAATCGCTTTTCTGGTATTCTTCCTTCAAGCATTGGAGGTCTCAAGAATCTTAGAAGAATCCATGTGAACTCAAATAAACTTTCTGGTGCAATTCCTGAGTCTATAACAACCTTGACAAACTTAGAGAGTCTGTGTCTTCAAGATAATTTCTTGACAGGGAATATACCAGAAAACATAGGCAATTTGCTAGCATTGAAAGAGCTTGATTTATCTAACAACTTGTTAACTGGGATAATCCCTCATTCGATTACTAAACTATCTTCCATTTCAATTCTTTACCTAAATGCTAACAAGCTTAAGGGAGAGATACCATTGCCTTCAGAACCTGGCCAATTGTCTTCTCTGCAATTTCTAAGACTACACAATAACTGTCTCAGTGGAACGATACCTCCATCTATCGGCTACTTGACATCCCTTCAAAGACTTTCACTAGAAAACAATCAGCTAAAGGGTCCTATTCCTTATAGTTTAGGTAATCTAAAGTCATTAACAGAGTTATATCTCAGTAACAACCAGTTATCTGGTCAGTTACCTAGATCAATAGGCGGGCTAAGTGAGATTCTCTTCCTGAGTATGTCACATAACATGATTGAAGGACCATTGCCTCATGAAATTTCTTCCCTTTCAAATCTTCAATCGCTTGATCTGTC
This sequence comes from Petunia x hybrida, assembly GCA_037355625.1. Lineage (NCBI taxonomy): Eukaryota > Viridiplantae > Streptophyta > Magnoliopsida > Solanales > Solanaceae > Petunia > Petunia x hybrida. Next base: position 403,222 of record JBBBVM010000006.1, on the reverse strand, counting down.
CTTCAACCATCTAAACATGTCTACCATTCCTAAGTGGCTTATGCAGCTGCCATCACTGTCGCGAATCTACTTAGCAGGATGTGAGCTTCATGGTGAAATTCCAGATTATATACGATCACTTGCCAAGTCATTGCAGGAACTAGACTTATCAGCTAACCATCTTTCAGGCAGCATTCCTCATTGGATTGGCAGCTTTACTCAGCTCTATTCTTTAAACCTTTCTAAAAACAAGTTTGTCTCTAAGATTCCTTCTACTGTCACAAATCTTGAAATTCTAGGAGTGCTAGATCTTCACTCAAATAAGCTAGAAGGCAGTGTGGATGCAGTTTTCCAGATAAAGAGCATGTTTGAAGGAGGATCATTGACATATATTGATCTTTCAGACAACAGTTTTTCAAGTGACATTGAGCAGATTGGCATGGGAGAACAAGAAAGTATCCGATATTTGAATTTATCGAGTAATTTCCTCAAAGGCAGATTACTAACTTCCATAGGAACATTGAAATCGCTACAGACATTGGATCTCAGTCAAAATGGATTAGGCTCTAACCTGCCAACAGCACTGGCTAATGTGAGCACTCTGGAGAGATTGATGCTGCACAAAAATCATTTCACAGGCAGAATCCCTGAGGAGTTTTTGAAGCTGAGAAACCTGAAAGAGTTGAACCTTTCAGATAATCTTCTTGAAGGAAAAATACCTTACGGAAAGCCTTTTGTTGATTTTCCTAAGAGCTCATACTCTGGAAACAGAGGTTTATGTGGGAAACCTCTTCCTCCCTGTAAACCATGAACTTCAACCTTTTTGTTATACTTCACATAATTTTCTTGAAACAACTCAATACAAAGGATCTAACTGCTATTGCAACTCTTGGCTTCAACTTTTTTCAATCTTATAATTATTTTGGATCAGCTAAACGGACCACAATATAGCATCCTGCTGCACTTGACGGCTTAAGATACATTTACGCAACTAGGTCGCTTAAAAGGTAACTACAAGAAACTCTATGTAGCAAGTATTCATCGGTACCTATAACAGGTATTACACTAATGGTGAAAAAATTCATTACATTGTCCGTGTATATAAATTAAATCCTATGATCATTAGTTTGCTTACACTAGAAGTGTGCTTAATTTTGGTGAAAATGAAATCAGCGTCCATTACACTTTAAAACCATCCCATCCCTTAACATATTGGCAGTTAAGAAAACAAGAACTAAAAGTATGAGCCTTCTGTGAAAATCACCATGAGCGTCCATTACATTTGAAGACCATTCCCTCCCACATATTGGCTTTAAAGAACAAAAGCACTGAAAATCTCTGTTGCAGCAAAGTTAATGAAACAGATTGCAACATTATTAAACAAAAAGAATGAAATAGAATTATCACCTATTCCATTAACTATTTTCTCAAATTTTTCCATGAATTCATACATTGAATGCAAGAAATCATCCTTAACAGTTCCAGTGGAACCATCTACACTTATGATCTGCCTGGCATTATGGTGATACCGAAGATTTTCATAATCGGGGGAAGTGAAAGAGGTAGACACCAAAAGCAAGGGACAAATGAACTTCTCAGAGTAAATTTCTTTATTTGCCATATATTGACACTTCCACTGTCTGTTCAGCTATTCGAGGGGCTCCCTATTCAACCCCAGTTGCTGATAATTCCAATAATCAATTTCATTTAATCGTATACAACATAAAACCTGTTCTGGCAATTCCTCAGCTTTGTTGCCCTGTTGGGAAAGTGGAAAGGGTTAACTAGATTGAACAATTAAATTTCCAAGGCCAAACGGAAGCTGGAAAAAAAGACCAAAGAAGTGAAAGTTCAGGGCATATATTACCTGAATCGTTAGGCCAACATCCAAGCAACAGAGTTTTAGCCTATCTATGAATGTTTCAAAACCCTTTCTAGAGATGTAACTGAATCTATGCATATCTATGTCAATCTCAAAGTAATTATCTCCCTGAAAAAAGATCATTAGCAACTGTGTAAGAATCAAAACCTAGTCACATACTTCTTTCTAAATCCAGAAATTGGGCAACGCCCTAGAATGAATGCGAACTGAAACAGTAGTTCAAAGGTTTTGGAAAAAACAATGGAAGTGAAGATATTTTATGCTTCCGTAACAATTATAAAGTAAAATAAGTAAACCACAGTACTTGTATGGTCTAAAAGAACAAAATACAAGAAAATAAACTCTTCACCGGAAAAATCGGGTTCTTTCATATAAGAAGATAAAATGTGAGAGAACATTAGGAAAAGAAGTTGTTTTTTTTCTATACCACGGTGTACGACCACATACGGCTCATCTTTCATCTGGCATTCTTAAAAAAAATCTTTAATTGTTTTTTTAATCAAGAAAAAGTTTTTAATTCATTCAATAACACCTTTGTTCATAGGTAATTTACTTTGTTATTCTAGCCATCATAGCACCTTGTAAAACTCATGTTGAGGACGTGAAAGAACAGGCTTTTCATTGTAGGCATGCATAAGTTTCCTCTCTGCTGCACTTAATGGGAGCTCCTCCATATTTGCTACACGGCCCAATATCTTCAATCGCTCCCTAAAGGGCGCAGTATGTTCAACAGGAAAAGTCCTTACCTTTTCCACTTCATCATCAATCAGCCTCTGTCCAAAGATAAGACAAGGGAAGGAGTAACAGTTATTTGTCAACTTTGAACTTGATTGTTCACAAAACAAAATCTGACTAGCGTAAGATGGATGATTTATCCTTCACATGGAAGACAGCAAGCTATAAAGACCTAGAAACCTCAACACCGCAAAAGGATGTATAAAAGAAGTATATAGAACAGCAAAAGAAGCAAAAAGATGATACTGTAGTATCGATGGAGAAACCAACTGTATAAAAGACTGATTTTACAAGTTAATTACTCGGAGAAAAAGCATGAATATGAGAAAAATGAATAATCAAACTTACCCTGATACTCTCTTGAAAATGAGGAGGAAGTTCCTTTGCATAACTTTCCGAAAGTTTAAAGTACAAGATAAAACTCATCCCTTCACCATCAGTTTCACCCTGGAAAATTGCGGTAGGATATAATGGGATCTGCAGAAGAAACACAGCACCTTAGCAACATACACCAACAACAACAATACCTAGAGTGATCCCACAAGTGGTGTCCGAAGAGGGTGAGGTGTATGCAGACCTTACCCCTACTTTTGTGAGAGGTAGAGAGCTTGTTTTCCGAAAGACCCTCAGATAAATAAAAATACTGGAGGAACACCTTAGCAACATGAGGGTATAATTAAGTAAAAAATTTCATAATCCTGTGGATAGAGAATATTAAGATACTAAGTGTAAAGTGGCCAATCCTGTGAACATCGAACATCCAGAATGTAACCAACAATGCAGACACGTGTACAATTAAAATTAAGAGCACACATGCAGTCCAAAAAGGCTGAGATGATTGTTAATGTGTGCACTTTGGGGACATAGGAAAGCTAAAAGCAAACAGCGTTAAGCATGCTATGAAATGGCTAAATAGAAGATACATGACTAAACGACTACTTATACAATGAAACTCAGTATGACTTTTGACTTGGAAGAGAAACATAAATTGCATCCTTTTTTGAAATATCACCTATCTTTAGTTGAATTGCACCGACAAACTTAAAATGAACGTAGCAGATAACAGGTAAAACGAACTTTTTTTTCTTGAAACCTTTACGAAGTTAGATCAAGAAAAAAAAGGAAATAAATACTCATTCTTATAACTACATAAATCAATCGTACCTGGACATTGACAACAAGAATGGGAGGAAGTGTCCCAGAATGTTCAATGACGGGAAGTTCCACAAGTCGAGCAACATGATGTATTTTTCTCTGGCATAAAAATACATCAACACCGAAAGGATAATACGCAGCATAGTTTGGAGCAAACACCTTCTTTTTATCCCTACAGAAAACCAAATATGTGAAATTAAATATACACAGAGGAACTAATGTTCTCTAAGTTCTTATATGATTAGACACAGCTTTATGTAAGGTTTTTGCATGTGTGTACTTTGAGAGGGAAGCACTTACTTGAAATAATTTTCTCCCCGAACTCTGAAAGAACCCGGTTCAATATGGGACCAACTATCAGACATTTTCTTCTCCAATGGGCAAACTGGCACTTGGGAACCAGCTATTGGCCTTTGAATCAGGGCTTTAGACGAAACTGTTCCACATAAAGGATAAGAGTCGGTTTATGTTTCCCCATATCCCTTATCTGTTAAACAGATGGAAGAAGATGATGGTACTAGGCATGTTTGCTTTAAAAATCAAAATCTAGAGCAGAAATTTTCATGCTCATTATGTCATTATATAGCGCCAATGATATCCAATCTTCATTCCTTTTCCTTCTCTTCCTAATTTTGCCACTTGTTTTTATTACACAAGGTCAACAAAGTTGAATATTTGTTTTCAAAAAAACAAAGATTGTGTATTTGACACTTGAGCAAGTAACTACATCAATTAAAACCTCGAAAGCAGATTACTAAGATTAAAAGCTCATCAAAGTAACAATGTTCATACAACTCCACGGAGAGGTGAAGCAGAAAAAACAGAAAGGCAAGCAAATCTGTGTCTACCAAAAAAGAATGTTCCTTGTTTCACAACACCCCTAACCTCCAACCTCTATTTTCCGCTGCCTTGGACTTCACCTACTATAATTTCGCACATTATTTGGAACGTTTTGCTCATGAATCCTCAAAAACCTATTCCAGTATACCTCAGAAATAAAACAGCTCAAAGTTGTCCAAAACTGTTTGAAAGTAACACTTCTAGGAGAGCTAAGGATATCTTAAATTCCAAATAATATTTCTTGTTGGCATCCGACAAACTTTTGCCAGTAACAAGATGATAGTTGAAGAATATAACAAGTTATTTTTGGAAGGAAAAAAACACAAGTAAATCCTGTAATAGGGTAAGGTTAATAAAGCAATTCACGATTCGTCATTTTCCAATAGGAAACAATAACTTCTAAATTTGCATTGAAGCAACTAGAACAAAAGGGCATATATCGGAAGGGAAAAAGGGTAGACAGAGAAACTTACTTAAAACAGCAGTAGCATTTCCTTCTTTCCATTTGAAAGGAAGTTTTAAGGCAGCTTTCTTCCTTGCACTTGTTGGAGGACTAGAGCTAAGAGATCTTCTCTTCTCAACTGGTGCAACCGTGGAGGCAAGACAGGGTAAACAGTTGTTTGGAAGGATTCCACAGTTAGGTAACAAACCATCCTCCCTGCCACTGCTTTCGTTAGCAGAGGAAGAGATTTCATCAATAAACACTGGCTGTAGCTCACTGTGAGGTCCATCAAGTTTCATTGAAGAATCTGCATCTTTTGGATGCAACGAACTACTTGGGTGGATGGCATTTTTAGCAGACCCACTGCCAGAGCTGCAAGCAGGATTGCTTGTTGATAAGTCTCCCTGCCTCTGCAGGTCGGTGGAGAATCTGTGGTGGGCATTGACATCAACATCCCCGTGATTGGCATCTCTGGCAGAAGCTACACTGGTTCGCCCGCAATCAAAGCTGTTGAGAGATAGTACATCTGCAGAATATTGTGAATACATTTCACTTCTTAAATTCACAGCATGTCAATTTCCCAACCGTAATTAGAGTGTAAAGGCAGAATCAGAAATCCATACCATCAGCAACGCTATGGAAATCTTCATCGCTGCCATCTTCAAACATTGCAGCAGAATCAAACCATGCTTCCTCAGTACTTCCTGTTAATGCATTATATGAGTAACACTAATTTTAGAAAAGGTCGGTTGCAATGGTTAATCGGCTGTTCAGCTTTAGGTTAAACAGATAGAAGTAACGCGAAGTTAAATAATGCAAAACATCCATCCCAGGAATGACGAACAGTGAATTCGACAAAGAAGCAAATTGGAAAGGGCAAATAGGCCGCTCCTAGGTAGGGGGGATTTCGATGAGATATCGTACCTGATAACTGTCAGTTCCCAGAATTTCACTTATCAGCATCACTCAGGGTGAACGCTAATTAAGCTGCCAAAGATAAGACAGTTATCAGGTACTATATCTCATCCAAAGAAGAATGAATCGTTTTTAACATGCCAGCACCACCTCCTCATCTCTCTAGCCATTATCCTAGCTATCTATACACATTGCTATTGAGAGTACCCCATACATATGAGTGCATAGCAGAATTTCTTGTGCTACATAAAGAATTAGCTACACCACAGCATGAAAGCATTATTGCTTTAATAACAATGGTGTCCCCGCCAGCTTGTGCGCACCTAATTAATCACCGGATACCTGCTACTTCTCCAACGTTAATGCATAATATCACACTCCCTTCAGCTCAACCACTTCTCTAGCCTCTCCCAAGCCCAAAACACTCCACCCTCTCCCCTTTAACAATCTTAAAAAATACAAGTTTTTGCATCACAAAAGCATCTATCCAACCTCGAACAAAATGCAGCCCACCAACCTCCACGTCTCTAATTCAACTCAACTAAACCAAAGTCATCAAAACATCAAACTCCAAACACAGATTAATTTCACACTGCATCAGCATTATAGATCAAAAACTCCTAATAAACTCATTCAAAAACCAATAATCACACTTCCAAAAACAGATAAATTAATGTACACACAATACAATCAAGAAAAACAAATAAATATTCAAAAAAAGAACAAACCATAGAAAGTGGGATTATTGAAGGAGCGATCCAAAGGGAAAGACTTGTCAACTTTATCAACTGATGATCTATCTGATAAATGAGAAGACACTCTTTTCTTTACATTTTTTCTTCTCTTTCTAATCTTCTTCTTTGAACCTCCCAATCTACCACCAACACAACCATCTGGCCTTGATACACAACCCCCCATCTCCACCCCTCTCCACCCACCCACCCCACCTACCACACCACCACCCTTACACTAACACAAATACACACAAAAAACCCCAAAAACTGGATAAAAATCTGATCTTTCCACCTCTACCAAGTACCACCCACCCCTTTTACACTAACACAAATTATGATCAAAAGGGTGTCTTTAAAAGGCAAAAACTAATTCTTGGTATCAAGAAACATAGCTAATCATATTATAAAATGTCCAAAAACTCAATAAAAATATGATCTTTCCACCTCCACCACCCACCCCTGTTACACTAACACAAATTATGATCAAAAGGGTGTCTTTAAAAACCAAAAACAAATTCTTGGTATCAAGAAAATGTCTAAAAACTGAATAAAAATCTGATCTTTCCACCCCCCACCCACATAATCACCCCACCCCCTTACACTGACACAAAATATAATGAATTAGAAAGCAAAAACTAATTGTTGGTATCAAGAAAAATAGCTGATCATATAATAAAAACTCATAAAAATGTGATCTTTGAGAGAAGAAACGTGAAAAAGGAGAAATTATGAACTATACTCTCTCTCTCTGTGTGTTTCAATCTTCTTCTCTAATTCCCTTTTTATTTAATTGAGTTATTATAATCTTGGAATTATTTTATTTTACTTACGTGATTTTCAGAGCTAAAAATAATAAAGAAAGAAAAGAAAGAAATAAAAACAAAATTCCAAACTTCTAAGTTCCACCCTGGGAACAGAGAAAAAGTCAATTTTATCTCTCTCTTACACACACGTACACACACTGAGGTAAATATAATCCGTGACAGCAGTTCACGTCCGCCGGGTCGGGCCGGGTCATTCCTTTGAGGTCCTCTAAGGTTGACACGTGGCAGAAGAACTACAGTTTGCATGTGTGTAATTTTTGTTTTTATCGGATCCTACTATCTATCAAAAACAATCTCTATATCTTATTAAAGATAGGAATAAGGTCTCATACACTTTAGCCTTTATAGACCCCCTTGTAAAATAACACCGATTATACTATTATTGTTGTCATGCTTGCTACGGAATAAAAGCGTTCCTTATCATAAGCAACTTAATTCTACGCTCCCGTTTGACACAAGATAGTTTTAACTTTTACCAAATTACGAAAATCAGTTTGATTAATTTTAAATTTTTAGTGGAATTTTTATTATCCGCCTAAAAGCTTTAACTTTATTTAAATAAGATACATGTTTAAACACATTACAATTCCAACACAATTCAGTTCAATTTCACTCTTTTTCAAAAGAAATTTTGAACATATAGCGAAACGCCTACTAATTTCTCGAGCTCGAAAACTTTGATAAGATAAAAGAGTACTTACCACGTCGTTACATACTTTAATATATTTTCTTTTTTGTTTCTAGTCTTGCAGTTGGCACGTGGGAATAGGGTGATTACGTGGAAGGGTAGTCAGTATTTTTCGATAATTTTGTTTTGAGTGTACTTTTGGAATTTGATATTTTAGGTGTTTATAATACTTTTTACGTTTTCAAATTCTCTCCGTCAGAATCCAAATATAGCACATAGTATTATTTTGGTTTGTTGTTTCTCTACAATTTGTTGAACTATGGTACCTGCTTGATTCGGCCTTTTGTTAATTTTTTAGTTCAAAAGAGAATATACTTTCTAATATAATTTAATACTTTCTAATCCTTTCATCTTAATTTATAGAGCAAAGTTTATGAGAAAAAAAGGGCTTCTAAATCAGTTATTTTAAATAAGACTTAATATCTACGTACAAACAAAAGGCTTCTACTTAAATCAGTGATTTTAAATATGACATAATATTTGCATACCAACAAAAAAAAATATCATTAAAGGGAAAAAAGATTGAAGTTAGCTACTCTAGTATTTATGAATTTATGAAAGTTACCCTTTTCTAAACTAGATTAATGAAGAAATATTATCATACATAGGTACTAGACAAGTTCGGAAAGAACAGAAAAAGAAAAAAGCTAGTACAAAGACAAATTGAGTTACTCACTTTCTTTGATTTTCATTTACATTTAACTTAAGTAAATGAATAATACAGAATAAATTTCATCATGCTCAAAAAGTCAAGATCACTATCAAAGTGTCATGTTCAAATTCCATCCAAGCATGATTTGTTTGTATCCCCGTATGTATGTGGTGTGATGGATAAGATCCCTTCAGCTTTAACTAGATGTCTCAGATTCGAGTCCTAGGAATGAAAAAAATTCTGGTAAGGAACGCATCCCCAAAAATGGATCTTACGCGGCACGAAATTGGATTAGTCGGACTCCAACGAGGATACCGGACACTTAAAGGAAAAACAAAAAAAAAAAGTCTGGTATGAAACTTCTTTGTATATATCGTATATATCCAAAATAACTACTACTACATTTTATTTCTAAACTTGATGTGCTATTTTACAATAATGCCATAATGTGTTTTATTAGAATACAGCTTTAAAAAACTTAAATTCCATGCTTAATCAAACATAACATATAAATTGAAATATACTAACTCTTTTTGGTGAAAGTAGTTCCTTTTCTTTTTTTCCTTTAAGGCAGTCGGTTGTGATTTATTACTACTAATCATTTAATATAGATATAGTTTGACAAGCAAGGGATTGCCTTTACTTTACCTAACGAGTAATAATGGTAGTTTTGAAAAATCTCAACTACCAAAAGTCCAAGTTTAAAGAAATTACAATAAAAGCACCCTTGTATGTTTCATCATTACACTGTTTACTTCACAATAAAAGTAGAACATTAATAAAGCACTATCATGGCTACTCATTTATTGTGCTCATTGTATTTTCAGGATTGATGGATCACTCTATTTATTACTTCTCTGATCTAATGAGCTGCGTATATTTTATGTGGGGTTATCTATTTTAACAACAACAATATAACCAGTATATCTCACAAGTGAGGTCTGAGAAGGTTGAAATATACACAGATATTACCCCACCAAGATAAAGAGGTTTGTTTTTTAAAGACTAAAATGACAGATAATAACAGTAGATATAAAGGCAAAGACTAAAATGAAAATCGTCTATATACATAATACTACATCAAATAAGGAAAAAAGAAACTCAACTACTGCCTAACATTACCCTAATCCTCAACCTCCACGCTCCCCTATCTAGGGTTATGTCCTCGGTGATCTAGATCAGAGTCATATCCTGTCTAATCACCTCGGCCCAGTTCTTCTTCGGTCTACCTCTACCTCTCCGCAGACCCAGCACTGCTAACCTCTCACACCTCCTAACCGGAACATCTACACTCCTCCTTCTCACGTGTGCGAACCATCGCAACCTCACTTCTCGCATCTTCTTAGCTACTGGGGCCACACCAACCTTGTCACGAATGACTTCATTTCTAATATTTTCCATCTTAGTGTGTCCACACATCCATCTAAGCATTTTCATTTTCACTACGTTCATTTTTTGAATATGAGAGTTCTTGACTGGCCAACATTCTGCACCATATAATGTATTGGGTAAAAATCATCGTCTTCGATCAACACCCCGGGTTGGTAGACCGAAGAGAAAACGAGCTGGCGCTCCGAATGGAAAATAATCGATCTCGTGATTGGATCACCGAGGTCAACGCCCGATGGCGCGACCGAAGGGAAATCACACCTCGAGCTTTAGCGACTCGACCTCTTACCCGAACAGCAAGGTCAATCGACCGAAGTCTTGTTAGACGGCTTCGGTTAACACCTCGGTTCCAGCGGCTTTGCAGCCCACTACTCTGCCCCACTAACTCATCCATGTTGCTAATCAGATCGTGGGAGGAGTGCATGCTGGTGATGGAGAACGTGGGCAAGGCCCCTAGGCCTATAAATAGAAGCTCATTTTATGTTATAGGCATCCAGAAATTTGTACTGAAACTCTGTCAAAATCTGTACTCAGCATTTATATATTGAAACCAGTTATTTCTTCGCATTTATATCTTTTTCGTGAATTTACTCGACTTTGATACAAAGATTTGCTTATATTCGAATCCAAATTCGATTTGTGTTCCTAAACTGATTTAGGCCCATACAAATTGGCGCCGTCTGTGGGGATATAAGCAGTAACGCTTTGTTCCAAAGTTCCGCTTTCATTTTCTATCAAGAATCTACGATCTGACGTTATGGCTGATAACGATAACAGTGGTAATAACGGTGATAGGGCTGGCGTTCCGCTGAACCAACAGCCCCTTGCCCCAATGACAACAGAAGAGTTTCAAATGTATGTTGTCACAACGTTAAGAGCTCTCCAAACCAAACAGGATGAGCAAGCAAGCATCAATGCTGAGCTTCGTGCCTCGTTGGAGGCAAGAAATAGTGCTGCACCTAACGGCACCCAGCCAACGGCTCCTGGTGGAGGCATCCCGACTTTCGTTCCTACGGGCGCGACAACAGGGGGACCTCGCAACGGAGCCACGTCTGGGGGCTCGGGGACTAATCCATCTTCCACGCCACACTTCGGGACGGTTCCCACCGTGGCAGAGACAACGTCCTCGGTCGACGTGGAGAGAATTAGTAGAGAAATCGAGGCTCGCATCGAGGCGCGCGTCGAGAAGCGCCTCGAGCGCGTACCGGGGATAAGCAAAGAGGAAGATGATCTTGACATTGAGCAGTATAGGGAGCAGCCCTATAAGCCCGAAGCAGCACCTGCTCCAACCCCCGCGGGCTTCAAACTCACGTTCCTCAAAAAGTATGATGGGACGACTGATCCCAAGGAACATGTCAGGGAATACATGTCCATGGTAAAGAGCAACGACTTGACGTCCACACAGCTCGAGTCCATGTTTCTAAAGAAGTTTGGTAGTTCGTTAGAGAAAGGTGCCCTTCGGTGGTATCTGTGCTTGCCATCGGGGTCAATCTCCTCGTTCAAAGAACTATCCAGCGCCTTTGTGAAGGCTCACACCGGCGCGCAAAAGATCCTCCAGAGGAAGGAGGATATATGTGAAGTGAAACAATGGCCCGGCGAGCCCCTTAAAGAATTTCTCGAGCGATTCCACGCCGAGCGCATGGAATTGCCTCGGATGGATGACACCCTGGCTATCATGGCTTTTGAGAAAGGCATCAACAGCCGCAATTCTGGCGCTGCAGCTGAATTGCGCAAGGAATTGCAGCAGTATCAGGTCCTGACATGGGAGGACCTGCATAGACGCGCTTACTCCAAAATCAGATTGGAGGAAGCGGAATTCAAAAACCGAGGTTACAGTTATAGCAACCGAGGTGACCACTCAAACCGCGCCGAGGCGCCGCGCAACAACGCAAAGGGGAGGTATGAGCCTTACACCTCCCCGAGGCAACATGTCAGTCAGAGGTTGGGAAACAATCCCAGCAACTCACACCCAACCTCTCATGTAAGCCAAAGGCTCGGAGGGAAGGTTCAGACCAACTTGAACCAAAGGAATCCCTCAAGCTCCGCTTCGGTCCCAAGAAAAAATCTTCCTCGGATCAAGGATTATAACTTCAGTATATCGACCTCGGAGCTGGTTGATATCGTCAAGGGGACACCCGGGGTCAGGGTTCCCAAAGATATGAGGACCCCAGCAGACAAGAGGGACCACAATCTGCATTGTGAATTTCATGCAGACTATGGCCACAGAACCGAGGACTGCAAGGCTTTGCGCCTCGAGGTAGCCCATTTACTGAAGAAAGGAGTTCTGGCTGAATTCCTTACCGACAAAGGGAAGGATAACTTCTCAAAGAACCGAGGCGAGGGGCAGCCGCCTCGAGCCCCACCTCCGGACCGAGTAGTCAACGTCATCACTGGGGGGTCCGAGGTGAATGGCGTGAACTTCGCCGCGGCGAAGAAATTTGCTAAGCTCTCCATCACCATGGAGAAGAGGACCCGAGTTGGAGGCTCGGGCAAAGAAATAGTTTTTGATGATGATGACTGTGATGGGATGATGTTCCCCCATCACGATGCTCTAGTCGTCATGCTGAGAATTAACAACGCCGACATCAAGAGGGTTCTGATTGACCCCGGTAGCTCAGTGAATATCATCAGCTACGGGGCCGTGAAGCAGATGTGGCTAAAGGGGGAAATCGTCCCCAAATCAACAGTGTTGGCTGGTTTCAACAACTCGACAGAGAAGACGTTGGGTGAAATCACGTTAAAGACATTCGCCGAGGGTGTCACTAAAGAGACGCTGTTTCAAGTTATGCCTGAGGATCTGGCTTACAACGTGATCCTCGGAAGACCATGGATCCACTCCATGGAAGCTGTTCCTTCCACTCTGCACCAAGTGATCAAATTCCCAACGCCCTGGGGAGTTCGATCAATCAAAGGGGAACAGCGGGTAGCAAGGGAGTGCTACTCGGTCGCACTAAAAAGTGGAGTCGCCCCAAGCGGGCCACAAAAATAGCAACCAGCGCAGCCGGGGTTAAGCGAGGCGAACCTCCAAAATAAGATTGAAAAGATCCCGGCGTGCGTGCAGGAGCCTCGGAAGCAAAAGGCCGAGGACTCCACTATCGAGGAGCTGGACTCTTTCACTCTCTTGAAAGAGTTCCCGGAGAGGAAAGTACACATCGGCTCGGAGTTGGACCCGAAGTCGAAAGAGGCGATCATGGAAGTCTTAAGATCCAACCATGACTGCTTTGCTTGGGCTCATTCAGACATGACGGGCATCGATCCGGAGATCATGACTCATAGGCTGAATGTAGATCCAAAGTTCACCCCGGTGAAACAAAAGAAGAGACCTCACGCCGGGCTGAAAAAGAGGGCGATTGAGGATGAAACCACGAAGCTGCAAGAAAATGGTTTCATAAGAGAGGTCAAATATCCCGAATGGCTGGCTAATGTGGTGGTTGTGCCGAAGAAAAACGGCAAGTGGAGAATGTGTGTGGACTACACCGATCTGAATAAAGCTTGCCCCAAGGATTCTTACCCATTGCCACAAATCGACAGGTTAATAGACTCCACGGCTGGACACAAACTATTAACTTTTTTGGACGCGTACTCGGGGTACAACCAAATCCTCATGGACCCCGAGGACGAAGAGAAGACCTCGTTCATCACTGACCGAGGCACCTTCTGCTATAAGGTGATGCCCTTCGGGCTGAAGAACGCCGGGGCGACCTACCAAAGGCTGGTATGTCGCATGTTCAAAGATTACATCGGGAAGTCTATGGAAGTCTACATAGATGACATGCTCATCAAATCGATCCAAATGGAGGATCATTTGAATCATCTGAGGGAAGCTTTTGCTGTGTTGAGACAGTATGGTATGAAATTGAATCCTGAGAAGTGCGCCTTCGGCGTAGGATCAGGCAAGTTTTTGGGTTTCATTGTCTCCGAGCGGGGAATCGAAGCCAACCCAGACAAAATCAGAGCAATTGAAGAAATCCCCGAGGAGCTTACCGGGGTAAAAGAAGTTCAACGTTTAACTGGCCGAATCGCTGCCTTGAGTCGCTTTATCTCAAGGTCCTCGGAGCGATGCCACAAATTCTTCTCCGTTTTGAGAAAAAGCAATCACTTCGAGTGGACGCCGGAGTGCAAACAAGCGTTGAAAGATCTGAAGCAATACTTGGCTAACGCACCGTTGCTTGCCAAGCCAAAGGAGGGTGAAACATTGCTAGTTTACTTGGCGGTGTCCGAGGTGTCGGTGAGTGCTGTGCTAGTCCGGGAAGAAGATGGCAAGCAGCAGCCAATTTATTATGTGAGCAAGACACTCCTCGATGCTGAAACCAGGTATCCACATCTGGAGAAGTTAGCTCTTGCTTTACTCATTACTGCTCGAAAGCTACGGCCATATTTTCAATGCCACCCAATAGCTGTAGTTTCAACCTTCCCTTTGAGAAATATATTGCACAAGCCTGAGTTATCGGGAAGGTTATCCAAATGGGCGGTTGAGCTAAGTGAATATGATATCACTTATCAGCCTCGAACTGCCATTAAGTCCCAAGTCTTGGCAGACTTCGTGGCTGACTTTAGCATCGGGATTCTGCCCGAGGCGGAAAAGGAAAACTCCGAGGCAAAGGGATCCCCTTCGGGGTTGTGGGTATTGCACACCGACGGGGCAACAAATTCCAAAGGTTCGGGGTTAGGCATCGTGCTGAGAGCACCCACCGGGGAGAAAATCAGGCATTCAGTTCGATTCAAAAAGGTCACTAACAACGAAGCAGAGTACGAAGCGGCTCTTGCAGGCTTAGAGCTGGCTAAGGAGATAGGGGCGGAAAGAATCGAATTGAGGTGCGATTCACAGTTGGTGGTGAACCAAGTCCTCGGCGATTACACGGCTCGTGAGCCCAGAATGCAATTATACTTAGATCGGGCACAAAGGATCTTGGCCCAGTTCCAAGAGTGGCATGTTAGACAAATACCTCGGGAGGAGAATACCGAGGCTGACGCCCTAGCGAATCTTGGCTCGGCCATTGATGAAACTAACTCGGGGACTGACTCCGTGGTTCGGTTGCTGTCCGCACAGATGAGAGAAATGAAGTTGCAAGTAAATTCGGTGGACAACCGATGGGATTGGCGAAGTAAGTTCATCTCTTACTTCGACTCGGGGACTGTCCCCAAAGATAAGAAAGAAGCTAAGAAGCTTAGAACCCAAGCAGCCTCGTACCACATGATTGAGGGCAATCTATACAAGAGGTTATATTGCGGCCCGATGGCCAAATGTTTGGGTCCCGATGAGGCAAGATATGTCATAGCCGAAGTGCACGAAGGTGAGTGCGGCAACCACTCCGGGGCAAAATCCTTGGTACGTAAGCTGTTAAGAGCGGGTTACTATTGGCCCACGATCAGTGCCGATGTGAGGGCCTTTGTGCAAAAATGTGACAAATGCCAGCGCCACGGGCGGATGATCCACCAACAGGCCGAGCCTCTTCATTCGGTGGTGTCGCCATGGCCCTTCATGAAATGGAAAATGGACGTTGTTGGGCCATTGCCCAAGGGAAAGGGTGGTGTTCGTTTCATCTTAGTGTTGACTGATTACTTCACCAAATGGGTAGAAGCAGTAGCTCTCACCGAGGTGAAACAAAGGCAAGTGATTGACTTCATCAAAAAGAACATCATCTACAGGTTCGGCGTCCCAAAAGAAATTGCTTGCGACAACGGTAAACAGTTCATGGGGGCGGCCATCACCAACTTCTTCGAGCAGTGGGGGATCAAGAGAATAGCTTCGACTCCTTATCACCCAAGTGCCAATGGCCAAGCCGAATCTTCGAACAGGATCATAATTGAGAACCTCAAGAAAAGGCTCGACGAGAAGAAAGGCCCTTGGCCCGAAGAGTTACACGGGGGTCCTATGGGCCATGCGAACCACTGAAAAGAACAGCACCGGGGAGACTCCCTTTTCATTGGCCTATGGCATGGACTCTCTCATCCCCGTTGAAGTGGGCGAGCCAAGTCTTCGGTACGCCCACACGACCGAGGATGCGAACCAAGAAGCAATGCGCATAGAGCTAGATCTGCTCGAGGAGAAAAGGGAGCTAGCTTTGGTTCGGTTAGTAGCTCAAAAGAGGCAGATCGAAGCATACCTCAATAGAAAGGCCAAATTCAGGGACTTCAAGGTCGGAGATTATGTGCTGAAAACTACGAATCAATCAACAAAGGAGAAGAACGGGGGAAAGCTCGTAGCGAATTGGGAAGGGCCTTATAGGGTCAAAGCAGCTGTTGGAAAAGGCTCCTATCAGATCGAGAATTTGCAAGGAGAGCCCGAACCCCTGAACTGGAATGTCTCCAACTTGAAGCGATACTACTTCTAGCCGAGGTAAACATCTTCCCAAACCTTTTTAATCAAGCAGCCCCGAGCCGAACAGTGCTCCCACGGCATCAATAAAATGTACTAACTTACTCCTCGTTCCATCTTTTGCTTGACCTTTTCAGGAAGCGAATCGAACCGACTCCAGTGCTCGGATCTTCATCAAGATTCACACCCGAACACTGGGGGGAGTGAGAAGGGTTGATATCGAGGTCGACGTCGAGCCTCCCAACCGATGCTTATCTGTCCGACAATCGGGGACTCGTGCCCGAGGATTAGATTTAGTACATTGTAATTAGCCCGATAGCGGCCTCTGCTCTTATTTTTGTTTCTTTAAATTTGTCTTTGCCCGAGGTCAGTTTTGACTTGGCCTCGTGTAATACGGCCTCTTCAGGCCCATGAGTGTTAATAAAATGACTTGGTTTCCATTCACATGAGATGACTTTGGTTTCATTCATTTTATTAATTTATACAAATCATGCACATCGAAGCGGCACAATGCCTCAACTCGAGGGCGAGACGTCGTCCTAAGTTTGCATCAGTCGTATTCCAAAAGTGCTCGACATACGAATGAAAAATCAACACAAAATTCACAAAGTGATATTTCATTAAAAGCCCGAAGGCTGAAAATTACATACATCCAAAAATGACCCGAAGGTCAAACATAAATACAAAGGCCCGAAGGCCAACACCCAAAAAAGGCACGAAGGCCTCAAAAATGAAAAACATCAAAAATTCACTAAGGCAACGCCCCATCGGCATCTCCACTGCCCTCCTCGGCGCTATCGCCTTCGTCATCTGACCCCTCGCTCGAAGGGAGCTCGTCCACGATCTTCTGAGCCTCGGTCGCAGCTGCCTGTGCCTTGACAATTTCGTCCTCCAGCACAATATTCCCGACCTGAACTTGCTCAAGAGTGCTGAGCCTAGTCTTGACAACGGCCCATGTTTCCTCGAACTTTGCCCTCGTTGCTCTGACCTCGGCTCGCTCGTTGAGGTAGGCGATTCGGCCTTCAAGCTGGGACACTTTGCCTCGAAGAGCTGGCACTTCATCCACCTGGCCTTGCAGCTCGAGGAGTTTGGCGTTATATTCCCCGAGCTTGCTGCGATATCTCTCACCCGCCTCAATGGCCTCGGTCTTGGCTCTGAAAAGGTCAGCCTCCAAGCGGGCGTTCTCAAGGCTTAACCTCGAGCGCTCAACGGCAAATTCCTCTGTCACAGCCCGAACACGAGCTTCGGAGGATTCCGTTGCTGCGCGAAGGTCCGCCTCAGCTTTAGCCGAAACTTCATTGGCGCGCTCCAGCTCTTCGTTCAGAACTGTGAACCGACGCTCGAGCTCGGTAACTTGTCCCCTGAGGACCTTCTTCTGCTCATCCCAAGCGGCGGCAGCTGCTCTAATTTCATTGGCTCGATCCCGCTCGAGGTGGACAGCTTGCAGTGCGAGGACCAAGCTCTGCAAGTGAAACATACGTCAATGCTCGAAGATTGGCAAATCTAAGTTATGAAAAGGGACAATGAAACTTACCCGAAGAGCAGAAGCGGCGGAGACGCCCATCAGACTCATTGGGCTCAGGTTCCGAAGGGCATGAGCCTCGGCGGGACCGAGCAGGCCATCAAGAGCCGCGATATCTTCTTTCGTGGCATCCAGCAAGTTAGCGTCGGGGTATATCTCCAAGGCCCGGGCTGCAATATTTGTGGGCTTCGGGGAATCCCTTGAAGCCTTGACCATGTTCTTAATCAACCCCCCACTCACCTTCGCCTTGCCTTTTCTCCTCGCGGCCTCTTGGTCAGACTCCTCCACGTGTATGACCTCGGTTGATCCACCCACTTCAACCCTTTCTGAAACAGGCTCGGGGACTGGATCTGGTCTCACTTCGGGAGCCGGAGGGGGTAGTTCCTCATCACTAGGCTCGTCTACTAGCCCTCGGCGTGGAGCGACGGGAGCCGCAGCAGCAGAAGCGGCAACTTCCTCGACTCGAGGACCTTTCGCCTTGGTAGCCCGCTTCGAAGTCGCCCTTTTCCTCTTGGCACCTGGGGCAGGAAGAGGGGCAATTTGTCTAACGTAAGTATGAGTAGCGGTAGAAACACAGGAGAACCTACCCAAGAAAATTTCACCTTGTGAGGGACCTTGGCTCGAGGAGGCTTTAGCTTTCTTCTCCTCGACAAGCTTCCTCGCCATTTCCGCCATCTTGGCGACTCCTTCGGTGACGTCGGTCACCAACTTCTCACTTCTCCTCGTTTTCTTACTTCTCTTCTCCTCCTCTCCACCTTCCGCCTCCGCCTCGGCCTCCTCCTCCTCGTCGGCCTCTCTCACGGCCTTGCTGTGGAGACCTATGTAAGCAAAATAAAAAGAAAATCAGAAAAACAGCCTAAGTGAAACCCAGCAGCTCGAGATCGACAACAACTCACCATGCCTCTTGCACGCCCATCGATTCTCGGGCAAAGCGGCTAGCACCATCCATTGCCGCTCGGGGCGCTTCTTTACTTGCATAACCTCGGTCACCCACCCGAGCAGATTCTTCGGAGGGACAACTGCCACCTTTTCAGCTGCGAACCGGAGAAAAGAATGGTTAGCAATTGAGACAGTTCAAAACCGAAGGAAAGTGGAAGTGAATACTTACGCTGCTCGTTCCACGCCTCGGGGAAGCCAGGTTCGGCAGACAGCAGCCCCGTGGGAATGAGCACGAACCGATCGTTCCAACCTCGATCCCCATGGTCCTCGCTTTTGCTCAAAATCGCATATGAGCCCCGAGGCAAGAGAGCGACCACCCCAGCCTTGTGAAAATGAGGATAGTATAGAGAGATCAGGTGTTGAAAGGTAAATGGCAGCCCCGCGATGTCACTCAGGTACTCGAGGGCTTGGACGACCCTCCAGACCCCGGGCCCAAGTTGGGCGAGGCAAAGATTGTAGGATCTACAAAACCTGTCAATTATTGGATGTACGGGTAGGTCGAAACCTATGGTGAAAGGGTAAGTAAAGACCGAGGAGTATCCTTCAACATGTGTAGACGCGGCTGAGCCAGGCGCCGGGATCTTAATCTCCACCTCGGGGCCCCAGCGGCAGTCAGCCCGAACCGCCTCAATCCTCTCCTCGGTCACGATGCTCGGGGTAACGTGAACGGGGATGTTCCTTTTCTTCCCCTTCTGAGCATCAGATTGGGCGTGGACCTTCAGATCCTTTTCGTTATTGAAGCTCGAGGGGATGACCAACCGAGGGTCGATCTCCACCTCGAGTGGAATTTTCCTCTTTGACTTCTTTGAAGGGCCCGCCTCGGTCTCTCCCTTTGAGCCACTAACCTCGCTCGCCTCGGCCGCTCCGACCGAGCCACCTACCTCCCTCACATCAGTGGCGTCATCACCTTCGACATCACCACCCACTTCTAGGTCCACGTACTCGCTGACCTCAGCCGAGCCGCGACCCGCCTTCGCTTTACGTCTCAAAGGAGTGGGAGCGGCAGACGTGGCCTCACCACCATCTCCCGCTCCAGCCACCTGCAATGGTGGTACAGATGGGACAGCCTCGTCATTCACTGCCATGGCCGCAAAGCGTTCCGCTCTTTCGCCGGAATCGCTTGAGCCCTGACCGGAAACAGTAACAGAAACGTTGGTAGACATGTTGGGAATCAGAGAACAAGATAGAAAGAAGTTTGAACGGAAGTGGCAATGACGGCTGAGAGAATCTCTGTTGTCCTTCTTCTTAAAGCTAAATGTTAAAAGTGAAGGCGAAAAGAGCAGAGGTGAAGTATTTATAGTGTATGTACACGTGCAAGTGGGTGAAGCTAATGATGACAAACGTTGGAGAAAACAAAAAGACGGCGTGACCATTCAGAAGACCTATCATGACCCGCCACGTAACGCGGAACGGCGACCCTACGTTTACGCGACTTTTTGAAAATTCGTGGATAGGGTTTCGCCACGTCAACTTCCCGCTCAAACTCATTCCACTCCTCGGCGACTTCGGCGTCTACCGAGGAGTGGGGGGACTATCTGTATTGGGTAAAAATCATCGTCTTCGATCAACACCCCGGGTTGGTAGACCGAAGAGAAAACGAGCTGGCGCTCCGAATGGAAAATAATCGATCTCGTGATTGGATCACCGAGGTCAACGCCCGATGGCGCGACCGAAGGGAAATCACACCTCGAGCTTTAGCGACTCGACCTCTTACCCGAACAGCAAGGTCAATCGACCGAAGTCTTGTTAGACGGCTTCGGTTAACACCTCGGTTCCAGCGGCTTTGCAGCCCACTACTCTGCCCCACTAACTCATCCATGTTGCTAATCAGATCGTGGGAGGAGTGCATGCTGGTGATGGAGAACGTGGGCAAGGCCCCTAGGCCTATAAATAGAAGCTCATTTTATGTTATAGGCATCCAGAAATTTGTACTGAAACTCTGTCAAAATCTGTACTCAGCATTTATATATTGAAACCAGTTATTTCTTCGCATTTATATCTTTTTCGTGAATTTACTCGACTTTGATACAAAGATTTGCTTATATTCGAATCCAAATTCGATTTGTGTTCCTAAACTGATTTAGGCCCATACATATAATATAGCTGGTCTAACAACCACTTATCTATTTTAATAGTTTATTTTAAGAAAATGACACTTATATTTCAAAAATAAATAAATAAATACTTATATTGTTCGAACTGTAAGTGGAGTCAAAGAGGTACTGCCACATGAATTGAATAGGAAGGACTACCCTACTAGAGGTTTAGGAACTATCCCTAATTTTCTAGGTCAACTACTATTATGTTACATCTGCAGTAAATATTTTTCTTGTAGTGTAACCCTCTCCCTCTTTTTTCTTTTCACTTTTATTAGGTTGGTAAGGCTTTAGTTGTGTTTGTTTTAATGTCAAATAAAAAAAAATGTGTTCAGTCTTCCCTTTTTGTAGGTACTCCGTGTGAATTCCATGATACCATGTGGTTGATTTCTTCTGAATTTATTGTAAAGATTTGACTTTTTCATGGTAGATATAAAAAGTAGTAATGTGAAACTTGTCCTTGGCATTATGTTTAGGCAGATATGCTTGACAGTGTTTGTTGATTCAAACTTTATAAAATGCTAGTATTAGTACTAGTACTACTTATTTTTATGAGTTCTCATTACCTACCTCATTATTAATCTCAAATTAGGGCTTAATAAGTACTGGTAGGGAATTGATATAGTTGAACATGCATGGGTTAAAGACTTCTTAACCATGCTACATAATCACAAATTCGCAATAACTCAAACGAGACAATGTTTAATACTATTTTTGTTCCAAAAAGAATGATAAGTTTCGTATTTCGAGAGTCAAACTCTTTTATTTTGATCGTGAATTTAGACATAATTTTTAAATTTTTTGGAATAAAATTTATATATTTAAAAACTACATAAAAAATACTATAAGTCACAATAATTAATAATTCAAAATATTTAATAACATATGAAAATATTGCGGTCAAAGAAAAACTTATTTGACCTTTGAAATCTGAATCACGATATCCTTGTGGAACGGAGGAAATATTTAAGAATCAAGATTCCTGGGTTACATTTTGTGCTCTATTAATTAAAATTGAGAGATTAGGTCTAGAAATATATAATGGAATTAGCTGTCGTTGTTATAATGATTAAGTGCATCTTGATTAACACCAATCATAAGATAACAATATGAAATACTAGCATAATTTTCAACTCCCTAAACCATTACATCACTCAAGATCTTTCATATTTGAGCTTGTTAATTAATTTTGGTTACATCCAAAACTCGTCGTTTTTTTTAGACTTTGAAAAGATGGATGTGGCCCACTGAAGGTAACATAAAGCTATAATAATAATTTGAAGATCTTGAATTAGCTAAATATTGAAGTTTCGGATACACCAAAATAAAACACATTGGTTATTCTTATTTTATTAGTTAGCCATGGTGGACCCTTTGTCACATTATCCCACTTTGTTAAATTGACCTTGTGGAGTCTATAAGAGCTGTCTAAATACTCCATAACAATTATAATAATTTTCACGAGGAGCAACATGTACTTTTTTAACATCCACTTTACACGCAGTTACTCTCTCCGTTCCGCTTTATGTATCATAGTTTGACTCGGTAGAAAGTTTAAAAAATAAATAAAGAGTTTTAAAATTTGTGGTGTAAAATAAAATAAAGATGTTTGAGTGGTTCTAAATCATTTCAGTAATGGCAAAACTGTAATTTTAAAAGTAAATTATTACCAAATTTAAAATATTGTCATTCTTTTTGAAACAAACGAATAAGGAAATACTGCCACATAAATTGGAACGGAAGGAGTACTAGAGTTTGATATTTGATGTACGGGAAAATATCACCATCGAGCATAATTAAGAGTTGTTTACTACAATCTTAGAATTAATGTATAATTTCAACTAAATAACTATATTTGAGCTATTATGTGAAATTCATTTATATATATACTAATTAAGTACTATTACTTACATAGTTTTAATTTGCTTTAAATTCTTTCAATAATCATAAAAAAAGGCTCCAAAATCACTGTAGGGAATATGACAAGGAGAGACCAAGAAGATATTTCCTTTCGATTTAACAATGACTCTAGAGATGTCTTAAAGACGGCAATTCTAAATCATTAAATAGAAAAACAAAAGGTTCTCTATCTTCAATGATGGACTTAAGATCCCTTGCTTAAATCACTATAGCACAATAGTGATAGTGCTTGTATCTTGCAAAAATAATTTAATTACATTGTCTTTAACTGTCTTATACTCTTTCGCTACTTTGTTCAAATACACTTCTACTTTATTGATATGAAAAAATAGTTTCGTCCATATTTAGTTGTAGACTTTGAGTGCGCAATATTAGTACTTAAAAAGTTAGATGGGGACATGGGATCATACTTGTATCAAATAATTTTCATTTATTAACATACATATCTATTCCCTTCTTATAGTGAAAAAGTTAGATCTTTCTTGCTCTTAATCAGAAGTCTCGAAATTTAGCTTAAGGAAAACTGAACGGACTTTTTTGTATAAAGCAAGTGCCTCGTTTCTCTTAATAGATAT
This sequence comes from Petunia x hybrida, assembly GCA_037355625.1. Taxonomy (NCBI): domain Eukaryota; kingdom Viridiplantae; phylum Streptophyta; class Magnoliopsida; order Solanales; family Solanaceae; genus Petunia; species Petunia x hybrida. Next base: position 379,616 of record JBBBVM010000006.1, on the reverse strand, counting down.
ATCCAGCATAAATTTAAATCAATCGAGCTAATAAACTTTTGTTTGAAACAATAATAAAATTGAAAAGACAAAAATAGTGCCTTTAGAGGAGGAAAAACAAGTACACAAGACATTAATGGTTAGAAGGACAATAGAGGAGCCACTCGTGCGAGTGGTGTACATGAATTGGCCAAAGAGAAGGGTCCATCTTATAATGATGATCAATGAAAGGTATCAATCACCCGTGAATGAGAAAGAAATCTAAGACTAGAAGGGTGAGACACCATATGGAGTAAGTACTATTTTTCTCTCCATACATAAGTTAGTACAATACTCCTCAAAGAATTATTAAAAGAGGATATGATCTAGGATGGACGAACCAATAATCCAACTCTTCTATAGCATAAATGCGGATCTATGATTTTAAGAGGATGAATTCATCAGTGTTAGGGCGGAGTTACAACATTCCAAAAATGGTCGGCAAACAATTTTTGCTGATTTTTTGTGTGTGTATATAGATCAAATATATGTTATAATGATATACTAAGGAAAAAAATATTAATTGGCATTCAAAATATGGATCGATCCATACTCCTAAGTATGAGCGAATAATCGTTTGACCAAGTGAATTATTTAATTTTTTAGAGCACGAGTTTTCTAACATTATATTAGACATGCTTTAAAAAATATGTACTATATAATATACGTTTTTTTGAGGGAACCACAAATTCACGTGAACCATAGTATACAGGGCAGATCCGCCTCTGCTATAGCACATATAATTAATTTGAATAATTTTCTCCAATACATTCGTCCTATATTAATTACACATTAATTATTGTTGTGCTAAAGGTGTACTCGTGTTCTAATCAAAAGACTAAAGGACCTTACTAAAAAATATTTGCTAAACTGCGATTGAGAGTTACGCCTTTTAAATTGTACTAGTTCAGTAAGACAACCGCATCAAGCCAAATCAAAAAGGCATTGGTAACTCAAAGTTGATAGTAGGGGAAGGAAGGGATGACAATTTTTGGCCCTATCATATACTAGGCATGGTTCTGCGACACTTAACCAAGAGATGAAAGATAACAGCTAACAATGTCGTCCAAAGATTAATGTGATTGAGACATTGGAAAAGAGGGGTAGGGTCTTTTTCCTATTTGATCATGAATGTACGTCCTTAAATGTTGGCACATGGATGGATCCTATGGACAAGTCTTTTACTACCAGTTATTCACGACCCATTGCCATCATTTCCTTTGGCATCTTATTTTTGGATTATAGAACTTTAATTTTTTTTTTTCATCAAAAAAAAAAAAAAAAGAGTTTAATCATGAGAATGTTCCAAAATATTGATTTGGCAAATTCATTAATCATGACATGCAATATCTAATCTCAGTTCCCCTTATCTAAGATCATTGAGGTTTTTCAATCTAAAACTTCGAAGAGATATTATGATACCATTATTAACTTGAACCTCATCATGAAGTTTGCGAAGACAAATTATAAACGTTTTTTAAAAAACAACCGACATAAGGAAAATGATGAGAGCCGTTGAAACAACGTGTAGTCACAAGACTCTATTTGGTTTTACAAGTATATAGTTGGCTAATTTAGATGAATATTAGCACTGCAAGCTAGTAGCACGCAAGGGCCAGGGCAGATGCATATTGTGTCGACCACTTCTTCATATGCAAATTCTAGGTGTTTCAAAAACTTTGGAAATATATACATGTCTTCGGTTCATTCAACTTTAATTTGTAACATCAGTCGCGTGTGAATTATTATGCTTTATATTCTTGTATGGTTGTTGGTGAAGATTTAATAGATTTATATAAATTGAGTTGACGTGTTCAGAAAATATTATCAGCTAAAAGAGTGTCTAAATAAAAAATAATGTCAACTTTAAGAAATTCTTAGAATACCTAATTTTTGCTGCTAAGTAACTCTTAATTAACTTCTCAGTTAAAATAAATATGTTTAAAATTTGAAAGGACTTGTCGACGGATCGTCACCACTTAAGGAAATTCATACTTCATTTCCAAACAATTTGGATCACAAATAACGCCGGATTGGATTCAATTCGACATATTTTACTCTTTTGGAAAAGACTACCAAGCTGTCAACATTTAAGGCTGATACATAACCCAAGATACACATGGACAAACCACAACCATAACCAGCTTGGTAACAGTTTGAAGCACAAGCTTTTTTTTTTTTGTTGAAATGACACCAAAATGGCTAGTTTTTTAACTTCTCAAATAATCAATTCATATTACAAAAAATCTGAAAAACCAAATCGTTACAACTATTCGAACTTTCAAACTTTTCTATAAATACTCCTCATTTCTTAATAAATCAAATACATAATTTAAACAAAAAAAAATCTATTTTTTACATATTCAAAAGTTCCTCACAACAGAGAATAAATGGATTGACAGTATCATTCCTAATAGGCACTAGACGCCACCTCAACAAATTCACAATGAAAACTATGGAAACCTGCAATGGGATATTGTTTAACCTAGATCCGATTTTAGGCCAATTAACAATTAAATTTATATTTGCGGAGTCACGATCAATAGTCGAGATTAAATATTCGTGCGGAGAATTAAATTGCAGTAATATAGATCATTAAAAGTAAAGCATAAACGGAAATAAAGAGAGGGCAAACGTATCGTATCCTTCGTCTCCAGGGAGAGTTGGTCGATATCCACCACACTTCAGATGATTAAACGCTAAAGTAGTAATTCGAATGTGAACAAAGAGTGACTGAGCGCAAGAGAGAAAGTATTTTTATTGATAATGTAAGCAGGAAGTAAAAGTTATTACAATTGGTTAAGGTAACTACTATTTATAGGCTTTGAAAGGCGCCTGTTGAGGTTGTAGTAGCCTTTGGGTGTAGAACCGTTCGGATAAGTAACTGCTAGGCGTCTAATCCAGAAAGGTTGTAACCGCTGGGTGACCAATTAACGAATGATCGCACCCAATAATGCTGATAACTGCCCATTTAAATTATGCTGACTGTTGACGTATCCCGTAACTTCTTTGGGTCTGCCCGTGGAAAAATATCTGTGTGGAAAAATATCTGTCCGGTGAATGCCTGTCCGGTGAAACGTCAGTTCATGCCACGTGGACGACACGTGTCACTCACCAAAGTCCAGTCAGTTTTTATCCAATACAGATAGTCCCCGCACTTCTCGGGCAGAGCATCTGTCCGAGGAGTGGATAAAGGTTTTGGCGAGAATCTTTGCAAATTTTTGTCTCCATATGATGTAACCTTGATGACGTATGGATCTTATCAGATAAGTGACAAGCCCTTATGTTGTGCGCATTAAATGCGCCGTATGGAAAAGTAATTGCAGCTGGCATGCCTGCAAGACCGCAGTTTACTCCGAAATGACTACTGCGTATCCCAATGGTAAAAAGCAATGATTTTAACCGCCTTAACCTCGTGCGCACGTCGCTTGTTGATTGCGAGGTGACCGCTGCTCTTTAGAGTAATGATGGCACTATAAAGGTTTGATTAGAGCCTATTTCCCCCTTCAACGGCCAGATCTGATCGTAGTCTCTTTGATAGCCTCCACGTGTCTTCAAGAGAAGTTGGGGTTTTTCAACCTTGGCTCCTATAAATAGGGGTTCTCTTGATGAGAAACTTTTCCACTTGCTTTTATTTCTCCTGTGCTGTTCTTTGAAAGAAAACCTTTGAATCAACTCTCGAGCTTCTCTTGATAACTTTATATTCTTCTTGAAATCATGGCTTCCAGATCTAGAAGGAATCAGAGTACCGATGTTGCTGGTAGTTCGACGGCCACTCCCAGGCCGCGGGCTACTCAAGCCACTGCTGCGGAGATAATCCCCAAGAAATGGGGGGAACTTGAGGCAGATTGCAATATTAAGTCTTTCCATAACAGGGAGGGAGATACGCGCAATTGGCCGGCATATAGGTTTAAGTCGGGGATTACGAAGGAGGTGATTCCTCACGTGAGAGTAGACTGTAACTGGGGTGATGAAATTCCCCTCTTGCCGGTTTCTGAAGGCGAGAACATTACTTCCCACAGGCCTGGGTGGACAGCCATTGGCACCTACCCTTTCACGGTGGGATGTAGGCTGCCCTTGCACCCAGTGCTGGAGAGGCTTTGCAGGGAGTATCTTCTCTGCCCGGGGCAACTGAGCCCTAGTATATATAGGATAGTTACGCTTCTGGATTGGTTTGCGGCAGAAACCGATCAATCTTTTGACTATAAACACTTTATTTCTTTGTATAGTGTTCAGATTTTTAAGGAAGGCTATGTAAACGTCCGGATGCTCGGAAGCAAGGGCTTGGTGCGCAGCTCTGAAGACACCAGTGACCGAGGCTGGGTGCACCGGTATTTATTCGTGCGCTCCTCGGTCCTGACTTTTGACGACAAGGCGTACCTTCCAGAAGTCTGGAATAAAACGCGTAAGTCCCCGAGTTTTTCTTTTTATATACCGTCCTTCCTCCTTCCTCTAATTTCTGTCATAATTTCTTTGTGCAGCGGCCAAGCAACCCTACAACAGGTTCATAACTTTTGATGAACTGACGGCGTGGGTTGAGCCAATTTTGAAGAAATTTGAGCCAATGAAAAGGGAGTGGGCATACTTCGCTTCTCTTAAGAGTTTGACGGTGAAGCACCACGGTGAGGATATTTCTATTCCTCTGACAACTCTTTCTTTTTGAACCCTCTTTGAGTCTGACCGTTTTATCTCTGTTGCAGGTTTGGGCACTTCGGGAGATTTCGACCCCGCGCCTCCCCAAGACAGACCTACTGAACCTGTTGCTGACCCAGCTGCTGAGGCTGAGGCTATACTAGCTTCGGTAGGTGCTCTGCGCAGCAGGGAGGGAGGTGAGGAACTTCTGTCCGGTGGACTAGGCTCCTTGAAGAGGAAGAAGAGGAGCCAAGGAGAGGGAGGAGCACGGAAGAAGTCTGCTCGCAAGACTCCCGTGGCTGCCGAGCGACCCTCACCGGCTGGTGGTGATCTTCCTTCTAGGGCCCGCGCCCCTGGTCCTGCAGAGGTAAATGCCGAGGTGACTGCTGAAGTCCCCGAGTCCGCGCGGGGAGAGGATCCAGCCAAGGAGATCATCTATCTTTTGGACACCGAAGCCGAAGCGGATGTTCCTCTTAGGCGGAGGCCTCACCTGCGCAGCGACAGGAGAAGGCCCGAGGAGGAGGTCGTCCGCACTCCGCAGGGGAGTCCCCGAGTTGGTGACAGGGAGGAGGCAGGTCCTTCTCGTGTGGACAAGGAAAAGAGGAAGGTGGATGAAGAGAAGGAAGTGAAGGAAGAAGAAGTGGAGGAAGAAACCAGGGAGGAGGTTCCTCGAGAGAGTAGCCGAGGTCCTCGTATTTTTCGTTTTGAGGATTTGGAGAATGTGGCTACTGAGGGGGCAACTCCGGTTGGTCTTCGTGATTGTGAGACAATTGATCCTGGGGCTGAAAATGAGTCTAACATCTCGTCGTCGAGGTTTATCTGGCGATCAGTTGTTGGTGGGCGGACAGAGCTGAAGGATATCAGGGGTGTCCGTTACAAGTTCGGGCCAAACTACCCTTCCGAGCAGGCTTGGGAACCCAAGTACTGTGAGAGGAAGTACACTCTGAAACTTTCCCCTGATGTCAACTTCATAACCGGGCCAAGCGGCTTGGCTAAGGTGGTCTCCTCACTCATCGGTCCCCGTGAAGAGTGGGTACTGAGGGACTTGAGCGATGAGGAGTTGGCCTTTCAAATTGCCGCTGATTCTGCCCAGGTAAGTATTTTCCATTTTTCATGTTGGAAGCAACTTTAGACTCGGACCCTTAACCTTAGCTTGTTTCATTTTTTTTTTAGTCAAGCATGCTGGCCGCCGAGCTTATGTTCCGTTCCAGGATCAACAATGTCGATCAGGTGGTGGAGGTGAAGAAAGAACTGCTGGAAGCTCTCAAGGACAATAAAGCTCTGGTTGAGCAGTGTGGTTTTCTTGGTGGAGAAGTTAATCGGTTAACTGACGTTAACAATGATCGTCTTGAGCAAATCAATGCTCTCACCAGGGAAAAGGACCTTCTCTTCGAAGATAAAGAAGGGTTCGCACGCTCTATCCAGGGCTTGGAGAGACTGCTTGAAGAATGCCATAACTGTTTGAACAGTGCCAACGACAGCCGTATATCTCTTGAGACGAATCTGCAGAGAGCAAACGAAGAATCAATCAAAGCCCGCTCTGAACTCCAAGCTGCCAAGGATGAGGTCGCACAGTTGATGGGTGCTCAGGCCACATTAACCAAAGACTTGGCAAACTTGCGTGATCAGTCGGAAATTAAGACCAAGCTTGCAGCCCTTGAGGCCAAGCGCAAGCTGCTCGTGCAGATCCAGGCTGGCCAAGTTGATGTCGAGGGGATGTTGCAAACGACAAAGAGCGCTGTTCGAAGGATACATCAAGCACTGGGTCTTTCCCCCGAAGAGTCTGAAGGCGATGATGACGATGATGATGAAGATGAAGATGAAGATGAGGACGCAGGGGATGACGATAGGACTGACGGAGCTGGTGCGTTGAGTCCTAGTCATGGCCCTTCAAGCTAATGCTCTTTTTCCTTAACTGATGTATTTTTGTTTTGTCTGGCGAGAGCTTGGACTTATTTGTTTGGTGGACAGAGGTCTAACAAAGACTTTCTGGTCCTTGGCCGGTTTGTTTGGCCTTTTGATCACTCTGCGAATTCTGTCAGCCGTATTCGGCGTTTTATTGATTCACAGTTTAATGTATATATGCCGTTTTAGATCTATTCAGTGACTATGTTTAGTTTGAATTCTTGATCCTTTGGTACGCATATGCTGTGGCTTTCGTGCCTTTATGATTGGGAGTTACTTTTCGTGAATCTTGAACTTTATTAAGTTCGTACTTTCAAAAGTCTGCCCAAATGTTTTTAACGAGGCCAAGCGCAAGCTGCTCGTGCAGATCCAGGCTGGCCAAGTTGATGTCGAGGGGATGTTGCAAACGACAAAGAGCGTTGTTCGAAGGATACATCAAGCACTGGGTCTTTCCCCCGAAGAGTCTGAAGGCGATGATGACGATGATGACGAAGATGAAGATGAAGATGAGGACGCAGGGGATGATGATAGGACTGACGGAGCTGGTGCGTTGAGTCCTAGTCATGGCCCTTCAAGCTAATGCTCTTTTTCCTTAACTGATGTATTTTTGTTTTGTCTGGCGAGAGCCTGGACTTATTTGTTTGGTGGACAGAGGTCTAACAAAGACTTTCTGGTCCTTGGCCGGTTTGTTTGGCCTTTTGATCACTCTGCGAATTCTGTCAGCCGTATTCGGCGTTTTATTGATTCACAGTTTAATGTATATATGTCGTTTTAGATCTATTCAGTGACTATGTTTAGTTTGAATTCTTGATCCTTTGGTACGCATATGCTGTGGCTTTCGTGCCTTTATGATTGGGAGTTACTTTTCGTGAATCTTGAACTTTATTAAGTTCGTACTTTCAAAAGTCTGCCCGAATGTTTTTAACGAGGCCAAGCGCAAGCTGCTCGTGCAGATCCAGGCTGGCCAAGTTGATGTCGAGGGGATGTTGCAAACGACAAAGAGCGCTGTTCGAAGGATACATCAAGCACTGGGTCTTTCCCCCGAAGAGTCTGAAGGCGATGATGACGATGATGACGAAGATGAAGATGAAGATGAGGATGCAGGGGATGACGATAGGACTGACGGAGCTGGTGCGTTGAGTCCTAGTCATGGCCCTTCAAACTAATGCTCTTTTTCCTTAACTGATGTATTTTTGTTTTGTCTGGCGAGAGCCTGGACTTATTTGTTTGGTGGACAGAGGTCTAACAAAGACTTTCTGGTCCTTGGCCGGTTTGTTTGGCCTTTTGATCACTCTGCGAATTCTGTCAGCCGTATTCGGCGTTTTATTGATTCACAGTTTAATGTATATATGCCGTTTTAGATCTATTCAGAGACTATGTTTAGTTTAAATTCTTGATCCTTTGGTACGCATATGTTGTGGCTTTCGTGCCTTTATGATTGGGAGTTACTTTTCGTGAATCTTGAACTTTATTAAGTTCGTACTTTCAAAAGTCTGCCCGAATGTTTTTAACTCACCCCTTCATTAGGCAAAGGTCGTAAGTTGTAGGTAGTTTTACCGAGTTGTGGTCGTTAGAGTTTTGGCCAAACCCTTGCTCTGTGCGCATAACTTTGCTTATCGCTTTGATAATTGAAAGTTGTTGCATGGCATTGTAGGTTGGCTCTGGCCGAGTCATTGGCCTTGTGAGTGACTTCTCTTATTTTCGTGGAAGCCTTGTCACATGAGGGCTTTGTCTTGTGAATGACTTCTCTTATTTGCCGTGGAAGTCTTATCACGCAAACTGAAAAATTTGTTTGCTGCCTTTAAATAAGGTCTTCTGCCTGTATGAAGGTCTTTTGCCTGTACAAAGGTCTTTTCTGCCTGTAGGACCCTCACCACCCCCCTTGTTTTCATGTTGGAACACGTGAAGTGACAATATGAAAAGAGTTTTCGGTGAGTTGTAAATTGAACACATATAACCAAACGAGGAGTTGTCCGTTGTGGGATTCGAACCCACAGCCGCGAAGCTGAAGAACTTCGAGCTCTACCAGTTGATCTAAACGGATCTGGCCTTGTTCAGGCCGTTAGTACCATTTAGAGAGAATATATAACAAAAGTTAAGAACTTTTACGTAAAAATAAAAAGGTAAGCGTAGAGTGACTAACCGTCTTTGTCACCTAGAAGTGATACCTTTTGAGGTGAACGACATTCCAACTGTGTGGGACAATCGAACCATCCGGGCGTGCCAAGCGGTAAGACCCCTTGCCGGCCGAAGCGATCACTTTGTAGGGTCCTTCCCAGTTAGGGCCAAGCTTCCCCGAATTTGCCTCTTGTGTGCTCTGGGAAACCTTTCTGAGTACAAAGTCCCCGACTTGGAAGCTTCGTACGCGTAGTCCCCGATTGTAGTACTTCTCGACTCGTTCTTTTTGTGCAACCACTCGTACGAGGGCCAGCTCTCTGCGTTCTTCGAGGAGATCCAACTCTTCGGACAGATTAACTGAATTTGATTCCTCAGTGGCATGCGCATATCGCAGACTAGGCTCTCCTATCTCGACTGGGATCAGAGCGTCTGCGCCATATACCAATGAGTAGGGAGTTTCCCCGGTACTCATCTTTACTGTGGTGCGATAAGCCCACAATACTCCAGGTAGCTCTTCAACCCAACACTCTTTCGCCTGCTCGAGAGGCTTCTTAAGAGATTCAACAATGATTTTATTGGTAGATTCGGCCTGCCCGTTGGCGACAGGGTGATATGGAGAAGTGGTAATTCTCTTAATGTGTAAATCATCAAGGAACCTAGTCACTTTCTAGCCGACGAACTGCGGGCCGTTGTCCATGACTATTTCCTTAGGTGCTCCAAAGCGACATATGACAAAGCGCCAGAGAAAGTCGACGACTTCTGTTTGTCGTACCTTTGAATACGCTGCTGCTTCAACCCACTTTGTGAAATAATCCGTGATGATCAGTAAGAAACGCATTCCCCTCAGTGCCGTCGGAAGAGGACCAACAATGTCTATCCCCCACTTCATGAAGGGCCACGGGGAGATTATTGAATGCAACGGTTCGGCTGGCTGATGGAGAAGATCGGCAAACCTCTGGCATTTGTCACATTTCCTGACAAATTCATTTGCATCTTTCTCCATTTTGTCCCAATAATAACCTGCTCGTATCAACTTTCGAGTTAACGCCTTACCACCGGAGTGGTTTCCGCAACAGCCTTCGTGGACCTCTCTCATCACAGAATTAGTCTGATTTGGCCCAAGACATTTTGCGAGGGGTCCTGCGAACATCCTCCGGTACAATTCGCCATTGAGAATGGTGTATCGGGCTGCTCTTATTCGGAGTTTACGAGCAGCCTTTGCATCTGTAGGGAGAATTCCGTGGACAAGATAATTCGTTATCTCATTCCTCCAGTCCCAGGTAGCGCTGACGGTGTTGACTTCAAACTTTTCCCTGTCCATGGTGGTGTAGAGAAGTTGAACAATAGCCGAAGAGCTAGCCGCCCCTATTTCCGCAACCGATCCCATGTTTGCAAGAGCATCAGCTTCGTGATTCTCTTCCAGCGGAATTTGAATTGCTTCCCAGTTGTCGAACTGTGCCAGGAGTTCCTTCACTCGGCTGAGGTATGCCAACATCCTGGGTTCTCGTGCAACGAAACCACCATTGATCTGATTGATCACCAATTGAGAATCGCTTTTTAGCTTGACCATGGTTGCCCCATAGCTCCGTGCCAATTCTAATCCTGCAATAACGGCCTCATATTCGGCCTCATTGTTAGTAATGAAGGGGCATTTGATAGCTTGCCTTACCGTCTCTCCGGATGGAGCAACGAGGACCAGCCCGAGTCCTGATCCCTTCACACTCGAAGAGCCGTCTGTGTGGAGGATCCAGGTACCCGGAGCCTGTCCTGCATAGAGAATGACCTCCTTCTCTGCTTCAGGATATACATTCATACTGAAGTCTGCCACGAAGTCTGCCAAGACTTGTGACTTTATTGCTACCCTGGGCTGATAAGTAATATCAAATTCGGATAACTCTATAGCCCATTTTACTAATCTTCCTGAAAATTCTGGTTTGTGCAGGACATTTCGTAAAGGAAAAGTAGTAACTACCACTATCGAATGACTCTGAAAGTATGGGCGTAGTTTTCGGGCAGCAGTTACTAAAGCTAATGCCAATTTTTCTAAAGGTTGATAGCGGGTTTCTGCATCAATTAGAGCTTTGCTAACATAGTAGATAGGAAGTTGTTTACCTTTTTCTTCTCGAACTAGTACCGCGCTTACCGATGATTCTGAGACTGCCAGATAGATTAGCAGCTGCTCGCCCTCCACAGGTGTGGTAAGTAGTGGAGGATTAGATAGATATTTCTTTAGATCCCTTAATGCCTGCTGACATTCGGGAGTCCATTCGAACTCCTTATTTTGCTTTAAGACATCGAAGAAACTTTTGCAACGATCAGATGGCCGGGAGATGAATCTTCGTAGAGCTGCTACTCTCCCCGTTAATCTCATGACCTCTTTCTTATCGCGAAGCACATCTGGGATTGATTCAATAACCTTAATCTGAGCGGGATTGACTTCAATGCCACGCTGAGAAACAATGAATCCCAGAAATTTTCCCGATCTAACTCCGAAAGCGCATTTCTCTGGGTTTAATTTCATGTTATATTGATCCAGAATTCGGAAAGCTTCTTTCAGATGAACCAGATGGTCCTCTGCCCGTTTGGATTTTATCAGCATGTCGTCAATGTATACTTCCATAGTCTTCCCGATATGGTCATGGAACATTCGATTGACTAGACGCTAATAGGTCGCACCTGCATTTTTTAATCCAAATGGCATAACTTTATAACAATACGTACCTTGACAGGTTATGAACGCCGTTTTTTCCTGGTCCTCAGGATCCATCAGTATCTGGTTGTATCCGGAATACGCATCGAGGAAGGTTAACACTTCGTGTCCGGCTTTTGCATCGATCAGCTGGTCTATCCTGGGAAGAGGATATGAATCCTTCGGACAGGCTTTGTTCAGATCTGTGAAGTCAATGCAGACTCGCCACTTGCCGTTCTTTTTAGGCACGACAACCACGTTTGCTAGCCATTCTGGGTATTTGACCTCACGTACTGAACCGATCTTCAACAGCCGGTCGACCTCGTCATTGATTACCTGGTTTCGGAAAGCTCCTTGTTGGCGCGTCTTCTGTTTCACCGGGCGGTGGTACGGATCAACGTGCAACCTGTGAGTAATGATGTCAGGAGAAATACCTGTCATATCTGCATGGGACCAGGCGAACGTTGTATGCCGCTCTTTGAGGAATCGCAGGATATCTCCCCGCAGGCGTTCGCTCAACTCAGTTCCCAAATACACCTTTCGCTCTGGCATATCAGCGAACAGCTCTTCGGGTTCCAGGGCTTCTACTGTTGGCACGTGATTTTCCTTCTCATCCATCATGGTGATGAATTCCGGGACTTCGTACTTACTCTCCTCAGGTGTAGTACCTGGCCCCGGACGCTGTAATTGCTATTTGCTCTCCTTGGGTAGTTGGAGGGCTACTGAGTAACAATCTTGTGCAGTGCGTTGCTCTCCTCGAACTTCACGTATTCCCCATTCGGATGGGAACTTCAACACCTGATGGTAGGTAGAAGGGACGGCTTGCATGTCGTGGATCCAAGGTCTGCCCAGGATGATATTGTAGGCTAAATCCGCATCAATAACATGAAAGGTTGTCTCCCTTGCTACCCCCCTCGGCCAAAGTAGTCAAGGTGATCTCTCCGAGAGTCTTCTCGCTTGAGTTGTTGAAACCGGAAAGAACTCGAGATATCGGCACAATCTTATCTGCTAGCTGTATTTCATTCACGACCCGCGCCTGGATGATATCCGCTGAGCTGCCCGCATCGACGAGTACTCTCTTCACGTCGAATTCCGCCACGCGTAACGTTATGACTAACGCATCAGCATGGGGAAACTGTGAACCATCAGCGTCAGATTCCTCAAAGGTGATTACTCCTTCTGACCGAGGACGCTTGTTGTTGGTAATGGACACCTTTGCATACTTCTTCGCGGTGAAGGTGACCGAATCTACCTCGATTCCACCCGAAATAACGTTGACCGTTCGTTTCGGAGAGGATGCTCGTGGTGGACCAGGCTTGTTTTGTTGAGCCTTCGCGTGAGTTTGCTTTCCCTTTTCCGTCAGGAACTCCTTCAAGAATCCCTGTTTCAATAAATGAGTAATTTCGTACCTTAAAGCTTTGCAGTCTTCGGTAGTGTACCCGTGGTCGCGGTGGAATTCGCAATACATGTCTTGATTGCGCTTGCTGGGATCAGTCTTCATGTCTTTCGGCCATCTGACTCTTTCTCCCATGTTTTTGAGTACTGCCACGACCTCCGCCATTTCGACATTGAAACTTGGCAAGCTCGGGGCTCCATCGGAATTCTCTCTCCGAGATAGTCCTCTATTGCTGTTGCTGTTGCGGTTGCGCCCTTTGGAACTGGTATGCGATTGGTCGGGGTACGGCTCATACCATGCACCTGACCTCTCTGTTTCTGCTTTTCCGCCGGATCCGCTATTGCGAGCCTGAGCCCTCCCTCGTGCACCTATTCCAATCAGTTTATCTTCATCGATACGTACCTTGGAATTGTAGCGATTGTAGACGTCTGACCAACTGGCTGCTGGAAATTCACGAAGAGACTCGTAGAGCCTCCGCGTGGCCTCTGAACTTCTAACGTCCAAGCTGTTGGTGAACGCGATTGCTGCCCACCTATCTGGTACTTTGGGGAGCATCATACGTTCCCTCTGGAACCGATCCACATACTTGTGAAGTGACTCGTCGGGTCTCTGCTTAATTTCAAAGATGTCCTCTACCCGGGTCTCTGTCTTCTGAGCACCCGTATGCGCCTTTACGAATAATTCGGCCATTTCTGCGAAGGATCCAATAGAGTCGGGTGGCAACATTGAATACCATCGGAGGGCTCCATCTGCAAGGGTTTCTACGAACTTCTTCAATTGTACAGATTTGATCTCTTCATCGGTGAGATCACTGGCCTTTATGAAATTGCTGAACATCATGAGGTGATCGTTGGGATCAGATGTTCCGCGATACCTTGGAATATTCGGCATTTTGAACGTCTTAGGTATCGCCTTTAGGGTCGCTTCCTTCTTCCAGGGCCGCTGTGAGTAACGCTGGACGTCAACTTTCTTCAGTGTAGGCGGGGCGCCTGGTATCTGATCGATTCTTTCGTGAAGAGACTTTGGAAGTGCTTCTTGGCTTTCCTTGAATTGTTTGGTGAGATTTTCCACGACGAGGCTCATATCTGTAGGTGTTGTCGACTCTACGTTTGGGTTCTGATTTGCCTGAGTCGCTGGATCTGCAGTACCGCTACCGTTGTTGCGCTCTTCTCCTTGCCTTGAAGTGTGGGAAGATGGTGCATTGGCGTTGGGTGCTGCAGCGTCGGCCCTTGCAGTTGAAGGATTGCTTGTCCGGAGAGAAGTTAGTGCTTCGTTGATTCCCCGGTTTATTTCTGTCTGCTGCTGCATAAAATCATGGAGCGTTCTTTGCAGGTTCCCTTGGTCAGGGGAGAGACTCCTATGTCGTCGTCTCCTTGGTGGAGTAGTGCTCTGAGAGCGCCCACACCGATTTTGCCTGGCCGGTCCTTGGGGAGACTGTCGCCGCCCATCGGACGAATAATCAGGAGAGTAATTAGGGGAATAACTAGGACTGCGCGAAGGGGTGTTTACCTGTTGTCCGCCTACGAGAGTTCGTTGGGAACTACTCTCTGCCATGTTAGTTATGAAACAAGATAGACGGAAAAGGATATAATATCAAAGATAGACTTTTTAACCTACGAAAACTATTGACCGGCTCCCACTGTGGTCGCCAAATTGTTTAACCTAGATCCGATTTTAGGCCAATTAACAATTAAATTTATATTTGCGGAGTCACGATCAATAGTGGAGATTAAATATTCGTGCGGAGAATTAAATTGCAGTAATATAGATCATTAAAAGTAAAGCATAAACGGAAATAAAGAGAGGGCAAACGTATCATATCCTTCGTCTCCGGGGAGAGTTGGTCGATATCCACCACACTTCAGATGATTAAACGCTAAAGTAGTAATTCGAATGTGAACAAAGAGTGTCTGAGCGGAAGAGAGAAAGTATTTTTATTGATAATGTAAGCAGGAAGTAAAAGTTATTACAATTGGTTAAGGTAACTACTATTTATAGGCTTTGAAAGGCGCCTGTTGAGGTTGTAGTAGCCGGTGGGTGTAGAACCGTTCGGATAAGTAACTGCTAGGCGTCTTATCCAGAAAGGTTGTAACCGCTGGGTGACCAATTAACGAATGATCGCACCCAATAATGCTGATAACTGCCCATTTAAATTATGCTGACTGTTGACGTATTCTGTAACTTCTTTGGGTCTGCCCGTGGAAAAATATCTGTCCGGTGAATGCCTGTCCGGTGAAACGTCAGTTCATGCCACGTGGACGACACGTGTCACTCACCAAAGTTCAGTCAGTTTTTATCCAATACAGATATTGCCGGTTTGCAAGGTGATGTAACATCAATGAACTACAATATGGACCAAATTAGTATCGATATCTAGAGTTTTAGGCATGTCCTTAAACAAATGGAACATATAGAACGTCACTGTAGTCCTTCTCGAGTATGTTTTGAATCTAGAGGAGTTTAATACTCGTGCCGCCCAGAAAATAAAGAGAACAAGAAAAATGAGAAAATGAAGTCTGAATATTCACCTTAAGTTCATGAATATTAATACTCCGCTTGCCGTGGTAGAATATCAGTACCATGCTGCCACTAAATCTTTCGCCCCTAGTAGTCAAAGCACCAAAATTTTAATGTTAGTCATGTTTATTTATATATTGGCAAGGGGTTTTCTAAGTGAACAAAAACGTAACTTATTTATTTCAATACAATACATTGATTATAGCTGTCAAGAATCATATTGACAAATATAAATTTAATTTAGTGTTCTAAAATATTAGACATTGGTCTACTATAGAAACTTGACTTAAGAAATGAAAAAATCCTTAATAGCTTTGGAAAAAAGATAGACCACACTATTAATGTTTTGACTATACAATCGGTCGTTTTAATCAACAATGTCTATTCTCCATTAAATAGATATTTGAATGATGCCGAAGCTAGCTAATAGATGTTTGAATTACTTCCGTGTAATTATTTAGTTAGCTAATAGGCATGCCACATTAGTAAAGATGTTTTGGTTTTATTTCTCTGAGCTGTAAAATTCTCCTTTTGGTAATAAAAAGTGCTAGATTACAGAAAATAAAAAATAAAAAATTAAAGGAATTAATTCAGAATGATTAATTTATAGCTTTGCTTTCAAAAATCTAAATAAAATTAATGTTAAAGTAAAATATACATGCATGTTATTAAAATAGGTATTCTTGAGTAAATGTAGAATATACAAATATGAAATCTTTAAGAAGACTTTTAACAAATGAATTTCTTTTTAACAAATGAAGCTGGATGATTTCCGCAGCGTAAGCCAAAAGTCATGGCGTTGTCATAAAACCTTATGGGGATACTCAAATTTCTAGAACCATTTGTCAATTAAAGGAGTGATATTAAATTCGAAGAAACATTTAAAGGATTCATAAATTCACGAGAATCATTCATTAGTTCCGTTCATTTTCTTCTACTTGGATCATACCAATAGGGGTGTTCACGATTTGGTTTGGTTGCTTTTTGGTTAAAACCAAACCAAACCAAATAAAAGTCATATCCATCGATTTGGTTAATGTCGGTTTGGTTTCGGTTTGATTCGGTTAGTCGGTTATTTTTTACAAATCACAATGACTGTTGGACATGTTATTTATTTGTATATACAATTGATCATTGACTAGCTGGATTTTTTTTGAATATTGATTACAACATGGGATAGATAAGTGTGCATAAAACTATGGCTTCAATATACAAAGTAGAAGTAGTGTGCCAAATTTCAAATCATACAGAACCAAAAGTGAAAATACCCACGATCGCCTTAAGGTTCCTAAGCTATTCAAATAAAGGTACACAAGACCAACCGATCAAATGATGTCTCCTATTTCAAAGAGGCTTCTAAATGGTAGAAGCAGAAAAGCAAGCATAATTTTGCCGCCCTCCAAAAACCAACCTCATCGTCATCAAGGTTTACAGCTTCAACAATCTGGCCTTTGTCAAAGTTTGAATTGTTGATGTTGGGAATTTTTACTTTTATGACATTCATATCTTCATTAGCCTATTAGAGAGGGGCTTATGCATGTTCCTCCCTTTTATTTCTCAATCTCCAAATGCAAAAGGGTACTTTGTAGTTTCTACTAGTACTTTATATCCACGAGACTATAATGTACTCAAGTAAAGTACTTGAACAAGTACTAAGTATAAAATAGGTTATGCACTTCTTTTTTAAAAAAAAAAAAAGAAACAGCAGCTTACTACTAACTGCTAAGGTTTAGTTCACCATTAATTGTTGGAATTGATTCTTCAGACCATCAAAGGTACAGGGTTCTCCAAGACTATCACATTATCTCCAGTCCAGATACGTTAAATATCATTGAAATTTGAAAATATATAAAATACTTAAAAAGTTTATATAAAATATTAAATATTAATGTATATAATTATAAAAATTATATTTATAACTGTCGGTTCGGTTTGGTTAATTCTTCGGTTTTTTTTCCCTACAACCAAACCAAACCAAACCAAATATTTACGGTTTTTGAAAATTCAAAACCATACCAAACTATATCCAACAAAGTGTCGGTTTTTTTTATCGGTTCGGTTTGGTTTTCGGTTTGGTTCGGTTTTTATCCAAACCGTGAACACCCCTACATACCAATATTTAAAAGTATGGCTTTGTCGTTTACTCCCTCCGTTTCAAATTAGTTGTCACTTTAGCAAAATGTGTTTGTCCCAAATTAGTTGTCACTTTAGGATTTCAAGGCTAAATTGATTAGTTCTTTCCAACTATACCCCTAATAATTAAAAAAAAAACTCAAAAAAGTTAATGGTAAAATATTAAATAGGGATAAAATAGTAAAATAAACACCCTATTTAATGACTTTCTTAATGGGCGTAAAAAAGCTTAAAGCGACAACTAAAATGGGACGGAGGGAGTATATTTAGTTTCAGTTGACTCAGCTCTCAGGTATGCATCTTCATTAATTCTCATTTTTCCAGTAGTAAAGAAACGGCTCTTTAAATGTAGCTAAAGACTCTTGAAATTAAGTACTACTAGTACTAGCATTAAAATTCACTAGCTGAAAAAAAAAAATTAAAGTTCACTAAATACAGATACTCAAAGATAGGATTTAACACATAAAGACTTTTTTATAGAAACTTTACCGAAATAGCAGCCACTATCAGTTTAATATACACTTATTAGACACATACTAATATACATGAAATATGTGTGGTCTAGCCATAATTCAGGCAGGGTAAATTTTTCCTTTTTATCACTATCAATATAATGTATCGTGTGATAGTAGATTTCATATATTTTCTTTTTGAGATTATCAGCTTATGTTTCACATATTTACCTATAAATATGTAATTACTTTATACTCTATCCATTCCAAAATAAGTGGCTATTTTGCACTTTTTCCTCGAAGTGTTAATTTAGGAATAACAATGCAAAATTTACGTACATAATTGTCCTTAGATAAAAATGATAATTTGTCTTCCCACATTTAAGGATGAAATAAATAAGGAAAATTAGTTTATAGTAATACATTACTATTACTAATATTTTTTTAATGAACATAAAATGAAAAATTGAATACTTAAAATAATGGAGAAAGGAGTAAACTATGTTTATAGTTTATGATTATAATATAGATATCTTTAAACCGTCAAATGCATAGAACTTATGTATTCTTGGTAATATTAATTCCTGCATTTTTCCTATCTGTATTTTCGAATAGAAGTTTGTTCTAATGGTTGAAAATCATAAGCTTTTGATTTTCTAAATCCAGGAAATTGGTAAGTCTTATTTTCCGCCTCGTCTCTGACCTCAAAATTAGAATTGATTAGAAAGTTTGTTTCAGAATTGATACTCCTTTTTCTTGCCAGACGTATGTTCCTTAGAGAATTGGTTGAGAAAAAATTATTCCTCAACTATTATACGTACTCAATTATATGGAGAGCCATTACTAGTATATCTTATATAAATTAAGTTGAAGTTTATTGTGTATTTTGACTAAATATGATATTGAGAAGTTCTTAATAGTGATGAACAGATAATTAGATATAGCAACCATTTGGTCCTTGAGGGGACAGTTCAATAACGAAGTCGCTTTTATACGAAATTGGTCAATTAATTTATTTTTTCTGTTAAATTATGCGGAAAACAAAAATATTGTGATTTTTTTTTTCTCACTAGGCGTGCCCGATAGCTACATAGAGCCTGACTAATCAAAATTTCCACCACATAAGGGCCACTTTAGATGATGCGTTCTAGACCACGATTTTTTTTTTCGATCTCTAACTTGAACATGACAAAAAAATAATACATATGATTAAAGGTGGAGGGATTGTATTCCTCCATTCACAATTCTACGGTGAAATATAGTTAATTTATGATGACATTGGTTTATTATCGGTTACAATAAAACAAAATCGTATTAGTGGAATGTAACACATTTTTATACTGCGGAATATTAAGATAAAATGGTGCGGCCATGAACAGTCTGGGAATATGCCCGAAACTCTTTATTTTCCTTCACTGCAAATACTTCTAGTAAACATTTGATGGACCACCTTAGAATCAGCATTTTTGCAACAAAGGACAAGCTGAAAATACAATGATAAATAGTCTATCTTGTTAACTAGGTCATCTCTTTTCTTGTACCTGCAAGTAGGGATGGCAGGTGGGGCGGGGCGGGTTTGAACCTATGTGGGTATGTGCAGGTGCGGGTTTATGCGGGTGCGGTGCGGGGCGGGGCAGATTTCAAATCAATATTTTAAAACTTAATGCAGTGCGGGATGGATTGCGGGTTTATGCGGGTTTTACATCAACTATTATTCAAATACATAATAGTATCAAATATTATCCAAATGAAAGTTCTTTTAGTCCAAAGAAGTAAATTTTTAATGAAAATTTAGGTTGTTCCAACTTCCAACTACAAAAACAATGACTTATACTATGTTGATGATGAAGTGGTTGTTTTGTACTTTTTTTTGGTGAATAGCTGTATCAAAAAACATGTTCGAGGCTTGAATATTAGTACTAATGTTGGTCGTCGTATTAGAGCCCTTAATTAAAAAAATATATAAAACAAACAAAAAAATTGAAAAAAATGCTAGCGAGCTGCGGGGTGGGGGTGCTATGCATGGGTCTTCGCGAGTGCGGGTCTGCGCGGGTATAAATTATATGCGGGGCGGGACGGGACGGGGCGGGTTTAAATTTCGTGGGTTTAAAGAAAACCCGCCCCGCACCCGTACCCGCACCGCCCGCACCATTTGCCATCCGTACCTGCAAGATCAATGTACCTATCATCGTGGCCGAATAATTGCCAACAGATATATATGAATATGAAATGAAATTGCTTTTAGTATCTAATCAGAATCAAGAATCAAGAATAGGAGTAAGATATACGTCTGCATTGTCTAGCTGATATGAACTTCTACTCAACCAAAACCTCTAATTATTTGAAAAGAGTGGACAACAATTTACAGAGGAAAAGCAAACAGTGGCAAGTGGGGTTTTAGAAATAGAAAAGGAAACTCTTGCCTTGGGCCAATGCATGCACCTATTTTATTTTTTTAATTAGAAGATCCCCAGCTACAAATTAAGGTGAGTTAAACGTTTGATTTTATTAAACTAGAATTTGAGTAAAGTTTAGGAAAAAAAGAGAGGAGATAATTACTAATTATAGTAAAGAATTACAAACATGCATCTTAGAGGAGAAGGTGGATCATAGATTTAATTTTGTTTCATGTGGTAACATCATGTGCTGAACACGTCTTAATTGACCATGGCCAATCAATAAGAATTTCATTTTTCATAAGAAATGTCACAACTATAATTACAACTCCGCCTCAGCCTCATAAAGTGGGAGCCAACAATTAAAATTTAAAATCTTCACTGACTAGAAGTTGTTTTATTTAGACTCAAAACGATAACCTACAAAATATATAAGAAGTATTAAAAGATCCCTAAAGAAAAAATGGGAAAATAGTGTGGGTGATCATCAAAGTTTCTGTTCATTATTTAAAAGTCACCATTCTTTTTCTTTTCACAAAAATCATCTTACTTCACTTGCTTATCCAAAAGTTTTATTATTCTTTTTTTTCGTGATAAATAATCATCTTACTATTGCTCCACAAAAATACCTCTAACTAGATTTTGTAAGAACCCCACTTGAAATGTGACTTAAGTAATATAAAATAGTTCTTCAGCACATTCGAATAGAGTGATTTTGTTGAATGTTTTTAAGACAACGGACATGTCAGATTTCTACTAATTTATCAACATCTTGGTTGGGTAAATTGTGAGTTGTGACTAGCATATATGGGCTCCTGAGTTGGATAAATTTTATCAGAATAATATTAAGTATACTAACCCGATTTTATTAAGTAAATCCATTATTTTAACGTCACATTTAAGGCGGGATATTTACAAATTTCGAATACAGTCAGTTTTGTTATAACTAGAGCAAAATAAGATGATTTTTTTTTTTTTTGTAATAAGAAAGTGACTTTTGAGTAAATTGGAGCTAAGTAAGATGATTTTTATGTAATGAAAAAAAATAAAAACTTTTGTATTAAACCTGAATGATCACCCATGAAAGTTTTCCTAAAATGTCAAACGGATCTAGGGGTCGTCACTAAGGACACCTAATCTTCAAATTCTAAGAAAAGGTCAATTGCCGTTGTTTTGATGTAGAGCAGCTTATCGTCGCTAAGTGGGTTGCCAAAATTAAACGGCGTGTTTATTAACCACATGGTTGATTGATTGGTTGTTATGGTTCTGTAGTTTTACGTGGTTGACATGTAGGCACTCATCAAAATGTTGAAAATCTTTTCAAGGTTTTGTATTTACGTGCTTGACATATATGGCACTCTTCTAACTCAACAAAATGTCGAAAATCTTTTCAAGGTTTTGTATATACGTGCTTGACATATATGGCACCCTTCTAAGTGTAGAAAATCCAATAACATCTATAAGCCAGAAAAAAGCCAGCTTGCAAGTGCTCCGCACATAGCAGCAGGTCCCAACAATACAAAGGTAAAGTATGACATTGCCCATTTGTTGTGATACTAGCTAGGAGTTTCACAAAATGTAGCAATAGCGAGAAATACATGGTAAAACACAAAATTCAAGGAAGAATTCCAAGTCAAGTAAGTTTTCAAGGTTTAGACAACAAAATGCTAAAGCTACAACTCCACAATGACTGGGTTTTTTATTTACACAATTACACCCGGTGTTTACACCAAATTCTACTAATTTATCATGGTTAAGTGACTTATTAAAGCGAGAATACTTATACCTCAATGAATGGTCAAGTAAAAAATTGTATATACAAACACATAAGATGCATCGATTCGTTTGGTGTAGACACTGATGCGAATAAATTTTTACCGGATAGACTATCTTTCCACTGCAACCACCCACTTTAACTTAGGCGGGGCTTAATAAGGTGAAGTTATGCCCTTTTGTCCTTCATGTTATAGGATTAACTTGGTAATAGTCATTAAAACTTTTTTTGATTGGTAAATAGTCATTAAAACTTCTTGACTGTATATGTAAAACATTTATTCAAGTTGGACCGGACATTGAACCAACCTACAGTTCGATTGGTACTGGCTGGACAAGTCTAACATCAACAGGGCATGGTAAACAAGTCTACAAGTCTTATCTAGCTAAAGAGCGAAAGTTAGTTTTTTGTTAATAATGGTAGAGCACATGCCAGATTAAGTGTTCTTCAACTATAAAATGGAAGAGAAAGGGACATCATAACCTCTATGTACTCCATAAGCTGTCATTTCTTTATTGAATAAGTAACAATCAGTCATGGCCTATTGCCTTGAGCTCAAGCCAAAAGTCTTGCAGTGACCAGATTTGCTTATCATTTACTCGCGATGGAGAAGTTTGCCAAACTAACTCTATTTTCTTCTAAGAAAGGTCCAGAAGTCAAGGCACATTAAATTGACTTGTGGTCAAAGCACTCATTCTAGCCATTGCTAGATCTTTTTCACGAAGTGCATGATTATAACATGTTAGAAGATTTTCTTTTTTATATAGCATTTTAGTTCCTTTAGACCAAACAGTTAATAAACGTTACAAGTTTAAAGTAAATTTCACTTAAAAGATGGTAACTTGAAAACTTCCATCCAAAAAAGACCGACTTAAGGTTTGTTCAAAAGTTGAAGATGTTAACCAAAGCGAGAAAATTGGACAGTAAAAAAAATGCCCAGTCTCAAGTATAATGGCAGTTTGCATGGTGGATCACCAAAACTTTACTAATTAATTATACTAGAATGAAGTATACAAATTTAGTCTAGTTTTCTTGCATGTTATAATTGGAACTTTTTATACAAATACCAAATTATTACAATTTACAATATGTCTACTTGAGTCGTTGAGCATTCAGAATCCAGCTGGTTCACTAACTCTGTGTAACCATTCTATATCAGAAGAAATTTTCAAGCCAGACAATAGGAGTTTTAAGACAATAATGGCAGTTAGAAAGAAGATTTTTTCAATTAATTTCTTAGGCAGCAACTGTTGGGTGAAAAAGGATAGTATGGAGCATCTAACCGGGTTAGATTTCAGGGCAATATGTATTGAATAGGAAATAGCATTGGTGATCCCATAAGCATCTTTTAACAAGCATGGATGATGGATGCATCATACCTTTGCTTCAGCAGCAGAGACACTTGCATCATCAGCTTCAGATTGAGGCATTGAGCAAGCGGACCGTAAGGGAGAATGAACAGACTGCAATTGAAAAGTTAAAGAAGTATGTGCAAATTCAAAAACATTTTACAGATATGGCGGAAAAGATTATCTGAGGATGGATGTACTCGCCTCTGATGCATCGCGATGGTTCTTATTATCCTTCTTCAAGGGGCTATTTATTGAATCCCCCTGAACTTCTGGTGAGGCTGCATCAGCAAATTGCACAATATTAGTGATTCCTTGTACTCTTGTTACACACAACCACCAATATAGGGAACACATTAGGACTAAAATTTTACATTATATTCATAAATGATGAAGCATAAAGCATTTAATACTTGTATCTTTCATCTTTAGCATTAGAAAGTACATTTAAGTAATTGAATAGGATTAAAAGCTTTATAACGTGGCAAATTCAATGGAAGCGTTCAAGTTAAATAGCAAATCAAGTTACATGAAGCTTTAAGGTTCCAGTTTCTAAAAGGAAAAGTAAAAGTGGAAGTGGCTTTATATCAAGAATGGAGTTAACTGAAAGCACCCATTCACTAGATGGAGGAGGAAATAGTTGCAGACTGTGGACCAAGAAGATGATCTTACACTACAAATGTTCTCAAACCTACAGGCCTTAATTGCATCAGTGAGCAAAATGTTTTGTTCAGTGTAAAGGATTAAGCTACAGAGTTGAGCAATTGCCAGACAAACTAAGAAACCACAGCTTATGCTCCTTACAGCGTAAAGCAAGGAATGATGGGAACCTGCACTTTCTTCAATCAAAGAAAACCTCGGATGAGAGTCTTTCCCTGTGATTTGAACACTATCTGGCGCCCTAGTGACCAAATTCCACAAATTAGGTAAATCCAGCATGTCACAAATTGAGGAAGAACATTCTGAACATATAAATGGCTACATGCATGACAGAATCCAAAGTATTTAATATGATCCCGACATGGGAATAGACTAAAGCCACCTATTAGATTCACTGACTTTTGATTTAGGACAAATTCTTCCCAAATATGATTTTTGATTGCTGAGGAAGAAATAAAACTTTGATTTTAGAAAATTTATCCTCATTTACTTTAATTAGACAAAGGTGCTTGAAAGAAAGTGCCGACTCAAATTTTGGGATGTTCCCAATCTTCAGAGTCTTTTCTTTCGTACTAAACCAGAAAATAATCCCGCATAAGGAGTTTTCATGAAGCTCAAAATACCTTAGTTTTTCACTTTGTCGAGTTGAAAGGCTTTCTTCCTGGCCTTCCAGCAGTGAGGTAAATGCCTTCCTATCCTAAGCATTAGAGAAAGATATAGCCAAATTAGTAGCAAAACTGAAGCCAAGATATAATGCTGTACATGAAAAGCGCCGCACCTGCAAAGGAAATTCATATTTCAACAGAGATATGGAATGTCAATACGATACAAGTTACAACAATATTAGCATGGGCCTGTGGAATGATTTAACTCTGAGAATGACCCTATTAGACAAATTAAGGGCCATATCCTTCGAGTACATGGTCAATTACAGAATTCATATGACATAAACAACGCCGCAAACAAAATTTGTCGCTTTCTTGAGCAGATGCGCTCAAAATTACATAACCTCTCTATTGTAGTTACTGGAGTTGGTACATCAGAAATTTAACTGATCAAATGCACTAGATCTGCCCTAACATGTAAAAGTGATTTTTCCAACAATATCCTCAAGTTATAAGCTGGCAGAATCTGCAAAGGGCTAAAGGCAAGCAGCATTTGAGAAGAAATTCCCAAGGACAATGAGAGTTGGCTCAGACCTCGTCACTCATACGAGTGATGGCATATTGAATCCTTTTTATGACATTGCCTATGCTTCCTACTTCAGAACGCAATCCCTGATAATTACCCAACCAGAAAAGTACAACATTAATTTAAGAATCTGATTGGAAATACAATTATACACCTGATCAAGTTCAGTACAAACCTTGTTCTCTGAGATTAAGTTCTGTAGAAGTAGTTCCTTGGTAGACACATCTCTCTGAAGGTATGACTAGTTAAGGTGGCATGCCACTAAAAAGGGAATGTTAAAGATCATTGAGACCTAATAAAGCATAAGGGACCAGAAACCTATGTTGCTCGGATCATCCAAAATGCCGCCGCACCCGTGTCGGATCCTCAAAATATGCATTACTTTTGGAGGATCCGACACACACCCGGCAGCATTTCCGGAGGATCCGAGCAATATAGCCAGAAACTGCTTCCACCAGTTCATGGATATCTGTGTGATCTTTGGTTGGAACTCTTTGCTAAGAATTGCTGCTTCGAGTTCTGCCTCCAGCTCTAGAATTCTTTTAGTTTTCATTGTGAGTTCCACTTCATGGTTCGCCAGTTTACTTTCCAGGTTATTGATCCTTCCTGCAAAGATGTAGCACCTTAGTTTCATAGGTGACAATTAACAGCTTATGTTTAACAATTGAAAGCCTGTAGTTTGATATTAAAAAGCACTATTGACCAAATCTGATGAGTGATGATGGACTTTACACCCAAAAAAGCATAGAATGGATGACTATATTACACAAAAAGAAGAAGTCTTAAGCATAACTAAAAAATAAACCTATTATTTTTATGCTTATACATCTCCCATGTGTACTTACACCTAAAGGTATATAGATGGAGAACAATTAACTATCCAACAAATATGACAAGTATCTACAAGGAGAGCATTTCATCTAAAATGAACTATGTGTTCCATATTATAAAAATGACCAATTTACATCAATTTATGTCTAATTCAAACAGCGTCTATTCCAGTAATGTTCTATTGTTCTCTGTCGCCAGTTTCAAGACTCAAGAGTTAGATGCCAAAGCAAATGAGGACAAGAAATTACCAATGAAAAGTTTCTCAAAAGTAGAGACCTCGTCCATTTTCCTTTTTAGCCCAGCCACTGAACGTGACAACAAAAGTCAAGGAAAGTAAAACGAAAAGCATGGAGTTCATGAGCAAGTATAAATAGATACAGTGCTGAGCCTAGAAGAATGGGACCTTAAAAGAAAGAAAGCAACATGCCTACTTCCTCTTTTTGACTGAGAGCATGTCTAGCATCATCCATAACTTGATGGATTGATGAAGCCTCCTTTGATATTGATTCGAATAATAACAAATGAGCTTTTAACTTTTCAGATAGAATATTAATTTTTCTACCTCTGTCTTCAATAGCTCGCTTCATTTCATAGGTAGAATCCTGCACTTCCCATATTGCAAAATGAGTACATATTTTAGGGAGAAAGTTAAGAAAAAGTTGAGCTGATTTGTTGAGATGACAGCACACTTCTATAAATACCACACTTTTACTATAATAGATGTTCAAACAAACCTATACATGAACATCCACGTGGAAAACAGCAGGACAAAGCACATTTTACTGCTAAGTTCTAAGGTAGCGACAACAGCAACCAGGTGACAACATTTTGGGGAAGAATTAGCTAACAAGACTTTCAGCTTCGCAAGAGCACAAATTTCAAACTATGGACTGCCACCTGAAGAAGAAAGATACTTTCTTCCAGTTACACCCAATGGAGGAACCAGGAATACTGACAAGGGGATTCAAGAAAATACAAAAATGTCAAACTGAAATTTTAACCTGCACTTCTCTTATGTCAAGGGGATTCAAAAATACCCTACTTATTATAATTTCCGAAAAAGAGGATTTTCATACTAATATGCTCTTCGTTGTACGTGGCTCCGCCACTGGTTACACCACATGCACATTACCAACACTCAGTTGGTGCTTACAGAATTACCGCTCTAAATTTAGGAAATAAATAAAATTACCAGAAAAGGTGCATTTTCTCCTTCCTATTAAGAAACACAATGCACTTTCATAAAGCCAGAGTTAGATAAGTTCTCATTAAAATTTAGAACTCGAAATCAGATTGAACAGATATCATGAACTAGAATAACAAAACAGAACATCAATTACAAAGGAAAAAATAATGTGAACTAAATAAAGTTATTTTACTCAAAATGATAACCTCATAAGCTTTCACAAAAGCTTCCTTTGATTCAAGCAAGCCTTGTATAGTTCCTTCCAATTCCTTTTGCTTGTTCTCCAGCAAATTATTCTCATTCTCTAAGCTAGTTACCTGTATATTAATTCATCGTCTCTAATCTTCATTCCGAATAATATACTATATACTAACAAACACATAATTGATACATAAATTTTTTCTTTATGTGTAATTTATGGTCTCTAATTTTCGTATCCATTTGTATTAGTTAATTAAGGCATGGTCATTAAACTTTATCCATTGTAAGATATAGTCACAAAACTGTATTTTGTCATCGTAAAGTCAAACTTTACCAACTATAACAGTAAAGTCACTAAACTTTATCTACTTTGACAATATAGTCACAAAATAATATATTGCCACCATAAAGTCAAACTTTACCCACTATAACAGTAAAGTCACTAAACTATTTTTGTCACATTAAAGTAATTGAACTTTACTCACTACGACTCAACTATATTTTATAATTTTACTTTTACAATAGAAAAAGTTTAGTAACCATACGTGAAATTAACACAGTCGTAGAGTAATGAATTGTCATTTTACCTTTCTTTCAAGTTTATGCCTGAGTTCATTAGAGAAACCTAACTCAGCTTTCAATTCGGCCAATTTTCGATCAAATTCCTCTTCGATTTGCTTTTGTTTCTGTAATTAACAAATAAAAAAATAAATAAAAACTTTCTTCAGTTGCTAGATTTTTAGTAAAAATATACAAATATTCGCATAATGTAAGTGATTTTAATGAACCTGGATTGTGAGTTGGAGGTGTTGAGATGAATTTTGTTCCTTTTCCTGCAATAATTAGTTCATATAAACAGCGTGAGATTAGTTAGTTGAAATTATTGATTAAACAGTTAATGGAGATTAGAGACTTTGATTTTACTTTGAGTTGACGAATTTCAGAAATTAGGGCACGGAGTTGGAGTTTGAATTTTGAAAGTTTCAGGAGCTCCATTTTACCCGCCAAGTTTCTCCTCTCATTCAAACCCATTTAGCTTTTAGCTTATATTTATACTTTCCGTCTCGAGTAATTTGCTGGAGAAATAATCACTATTATACCCCCTAAATGATATTCCCAGCATTATTTCATTTCATTGTTTTGATATTGTTATATTGCTGCTCTCGAATGTGTTTCACACTGATGTTAGTTAGTTGAGGGTCTATCAGAAACCGTCTCTGCACCTTGGTGGAGATAAAGTCTACATATCAACCTCTCCCGACCCCATCTTAGTGTGATACCACTGGATATATTATTGTTGTTTTATACCCGCTAAACGATAAAGGACGAATGATTAGAATTGCCACTGTAAAAAAATGTCTAGAAAATATCAAACGCTAAAATATGTATGTTATTATCGTGATACTTTGAGCTAAAAGTTATAAATAATGATAATATTAGACTCAAAGTGTAACGATAGTGGCATACTAGAACCATAATTTAACGTGTGGTATTTTTAGATATTTTTTAATAGTTCAATGGTAATTTTTAAAAATTATTTAACCTTTAGTTTTATCCAATGTTCTCGAAGATCCGACAAAAGAGCCATTTAACCTTTAGTCAATTCTGAAAAATGGGGACAAATATACTACTACTATTTAATTCAGGACTTATCGATTTTTTTGTTGTAATTTGAATTGACACAATTCAATCATCCAAATTTTTCCTAAAATTTAAATTGCCACACTTTAAAGCTCTTTAAAGCTCCAGCCTTGGAGCAACTGATAAAGTTGTTTTCGTGTGACTTATAGATCACGGGTTCGAATCGTGAAAACAGTCACTAATGCTTCCATTAGAAAAAGCTACATACATTACACCTTTTGGGTGAGGCTTTTTTCCGGATCCTGCATGATTGCGGGATCTTTATCCACCCGACTGCCTTTTTTACCGTTAAAGCTCCTGGAACAAAATTTGAACGCCAAGACAAAGTTATGGTGTTTGAAAAGAACTTGAAAAATCAGAATTTATATCCTAGGGTTTAAAATCTTGGAGTACAACTTACACTTTGTTTGGATCATTGTTACCCATTGTATTGTATTGTATTGTTATTATGATTGCAACGTTTGTTTTGGTTGTTACTTTAATTTCGTTGTATTGTATTGTTAAGTTCCGTTGTTACCTAACAATGAAAAGACCCACTTTTTGTTACAACCGATTTGGTGGTTTTACATTGTTACGCTTTTACACTTTCCCATCATGTCCTTAATTATAACCTTATAATCCTATTTTACCCTCTACCCTTTTTTCTTATTTAAATACACCCAAGTAGTTATTTTGACCTCATCTCCCCTCTTCTCAAAATACAGTACGTTCCCTGCCTCTCTTATTACTTTATATTTGTATTATTTATATTATAACTATATTTGGATAATATGATTGCTTGCATGTCGTTATGGAATATTATTTTTTATCTAAATTATTAATAGTGTGAACTTATTGTTATGTTTAATATTATTAACTTATTTTTTTATTATTTTCATTATAATTTGCATGAATATATTTACAAGGTATAGTTGGTGATAAACTAGTAAATATAAATTGTCTCAAATTATATTAAAGAAAATTTATTACTTAATCTAATATTTAGAACAACTAAGGGTATATTAGTAAACTTATTAGTTACAGTACAATACAATACAATCAAAACAAACAATAACAATGTTACTAAACAACGGAAAACAATACAATCAATTCAAACGTTGTTTTTATAATACAGTACGATACAATACAATACAATACAAAACAATACATTATGAAACAATAGGTAACAATGATCCAAACAGAATGTTAAACTCTAGGTTTTTTTGGAGTTCTTACAAATTCAGGACTTTCATGAAGTTTCGACTATTTATCAAAAACTTTTCATGTGGCTATTCATCAACAACATTGTAAGTTGCTTATTCGTCGATTATCAATCCCACTCCCTAGTCCCTACCATAACTTTATCCATTCTCAAAACTCCATCAAAGACCTCTAGCTAATGATATAGAGGATTTCATTTATCTCATTGTATCTTTCGATAATGCATTTAAATAATGATTCAAATCATCTTATTTGTGCGTATTTCCTTGAAACCACCATTTCCCGAGATACTATCTAAGTTTGGGCTCAAGAGAGTCCAACAAGATTTATGATTGGGACAATTACATTGAGAGACACCCCACTCATGAAAATTACCAAAAAAGACCCCTATTTTGCTACCTTACATGACATAGCACCCCCTCCCTTTTTTTAATTTTTTCTTTCACTCCATAGCACCCCCTTTATAAAGAAAAAAAAACCCCAGCCCCCCATTTTCCCTCTCTTCTCCTTCTCTCCTTCACATTTTTCTCTCTTCTCTTCCCCCATAAACCCTAACGCCGCCGCCCCCCCCCCACTCTTCCACCACTGCCCCACCATCATCCCCTCTCCTCCAAACCACCGTTGTCGCCGTCGCCGAGGTCGTCACCACCACCACAGCCGCCGCAGCTTCTTCTTCTTCTTCTTCTTTTCGTTTTTTTTTTTTTTTGCTTTTTGAATATCAATGTTGATTTTCGTTGTATAATCCGATCCAAACTCCGGTGAGGAGTTTATTTATCGAGTTTCTTTTTTTTCTTCACTTTTATCATAAAAATTCATTGAGATCTACTAGTTTTTTATTAAAACTTTTGTTTAATGTTTAGATCTAGTGTTTTTCTTGTATAAAACTGTATAGATCTGGGATGTTTGTTAAGCTTTTGTATAAAAGCTGCATGAAGTACTGTTTAAAGTCAGTTTTGCGAGTTTATACACTTTTATACATTTTTATACAAGTTTATACAATTCTGTAAACGTGTATAAAAATGTATAAATCTGTATATGTACGCATTAACAGTGTATAAAACACATTCTATGCATTGTGATAAAAGTGAAGAAAAAAAAGTGAATTTTTATGATAAAAGTGAATTTAATGTTTAGATCTAGTGTTTTTCTTGTATAAAACTGTATAGATCTGGGATGTTTGTTAAGCTTTTGTATAAAAGCTGCCTGAAGTACTGTTTAAAGTCAGTTTTGCGAGTTTATACACTTTTATACATTTTTATACAAGTTTATACAATTCTGTAAACGTGTATAAAAATGTATAAATCTGTATATGTACGCATTAACAGTGTATAAAACAAATCCGGTGAATTTTTTGGTTTTCCGGCCACCGGCCACCGCCGGCCGGCGGCGGCAGCGGCGGCAGGCCTATTTCTGGTGGTGGGGCAGTGGTGGGGGAGGGTGAGGGAGTGGTTCCTAGGGTTTTAGTTTAAATGGGTGCTATGTTGGGTAATTTTGAAAATAAGGGGGTGATATGTTGTGTAATGTAAAAATAAAGGGGTGCTATGGATGAAATGTGGCCTCTCATTTGTAATTTTGTGTTGAGGGGTGCCTAGTTTTGAAAATTCACCTTTATGATTGGATTATTCTAGGTTCTTTACATAAATAGCAGCCCATATGAAAATATTTACTATTCTTTAGCCCTTACTTTTGGTAGCCACAACATTACACTAAAATAATTAAAAAAAATCCTATTGTTAATAATTATATACTAATACTATTTTTCTTAAATAAAAGATATATATCAATGCTAAAAAATAAAATATATATCACCTAAAAAGAAGAATTTGCATAATACTATTTTTTATTTTTTATATTTTAGTCGTCATATTTAATATTTGCATAAACAAAACACATATCACCTAAAAATAATAATAAAAAATACTAAAATAAATAAATATTAAATATACACCATATTCAAATAGTGATATATTGTATTAAAATAGTAAATATTGATATTAATATTTATTTATTAGATATTTAATATATATTACATATCGTATATTTAATATTTAATCACTTAATATTTTAACATATGTATTTGATATTTATTGAATTATTATTTTATATATTAATATTTATTAGATACAAAATATATGTATGATCTTTAATATTTATTTTATATCTATCAATATATATTAGATACACCATATAATTATGAAATTTTTATATTTTTATTTAAAAGATACACGATATATTTATGATATTAATATTTTATATATTTTATTAGATATTTATAAAATATTATTATTTTATATATTAATATTTATTAGATACACGATATATGTATGATATTTTAATATTTATTTGGTATACAATATATGTATGATATTTATATTTTATATATTTTATTAGATATTTCTAAAAGTATTAATATTTTATATATTAATATTTATTAGATATCAATATAATTTTAATATTATTTATTTGATATACGATATATGTATGATATCTATATTTTTTTATTACATATTGTTTATTTAATATTTAATCACTTAATATTTTAATATATTGTGTATGTAATATTTATTTAATTAGAATTTATATATTAATATTAATATCTAATTAATATTTATATATTAACATATTGTGTATGTAATATTTATTTAGTTACTAAATGTATCAAAAATTTTGATGTTATTTAATATTTCAAATTGTGGTTAATCCCTAAATACAATGGATAAATATTTTTTTATGAAATACAGTTAATAATATATAAATAAATATTCTTAAGTAATTCTAAAATACTTGCATATCTAATATTTTAATATTTTAACATATTATTTTCTATGTCCTGTTTATTGTACATAAACAAATAGTAAAGAACCCTACACAAATAGTACATAAAAAATATCATGTATTTAATATTTATTAATTAAATGTACAATATCTAATATCATACATATCGTGTATTTAACTAATTATTCTCTTAATTTTTTAAAATATTATGTATGTATTGTTTATATATTACTAATATTTATTTTATATGTACACACATGGGGAGGATTTAAATCGTTAAAAAGTTGATTTTGCGCTAAATATAGTATATAGGCGATTTTAGGCGTCAAAACACAATTAACAAATTCATTATGATCTCTACATAAATATACAATTATTTTTTAAATATAATAACACAATAATATGAATAAGATTATAAATATTAGAAAAATAAGTAAAATATGCTCTATATGTGTGTGTGTAATATAGTGAATCATTATTATATTATAACTATTAAAAATAATTCTTGAAATATTCATTTTGTACTTTTAAAATATAAACATAAATAAATATGCAATGAGAAAGGAAATATAAAAGAGTTGAATTTGATAGTTATGGAAATACTATATTTTCTTACGTATACTAACTAATGGAAAGAAAATATTTTATTAACTAGTAGTAGAAAAAAATAATAAAGAGATTTTAAAAAATAATAATAATAGACTCCTATAATAAATCATGTCTTTAATTCTTAAAATAACATTAACAAATATGAGATCAACATTAACTAAACCCTTAAATTAAGGGATAAATTTTTTTATTATTTATAAAATAGGTGAATTAATTTATAAATTAACTAATGGCTAGAGAAAGAAAGGGAGTGAAAAGTGGGGCTAGGATCAGTAAATAAGTACTACTCATGTGCTTATTGAGTAATTTTCTCTTATTCGTAAATGAGGAAAATTGAGAGAAAAAGATGCACACACTTTAAACATCAGCTAGACCACTTAAATAATAAAAAATAATCTTTTTGTGCATATTATATGTATATGTATAATTTAGGACGTTTATTTTTGTAAGTTCAAAAAAAAATTGCCATTGAAAAAGACGCGTTTTAAATCCAATATGAGATTATTTTTTCTACAACTTAAGGTACGATTGATATTGTAGTCAAATGATTATTATTCCCACAACATCCCAGAGTAGTATAAGGTGCAAATATTGCCAAAATTTCTCCCTTTTCCCCTATTCAGGGTCACACATAAAAAAAGTTGCAGTTTTATATAGTAAGTGAAATTGCAGTCTAGTGACTACTATTACACCCAAGTAGTGTAAGGTTCAAATATCATACTCCTTAGAAAGAATGTACCCAAGGACGTACTCATTTTCTAAGATTATTCTCATTTTAAGAAGGAAAAAAAACAACAACCCATTGGATGGGCAATTTTTTAAAGTCTATCACACTCACAATAAAAGATTGCGACTATCTAATGGACGACCTTGACGTACGACCCCATCCTTGGTTGTGTTCATTTCATCTACCAATTTTCCTGGGACAAAATCTAAGAAGATGGTCCAAAATCATTTTTGTATTTAAAATTTCCAATCATTTAGTTCCGAAAGGCCCCAATTTGGTTAGGCTATGAGTGTGAACTTTGAAGTATGAACTATCAGTTTCTTAAGGACCCATTCATGAACAAATAAGTCCAACAAGAATTCGTCCAGTATCAGTGCATTTGCCCTCTCTTCTATTATGTTATAGCTGTCTCCACAATTTTTCCTCTTTGCATCTATCATGCGATTCACAACCTGTCCTCCCCCAGTATTTTTCGCTGTGTCCTAGTTGTTTAAAGACGCTAATGGAACCATTCATTAACTAAATATCAGGATTCGAATCACAGTATCACGAGTTATCGATCTCAATCAATTAGATGTTATCTATTACCTCATGCGGTGGGTCTTGTGGCACTTTTATCATATGAGAGTCAACGCAGAGACCTATACACATGCTATTATCTAAGTCCTAGCACATTCATCATTCTCTTATTTGTGCATTGATCTTCTTGTTTGGGTGTCCTAATAATTTTATGACACTAATCGAATAGTTCATTATAAATATCACAATTTGAATCAGTCTTACGAGTTAGTTATATTTTGTAATTCCTATTTACATGGTCCAATGGTTCTTGCAACGCCCTTATACAGACATGTATTTGGATCAAGGTTAATTCTACATGCAACTCACTAAGTGGTCATTAGCATATTTACATCATTCACCTTTTCCATATGCATGAGACGGGGTATGATCTCAAGGGTGGAGCTTTCCAGGCTTCCAGCTAGTAAATGGTGGTTAGTTTAATGCCATTCACCAAAAAGTATGTTTTACTACATACATATACACACACACCCTTTATTCTCCTGTCAACTTATTTTTCACAATGAAATATTCCTGCTGACAAAATAAAACTCGTTTTCCATGCCTGCAAACCCATGAAATGGGCATCAAGAACACTTGTGAAAAATGAACTTCCCTTAACAAGCTAAAGAGTAAATAACACAATCACCATGAGGTTATCATAGTACTAGGTTTTTTACTATGTTTTGATTTGGGAAGGACAGCATATTTAACATACTTAAACCAAACATTGGTTTACTAGGACCATCTTTGTCGAACTATTTTGAGTAATTTGTCACATTGCATATTTTTTTTAAAAAAAAAGTATAAATAAAAAATCGGTCCATTTCTTAGCTCTAGAACACACAACCAGCAAGCCGCTAGGTCGCTACAACCTTTTTCTTTATGTAATCAATAACTAAAATTATGAATAGTATATCCAACCTTGTAACCCTACAACTAAACTTATGTGATATGTTTAGACAACGTAAGGAAAAATACACCACATTAATGCAGTGGCCGAGCTAGAGTGCAACTCCGGGGTTCGGCCGAGCCCCGTAACTTTGGCCAAACCATATATAATTGTCTTGAAAAAATATTTAATATGTATTAATTATCAATTTTAAACTTCAAAATCTGGTTTCACTGCTGGATTAATGAGAGAAAGAACTTCAAAACTATTAATCTAAAAATTAGACTAAAATTAGGAATTTGATTTTGAACGTCACTTAACATATTGAATGTCTCCAAATGGATAGTTCAATTTGTCAAGACATTTAGTTAGGCATGAAAACCGTTTAAAGCAGTTCTCAATTTGCCATTTATGATAAAGGTTTATTGGTATGGGTCAATAGCAGAAGACAAGAGTTTGGTCATATGCCTTAATAAGTTTCTTAATTATAAGGTTTTTTCCTCTTAGTTTCAAAACTATCATAATCTACAACTTTTCCAGTAGTAGATCCACATAATCATCATAATTTTAACAATAATTTAGCTGATGACCTTCCAGTTAAACCAAAAGACTGATTAAATTAAGTACCCCGAGCTCGATAATAAAAGTAAACATCCTTATAACATTCCTCTTTCCTAAATTCAAATCCAAAAGATATTCGACAAATGAGACAGTGAC
Organism: Petunia x hybrida; assembly: GCA_037355625.1. Classification (NCBI taxonomy): domain Eukaryota; kingdom Viridiplantae; phylum Streptophyta; class Magnoliopsida; order Solanales; family Solanaceae; genus Petunia; species Petunia x hybrida. The sequence goes on along the minus strand of JBBBVM010000006.1, from coordinate 343,049 downwards.
TCACAACATGTTTTGTCTAATAATTTATGGTATGATTGGCTCAAGTCCTAGCAGTTAGGTGCCTCCATTTTCTTTAACTTTTCAAGAAATAGGCATTTCTAACTTCAAAAATACAATGTAGGAGCAAATGAAGCCGATTTAAATTAAGAGAACCACAATAAACGTTGTGTAACTTATAGCGTTGGATGATATTATTATTATTATTATTATTATTATTATTATTATTATTATTATTTGATAAACAATTAAATCAACAATTAAGGAGTAACCAATTGATTATAAGCAATAAGTAAATAATCAATTGACAATAATGGACACAAGTAAACTAAAGTAAGAGCAAAGAAGATCTTATTGAGTTGGCCGTTCAAGGCTCCAAGCCGTAGCAATAACATCAACAATTAGTAGCAGAACTTAATTAGTAAAAGCAATTAATCACAATGTGTGCGTGAGATTCAATAGGGGTACAAACAAGGGAGAGAGAGTGTGTTTGTAGGTGCTAGAGTCTCAACTAACTCTAATATTCCGCTTCTCACGTCTCTTAGTGGAAAGAACGTATCGTCGAACGTGATAGGTGTTGCCCCGAGAATAGTAGAGTTTGGTTGAGTTTGAGAAGTTTATCAGCTTGTCTGTTTGTATAGCTTGTTCGAAAGTTGTGAGTGTTTGTTTGTCATTTCGGACAATCGATCCTTCTTCAATTGTTATTATGGTATATCCGCGTCGCTTGAGGGCGCTCGTCGTATACCAAATAGTATAAAATACTCATAAAAAATGAATAGTGGAAGAATCAAACTGTACGGAGGTGAGGTAAACATACATCTGAATTTTACTGGTATGTGACTCGAACCCACAACCTCTATTAGTTAGTAAAAAACAATTAATAAGAGGAAGACAATAAAAGCTGGAAGTGGACCCTCATTCAAAATCATTTCTTTTCAACTCCCAATACAAATCTCCCCCTCTTCTTCTCCTCTATAGTGGTAGTCGCTACTGTACGCCACTAGGTACACTACGCACTCTCCAACACATTTGAATTGCCTCGGGTTCGGGTCGGGTTACGAAATGGATCCACAAGCTACATTAATGAATAACTCCGGACGTTTTCAATCTCCGCCGTTCAATTTAGCTGAGATCTGGAATTTTCCAATCAATGCCGGCGGCGGCGGCGGCGGCGGCAGCGCGACGCCGTATAGTTTTCCGTCAACGGCGCCGGATAATAGAACTAGGAAGCGACGTGGTGACGATGATGAATCAGTTAAAGGAGTTTCCACTAGTGGCAATGCCTTGGTAATTTTATTTTAATTTAGCTGTAGTAACTGTTAAAATGTAATTAAATTTTACCATAGCTTACTCCCTCCGACTCCGACCCAATTTATGTAACACACTTTCCTATTTTGTTCGTTCAGAAAAGAATGATACACTTCTAAATTGGGAATTAATTAGCTTTGCATTTCCTTTTTTACCGTTAATGAGAAACTTTTATAACCACCCAGTTGGTAAGTCATATTTAAGTCCGCATGTTTCAAAAGTCAACTTTACACTACGGAAAAGTAAGTTAGTTCTACTATAAAGTTGGAGTAGTTGATAAATGCTCGGCGATGGTGGGATGTTGCAGGTCCCATGAAATTAGTTTAGGTGCATGCAAGCTGGCCCGGATTATCAAAATAAATAAATAAATAAATGCTTGGCAATCGCGAATTGTAGATCCTTATGGCTACTTTGTACATGTTTCTGTCACTAGTAGTTATAGTACTGGAGTTAGCTGCAGTTGATTTGTGCTTATTATTCATCTGATTCTTGTTTGTAAGTACTATTGAGGTGATTTGACATTTAGAGAATCTCCAGTTTAAGAGACCTGTAATCTTCCTTAAAAAAGACAAATTAGTTATGAGTAATGGGATGAGTTGTGGGAACATACTGGGTATGTTGTTGTTGTTGTTTATTGGGATGAGTTGGGCATGAATAAAACGGTTTATATGGTGGATTCATATCCGATACCAACTAGTTTAGGATTGAGATGCAGTTGATGGATTGGATGTCAAATCAAGTTCTTATATTGGATTGCAAGAGAATTTCTTATTAATTTTTGACTTACTCTTTTAATATCATTTGGTGATTTTTGAAGAGTGAATCTGATAGTAAGCGGCCAAAGGCTACAAGATCAGATGAAAATTCCGAACCTAGAGGTGATGAGGAAGGGAATTCAGGAAAACCTGCTGAACAACCTGCCAAGCCTGCTGAACCACCTAAAGATTACATTCATGTGCGAGCGAGGAGGGGTCAAGCTACTGATAGTCACAGCCTAGCAGAAAGAGTAAATTTGCCTATTTTATTTTTTTCTGAGTCAGAGTCGAATTTTAAACTTTGCTAATTGTTGAAATAGGCTTGACATGGTATTAAAATGATGGTTATTTATGTTGTTGTGCAGGCTAGGAGAGAAAAGATAAGTGAGAGAATGAAAATCCTCCAAGATTTAGTCCCTGGATGTAATAAGGTGCGCTATTGCACCTTCCCTTTTCTTGTCACTGTTGATAATACAAAGTGCTTGATTTCGTTTATTTATTTAATTTTATGATAAGGGAACCTGCAGCCGCTACCCTTTGGGTGTGCTATGGGTAAACCCCATTCTTGATGAAAAAGCCTGCAAACCACCCAGGAGAGGCAACCTGCACTAGGCAAGCCCGGTGCGATAGGCTCAAATTGAGAAGGCTGTTGGCAAGGGGGCTTGTACCCAAGTCTCCCATGTGGGAAACAACTTGCTGAACCATCTCAGCTACCCTTCTGGGCAAAAGTAACAAATTTGATTTTTTTCGTCTTAATAGTACTTGATTGAAATACTTGCTGATATTAACACTTTAAGAGTGACCCCACTTTTGGGACAAGATGGCATAGTTTAGGTTCACTAGCAAAGCCTCTTCCTATAGTGGGGTTCACTAGCAAAGCCTTTGGAGAAGTTTTAGCTTTAGCATATTAACAATGGATTGCTTGGCAAGCAAAGCCCTTGTTCCATGTTATTTGTTTACCTATTTGTTTTCGACAAGTAAAGCTCTTCTCTCATGTTAATTTTAGGTGGAACTTGTTTTCTTCGACTTCTTATAATTTCAACCTCTCTTATCCAAAAGGACCAAAACATAATCAATTTTCTTAATTTGTCAAAATTGAGTTTTGAGGATTGACAGGCCTCTTGTTTGAACTGATTTCAGCATATAGGATTCTTTGTAGGTTCCATGCCTAAGCTCTTTAGTTGATTACATATCAGAATGCGCTCTGGTCATTTATTGCTGTCTAAAATTATACCAACACTGTTCCTTTGGTTACACATATCTAGTCTAGTGACCTAGAAATGTCTCTAAAGCTACTGGTGTTCTCGCCTTATTAATGGAGATGCGATAGTGGAGATTTGAACTGCTTTCTTCTTGATATATTGCATCAAAGGCTACTTGTCAAAAAATAAATTACTAGTAATAAGTAACATCTAAACCTGAATTGGTTTTTTTGGTTGCAAAGCGATGGGGAAACTCAGTTTGATTGTTTCCCGGCTACAGGTTATTGGAAAAGCTCTCGTCCTCGATGAGATAATAAATTATATCCAATCATTACAACACCAGGTTGAGGTATGCTCGCCACCCCCGCCTGCTACCCCAGGAGAAAAAAAAAGAAAGACTGTAGAACCATCTGTCTTATTGCAGTTTTCTAATTGAGAATTTTGCTCTAAAACGCTTACTTGATTTTTCAGTTTCTATCAATGAAGCTAGAAGCGGTCAATTCAAGTACGCCAAGCATGGAAGGATTTCCAGCTAAAGATGTAAGTGTTGCATGAACTACTCATTCCAATGTTAATGCGCATCGATGACCAATTGGTAGTATGACTACCTTGGTCATATGTATCTTTTATGAAACTGCACTATACCTTTTGTCAGCAACATCAGCTCATTACAATCTCACCTAGCTTCTAGCTAACTGGCATGTAGGGTAATTCTGTGCCATAATTTTATCTGTCCTTTCATAGAAAGTGAGTTGAAAAATGAGTACCTGTTTGCCTTGTCTATAGTTTGTAAGTTCCTAGTGTCTGGATTAGCAAACTGTCCTTTTTTACTGTCTCGACGTTAACACCTTGAAGTTATACTTACTGGTTAAGCATCAGTACCATATACTTCTGAAACTTAGCTGAAGATATGTTCATGACTTCTTTGAATGTTGTGACCAAACAATAGTTACGCTGATACAAAGATTTGAGCAAGAACATTTTCCAGTAAAATAACTCGTGGTGTACTGATGTAACAGATGTAAAGAAAACTGATGTAATAGTTTTAAAGAGTAAGCGGAGGAGAACATTTTAAGATCTGAAAATGATAGATATTCTATGATATCAAGAAGTAAGATAGGACAAAGATTTGTGTCTTTTTCTTCTACTTTCCGAATCTTGGAGAAACTGTTGACAACCAGCTTTAATTTTCTAGGTCGGACAGCAGATGTTTGATACAAATGCAATGGCATTTGCTTCACAAGCTTCAAGGGAATACGCCAAGGGAGCGTCACCAGATTGGTTACATATGCAGCTTGGTGGAGGATTTGAAAGAACAACATAAAATAAATAGAATCCACACCAACAGATTAATAATAAGATCGTTAAGAGGCTAATGCCTCTGGTGATCGCCAGAACACATATGGCCATTCCAGGTTTCTTTGAGAGCTTATATCAGGTATCTTTATCGGGCACAGAGTTGTTGAACGTCTAGTACAGCTCATGGATAGACAACCACGACTTCCACTTAGTTCGTTGGAAAAGCATCTATGTTCTTATACTTGTAGTAGGCACCATATTCACTTTCATTAATACTGAGCACAACTGTTAAAATGAGAAGTATTCTAGTGAAAATGTCTGTTTGATAGGTATATAGATTGGGTGTATCAAGAAGATGCTGAAGTTGTCTTACTATGTTTGCTTAATAAAGTGTTCTATCCCATCCTAAAGACCATTTATTTATTTACCTGTGGTGCTGTCTGGTTGCTACATGAAATAAAGAAAGGTATTAACCGTTCGCATTTTGAGGTATAAATTGTTCACTTTTTGTTTTCAGTAAAATTATTCACGTGATTATTAGAAGATTAGAAAAGATTCAACTAGAGGCCCTGACTTTGGTCTAGTGGTAAGAACACTAACATATGATGGGTGGATAGGCCATGCTACGAGTCCGAATATTGTTGTAGACGAAATCAGGCTCATGGTTAACCCAACAAAAGGTGAAAATATAAAAAGATTACCTTTTCTTATTTAGACAATTTGTTTAGAGTTAATTGAATAAAATAATCAGCACACCTATTTATTTACTGGTACAATTTTTAACAAGCAACGGTTTAACATCCAAATGAATTCTGAGTGCAAAATATAATTGAAGTTTGATTCAACTCAGATTAGAATTGACGCTTTTCTTTTTCCTTTTATCATTTTTGGTTACTTATATAAATTGATACCCAAGAAAATACAATAATAACTTCGGAGAAAGAGAAAGGAAGAAGAAATACAATAACTGACACGATGTACACGATTTTAAAAGCTTTTTGGCCAATAACCGCCACGTACCTGAATACTTCAACTGTCGTATAGTTATGATGCGCCTACGCGCACATTAGCAATTTGAAAACGCCGGCGTTTCTTACCAAGTCCTGCTCATATGGTTGTTCAACTACATATATATACTCAATTACTCGAATATAGCAATAGGACAAAAATAAGAGAAAAAACTGCAAAATACCATATTACCCAAGCGCTCTCCTTTGCGCGTGTAATCTCAACAAACAAATACTTATACATGTGATCCTAGATTTCTATCTATTGACAACGTAGTGCAATAAAGAAGAAAATTGAAAATTGTATTTTTACATATGTAGTAACTTTTGTGCGGAATTAGACTCTTGAAATTTGTACTACTTTTAATATTTCATAATAATAATTTGTTTGTCAAAGTTTAAAATTGAACATTTAAGTTAAAATGTTTTTAAATTCAAAAAGAGGTTAGTTTATTGAAATATATCACTTCCCCTGCAACTTTTGTGATATAATTTGACACAATACATAATTCAAGAGTGATAGAATTTTTTTAAAACTTATAATATTAAATATGACATAAAATTTGTGAAGCCATGTGTCTTTAAATATGTTTGCATCTATAAAAGAATACTTGTCTTTAAAGGAGAAATGTGAACTCTTGATTAAAAAAAAAAAAAACTTTTTGAACAAGTTCCATAAGTGATATTTTATGCCGATTATTTCCTCCATACCTTGTCATTCCACCTATGGCGCACCATGCACCATGCACCTGACCCTTACTCCCTCGCCCCATCCCAAACCTCCAACCACTCATTGCACCATACCTCATACCCCATTATATTTGTCTAAATCATATTCATTCCATTTCAATTTATGTGAATCTGTTTGACTTGACATAATATTTAATAGAAAAAGTAAGACCCATAAAACTTATAGTCTAAAATAAACTATGGGTATTTGTGTGGCCAGAAATCAACTCATTAAGTTTATAATGGTAAATTTAAAGTTAAATTATTTTTAAATTTAAAAATGAGTAATTTTTTTTGGAACAAACTAAAAAGAAATAAGTTTACATAAATTGGAACGAATATGAATACACTCGGCATCAAGTACCAAAAATTAATAAGAAATCAATATCCAGAAAAATAATCCATATAAATGTAGTATCAAACTATCAATTTTCTAACAGATTAATACAATAAAATAATATTACATAAATTAAAACGGAAGAAATAGGAATATACAAGTGAAGCCCACGCGCGAATCCCTCGTTGCATGCTTTTTTTTTTTTTTAATAGTAATACTCCAATAACATAATTTTCTCTCTTTTTTCTTTTTCTTTCCCAAAATAATATTATTCTCATCTTCAACGCGGTTAACAAAATGAAAAAAATGGTTAAGAATGTCTTATAATGAAGAAGAAGAAAAGGTTGAATTTTATGAAAAAGAAAAATTCAATCATTAGAAATTTCATCTTCTTCAAAAAACCTCATTTTTTCTAACTTATTATTAGTAGTAATAATTCACATTTCATAATTTAATAATTAATCAGAAGGAGATATTTCTCCGGCGACGACGTAGGGCCGGCGAAATTGTAGAAGAAGAATTATATTATCTCCGGCGAATACGACGTAGTTTTGGTGAGATCATAAAGGAATTATAGAAGGAGAAGAAGAATATTTAGGAATTTAATTAGGTAATGGCGGGGGGATGGAAAGGAGGATCTGGATCGGCGATGGATGGTAATGCGGCGATGAGGAATCGAATAGCGTCGTCGAAGAATATACGTTTGGGGAAAGTACAGCCACAAGCACCGGGTCATCGTACAGTTTTTTGTAATGATCGTGATGCCAATGCCCTCGTCAAATTCAAGGTTTATTTTATTTATTGTAATGTGTTGGTTTTGAATTGTGAATGTGAGTTGATTTATTTCTTAAACTCCGTGACCAGTCAGACATATAAATTGAAATAGAAGGAACATTTGGAATGGCTAGTTGTTGCACTATCAACTCTTTATGATTTTTGGCTAGTTTGCACGCACCTTGACTAATTCTATGTGGTACCGGGTAACTATGTCCGTCAAGGGTTGGAGAGATGAGAAGAGAATTACCTAGTGCTTTTTAACTTTATTGACATGTCTTTTATTTTTAAAATCAAGTAACTTATTGTCGGAGGGAATTTGGTTTAGAATGGTAGAATGTGAGTTGATTTATTTCTTAAACTCCGTGACCAGTCAAACTAGGACGTATAAATTGAAATAGAAGGGACGTTTGAAATGGCATGTTGCTACACTATGAACTCTTTTTTTTTTTTCTTTTTGAAAACCGTGGTGTTAGAGCCAATTTGCTCGTCTCGGCTAGTTCCTCTTGGTACATGCTAACCTCTCACTAGCACAAATATCGAGTAACTGTGTCCACCAAGGCTTGGACAGATAGGAAAAAGATCAGCTAGTGTTTTTTAACTTTATTGATATTTCTAAATCAAGTTCATTGTTTACTAATGGAATTTGTTTAGTGTCGACAACAAATGAAGGATCCATGTAATATAGATGGAGATTTGGCTTTGTGAATATTAGTCATTGTAAAATATTTTTAGAGTGTTCTGTGGTTTTGGATTTAGTAAATTTTTATTTTTTACGCTGGCAAAGATCAATTAATTGCTTTATGAAGAAAGCTTTCAAATGTTATCTGTGTAGTGCCATCCATAGAGAAATAGTTTTCAGTTTCTTTGTCTGGGAAACTGCTACAGTAAATTGTAAAGCAATGTGAACTTGCCCTTACATTGAGAACAACAATCCCAAGCAAGCTGGGGTCGGCTATGTGAGTTCTTCTTGAGCCATTCCGCTTCATTTAAGATCATCTTAGGGCCATTTATACAACAACAATAAAAAGTACCAGAAGGATCAGTTAAATCCTGTATTAAGGAAGCTCCCAAATGTTAGCTGTCTACTGCTGTCCATATACAAACATGCTCCTTAACTGTTAAATTGCACCTGAAGTTGACTACTAGGGTTAAAAATCATGTTTCTTTGTCAGGGGAATTCTGTATCGACTACGAAGTATGACATCTTAACGTTCTTGCCAAAGGGGTTATTTGAACAGGTAAACTGTTTCATCTCCTATGCTGCTTTTTCTTTAGTATTATTGGTTTCAACTCATTTAAGTTGTCCGTATATCTACTGAGCTTTTTTTGATAGGTAGTATCTCTACCAAGCTTAAACTGTAAGTTTTTGTTCAGAAGTTGGAAATTTCCCAGTTATACATAGTTTAGTAAAATCAGGTGTACATGAGCTTATATACATGATGCTTAATACAGAGGTCACATAATCCTCCTGCCATGTGCTGATAATGTACGGAGAAGCGCTCTTATTAAAAGAAAACAAGACAGAATTATAAGAAGGTCCATGCATGCAATTTGATACAGATCAAGAAAAAGCTCTCGAAAAACTATAAGATATAGTCCCATTTTATTAATTAAAGAAACAGAAAAATAATACTCCCTCCGGTCCATTTTATTTGATGTTTTGGGTGTTTTCACGCGTATTAAGAAAATCACCTTTTTAGCATTAATTAGTAATGTAATTGACAATATTAACCCTTATTCAAGCTATTATTACTTATCATTTTGTTTAAAGTTATTTATTAGCAATGGGTGACATTGTAAAATTTCATCTTGATTTCCGGAAAGATCAAATATTACGGACCAAGAAAAATAGGCTCAAACATCAAATAAAGTGGACCGGAGGGAGTAAGAGATCCTTTCTCATATGAGAGAGGGAATTTAGGTGTTTTAAGTACGATGAGTATTTTTCAGGTTTAATGTTTGTAAACTTTTTTCAAGCTTTGGGACATCAGACAAGTTTAAATGCCGAAAGGCAATGATTCATGTGCCTTTCAGATGTCCTAATTCATGCATTTCAGGATTTAAGGACACTATGCACTTTGTTCAATGTGCATCCAAAAAAAAAAGATGAAATCTGAGAAATTGGAGATAGTAGGATAATAGAAATTTAGAATGTTGGGATGCTATCTGTTACTTTTCAGTTAAGATAGTTATTACATAACTGTAAATAATGTATATGGATAAAGAGCCCAATCCAGCTGTATTATTCAATGCCTGTCTTTCTATAATATTTATCTTATCTCTTCACCCTTCTTTTGTTACTGACAGTTCAGGCGGGTGGCTAATCTGTATTTCCTTATGATCTCAATTTTGTCGTGCACTCCTGTCAGGTAAGTCCATTTCGACCATCTCTATGTACTATGTGGGTTAACTTATCCTCTCTTTTCTCTCCCCAAACTCCAAAAAGATAGAAGAGGGGATGAGATCGCGATAGTATGTGAGAGATTACTATATCGTGAGAATTGAGTTGTGGGACCTGTAATAAGAAGCTTACTCTTTATTTTGGTGATCTGGTGATAAAAATCATCTTGCAAATGTTTTTAGAAGTGAATCACTACAGTATTAGATGAGCTATGTCTCATGCATATTTGCACCTGAAAAATATCGCTTTAATGCAGCCCTGTAAGTCCAATAACGAATGTGCTTCCTTTGAGCTTGGTGCTTCTTGTCTCTCTTATTAAGGAGGCTTGGGAGGATTGGGTGAGTACTTGTTGCTCCATTTCCTTCTCACGTCTTTGATAATTAAATGCCATTTTGTCACATTCTTAAGATAGGCTAGCAGATTACTGGGACCTATGTCTTTTCTCCCTTTTTGCATCCGACCTATCTACTTACATTTGCTTTTCTTGTTCTTTTGATATTATTACAGAAGCGTTTTCAGAATGATTTGTCAATTAACAATTCTTCTATAGACTTGTTGGAAGATCAGAAATGGGTTTCTGTACCTTGGAAGAAGCTGCAGGTTGGAGACATTGTTAGGGTAAGTGTCTATGGACAAAGCAATCATTGCAGTTTTATGCTCTCTTTTGCTTTAGGTATTGTAAGATAGATGACTCCTGTTTTGTATTCAACAAGCTATGCAGCTTTCTTGGTCCCGCTCTTTTGTTTGTGGTGCTCATTATTGACTAATTTTGTCTATTTTGTTACATAGGAATTATCTTTTATTAGCTTGTTATGTGAAGGTTATATTTTGTTAGTTTGTTATGTTAACGGCTATTTCAGATGCACTGTGTGTATGTTATTATGATAAGTACGTAATCAGCATGGGTACATTCACTTTTTGGAAGGATTTTTGTCTACTCTGAACGATCCATAAATACCTGTTCCCTGGTTGACTTAACATGTTTGGACGATGGTATTAGGGTAAGGTAAATGGGACCACAGACAGTATAAGTGTATAAAAGAAGTGTTAGAATGCACACTTTTTCTACTGCTTGTCATTTTATTGATAAGTGCTCTATCGTTTTCAACATACTACTTTCTCCCAACAATAATCGTTTCCTTTTTGATCTGATAGTGTCAAAATAGATTCATTCTGATCATAGAATCTGGAGTGACATCCAACTATTTAAGGTTCAAGTCATAAAAGCATTTAGCCAATCAATTTTACTTAGTTAAATGATTTGATACGGGGTAGGAGAGATGGGCGTATACCAGCAAAAGCAACCTTTTACTTGCTTTCCTCCATGACAATGCCTTAAACTGTTGAACTACAGGTTTCTCATAATAAAAACCACTTGAACTACAGGTCATCATAGGAGAAAGTCCATTATGCCAAAGCTGTTGTTGGTATGCACCTTTTTGCATAAATGTGAGTTAGAATCTGTCATTGATGACATCAGAGCTGGATGTCTGGCCGTGACTCGTGACGCCAGTTGGTCACACGGTCTTTTAAATGTTGACTTTGAGCTATGTGACTGGCTAACTACTAACATATGTGTATTTATATGACCATACATTTCGGTCTTGGTTGATTCACGTGCATTGCGGAAGATGTTGAATAATCAGTACTGTCCTCTTAACTGCTCATGAGAAAGATGCTAGACTGATGATTGCCCCTTTCCGGCACCATCTCTACTCCATCCTTGCTTGTGAGCTTCCAGAATACAGTTATGAAATAGAGGCAGACCTACCTAATCATTAATTAAAGACAATGTCTTTACATTGAATTGGTATACACAACTCGGGAAAGCTGTTTTACACATCATTAAACAGGACATTAGATAAATACCGGGCTACTTCATTTACTGAGGTACTGGTAAACTTTAGTAGCTGAAAGCTGTTTTACACATCATTAAATATGACATTAGATAAATACCGGGCTACTTCATTTTCTGAAGTACTGGTAAACTTTAGTAGCTGAGGACTTTGGATCTAAGCTCTAAAATTTATAATGGTTTAGTCCTTATTTTATGTGGGGTTGAATCTGAAGTGTTATAGACAGACAGCAATCTGCTTGTTGAGCTTAGTCAGTGGGCTACCACCTTGGGATATGACTCCGTGGCCATCATTCAAAGTTGGTAGGCTTTCTAGGATGATTATGGAGAATTTCAATGGCAAGTACACTTCAGTCCCTATCCCACCAGAAGGAATTAAAATCTGCTGCTTAAAAATAGTTGCAGTACTTCAACATTTGAAATTGGTTTTCTGAACTTCTGACAAAAACTAGGAATTCCCTTTATTTCTTTGAAGAATTTAAGGTGGTATATGTTGGCTATTCTCGTCCAGGTTAAGCAGGATGAGTTCTTCCCAGCAGATCTTCTTTTTCTTGCCAGCACAAACGCTGATGGTGTTTGCTACATAGAGGTTGTACTTCGTCTGCATCAAAATGATCTTTTTAATTTCCTTTTGAGAGAAAAAAAACTAGATTGTTTTAGTTTATTTTGAAAGGGATATACCGTAAAACTGGTCTCTTATCTCTTCTGCTCTTTTCTCTTTCTTTCTACATCAATTACTGCAGACTGCAAATTTGGATGGTGAAACTAATTTAAAGATCAGAAAAGCACTAGAGAAAACCTGGGATTATGTGACTCCTGATAAAGTCTCTGAATTTAAAGGTTGGTCTTTTGTATGCTGCAGCTCATCATCTTGTATTTGAGCCAATATTTCATTGTAATTTAGCGCCTGAAGCAGGCTTGCCTTATTTCTCCAATCTAGTTTTCTCCTTTTATTTTTTCTGCTTGCTAAGCATCAAATTAGGTAAAATTGGCGGCAAGTTAACCATTAGAATTGGTTGAACATATATTTTGCTGTTTCTTGATCACAGTGCACTTTTAACACCAGTAGTCATGGTTTAGTTATAATTCCTTAGCATGTAAGTTAATTAGGTTATTTTTCTCCCCCAAAAAAAAAAAAAAAAAAAGAAGAAGAAAGAAAAGAAATAGTTTGAGTTCAGTAGGGTACATATATAATTCTGACCTTGGCATGAAAAGCAATCTTACATAATTTTTCATATGCTATCCACGTAATGAAATTGTAGAAACGTGAGTAAATATATGTTACTGAACAGTTTTAAAAATCTTAGATTGGCACACTTAAGCATCTACAATCTGCTGATGATGCTTTTTAACAAATGCTGTTGCTTTATCGTTCATATCGCATAATGATGATTTTGTCACTTGTTTAGTGAAATCTTGATTCATTTGATTCTGATGCAGCCACAAATATGCCTTTATAAAAATGATGTGTTTGATGTGTCCTTGCATGTTTCTTCTTCACAGGAGAAGTCCAATGCGAGCAACCTAATAACTCTTTGTACACATTCGCTGGCAATCTGATAGTTCAAAAGCAAACCTTGCCGCTCGGTCCAAATCAACTTCTATTAAGGGTACTTGGTCTCTTCCCGTATGTTTTTTTCTTCTTTTTGTGTTTGTTTCTCTCTCTCTCTCTCTCTCTCATTCTTACGGTATTCTGTGATAAGTACAATTAAGACAGAAAAGTCATGATTTTATTGACTCTTATTGGTTCATGTTTTTAGATGACCTGAGGCTTCATTAATATTAAGACGTCTAAATCTGAATACACATATGAATATAAAGATCATTTGTTTCTCAACATCTGAATTGTAGAATTTGTCTTTATTGAAATATGATAAATAAAGAAATACTATTAACTATATTATATCAATACAATATTAGAAACAATAAGTTTATATGGTGGTTGGTGGTGGTGGTATGATTGTGGTGGTTGTGAGTGATGGTGGCTAACAGTGGTGGTTAAAATGGTGGAGGATCGTGGTGGTTGTAGCTAGTATCTAATGGTGATGGTAGCTAACAGTAGTGTGGTAGACTGGTGGTTGATGGGGTAGTTGGTGATGCCGTCTGATAATTGTGATAGCTAACTAATGGAAGTGCCGAGCGGGTGGTTGGCAATATACGGCTCTGGATAATGGTGGTGACTATCGGTGGTGATTAGTGGTGGTTGTGCTAATGGTGGTCGGTGGTGACGATTGTAAATGGCAGCTAGTAGTGGTGACGACTGATTTTAGTGATTGGTGGTGGTGGTGTGGTTATGGTTATGGTTGAGGATGGTAATTGTGGGTGGTGGATGGTGGATGGTGGATGGTGGTAAGTTAACAGTTATAGTGGTGAAACTGGGGGGAGTAGTGGTGAAATGCATTCTTCGCATAAACCCTTGAATAGATAGCATCTTAGAATATTAAGACTTCGTTATAGATCTTGATCATTTAGATATATTCAGACCCATTAAGTGGTTGTAAAAGGTTGGAAAAAAACAAACACACGTAATGATTAAGATTTGAATGACTAAAATTCAGACCTGAAATGATTAAGATTCCGACCTTCATTAAATGCAAACAAATGAGGCCTGAGGCCTCGTCTTTTCCATTTTGTGCATTACATTTTGAGTTTGTCTGCTGTTCTATATTTCTTCTCTGATGCGGAGAAAGTATACTTGTTGAATTTGAGTTGCATTTCCCTTCTTGATTTACCTCTTTTTTGTATTTTGTTTTACAGGGATGCAGTCTGAGAAACACACAGTACATTGTTGGAGCTGTCATTTTCTCAGGGCATGAAACAAAGGTTCCAATTCTGTATTTAAGTTATATGCTACCACACAAACACACACACACTCTCTCTCTCTCTCTCTCTTTCTCTCTCCCTCCCTCCCTCTCTCTCTCTCTATATATATATATGTGTGTGTGTGTGTGTGTGTGTGTGTGTGTGTGTGTGTGTGTGTGTGTGTGTGTGTGTGTGTATTTGTGTCTGTATGTATATGTCCATCTCCCCTCTCTTCATCGTATTTTTTGGGAGCATGGGTTAATTTTGCTAGCCGTCTTTCAATTTTCTTTTTTCTAATAGTAGGTTACTCATGCCACTAACTAGTTCAGTAACAATTCTTTCTTTTAGTTTATTCACGGATATTTGTGTTTAATGATTCAGGAACATCATGTCTTTGATGAATTTTCAATTGGTTTATCTTTATCGCTTTGCTTTCTGACCGTTGTTTTCTTTCGATTAGGTTTGTTTATTAAATAAATTGTCAACGTGTTATTGCTGCAGGTTATGATGAATGCAATGAAGATTCCTTCCAAGAGGAGCTCCTTGGAGAAGAAACTTGATAAACTTATTCTAACTCTTTTTAGTGTTCTCTTCAGCATGTGTCTCTTGGGAGCTATAGGAAGGTTTGATTAGTTTCTACAACGCACCATCCATTTTTGATTTTACTGCTTTATATTTCCATCGATGTTGAAATGGTTGCTTGGTTCTTTGCAGTGGTATCTTCATAAATAAAAAATATTTTTATTTACGGTTTGAAAGTAGCTCAGACGCACAATCCAATCCTGACAATAGATTTGTGGTAATTATCAGATTCTCTTGACTTGTTGACCTTCTCATTGTTTGTGCTGTTCTTTCTTTGTATTTATTTGCAACTACTCTTTTGGTTTCTGCTCAGGTTGCTGCTTTGACCATGTTCACCTTAATCACTCTCTATTCACCAATTATTCCCATCTCTCTCTATGTTTCTGTCGAGGTAGATCTTGTGGCAGTTTTTTTTTTTCTTGTCATGTTATGCAAATTTTGATTTGAAGTATCTTTTTGTTTTCTTTTCTCTGGGTTTCACTTACAGATGATTAAGTTCATTCAATCCACAAAATTTATCAACAATGACTTATGTATGTATCATGTCGAGAGTAACACCCCTGCACAGGCTAGGACATCTAATTTGAACGAGGAACTCGGGCAGGTAATTTTGAGTAGGACTAGTATAGTGTATTTAATTTGCTAGCAATGCAATATGTGTCCTTGTTTTTCCTTGGGCCGTGGCTTTCTTTTTAACTGTCAGTCTGTTAATCATTGATCATTTCTCTATGGCTAGGTGGAATACATTTTTTCTGACAAAACTGGAACTCTTACGAGGAACTTGATGGAGTTTTTCAAGTGTTCAATTGGAGGAGAGATATATGGCAGCGGTATTACTGAAATTGAGATGGGAACCGCACAAAGAATTGGAGCGAGAGTTGAGGTAAATAGCCGTTAAATGGGGATAAAATTTAAACGGATTCAGTGCTGTGCTTGTGTTGATTTTGAGAATTGCTATAGGTTCCAAAATCATCAAATGAGGCACGAGAGAAAGGATTTAATTTTGATGATGCTCGGCTGATGCGAGGTGCCTGGAGGAATGAACCTAATCCTGATGCATGCAAGGTATATTATTGGATTATTACAGTGGAGGAAAATGAGCTGGTTTGTGCCCAAATTTTTTGTATCATTAGCTTGCTATTAGAAAAAAGACTGGAAAAATTACTGCTATTGTAGTGATTGCCTCTCTCTCTCTCTCTCTCTCTCTCTCTCTCTCTATTTTATCTTTATATTCTTATTGTTGCTAACGAAGTTAATGGATAGCTAAAGTGTAAGTCACACTGTTTAGCAAAATCAAAATCTTCTATTTATTTGCTCGCCTCGTTTTATGTTCCTTTTTTTTAATTTAGTTATTTCTATGGGTTTTAGTTGATATTCATGGGTAACAGCTCATTGTGATATTGACTTCTGTTCTCTGACTATCTTCATCTTAAACTCAATGCCTGTCTTTCCTGTGATTTGAGAACATGTGCTGTTTCCTTTTATATGGGGACCATGTTGGGGCCATATATACATTTCATGTATGCAATCTTTTGGTGGAATAGAAAACTCGTTTAGTAACTTTTGCTTGTGAATATCCCTTCACATTAGGGTTGATGGTGCAAACTTTCACACAATGCAGTCTGATTCTTATTTAGGACTCACAGACCTCTCATCTAACAATGACCTAGGTTGTTTGTTCAGGAATTCTTCAGATGCCTTGCCATATGTCATACCGTGCTGCCTGAAGGTGAAGAGTCCCCAGAAAAAATACGATATCAGGCAGCTTCTCCTGATGAGGCTGCTTTGGTTGCAGCAGCAAAGAACTTTGGCTTCTTCTTTTACAAGTGCGTGCTGCTTACAATTTCAACTAGACCTAATCAGTTAGTAAAATAGAACTGCTGTTACATTTATGCTGCTGGAAATTTCGTTTGGAATCTGTTTATAATGTGAATATAAGGATGACTTGGAGGTAACTAACATAAATTATTTGACTGGAAGACTTAAGGAATGCTGTTGTCTTCAAGTCAAAGTGGTGAAACCAATCTCCATTTCATGGGAGAGTGCATGGTGAAAGCTATGCTTGTAATCTGATTTTTCTTGTTAATATCTTCAAGCATGGAAAGAAGAGATTCAAATTAAAACTGATATGCTATATATGGTACTAACTGTCGACAACATTTACGGATTCTTAACAGAATATTCTGCTAGACTATTACAGTAACTATAGGTCCAAAAATGGCCCAGGTTTGTTAAGGATAATAATTTATTTACATTTCTATTATATGAAGATTGATAACGGGAGGTTGCTTTGTTTGGGTGGGGGGGGGGGGGGGGGGGGTAAGGGGGTAGGAGAGCATTGGGAAATCTAGTGATGGCTTGAACTAACTTATTGGCAGTTATTTTCTTAAGGTGTCAACCTGTGAATTGCATTCTGTATTTTTCCCTGTGGAAGACTAGATAAGAAAGAGTATACTGTTGGTACTTGATTGACAGAAACCGAATTCAACAAGTTTCCTGTTAGAACAGTGAGCAAAAGTAATTTTTTTGCTAAATACATAGTTGAGGTATCAGATTGTGGGAAGAGTTAGGGTTGCTTATTTTGTGTCATTGCTACTGCTCGCTGCCCTGTTTGTTTCCGGTCCTCTATTAACTTCACATTTTTGCAGGCGTACACCAACATTGATTTATGTGCGTGAATCACATGTAGAGAAGATGGGAAATATTCAAGATGTTTCCTATGAGATCTTGAATGTCCTTGAATTCAACAGGTGTTTTGAATTTCTAACTTACTAATATGCGCTGCCTGCATGATGCTCTGAGGTTTGATTATTATCCTTTTTTTTTTGCATTCAGTACGAGAAAGCGACAGTCTGTTGTATGTCGCTATCCTGATGGCAGATTGGTACTCTACTGCAAGGTGGGCATTTTACAAATATCTTCTACTTGGGTTACCTGTTAGAAAATAATCATAGAACCTTCTATTGCACAGGGTGCAGATAATGTTATTTATGAGAGGTTGCACGAGGGAGACAATGATTTGAAGAAACGAACAAGGGAGCACCTGGAGCAATTTGGTGAGGCTGGACTTCGTACACTTTGCTTGGCTTATAGAGATCTAACTCCTGATGTGTATGAAAATTGGAATGAAAAGTTCATTCAAGCGAAATCTTCTCTTCGAGAGCGAGAGAAAAAATTGGATGAGGTGCGTATCAGTAGTTGACACTGCTGTTATAATTTCCAGATTTGCTACATTTTTGTGTTTTAATTTTGTTGATTTCTGGAGGTGACATTTTGTAATGATTTTTAATAATTGTTTGGCACAGTAAAATTCTTCTTTCTTGGATTTCTTATTTTACTTATGCTCTACTTAACATTGATTAATGTAAGAGATTCTTGAAAATCAGCTAGTCCCTTTTGACAAGGATTGCTTTGTTTGGCATGTAGTCTATGTTATCAAAAGTTTCCTTCGTTGTTATCCTTCCGGCTCCAGACTCCAGGTGCCAGACTAAGGTTCCAAGATTGTTTTCATGGTATAGTTTGATCTTTCCAGAGAATGGATGATGTAACTATACTTGCATTAATTGCTTGCTGATAACAGTGTATAGTAGATTTCAAGTATTGGTGCCAACTGTTATGAGTTGTTACAATATTCTTAAACCTTAAGAATAGTAAATGGATGGAGGTTGTTTATTTAAGAGATACATTCTGATGATTCATTAATGATGTTAGTTCCTGCCATTATGTACTCTAGCGAACGTGCTCTCTCTCTCTCAAGAAGGCAGCGTATTATTGGTTGTAGCTTTTAATCTTAGCTGATAAAAGCTAACATTCATCTGCATTGTTCACATTTTGAAGATTACACCGAAAATACACAAGGAGAATTTCGGTTGATGCATGGATGAGCTTCTTCCTCCAAAGCATCTGTTGTCTCTTTTTTTCCATAACATAGAATGCACAAAGTTATAGATCGCCATAAATTCCTCTTGTTCGTCCGCACCTTTGCTCCCTTTCCAGCACCGTAGGACATGCTTTAACTCCTTTGGCCCATCTTAAGAAGAATAGATACGAGATTAGGTTCCATGGTTCCTTGGCAACCCAGCAGTGGATATTAAAGATGGTTTACTGAACTCCCTTTCATGCGATAGCACCTGTTGCACAGAGATACCCCTTTTCAGCAGATTATCCTGTCCAATGCAAGCTCACTAATAACACCCAAAGTAAGCCTCCTGGGGAACTTTAGGTTTCCAGATGACCTTCCATGGTCAGTCTAGTGTTGGTTGTGACTGTTGCATAAGTGCCTTGTAGCCAGACTTGACAGGATATGCTCCTTTGTCGTTTGTCCACCCTAGAGTCTTTTCTTTTAGCCAACCAGTTCAATCTTGGCAATTCTGTCCAAGCAAAATACTCCAATTACTGTCAGCTCAATATTATGCCACTCTAGCATCTTTGGAGCTCTTTTTGTCTTATTTTTCTTTATCCAGAACTTTTGGTGTTTAATATTATAAGGCTGCCAAGCGTCATTATTTTTCTAAGTGTGTAGTCTTACGCAGGTGGCAGAACTGATAGAAAAGGATCTTGTCTTGATTGGATGCACTGCTATAGAAGACAAGCTTCAAGAAGGTGTACCTGCTTGCATAGAGACTCTTTCAAGGGCTGGAATTAAGATTTGGGTGCTGACTGGGGATAAATTGGAAACAGCAATAAACATTGCTTATGGTTGGTACAAGTAACAGTCTATTATTTGTCAATATTTATTCTATGAACTATCTTGTCCTGATTCTCTTGTGTATTGCAGCATGCAATTTGATCAATAACAGCATGAAACAATTTGTTATTAGCTCCGAAACTGATGAAATCAGAGAAGTGGAAGATAGAGTGAGCAGCATTTCTCATTTTCTTGTTTGTCAGTTGGATAATTCGAAAAATTAACAATTAATCTGTTTTACAAGGGAGACCAAGTGGAGCTTGCTCGTTTTATGAAAGATACAGTTAAGAATGAGCTCAGGAGATGTTATGATGAAGCGCAAGAGTTACTCCATTCGGAATCTGCTCCAAAGTTAGCGCTAGTAATTGATGGGAAGTGCTTAATGTATGCCTTAGACCCAAGTCTTCGTGTAATGCTGTTGAATTTGAGCTTGAATTGCAGTGCAGTGGTTTGCTGTCGTGTTTCTCCTTTACAGAAAGCTCAGGTGAGGTCCTTAGACCACCTTCCTTGGAAATTGTCATGCTGGCTTGTGAACATGTATTTTTTAACTGAAAAGTGGATGCAGTCACCAATTTTCATCCGTTTAATGCAATGCAATCTGGGGGGGGGGGGGGGGGGGGACCTCTTAGTATCTGCCAGTCACATCTGCTGGCAGCTCAAAATGCCATCTATACATTATGATATTAGGTTTCATCAAATCTGGTCCCTTTCAAGGGAGTACATCACTCGATGTATCACTTTGTAGCAATCGCGGGATACTTGTATGCCTGGAAATGCTCTATTGGGGTTCACATTTCATCATCAAAAGTTTTGGTGTCTTCAATAGTCACCATTACAGTTTAAAGTTTTGATGATATTCTTGAAGTTACGAATAGAACTACTGTACTTTTCGTGAAGTTAGGATGAGATTTTTGATCATCAAACTTGTAAGCAAGAGATATTTAGCAACTTTCCGAATTCTTTCAGGTAACCAGCTTGGTTAGGAAGGGGGCACAGAGAATAACTCTTAGTATTGGTGATGGTGCTAATGATGTGAGTATGATTCAAGCTGCTCATGTTGGTGTTGGAATAAGTGGACAGGAGGGAATGCAAGCTGTGATGTCTAGTGATTTTGCAATAGCTCAATTCCGCTTTCTCACCGATTTATTGCTTGTCCATGGGCGCTGGTCATATCTTAGAATATGCAAGGTTTACCTTCATCTGGTCTTCTGTGTGCAAACTCTTATTATGATCTGTTTGGGAAGTTATGTGAACTGAAGTTTTATATGCAGGTGGTGACATATTTCTTTTACAAGAATCTGATGTTTACACTGACCCAATTTTGGTTTACCTTCCGCACTGGATTCTCTGGTCAAAGGTTCTATGATGATTGGTTCCAGTCTCTGTACAATGTGATCTTCACAGCACTTCCTGTTATTATTCTTGGGCTTTTTGAGAAGGTATCTGTGTTTTTTTTTTTTTTTTTCAGTTTCTCGCAGCTTGACAATGTATGATAGTGATGATTGTTTCTCTAACTGCAGTGTATGATGGTGATAATTTTTTCTCTAACTACAATTTTGGTTACCTTCCTCATTTAGGATGTCAGTGCATCTCTCTCCAAGAAATATCCTGAGTTGTACAGGGAAGGAATTAGAAATACATTCTTCAAATGGAGAGTTGTGGCTACCTGGGCTTTTTTTGCGGTTTATCAATCATTAGTCTTGTACAATTTCGCAATTTCTTCGAGTACAAAGGCCATGAATTCATCAGGCAAGATGTTTGGCCTATGGGATGTCAGTACAATGGCCTACACTTGTGTTGTTGTAACTGTCAATTTGCGACTCCTTATGATGTGCAACACAATTACAAGATGGCATCACATAAGTGTTGGAGGGAGCATATTATTGTGGTTCATTTTTGTCTTTATCTACTCGGGTATCCACTTGCATAAAGAACAGGTGAGTTTCTGTACATGTTTACTGTGTTCCTAAGATCAATACACTTTCTAACGTGGTTGGTTTGTGTTATCACAGGAGGGCATCTATTTGGTCATCTTTGTCCTTATGAGCACATTATATTTCTACCTCACGCTGCTTCTTGTACCTGTTACTGCACTTTTTGTTGACTTTCTATATCAGGGGTAAGTTTTCGGTGTAAATTTTCTTAATACTTTGATTCCGCATTTTACTAGACTTAACATTCTTTCCAGTTCGTGAATCGGCAGCCTCTCAAAAGGTTATGTGAATGAAAATGTAAATATGACTAGTGAAACCATTCGGTCAGTTAAATTTCTCGAGGGTGATGCATGTAATTGAAGCGAATTGCAGATGGCTTGGACAATCCTCCGCTCTTCACTGATTGGAACAATTCTCTCTTCGTTAGTTGGATTAGGTGCGCTGTAGTTTCTAGTTCCTTGAGTCATTGGACATGTTGGGACCAGTTACGTCTCAAGTGTCTCTCACTCTGTTTTTGCTGATTGTGGTGGTTTTATCCTATGAAAGGTGCTCCAGCACTTCTTGACCTTAGGTGCAGTTCTGTGAGTAACTAGGAGCAGATGACAGTTCACTGAGATGCAATTTCCTTTATAACTTCATCTCATTTGCCTTCTCAACATAGATCTACTTTTTGTTGGTTGATCTTTTCTATGCTACAAATGGTTCTTATATTTGGAGCAGAGCCTGCTTGGCACTTTCAAAATGGACTTTCCTTTGGTTTAGTTTTCCTTTTACATAGTGGGGAGGAAGGTGAAGGACATCCGAAGTTGAACTTTCCACCTATATGGTGGAAGATTGCGGATCTCACCAAGTGGACTTTATATCAACAAATTCCCCATCCTTCTTTTTTGGATTGTATAGTTGCTTTGAATCTCTAGTCGACGACTTCCTTATATCTGGTATAACTGTTGAAAGTATTTCTCTTTTAACATTACTAATTGCTCTGTTTCAGGGTACAAAGATGGTTCTTCCCATATGATTATCAGATTGTTCAGGAAATTCACAGGCACGAGATCGACAGTAGCAGGGTTGGGTTATTGGAGATTCATAACGAGCTTTCTCCAGATGAAGCAAGGAGATATGCCATAATGCAACTGCCTGGACAGAAATCGAAGCATACTGGTTTTGCCTTTGATTCACCTGGTTATGAGTCATTTTTTGCGTCTCAGGCAGGCGTCTTGGCTCCTCAAAAGGCGTGGGATGTGGCTCGGAGAGCAAGCATGAAAACACGGCCAAAGGCACCTAGAAAGAGCTGAGGATCCAGAAAAGCTCTCTGTACAAAATTTTCTTCGTTAACCCTGTGCTTCGCTTTTCACCTAGACAACTTTAGCCGATACATAGAATTAGGTTTGTACTTGTTCTTTCATGAGAATTGTTGTTAATTCTTGATATGTAGTAGCTAGTCGGGTTAGTGAGATATGTAGCAAAATCAGCTGAGAAGAAATAGAGAATGTACATTATTCAATGTAACCATCTAGAACACACTTGACAACTTCAGCTTGTATCTATGTATGTATTGATAGTTTTTATTATTCAAAGATTAGATATGATCCTAAATAGCGTGGAATGAGTTGACAAGATTTATATAGTCCATTTCAACTAATCACGATTTAATGTATTGTTGAGTGGTAAATTAATGATTTGTTGTCTGAGTAGTAATCTGACTGTTTATATTTGATTACTTGAGCAACCGCAGTGATGTGGCTTTGACATAAACTCTTCAAATTGCCGTGCTTAATATGACTCAGAGAATGTCGGGATTGAGTGCCAAACTTTGGCAGCCAAAGTATCTAAATTTCAATTTAAAGTTGTATTCCTATTCCTCGATTTTCAAGAATAAGCATATCTGAAAAGTTACATGAGATATCTTATAAAATTGAAAATTGTCATGAATAGTAACCAAAGGAAATTGTTTCTATCAGAACTTGTTTCTCCCAGCAAAGGTAACCTGTTTGGATGCAAGAAGGTGAAACTTTCAAGAAGGATTTGCCTATTTCTGTATATTCCTTTTGACGGCACTATGCACGAAAAAGAGAGGAGAACTTTAACATGATGAAAAATACTCAAAATTATGTCCTCATTATCTGCACCAAGTATCCATGCCCATATCACACTTGTTCAACACCAATATGTCAAGTCAAATGAGGTAACCACATTCATGGGTTGAAAATCTCTTTATATGAGGTATCCACATTCATGGGTTGAAAATCACCTAAAGAGAAGGTACTTCAAAGCACAGAAAATCTCCTTAACACAACCCAAACAATCATGCATCCTTTCCTCTTCTTGAGCTGGATCAGAGCTGAAGATGTTGCTATCTTTGTTAGAGTCCCCAATAAACCTTGTTAATCTTTCTGATACTGATTGTTGGCTTTCATCCAATAATTCTTCATTACCTTCATAGTCATCATCACTTTCATAAACTAAATGGATTCCACACTTCTTCAGTTCAATCCCTGTAATGGGAAAGTTGCCCATGCCAACTTGTATTATATCACCATCTTGGAGTATAGATACTAATGGATGATAATCTAGAAACCTGCACAAATAAACTTGATTCTCGGGCGTTGTTGGGACTCCTGCCAAATACATTGCAGTAGTATATATCGGTCTATTTGCTCTAATGATTTTTGCATGGATATTAGGTATTACAGGCAATTCATCTCTTAAATCATCTGGTATAGCATTGTTGACAGACACAACTATGGCAATAATCACTGATTTGATTTCATTGTTATCGTGTCTTGAGAAATGTACCTCATTTGGAGTTAACCAACTTGGGATTTCATTGCCTGGAATACTGAAATTAGACATGTTTTTCAAAGCAACCTGAGATTAAAAAGCTACTCGTTAGACTAACAAGGGAGCAACGGTTTTGGCAAGAATTGAATGAAAGGAAGAGGAAAAAAGAGTACCTTATCAAGTTTGCTTCTAACAAGAGAAGCGCATGAGGCACTGCATCCAACCATATGCAGCCATCTTAAGGATTTCAAGCATTCGATGCCTTGGATGTCTATCAAACTCATGCAATTTGCAAGGTTTAGCTCGCGCAAGAACTCTAATTGTGAGATTTCGTATATACTCTCTAGTGCTCCACAGTTGGCAGCATCTATCTTCAGCAAACTTGAGGGAAGAGGAGGAAGAGCTTTTAACTGTTTGCAGTGGGGAACAAGGAGTTCTTTCAAGAAATGTATTCCTTTGAGACTAGATGGGAGGTAGGAAAAATCATTGTGACCAAGATTAATGATCTCCAAAGATGATAGTTTCTCAAAATCATCAGGTATTTTCCCAACTATTCTCCATGCGCGGGCATCAAGTTCTTTTAACAAGGAAAGCTCTGAGAAAGAAGAAGGAAGCACTATAGGTTCTGTTGTTTTCGTACTTTTGACTACCTGGCAGAAAGGCTTCTTTCCCATTTTCAGAATCATTAAGCTCGATAGCATCCCAAACGTTTCAGGTAATTCTGTTATTGCAGTCTCCTGCATTAGCAGGTGTACCAAGTTCTTCAGCTCTCCAATGGAAGCTGGCAATTTCTTCAGTTGCTTACATCTGGTCAATCTCAATATGACAAGATTCTGCAACTTCCCAATTGATTCTGGCAGCTCCATGATAGCATCATTTCGAGTAAGAGTCATTGTTCTAAGAGCTAACAATTCTCCAATGGAGTTGGGAAGCGAACCAAGGCGCTCACAGTTCCTTATCTCAAGATTCTTCAGTGATCTAAGGGCACCGATGCGATCTGGAAGACTAAGGATTGGAACCTTATCTATTTGAAGCTCAACCAAAGAAGACAACCCTTTAACTGAATCAGGCAATGCAGTGAATTGCTGACTGTTTCCAAGTGTTAAGGACCTAAGATAATACAGAGAACCAATAGATTCTGGCACAGTTTCTATTGAACTGCCATAAAGCCAGAGTCTTGCTAAAGATTTGAGGTTTCCAATTGAATGGGGAATAACAGTAAGTGACTTGCACCAAATAAAGCTTAGTGTATGAAGGTTCTGCAAATGCTCAATAGAATCAGGTACTTCTTCCACAGCAGAACCAGCAAGAATGAGTTCCTTCAAGGAACTTAGCTTTCCTATGAACTGGGGAAGTCTTTTAAAAGAGCGGCAGTTGTTTAAGCTTAACCTTTCAAGTTTTGTTAAGCGAAATATACTTTCAGGCAACTTCTCTATAGCAGTCTCATCTAATATTTGATTTGTTGTCTGAGTAGTAGTAATCTGACTGTTTATATTTGATTACTTGAGCAACCGCAGTGATGTGGCTTTGACAGAATCTCTTCAAATTGCCGTGCTTAATATGACTATCAAATACACACATTTTCCACAGAGAATGTCGGGATTTAGAGTGCCAAACTTTGGCAGCCAAAGTATCTAAATTTCATTTAAAAGTTGTAATCCTATTCCTCGATTTTCAAGAATAAGCATATCTGAGAAATTACTTGAGATATCTTTTAAAATTGAGGAATGTCATGAATAGTGTAGCCAAAGGAAATTGTTTCTATCGGAACTTGTTTCTTCCAGCAAAGGCAACCTGTTTGGATGCAGGTAAGTGACACTTTCAAGAAGGATTTGCCTGTTTCTGTATATTCCTTTTGACGGCACTATGCACGAAAAAGAGAGAGGAGAACTTTAACATAATGAAAAATACTCAAAATTATGTCCTCATAATCTGCACTAAGTATCCATGCCCATATCACACTTGTTCAAGACGAATATGTCAAGTCAAATGAGGTAACCACATTCATGGGTTGAAAATATCTTTATATGAGGTATCCACATTCATGGGTTGAAAATCACCTAAAGAGAAGGTACTTCAAAGCACAGAAAATCTCCTTAACACAACCCAAACAATCATGTATCTTTTCCTCTTCTTGAGCTGGATTAGAGCTGAGGATATTGCTCTCTCTGTTAGAGTCCCCAATAAACCTTGTCAATCTTTCTGATACTGATTGTTGGCTTTCATCCAATAATTCTTCATTACCTTCATAGTCATCATCACTTTCATTAAATAAATGTATTCCACACTTCTTCAGTTCAATCCCTGTAATGGGAAAGTTGCCCATGCCAACTTGTATTATGTCACCATCTTGGAGTATAGACGCTAATGGATGATAATCTAGAAACCTGCACAAATAAACTTGATTCTCGGGCGTTGTTGGGACTCCTGCCAAATACATAGCAGTAGTATATATCGGTCTATTTGCTCTAATGATTTTTGCATGGATATTAGGTATTACAGGCAATTCATCTCTTAAATCATCTGGTATAGCATTGTTGACAGACACAACTATGGCAATAATCACTGCTTTGATTTCATTGTTATCGTGTCTTGAGAAATGTACCTCATTTGGAGTTAACCAACTTGGGATTTCATTGCCTGGAATACTGAAATTAGACATGTTTTTCAAAGCAACCTGAGATTAAAAAGCTACTCGTTAGACTAACAAGGGAGCAACGGTTTTGGCAAGAATTGAATGAAAGGAAGAGGAAAAAAGAGTACCTTATCAAGTTTGCTTCTAACAATAGAAGCACATGAGGCATTGCATCCAACCATATGCAGCCATCTTAAGGATTTCAAGCATTCGATGCCTTGGATGTCAACCAAACTCATGCAATTTGCAAGGTTTAGCTCGCGCAAGAACTCTAATTGTGAGATTTCGTATATACTCTCTAGTGCTCCACAATTGGCAGCATCTATCTTCAGCAAACTTGAGGGAAGAGGAGGAAGAGCTTTTAACTGTTTGCAGTGGGGAACAAGGAGTTCTTTCAAGAAATGTATTCCTTTGAGACTAGATGGGAGGTAGGAAAAATCATTGTGACCAAGATTAATGATCTCCAAGGATGATAGTTTCTCAAAATCATCAGGTATTTTCCCAACTATTCTCCATGTGCGGGCATCAAGTTCTTTTAACAAGGAAAGCTCTGAGAAAGAAGAAGGAAGCACTATAGGTTCTGTTGTTTTCGTACTTTTGACTACCTGGCAGAAAGGCTTCTTTCCCATTTTCAGAATCATTAAGCTCGATAGCATCCCAAACGTTTCAGGTAATTCTGTTATTGCAGTCTCCTGCATTAGCAGGTGTACCAAGTTCTTCAGCTCTCCAATGGAAGCTGGCAATTTCTTCAGTTGCTTACATCTGGTCAATCTCAATATGACAAGATTCTGCAACTTCCCAATTGATTCTGGCAGCTCCATGATAGCATCATTTCGAGTAAGAGTCATTGTTCTAAGAGCTAACAATTCTCCAATGGAGTTGGGAAGCGAACCAAGGCGCTCACAGTTCCTTATCTCAAGATTCTTCAGTGATCTAAGGGCACCGATGCGATCTGGAAGACTAAGGATTGGAACCTTATCTATTTGAAGCTCAACCAAAGAAGACAACCCTTTAACTGAATCAGGCAATGCAGTGAATTGCTGACTGTTTCCAAGTGTTAAGGACCTAAGATAATACAGAGAACCAATAGATTCTGGCACAGTTTCTATTGAACTGCCATATAGCCAGAGTCTTGCTAAAGATTTGAGGTTTCCAATTGAATGGGGAATAATAGTAAGTGACCTGCACCAAATAAAGCTTAGTGTATGAAGGTTCTGCAAATGCTCAATAGAATCAGGTACTTCTTCCACAGCAGAACCAGCAAGAATGAGTTCCTTCAAGGAACTTAGCTTTCCTATGAACTGGGGAAGTCTTTTAAAAGAGCGGCAGTTGTTTAAGCTTAACCTTTCAAGTTTTGTTAAGCGAAATATACTTTCAGGCAACTTCTCTATAGCAGTCTCATCTAATAGAAGTTCTTGTAAAGACTTCATCTTGCCTATGTCTTCAGGCAGCTGTTTCAATCTCAAGCAACCAGAGAGTATCATAATTTCAAGACTTTTTAGCCCAGAGACCTCACTTGGAAATTCAACAAGGTTGCGACAATCTCTAAGATTTAAATGACGTAGAGTTTTCAGATTCCCAATGGATCTGTGAATCATTTGCAATGCACTGCAATGCTCACATATCAACTTTTCCAATGCTATATGCATCGATAAATCAGGAATAGCCGTTATTCTATGACAACCAGAGAGATTCATAACTATCAACTTATTCGCCACCTGCAATATTTCAGATAAACATGCTTAAAGAATCTATGTTTGAAAATAAAAGAAGTGAGGCCACATCGAAGACTTTCATCGACTATTTTTCATAATGAACTATTCCCATTAGTAGCTCGGTAATCCAAACTGTCCAAAATGTATAAGTTTAAGAACTGAAAAATTGGAACACTATGGTAAGGTTAGTATTTACACAGCCTGACAAGTAAAACATACCTTTTTTCCACTCCAGGTCCATTCCCGGCTGCCAACCCTCTCTATTTGGCTCTCTGAGAGATCAAGTATGGCAAGTTCACTTGGATAATAATTAGAATAATAACTTGAAAGAGTGCATCTTTTCCACTGGAGCCATTTTAGTGAAGCAGGTAACTTCCCTAAATTTCCCTGTAGTTTCACATTACTGAATTGGAGCAGCCTCAGATTAATTAATGGATCAAATGCTTCAGTGTTTAATACCAACTCATTGGTTTCTTTTGCATCATTTTGAAAATGCTCTTTGTACAACTCTTTAATGTAAGCTGAAGCAGAACTGAAACTGGGAGCTCTTTGAAATTGATCTCTAGTAATTGCTTTTGCCGTTTTAATCTTTGATAACTTCTGCTGCTGATCCAGGATGATCCCTTGGATGTGCTCTGTCCCCTGTCGTTTTCATGTCAAATATAAATATATGTTGAAGCTTAGCACTAATCAAAATAACAAGAACGCAGCTGGAAGTCCTTGTATTGTATTAAGAAAGAATTAAGAGCCTATTCTGATGCAAGCATCAATGGTTGTTTCCACGGGTTGAACCCGTGATTCATAGGTCTACTAGTTGCTCCAAGACTCCCCTTCAATTTTCGCACTATCAAGTCAAGTAAAAAATAGCTGCAGATGACTATTCATAAAAAAGTAGTACCTTCCTTCCTTGTAACACATTCAAAACATCAGCAGCATCCCAGAGTCTGCTGCGCTTGCCAGGATCTGCAACGCCTTGTTGCAAAACAATTTGTCTGCCCATATCTCTTATCTGGTCATGCATCCACAAATTCCCACCATCAATTACCTTAACTAATGATCTAGCTGTCAAAGTGTTGAATCCAATGGCGGCTCTAAAACCACATCCTTTCATCACATCAATTACATATTCTGCTTTCATTTCTTGATCAAGAATGAACAAACATGCAACATCGAGGAATATACACTTCTCTTCATCATCAAGGCCATCATAACTTATTTTTAAGATGTCCTGAAGACGGGGCGATCGAATTTGTTTAAGCTTTTCAAGAGCATCTTGCCATTCCTCCTCATTTCTTTTATCAAACAAGAAAGAACCAAAAACTTCAAGAGCCAGTGGTAGTCCTCCAGTGATTGAAACAATTTTCTTGGATATATTTACAAAATCTGGGGATGGCTCCTGTCTTCTAAATGCATGATAACTGAAAAGCTTTAACGAGTCATCTGCACCAAATTCTCTCACCTCAAATGTCTTGTCAACGATGTCTTTCAGCAAAACTTCTCTGTTTCTAGTACTAATAACAACCCTGCTTCCTTCAAAAAACCAACTTTTCCCTCCAATCAGTGCCTTTAGTATGTTTACATCATCATTTATATTATCTACATCATCTAAGACCAGGAGGACGCGTTTTTCTTGAATTATTCGCCTTAATTGTACCCTTCCCTGATGTGCATTATCAGGAGAGAAAGAAGCATTGCTTAGACCTTTTATGATTTTCTTCTGAAGGGACACAATGCCCTGTTGAGCAACTATTTCCTTAACATTCAAGATAAAAGTCCTGTCTGTAAACTGAGAAGCAAGTTTATTATAAAGAGCCTTACAAAGAGTTGTTTTACCAACTCCTCCTATTCCGTGCAACCCCATGATCTTGACACCATTGTGCTTGACATCTAAATATGTTATGAGTCGTTGAAGACGATAATCAATTCCAACAACAAATGGAGCTACATTCATTGGAGAATTGCTCAATTCTTGCAGAACTCTTCTCACCAAAGACTGGATCAGCTGGGACTCTTCACTGTAGATTGTAAGCAAACATCAAAATGTTTAACCATAAAGAAAATAGAGCTTTAACGAAGATGATAGGAGTAGAATATTTTTACACCATCAATGAAGCTTAACCTGTGCATACCATTTTCACAATGTTACACATTAATGCTTATCATACGTGTAATTATCTTAGAAGTAACCTTATTGTAGTTATACTTACTACAAAGATGGCGCACAGAATTTAAACTCATAGCAATATAGTTCAGATAGTTTTTCTTGTCCCAGTATAATACTTATCCTTTTTTTTTTTTTAATGTAATAGTCAGAAAATTTCATAATTTTCATTTATAAACACCAAGATTATTTCATTGAATATGTTCAAGATGTGTATATGACTCAACTACAGGTGACGTTGCTTGAATTTCAATTTTTCAGTATTTTGCTTTAATGTACTAATTAGTTATACTGAAATACTTGTTCAAGGCAAATAATAGTGAGCAGCTAAATGAAAAAAACACATTAATTATTAGAGTGAAATTTGAACTTCAGAAACATCCCAGTATAAGCTGTTAGCTTTATTTAATTTGTACATGGTCATAGACTCAATGAGGGATTAAGAAGCTTTTTTACTTCTTCTAAAGTAGGTACTGTTTCTTTCCATATTATAAGGTACTCTTCTAAAGTCAACATTACTGAAAAATGAATCACCTTAAATAAATACTAACTATACAATAAACTATTTTAAAGCACAAGCAATTGAAAGTGACAATATGGAAATAAAATAATCGAACCCCATATGGAACCACTACTAGTTTATTAGTTTAATAGGAGTATTCAACAAGAGTATTTTATTGAGTTAAAGATTCTGGTTATACAATATGTTATTTGTGAAGTAGACCACGTTTAGACACTGCACTTCATATAAGCTTGTGTACATCACATTCTTTGGAGCGTGGCCCTCTTGTACACCGGGCTGCCTATTTATACAAGATAATCAGAACTTATTTTACATGAATAATAGAAGGATTATTACATACCTCAAGAGCTTATTGTCTTTAGTTACTCTATCCATATTTAACTAATACACATTCTTCTTCCACATTTTATGATGTGTAAAATATACGGATACAGGATATTGAAAATCCCCGAGGATCAGTGGAGCATGGTTAAAAATTTCGTGATGGTATTCCTCTATCCTACTCCACTTAAATACCAGAGTTTTTGTAAGGAAAGAGCACACTATTGGTTTGAAGTTGGGCTCAACTTCTGACCACTTGACAGTTTTGGTCCGGAGTTGGCTCAACTTTAGACAAAAAGTGATGAGATGAGCAAATTTCATACCCCGGGGTCTAATGTTTAGTGGCTACGGTTACAAAATTATAGTAACAGGTAGTCACACTTTAAATGAAGCTGGGAAAATAAGCTTCCTAAGAGAGGGTTTGAACCTTTATGTGCCCTATCCACGCATCACAAATTACACTCTTATTATTAGATCAAATCCTTGGTTTAGATTCTAGCATAACTTACGACAGTATCAACACTAAACGTTGTATTATAAGTTGCAATAATTATTTTCGATATACAATTTACAACCAACCAAAGATTGTATGGCAACCAAATCACGTCTAAGCTTTCTATTATTTAATTTGCAACTTGATTCCAATTGGTTACACAAAGATTAAAAATAATCACTTACTTATTATAGTAAACCCAACCAGATCTTCCACCAACTTTTTCCATAGCATTTCTCCATCTCACTACTTTCTCCACTCCATATATTCCTTCCAAATTCTGAAAATCTTTCCAAAATGGTCCTTTCTGTCTACGTACATCCGATGGATCAACATGGTAGAATACTGGCAGGACAAGTTTATCCAACTCACAAATCATTGCTAGTTCTTCAAGACACCATCGAGATGAAGCATAGTTCCGAGAAATAATAGCAATACAAGTAGCAGAATCGTTGATAGCCTCGACAAGACCAGGTGCGATTGCATCACCTTGTCTTAGTCCATTTGTGTCTATGAAAACTCGAATACCTTTTGAATATAAGGCATTGTATAAGTTTGTTGTGATGTTTTCACGAGTATCTTCACCTCTAAAACTTATGAACACGTCGTAATTTAGCCTTAGTGATGTGAGTGAAGATGTTGCTTGCTGCTCCATTTCCTCCATTTGTTGATTTTTTCAGTACTGCGTTAATAATGCTTGTCTGGTTACTACTGTACGTGTGTATTATTGTTCAACTTGTATCGTGAAGGACGATCAGGATAATAAATACGCATCTGTTGTAATTTATGTTGCATAATTTGATTCGACATAAAGTTTAGGAAACAAAATATTAGTAATGACTTTTCAAATTTGTGATCTTAAATATGTCATGTAAAGTTGTACATATTTTTAAAACTTATACGGTCTCTTAAATATGTCATGTAAAGTTGTACATACTTTTAAAACTTATACGGCCTGTTTGGGAGAGCTTATAGCTGCTGTGAAGTATTTGGTAACTTCAAAAAGTGCTTATAAGCACGGTTCTTATTAGCTGAAATAAGTCATAAGCCATAAGTTATAAGTAAGAAATCCTAACTTATGGTTTATATCTTAAAAGCTGATAGCATTTAAACAAGTTTTTTATTGTATTTTACCTGTAAAATTTTATTATTCTAAAAGTACTTTTTAAATGCTAGCCCGAAATTTAAATTAATTATTTTATCAGATTATTTTCAATTTCAGCACTTTAAGTCAAACACCTATTTTTAGGTTTCAGCCTTTTCATCAGCTCACCCAAACGGACTCATAGTCTTGAAAATGTCATGAGATTTGTGACTGTAAAAAAATTTCGTTTAGGTAAAATAAGAGTGAGTTTTTGTAAAGTTCTTTCAAAATATAAAGGATGTGTCAATCTCTCTTGAACAAATTATTAGGAAATAGTGTCGCTTAAACTGCAACAAATGGAATACTCTAAATTTAGAGTGTGGGGCTACAAGAGCATGTCATAAAAAATAATGATAATTTTAAACTTTAAAGTGAAATTTTTTAAATATAGGAAATATATTTTTAAAAAGTTCAAATTTAGAAATGAGTGTCCACAGGTTTGATTCGAAGAATTGTTCTTTGTCCATTTTTATAATAACCATTCTATTTTTGTAATACGAGTCCACGACTAATCCGAATTCACAGCTCCATCTTTTCCTTCAATTTATGATGAGTATTTAGATTAACTTTGGTGGGAGTTACTCTACTTTCCTCTTTCTTGGCTGCTGTTATTTTTGGAGTAAGAAAAAGTTTGATACATGTATATGAATATATTTGAGTCAACACTCATGTCAAGGTGAGGGGTCTCGATTGTACTGGTGATATATAAGTAAGATTCGCAGACTAGGGACCACCATTAGATAAGAGAAACTTTTTACATGTGGCTGGAGATTGAGAATATAATATATCGACCATTCCATAATAATAGTAATAATTCAATGTGCAAGAAGATACTGTGAAATGTGAATTACTTCTACAGTTCTATAAAGGGACAGACGAAAAAATTAATTTGGTCATCAGCTGTAGGAGACCACTCCATTTGGACATGACATTAAATTGTAAAGTTAAATAGTAATAGTAGTAGTTTGTTAGCTACTTATTTCAAATAAAATACTTCTTACAAATATAATATTATACTCCCTCCGTCCCAAAATGAGTGTCTATCTTTCTTTTTTTGTTTGTCCCAAAATAAGTGCCTTTGTTTTGGACCACAGGATTTAAAGACTCTGACCCACATTACACACGCCTTTTATTTTAAACCACAGGATTTAAAAGTATAACTTATTTTCTTAAACTCTGTGCCCAGTCAAATTCAGACACTCATTTTGGAACTGAGGGAGTAATTGTAAATATTGTATGTCACGCCTGTACTTATAATTGTATGATTTGTAGAGTAATAAATCTTAAATTGACACTAATCATAAAAAGTTTACCAGATTTGCATCTTTGTTTGCAACATTTTTATAATGGTCGATAATCTTTATATATGAAATTTGGTTAAATATTTGTTAATTAATTAATAACAAAGTAAATATTTATGTATGAAAAATATTCATGTGATATTGTTAAAAGTTGATTTGCTATCAGATGCAATGAAAACTAGCTAAGGTGCAAAATATTGCCAGAAATCACACACATATTTTTACCAAAACTTTGAGATAAAGACTTGAAGTGTGTCACATCCACAGATGTCTTCTACTTCTTGCTTGATATTCAAAGCTGATTCTACAGTTGAATCTGTGCAGTTAATCACTTTAATCAACTTTAATGTTGTAATATCAACAAAGCTAGAAGGGATTTCTTCAAGATACCAACAATGTGTTAATTAAGACTAGTCTTTCAAGCACCGAAAAGGATTTCTCTGAGCATTGCCATTGTGACATGCGTGAATGTTGTAATTTCAAGCATTTGAGGGCATGGAACTTGTAATTCAGATGGTAATATATGTTGCAAATAAATTTCTTCAGCGAGTTTTCTTAAGCAAAACTCACGCACCACATCATGAAGCATGCAGCATTTTATGTCACCATTATTAGCTCTCCTTTTAGAGACCATTACAAAGCTTCTGTTAACAATTTCATTCAAGAAAACTTTAGCTGTCTCCTCCTGCATGTTCCCCGAATCAAAATTTTGTACAAACTCTTCAGCCATCCAATACTCCAGCAAATCAGATGCTGGAATGTTACTGTCTTCAGGAAAATAATATGCCATGTAAAGGAGGGGAGGTTTCAAATGACCTTCTAAATGGTCATAACTTGATTGTATTGCCTTCATACATTGTTCTCCTAAAACATGAGAAGTTAATTCATTTGCAATCTTAAGCCGCGACGATGCCTGCCTTTCCACGTTGGCAATAATTCCAGCGATCAGGACAAGTGAAAGAGAAGATATCAGTGCAATAGGTACAGAGGTACGAGAAACTGTCTATCACAAGAGGCAATCCTTTACAGTGTTTGGCAACATGTAATCCTGCTTCCTCCATGCCAATTAGCTTGGTTAACTGCTCTTGCCAGCTTCCATAAAAGAAATGAAAACAAGACTAAGTACAATAAAACACCAGAACCATGCAAAGGAAAATAGAGAGACAGAATACCAGGAGATGGTGGCCACGAGAGATCTACTCTGTTGTTTTATGTGTGGCTGAGAAGATGATTATTGCAACTAGCTGATAAAATCTAGTATCTGTTCACTGTGCGCGGGAGGGAGAGATATTTTATTTTAGTCTTAATACATAATTCGACCCCAAACTTGTACCAAAATCCTTTGACAACACCCGCATGGCAACTTATATCACGCACCCATGTAATGGTAACAATTAAGGGGCGTACCAATCGAACCGGTGAACCAACTCAAACCGACAAATCAAGTAAAATCGAAGAAAACGATTAGCGGTTTGATTTTATTTGGTGTGTTGTTTGAAAAAAATAAACCGACATATTAAGTTTGGTTTAGTGTTAGCAAAAAGAAAAATTCGAACAGACAACAAACCAAACTGACATTACATATATTACTATTATTTTTAAAGAAATTTATATAAAACACCGTTTCTAAAGAATTTCTTTTCATTATACCCAACAATTTAAAAGATTGTCACTATTAACATTCTTTAGTTATCTAAAACTATATTACTATATTTTATTTTCAAAAATACCACTTTCATAATTCCAATAAATATCCTAAATCAGTGTTTATTATATATCCCTCAACAACAATAATTACAACATACTCGGTGTGATCCCACAAGGAGCGTGTTCTTGTGGACCACATGTCCGTGCCACATTACACCATCAATACATACCCGTTTAAAGATTTTTATGATTTTATTCATACATCCTATATGTAGGCTGATTCTGGGACTCCAATCTTTATATGTTGGATTTGCTTCTGGCAACGAACAGTTTCATAATGAATGAAAGAAGTCGGCGAGTTTCTTTGACACGGACTGCTGAGATTCATCTAACAGGTCCTCATCATTATCATCAAAATCATCCTCATTTTCAAAAACAATGTACATCCCATGTTTCTTCACTTTGAGGCCATTAAAAAGTGGCCTCTCCCTGATTGCAACCTCTACCTTGTCACCTTCTTCCAACATAAGCGTAAAGCTATTGTATTCTTGAAATCGACATAAGAAGAGCTGATCTTCATCTGTATCAGGAACCCCCACCAACTTCAAAGTCTTTTTAAGTTTATGTTTATTATCACCACGTCTGCTAATCTTTGCTTGTACATCGACGATTGCAGGGAGTTCATGTCTGAAATTATCCTCTACTTGTTGGTCTAGAGAGACAACTACACCAATGATCACCCCCTTGAGATCACGGTTCTTGCGAGTTGAGAAGCTTGGTACTTCCTGAATAAACCAAGCTGGAAGGTCACTCCCTGGAACACAGAGATAGCTCATATGCCTTAGAGAATCCTGCATTTAAAGTCTTGATCAACTTGATGATTAAAATTTACATATAATCTTTGATGTTTAAGAGGGGGAGGGCGGGATAAGGAGAAAGAACCTTAGAAATACTTCGTTGTATAGAAGGAAAGCAAGCGTTGCAACCAAATGTATACAGCCTTTCCAAAGATTTCAAGCTTTCAAGGCCAGGAATATCAGTTATTTTCTTGCAATTAGTGAAATGGAGTTCTACCAAATATTCCAAGTTTGATAAGCTAGCTATGTGTTCCAATGCAGAGCAGTTTGCAGCATTTAACCATTCCAAACTTGAGGGAAGTTCAGGGAGAAACTTGAGCTTTCTGCAATTAGAGAGAAGCAAACGCTTGAGAACAGATAGTCCTTTCATACTAGAAGGGAGGCTGCAAAAATCGTTGTGTCCAAGTTCGAGCACTTCCAAAGAAGACAACTTCTCAAAGTCATCAGAGATCTTGCCAGATATTTTCCATGCATAAGCATTTAAGACTTCCAAAGATGACAGATTTGAAAATGATTCTGGAAGAGTAATGCGTTTAGAGCTTTCTGCTAGAGGCAACTCTT
Source organism: Petunia x hybrida (assembly GCA_037355625.1). Taxonomy (NCBI): domain Eukaryota; kingdom Viridiplantae; phylum Streptophyta; class Magnoliopsida; order Solanales; family Solanaceae; genus Petunia; species Petunia x hybrida. The sequence goes on along the minus strand of JBBBVM010000006.1, from coordinate 305,238 downwards.
TCGTATCCAGTAGTTCATCCTCATTTCTGTCCTCTTTTGGCTGTGGTTTTTTTCTCATCATCAGTAGTTTTAAGCTTGAAAGCATTCCAATTTCATCGGGTAATTCTGAGACAGCAGTCTCAGCCATATAGAGGTAACACAAACTCTTGAGGTTTCCAATTGAAGCTGGAAGATATTGGAGATTCAAGCAGTTCGTCAGATTCAACTCCCCAAGTCTTTCCAATAAGCCTATCGAGTCTGGCAACTCAGTAATTGATGTATTGTTTAGGGACACAGAAGTTAAACATAACATATTTCCAATTGAGCAAGGTAAGGAACTAATTGAACTGCAGTTCCCCATATCAAGCTTCTGAAGTGACTTGAAGTTTCCTAACTCGAAAGTTAGTTCACTAACTGAGGTCCCTTGTAGACAAAGCCTAACCAATGACTTTAAGCTACTCATGGAATTAGGAAATTTGCTCAGGGACTTGCAGTTGCTGACCGTAAAAAACTTCAAAAGAGATAATGAGCCAATAGAAGATGGCAATTCTTTTATGGAGCTTTGATCAAGATAAAGTCCTATTAAAGATTTAAGATTGCCAAGGGAATCAGGAAGTGAGTTGAGCCCCCTGCACATTCTCAAGCTTAATTCCTCAAGATTTTTCAAATTTCCAATGGAATCAGGCATCTCCGTCAAAGCAGATTGGTTAAAAGAGAGCTCTTTCAGCGAACTTAGATTCCCAATGGATCTAGGCAGCAACTCCAAAGATCCGCAATGATCTAAATTCAACATCTGAAGATTCTTTAGGTGGAAGATAGAGTTAGGTAGATTTCTTATTGCTGTACCGTCTAGAAGAAGCTCTCTCAATGATTTCCAGCCACTCAAGTCCTCTGGTAATTCTCTTAGACTTGAGCAACCAGATAGGATAAGTACTTCAAGACGTTTCAATCCAGACACATCATCTGGAAATGACAAAAGGTTCTTACAGTCTTTCATGTTCAAATAAGTCAACATAGTCAAGTCTCCAATTGATGGATGGATTTTAACAAGTTCACTGCACTGCTCAAGAACAAGCTTCTCCAACTGAAGTCCAGATAAATCAGGGATTTCCTTTAGTTGGCGACAACTATGTAGATTCATAACTTTCAGCTGCTTTGCCATCTATCATATGAAGATTTGCTCAGTCATTGCGAAGAGAAATGACTTGTATGTTAACACTTTGATATCAGCAGACAAGAAAATCAAGAAATTAAACATAAGGAAATGCTAGAGGGAGAAGGAAGACAAGCCACCCAGCATGTTCATAAAAAATTAAAATTTGCACCTTTACCTTGTGTGCCTCCGCATAGAGACAATTTGTCACTCACCTGACAACGCTTGCAAATCTTAATATCCTCTATTGACATGTAGTACTTCCTACTTACCCGGGAAAGGTAGAGATGTCTCTTTAGTTCCATACTGTGGAAGTCGATAATTTCATAATCTTTTGGTCTAAATGCAAGGCAGTCGCGGAACGGAGAGACCCCGGATATATATATACGACATATATAAGATCCATATGATATATTTTATCATTTACATCTATAAGATCCATATGATATATTTTATCATTTACATCTAGAAAACCATATGCTTTGGAAGAAGTTTGTACCGTTTGCAAGAATCTACTTCAACTGCTATGCCCTTTGGAACGACTATAGATAACATAGAAATCACACTTGAAAATGATAGACAACTCGCAGAGCAAACAAAGTTGTCAAAAAGTAGACCGGTTCAACTAATTCACTCACCTTGTTCTGGTAACAATTGAACTTTTTCTTGTTCCAGAGCTGGGTAATCCTGCTCTCTGACAAATCAAGAATCGCAATCTTCCTTGACCATAACACAGAAGGAATAACTTCCAAAGGACAACCTTTCCACTGCAGCCACTTCAATTCAGCTGGCAATAGCTTGAAATTTCCAACCAATTTAACATGATTGATTTGAAGAAGCCTTAGATTGACCATGCGCTGAAAAGCTCTAGTGTAAAATTTTACACCATTTTCCTTTCTACCTTGGCCAATACACTTTTTAAGTAGTTTCTTCAAATAGATCCAAAATTCTTCCTTAGAGTTTGGAAGATCCTTCTTTTCAAAGTCAAGCACAATACCCTCGATTTTTCTTGTGCCCTAAATTTTTTTCAAATTAGAGTAAAATCAAGGGGAGGCTAGAAAACAAACAACAAAAAGTTAAATGCTCAATAAAATAATGAATAATGAGTAAATAAGCCAAGTAACTTTAAAATACATATTGGTTCCAATGAAGGTATCATTTGGCTGCATTTTCTTGTTTTTATACTAAATTCAACTCCTATTACTACAAGAGTAACAGTTGGCTATATTTTCTCATAATGTAGGTACTAACAGCAAGGTTCTTTTTTATTAAGATATTCCAAGGGCCAGTGTTACATCGTTCGAAACTCATAATGAGTTCATCGCTCTACCCTTCGTAACTTAAATATTAGGTTTTTATTTGTGACATGTTATTTTGAACCCCGTATATGCCTAATACGCACATATTCATGCGTTTAGTTTTTACCACCAGACCAAAGCCCGGGGCAGGTACTTACTTCAAGTTAAACAGTGCTGCAAAACCAAAAGGTGTGAACTAGATAAAACCATACCTTGTGATTCTTTAAGACAGCCATAGTATCATCACGATTCCACAGTCTACTACGTTTACCAACATCTCCGAAACTCTCACGTTGTACAATTTGCCTTCCCATGTCTTTGAGCTGATCATGCATCCACAAAACACTCCCATCAACAATTTTAAGAAGAGATTTTGCTGTGAGCTCTGTTACTGCACTTTCAGCACCAAAGCCACAACCTAATGATTATGATCCAAAAAGCAAGTGAACAGCGAGTCAGTCATAGTCTATATTCCATTGCTTGGAAAGGTATGACCAATACGTCTTAACTAAAGAACTTCATTAAAGACGAAAAAAAGAACAGTTTTTCTTCCCTTCAAGACTCCAAGGTAAAGATTAAACTTTTACGAAAATTGTTTTAAGAAATTCTCATGTTTGCAGCAACAACGTTCCGATTCTTTCTATGATACATCTATAATGGATTAATTCAATGAATTAGAACGAATCAACTGATTGATAATTTATACTCCATCTTTTAGACTATAGTAAATGGATACCCTTAAATCATAATTACCTTTAAATATTGCAATTGCATCTTCCCTTTCAAGCCTTGTATTAAGAAGAAGACATGCTAAATCAAGAAAGATGCATTTTTCTTGATCATCTAGAGCTTCAAAACTAATTTCCAAAACATCTTGAAGATCACCAGGGCGAATTTGTCTCAGCTTTTGCACTACATCATGCCACTCCGTCAATCTTTTCTTGTAGAACAATAAAGATCCAAAGACTTCCAGAGCCAGAGGCAATCCGCCAGTGAGTCTTACAACTTCTTCAACAAAAACCGAAAAGTTCTTAGGGGGCTGCTCTCTTCCAAATGCATGATAACTGAATAACTTAAGTGACTCACACAAATTGAGCTCCTTTACTTCAAATTTTTCATTTACAATACTTGGGAGTAAAACATTTTGATCTCTAGTAGTTATGATGATTCTGCTTCCTTGAAGAAACCAATCTCTAGCACCAGCCAACACAAGAAGTTGGTTCACATTATCCACATCATCAAGGAAAATAGTGACTGGTTCATTATTCGTCGACTCCTTGATTAATCGGATACCTTTAGTAGTATCATCAAATTTGAATGGCAAAGAACCTGAGTTAGTAATATCACCAATGAGTTTTCTTTGAAGAGTGACTAATCCATTTTGTCGCCGCGCAGTTTCTTTAACGTCTGATATAAAGCTACGATGCTTGAAATGCACAACAAATTGATTGTACAATGCCCTGGCAAGAGTGGTCTTTCCAACTCCTCCCATACCGTATATTCCTAATACCTTCACACCATTTCCCTTGACATCCAATTTCTTGAGCAACTCATCAAGACGAGATTGAAGTCCTACTGGGTATTTTGCTACACCTAAAGGTGTATTATTTAGCTTTCTCAGAACTTTCTTGACTAGAGATTGGATTAACTCTGATTCTTCCCTGTCACAAATATCACAACAGTGAAGTCATCATACTACTTTAAAAGCATATCCTTCAAAAGACCAAAAGTCATTTTACAAAAATACCCTTGAACATAAGACCCTGTTTTTTATTTTTTTAATTATTTATTATTTGTCATATTAATTAATAAACCAACAGAGGCATTCTCTTTCCAACGTGCTTTTAACAACGCTTTGTTTCGCTTCAGATTGTACTCCTTCTGCCCAAAGAGTGCCTGAAAGTTCCCATCGTTTCAATCCCAATGGTTATATATACACCGACATCCGTTCTTTCCATATCTTTCAGAATTATTCAGACTGCCTCCGCTCGCAAACCATAATTATTCATCCTGCTTTCGCTCGCAAACATCAGTTGTTCGTCTGCGCTCCCAAATATTGTGAGTTTATCTATCCCCTTACCTTTGTTCAATCTATCTTTGTCTCCAATTGTGTGTATTCAGCCGTATTTCTGCATGCGCCGTTTGATTCTCTGCATTTTGCTTCCTATGCTTTGGTCTGTTGGACTTTGACATATTTTATCTTCTTTTGACTATTTTGATTTACTCGCTATCTATTTACTTTAATTTTACTCTAGAAGATATGATGCATGCAGTATTTTGGTATGTTTACAAATGTTTTCGAATTTGTATTTAGCCATATTGTTGTGCAAGTTCGTAACTAAAAGCTTTTGCATACTCTAATTACTGATTGTGACAGAATTCGGCATCAAAGAAAAGCGATGTAAAAAAAATCATAGAAAAATTAAACTTTAGAGAGTTGACTATGCAGTCATAATGCAGCCAGTCTGTTTATTGGTTCCACAATTTTAGTATATGTTAAATGCACACAAAAAGTTGAAATAATGAACAACTGAAAGGGACTATATATATGTTACAACTATGGTCATTAGAACTACTTACGAAGAACCTCTTTCATGTTTTGTCTGTCTCTTTTTATGTAAGTATATGCAATTTTGTGTTTCAATACTTTAATTATAGATAGGCTGAAAGACAATCTCAAGTTGATGACTCATGCCTTCTGTGAAAAGAAGTTGGGAGGAAGTTGATACTTGAACCATAGCAGTAGTTCTGATGGACTGGTTGTGTTGCCTCTATTCTTCTAATGGAGTATATTTTATAGGCTTATTAAACATTATTGTTGATTAAATTTATGAATTCTTTCATTTGGTGACACGGTGATAGTTAGTACATTAGTTTTTTATACGCAGAGATAAAACACCAATTACTTATCTCAGATCTCTTATTAGTTGCATGCTTTTGTGAATCCTCTTGCTTATGCAGGGTTGCACTTACTCTGGCTTAGGCTAACCCTGTAAAACCAAGCGGCTATGCGTTTTTTTTTTTTTTAAAACGATAAGTAAGTTTTTTACTTTTACATTGTAATAACTAGAATAATAGCAGCTAATGCCAGCGCAAGATGTTTACTTTTACAATTGTTGCAAACTGTTGTCTGTCACAACAATCTATGTTACATGTAGCGGAATGTCGGCTATGCACCCTTCTCTATAATATTATTGTTGGATTGTTTTTTTGGTTTTGTCCCTCTGTCTATCTCAGGATTGTTGTAAAATGACAACCGAGGCGGAATTATCAAAACAAAGTGCGCCAATAAGCAAGCTGGAGAAGTACTCTTGCCATTGGGTCGTTAAAGTACTTGTCATTAGTAGAGGTCCAGTGATAACTTACAAAAAACCAAAGCAAGAAGGTGTTTTTCAGCATATAATTCTGATTGACAAAGAGGTAACACTATTTGAAATGGGTTCTTTAGTTTATCTCATATTCCGTTTACTTAGTAGTAACTCGATTCATTAATATTATATAGGGGACAACGATCCAGACCACCCTGTTCAACATGCTTTTACTGAAAACACTATTGTGAAGGAATCCGCCAAAAGCATTCCAATTGAAAGATTTTCCAACCGCTTTATCAGCATAGACGAGGCACAAATACTCGAAGACGGCTCCATCTTTGGTAATTCTTTATAACTCTTTCACAATTCTCATTCTCATTCTCATTCTATATAATACGCTTGACAAATATTCCCAGTTTATTTCCAACCGGTAAAAATATTGACAATCCTTTATAAGTCTTTCCAAATCATTCCTGCACATAATTTACTTGGCAATTAACAATAATATTGACATCATACTTTTCAGACTTAGTTTGCATTTTAGCAACTGTCAAACCAGTTATAGGAGAAGGGCGCAACCTGCGAAGAGAGATAATTGTTACTAATGGAAGGTAAGTTGCAATCTCATCATTCATCAGGGTATATATTTCCCTCATGTACGCCATAAATCATTGTGTTTGTTCTTCGAATTTAAAAGGGATCATACAGCCGTTACTTTATGGCATGAATTTGCTGAAAGTGAGGGGGAAATGCTGCAAAAGATGCAGGCAAAAAAAACCAATCCTAGGACTTTGTGATGTAAAAGTGACATTTTACCGAGGTACTATGGTGACACTTTAGCATCCTTGAATCTTACAATGTATGGGCTGCAACTGTATTTACTTATAATTTATTATAACCTAATAACAGGAAATTTTGGAATCGCAACAATACCAGTAAGTAGAGTATTGATCAATCCAGATACACGCAATCTTCGCTACTGATAATCTTTTTTGTCAAATTTATATTGATGCCCATGGAAACCTTTACCTTTGTACTTTAACTTTCACAATAATACAATAATTTATTGGACGTGTGAACACAGGCGCGACAGCATGAAGGCCGAGACTAAAGAAATTTTACTATCAACAAGTACGACTATCAGGAAGATCAAAGAAGTTCGACTAGGCGAAATTGTTGACGGTCTATTTGCAGATGCGCAGGTTACTATAAATATTTCCATTCTCCTATTTTTAAATTTATTTCTTTAAACCCACATCTAAAAGCATTAGACAATTATTTCATGAGAGAAGGATGGTGTCATGGTGGTATAGAAGGAGCCTTTGTTATTCAAAACCAACAGCAAGAATACGTGGGGATAAATTTAGTGAAGTCCTCCTTTGGATATAGGTGTTTCCCTTCTCCAACCCATCAATTAGTTACTGGTAGATATAATTTCTTCTGTTGCCTTTGAGTATTTGACCCGTACAAACATGTCTACTTTCATCCATGACATAATAAATTCAGATTGAAATATAAATTATATCTTGTGTGTTTCCCAAAGTGTAACATGAAGTGTCTAATATTAGTGCGAACATCTAATGCCTGCTAGGTTGATAAACATTAATAACAGAATCTTTATTGTTTCATAAAATTCTTGATGACACAAAAGTTTAGTCAATTAAAAGATATATATTTTAGGGAACAAGGATGGTTTTCTTTAAAGATTGATACTACGACAGATTGAAAAGACTAGAAAAGTAACTCTTAACGAATTGTTTAATTGGAAGAAATAAAATAACCGTTATATTGGTAAGCACTTTAGAAATGAGATACAATTATGTGAAAAGTCTTGTGCAATAGTTACTGGTAAGTATAATGGTTGATGCAATTGTTGTGCCACACAAGTGATGCCGACAATTCTCATGTATTATTTTTATAATTAAATGTTGGCAGGTCTTCTCATAAGGCCTTCATTAGGTGAGAAGACTATGTAACTCATGGAAACATAGGACTATTGTATCCTACTGTGCCCCTAATATTCCTTAAACACTGATCTTTCAGATGAAAAAATTGTGTTGTACTGTTGACCCAGATGCGAAAGACTCATAGTATACTAACAAAATTGTTTATGGTTATTTGTAGGACTCCTTTTATAGATTCACAGCAACAATCAGTGAACTTCTAAATATAAATAAGCCGTGGTGTTGTTGCTGCAATAAATGCTTCAAGAAAGTGGACGTTATAGATGATACTTCAAGGTGTCCCAACTGTAAAGTAGAAAATGCTGGATACAAAAAGTGGTACACCGCATTTAACAAGGACTCCATATATTTATAATAGAAATAAATACTACAAACTTAACTTTACCTATAATTCTCCAGGTATTGCTGAAGGGTTCAAGTAACTGCTGCTGGACAAAGTACAACTGTTGTACTTTTTGAAGCAGCCACAAGCTTGGTAGGATGCACAGTCATAGAGTTCATTGATTCAACCTTAAAGAAGGTTAGAAAACACTTTAATCAATGATCGATATGTTTAATTTGTTCTTTTGCAACACAATGATTAGCTTATATATGCATTTTTATACATCCCTGCAGAATGAAGAATCAAAATACTATCAGAAGTCGGTGTTGAGTTTGGATAAGAAGTTTGCTTTCGTTGCCAGGATTGATTGGGAGAAACCTAATTCGGGGAGTTTAATTGTTGAAAGGAACGTACGCCAAAAATATTGTCTACAAGGATGTATTAGGTCAGATATGTTTAATTACATGGTTGTGACTAATATATGCAAGCCATCCTCCTTAATTAACTAAAATTGTTCATATACACAGATTCAACCGACAGCCAATCACCATAACACCCGCAAAAAGCTAAATTTAAGATTTCCAAAGTTATTTTCGAAATCAAAGGTACTCCATACTCTATATCTCCTTCACAAATTTAAAACTACTTTTCGTATTAAATAGATTTTAAGTAGTTTTGGCTTTCTGTTATTTTTTGGTTGAACAAGTTAAAAGCTAAGCTTCAAGAGTTAATGATGGCTATTAACAAGCACAACATTAACTCTTGAAGCTTAGCTTTTAACTTAAAAATTGTAATACTGCTTATCAGTATTCAGTAGGCCTGGTCTCTACTTGGAGCATTTAAAAGTCAACATCTCTCCGAAAACTGGCCCTGTATATCTTTTCGCATAAAGTAAAGTCTTATGATAATACAATTGCAAAGCATAATTTCTGTTCTCATGTATGATTATTTTTGTTTGAACTTTATTAGGGATGACAAAGTGGTGGAGGTTGAGGAAGAACGAAGAAAAGTCGAAGATTGCAAAGCATAATTTCTGTTCCAATTGTTTGTTCTCATTGTTAAAGACTGATGCTACTACTCTTTCCATAGGGAAGCATTTCTTTTATTGATCCACCCATGTAATTAAAGTCGTACAAGCATTTCTCATAGTTCATATAGTACTCTGGATATCACACTAAATGTAGGTTACATTTGTGATTGCAATCCCTATTATAACACACCAAGCTTTATATCCTATGTAATACTTTGGTTCGACCATCGCAATTATGTCGAGGCTGCTGCAAGTCGTAAATGTGCAAATACAAGTCGTCTAGCATTTACTAAAGAGGAGAAAAACAATTTGCAGGTAGACATTAACCATTCACCAGCAAGTGTTCTTGCTTATCCTAATGTGGCCATGGTACACTATCTATTGTAGCATTGCTTTGTCAGACAACTACGTGATACGGATTCACGTGCAACGCACGTGTCGAGACACTAGTATGAGAAAGTTTTCAGCCGCTAGTATAAACAAGTTATGCTTCTAATCAAGTTGGCGCATCAATTACAACAAAACAACGTCAAACTATATACTCCTTCCTTCTGTTTCAATTTATTTGGTGCAGTTGATTTGATTAGAAGTTCAAAAAATATTCTTTTGGAATTTGTAGTTTTAAACATACAATGAGAATAATGTTGCTATAAAAACATGCGGTTAAGGTTAACATGAAAGTTTAAAGTTAAGTCTTCTTAATATGAACATAATGAATGCATAAAATGGAAGAGATGGAGTATGCATGTCAAAAGATTACTTTGAAATAACAGTATTATAATGTGTTAGTGTGAGCAAGTGACAATCGTAACCCCTATTTGTTGCATATGTGATCCGTTGTGTGAATCTGGGAATAGTTACAGGTCCGGTTATGTGACGTGTGAATCTGAGTCGACGAGTCTTGTGTAATACTCCGTTTGGATGGTTGTTACCCTCGTTGCATAATGTATTGTATTATATTGTATTGTACTGTATTGTGTTGTACAACATTCGGATAAGTTGTATTGTTTACCGTGGTTTAATAAGTGAATATAAGGTAAAGGGTAAAACGAGAACATTAAATAATAAGTGAGTATGATGGGAAAAAAAATAGGTAACGACGCGATTCCACCAAATCGGTCGTTACATAGTTTTCATGATTATATAATCATGGATTTAACATACAATACAATGAAAATTAGAGTAATAATCAAAATAAATGACATACTCATGGTAACAACACAATACCATATAATAGGTTACAACCATCCAAACAAGCTCTAAAGGATTAGTTTTCGGAGTTTAAGAAACTAAACCCCTTGATTTGAGCATTTGATCACCGTTTTATGTTTCGAGCTCGTTCATACGTTGTATAAGTGTTTTGAGTTGTTGGCATGGTTTGCATTGAGGTTCTAAAGGTCAGGAAAGTTTGGGAGATGTATGCAACCTTTGAGCAGTTTTTGTCTTTTTGGTGCCAGAACCTGGTGCTCACGATTTTAGGGGCCATTTTCACCATATATTCAAGGAGATGGAGCTAGTTGGACTTGTTCCAAGGAGTTGATTTCAACCAAAATTGATCACACATGTGGGGTGTATTTGGTATATTTTTCATGGAAAAGAATTTCTTGGAAAATAAATGTGTTTTTACTAATTTTCTTGTATTTGGTAGTAACATGGTAAAAATATAAATTTCTTTTTTATCATTCCTATTCTTACCCAATACACCACTCACCCTACCTCCCCATCGCCACACGCACCCCAAAACCTGATCCCACCCCATCCACCCCCTTCTTTCACCCCAAACTAGTCTAAATTGCAGTTCCCGGAGGAAATGTCGGCGGATCATGTGACTGACTTGTGATCGTTGCGGATCGCCGGAGATCATCGGGGATAGTGCAGGAACAAGAAGGCAGTGAAATGGGGTCGACGACGTGGTAGACAGGGAGGGTTCCAGCACTGAAGCACACTCCATTTCCATCTTCTTCATAAAAATGCAGTGTGTTTTTGATGACATGGTGGTGTCGGGGGTTAGGGGTGGAGGTGGTGGGTTGGGGGAGAGTGGGGTAAGGGCAGCGGAAAGGTAGGGTAGGAGGCGGGGGAGGTTTCGATAGGGGATTAGGAGGGCAGGAGGTGGGTTAGGGTTGGTATGTTTTGTGGAAAATATTTTTCTTTTTTTTTACGTAAAATATTTTCCTCTATTTCGAGGAAAATAACTAGTTGGAAAAATATTTTCCAACTTCATGTAATCCAACCAAGTATGGAAAAATAAAAAAAATGTCTTCCCCCATACCAAACACAGCCTTGGACACTCATGTATGATTGAGTAACCAAATTTCAATATTGATTTCGAAATCTGAGATATTGACCCGAGGGTTGACTTTTTTACCCTAACTTGGTGTTGACTTTTAAAAAAAAAATTAAAGAAAGTGCTAATTAGTCCACCGAGCCTAATTGATTGTAACGAAGAAGATTTTAGAAAGCAAACATTTTATTGATCACACAATATTTTACAAGGGAGATTTTCTGATGATCTCTCAAACATCTTACAAGTGCCTTTTATAGGCAAAAACTATCTTGCAAAACGTCATAGCTTACGTAGACACACAATAATTTACAGACAAGGACCAATAATTTTCAGACAAAGTCTGAGACTTAAAGTGACTACTAGGACAAAAGTAAAAGTAAAAGATAAGATAAGATAAGATAAGATAAGATAAGATAAGTCTGACTGAGACTTAAAGTGACGATTAAGACAAAAGTAAAAGATAAAAGATTCCTTCTCGTCAGACATAGAAATCCGTAGAACTTCCAGATGTCCATGAGGGAGTAGAGGGCTTCGTTGAGTATCCCATCTCTAGCCACCAGTCATCACCATGTCGTATCTTGTATCTGGCCTTGTTTTTGGCTCTTTTTCTTTCTGATCTTTCCCTATCCTTTCTTTTCCTTGGTGAGTCTTCAACTGTAGAGATAATTGGATGTACCTTTCTTTTGACAACATCCTCTGCATCATTAGGATTATCCTCATAGGTACGCGTTATGCGTAAGGTATCCATTTCCTGCTGAGTTAAATCTATTTTTGTAAAATCTGGATAAGGATCCTGGGAGTCCTGAAAATAATCATGCATCTCTTGATATTCTTTCTTGGCTGCCTTGATCCATTGTTGGTGTGGATGATGAATGTCATTATAATTCCAACTTCCTAATGAGCCTGGCCAAATCTCTTTAGGGATACACTTATTTTCTGGAGCGGCTCACTCAATCATGGATCCAGCAATTCTCCCAAAGGAATACTGGACACCACATTTCAGGACTTTTGGCACTGCAGGAGATGGAGTCTTCACAACTACTGTAAGAACAAAGCAGCCTGTTGCAATTGAGTTCTTCCCAGGATTTAAGTTCAGAACCAAACTGTTGGGATCTGATATCCCTGGAAAAGATCTGATCATTGGGTTTGATATATACAAGCAGTTGAACAATAAGCTGTGTATTGGGGCTATACCTGTCAATCGGGCCGGGCTAGCCCGGTACCGGACCGGACCGGACCGGTAAAAGACCGGACCGGACCGGACCGGTTCATTATAAGCGGTCCGGGTCAAGGAGGAAGCGGGTTGCGGGCCGAGCCGGGCTTTAGAAAAAAGACCGGTTAGCCCGGACCGGTAAAAGACCGGTCTTTGGCCCACGGTGGACCGGACCGGACCGGTTTTTTCATAGAAAAATAATACTATATATTGAGGGAAATTGAGGCATGTTTTTACCAAGAATCATACAAAATATAATGTAGTATTTAGTCCTTTTTAGAATCCCTCAGTATGCAATAGTACAAAGATATTTTTAGCTTCATTAAGTACAACGAATGAACATATTCATTTACTATTTTTTCATTGTTAATCAAGAATATATATTAATTAAGTATTTTATACAACTTATCTTCTTGGTTGTAAAAGAATTTGATAGTCTCAGTTTCTCACCCTTGAGTTGTAGTATTAAAGTTGTATCTATTTGACTAAGCGTACTATAGTAATGATGAGATAGTACTTACTTAAAATAATAACAATGATTTTTTACTTTATGAGTAGTGCATCAAATTAACATAGTAATTAAACTTGGTTTCCATCAATGAATCAAAGTATATGATTCTCAATATGTTTGATTCTTTTCACCTTCCTTCTCTTTTTATATAGGATTATATTTTCTTCCAATTGCAAGTACAAAGTGATAGGTTTAGCTAAAATATGAAAAAGAAAAAAAAAACGGACCGGACCGGTCCGGACCGGTCGGGTGCTTAATGGGTTAAGGGCCGAGCCGGGCTTCAATTTTTTGAAAAAAAGACCGGTTCGGACCGGACCGGTAACGGACCGGACCGGACCGGCCCGGGACCGAAACCGGTGAGCCGACTCTTAACGGGCCGGTCCGGGCCGGTCCTGGCCCAATTGACAGGTATAATTGGGGCTGATGGAATCCGCTGGAAGAATCATTTCAAGCGATACACGGAAATCCCTCGTTTATTTCAGCTGGCGGACACTGATGATATTGGTCAGATTGATAATTATATCAAGTCTCACCTTTGTGCAGAATCCCATATTGAATTTCTTTGCAAATGCACCCATCCTTTGTGGCACAATCATGATTTTTTCATTCGCTTGCCTTTCAAAAAGAATGAGAATATCAATCCTACAAAAGCCAGTCATTCTGGGATGAATCCCGAGCACCTCCATTTGGCAGTCAAAGAGTGAAAAATTGCAACAATTTGATCTGATCGAACTCTCAGATTCCCAGTGGGCATGTGAAGCATTTTATGTGAATAAACGCTCTGAGCAAATCAGGGGAAAGCTTCGATTGGTTATTAATTACCAGCCCCTAAACCATTTTCTCCAAGATGACAAATTTCCCATTCCAAATAAGCTCACCCTTTTCTCCCATTTATCCAAAGCGAAAATTTTCTCAAAATTTGATCTCAAGTCAGGATTTTGGCAATTGGGTATTCATCCGGAAGATAGGCCAAAAACAGGATTTTGCATACCAGATCGCCACTTTCAATGGAAGGTTATGCCTTTCGGTCTCAAAACCGCCCCCTCATTATTCCAAAAGGCCATGATCAAAATATTCCAGCCAATCTTACACTCAGCTTTGGTCTACATTGATGATGTCCTCCTGTTCAGCAATACCATTAATGAACACATACAGTTGCTTAATCAGTTCATCGAATTAGTCAAACGGTATGGTGTCATGTTGTCAGCAAAAAAGATGCTGCTTGCTCAAACCAAGATCCAGTTTTTAGGGATGGAATTCTCTTCAGGATCATACAGTCCAGGTGGGCATATTTCCCAGGAGCTTCTCAAATTTCCAGATACAAATCTCACCAAGAAACAAATACAACAATTCCTTGGAATTGTCAATTACATTCGAGATTTTATTCCTGAAGTATCTGAACATATTACTCCTCTTAGTAATATGTTAAAGAAAGCATCACCAAGATGGGGAAAGGATCAAGTTGCTGCTGTCCGACAACTCAAACATTTGTCTCAGCAAGCCCACCCTCTTCATATTCCTTCTGATGGAAAAATGGTCTTGCAGACAGATGCAAGTGATCAGTACTGGAGTGCAGTTCTACTTGAGGAACTAGATGGAGATAGAAAAGTTTGTGGCTATGCTAGTGGTAAATTCAAAGAATCCGAACAGCACTACCACTCCACTTTCAAGGAAATCCTTGCTGTCAAGAATGGGATTAAGAAGTTCAATTTCTTTCTTATTCATACTCATTTTCTGGTTGAAATGGATATGAAGGCATTCCCTAAAATGATCCGGATCAATCCAAAAATCATTCCCAATCCACAGATACTCCGTTGGGCACAGTGGTTTTCGCCATATCAGTTTGATGTCAAGCATCTGAAGGGGAAAGATAATATTCTTGCTGATTTTTTATCAAGGCCTCATGAATTTTCAAAGCAAGTTGAAGGTCGTCCAAAGATCCTAATGTTCCAAAGAATGACAAGGTCTAGAGCTAAAGCTTTACGTTCCACTCAGGCCAGTACAAGTGAAAGTCAGTCTTGGTCACATAATCTTCCAATACATCCACCAGAAGTTTTTGACCTACAGTATCCTTGGGATCCTTCTGTGTTTACAGAACGAAGAACACATTATGAATTACAAGTTTTCAAGATGCATGGTGGATCTATCCTACAGCCTTATGGGGTAAATCATGTGTATCCCTTTGCACATATCTTTGTGGCTAGTCCATCTGATTTTTCAGAAGAACTTCTATGGATGTTTTGGTATTTGCTCAATCATTATCACATCCTTATGGAATTTCGTTGCAGTAAGTTCAGTGAGTTTGATCGGCTTAACCCATGGTTAAAAAGATTCTTATTATGGTTTAATGATCAAAATTATTGGACTTCCTTGTTTAAGAGCATGAAAGGAATCAAGAAATATGCAGTCCTCTGATTGAATAGGCCTGTAACTATATTTCAAGGGAAGCTTCATCCTCTACCTCATGCTAGTGTAGTTAAATGGAATAAAATTTCAGTTCTCAAAGATGAAGATGAATACTCTGAGTTACAGCGTTTTATCTTTCAAGAAAATAAGTGTATCCCTAAAGGGATTTGGCCAGGCTCATTAGGAAGTTGGAATTATAATGACATTCATCATCCACACCAACAATGGATCAAGGCAGCCAAGAAAGAATATCAAGAGATGCATGATTATTTTCAGGACTCCCAGGATCCTTATCCAGATTTTACAAAAATAGATTTAACTCAGCAGGAAATGGATACCTTACGCATAACGCGTACCTATGAGGATAATCGTAATGATGCAGAGGATGTTGTCAAAAGAAAGGTACATCCAATTATCTCTACAGTTGAAGACTCACCAAGGAAAAGAAAGGATAGGGAAAGATCAGAAAGAAAAAGAGCCAGAAACAAGGCCAGATACAAGATACGACATGGTGATTACTGGTGGCTAGAGATGGGATACTCAACGAAGCCCTCTACTCCCTCATGGACATCTGGAAGTTCTACGGATTTCTATGTCTGACGAGAAGGAATCTTTTATCTTTTACTTTTGTCTTAATCGTCACTTTAAGTCTCGGTCAGACTTATCTTATCTTATCTTATCTTTTACTTTTACTTTTATCCTAGTAGTCACTTTAAGTCTCAGACTTTGTCTGAAAATTATTGGTCCTTGTCTGTAAATTATTGTGTGTCTACGTAAGCTATGACGTTTTGCAAGACAGTTTTTGCCTTTGTAAGATGTTTGAGAGATCATCAGAAAATCTCCCTTGTAAAATATTGTGTGATCAATAAAATGTGTGCTTTCTAAAATCTTCTTCGTTCCCAACCTACCCAATGATGGTTGAATCCGACGCCTAGCTTGAGTTCCAAAATAGCTAATGGTGATTATCTTCCTAAGTGATTATTTGAGGTAGTCATACCAGGACTATGACTTAGGCAGTTAGATTTGGCATTTGGCCTTGAGAGCCGTAGTTAGCCAGTAATCCTGCAAACTTTCCTATAGTCCTAGTCTGATACCCTCATATTCAATCAGAATTCTTATGAGGATTCAATCATAAGAGTCCATCAGCTTTTGGTATCAGAGGTCATTTTAGCAGACATTTAGTGATTTGGGCATTGCTAGTGACTTACCGCGTGCAAGTTAGTGAGACTTGAACTTCAGATTACTTGCTTTTCCAAAGCATGACTTAACTTGTATAAATATTTTCAAATGCCTACTATGTCGTGGGACGAGCGCGTGCTAGGATTGTATTCACTTTGAATAAAATGATATGCTTTGAGGTGATTTCAACCACGAAACTGTGTTAAACTCTTTTATGACTATGACATGATATTGGTGAGCTTTAAAGGTACAATATCAACTTAATATGGTCAAAGAGCATGTCATGCTAGCATGCATGAGATGATATATGTTGTTCATGCATGATTTGAGCATATATTTGATTGTCTCTCTTAGACTCATATTCTGTGTTGCTGATATCTTGAGCTGTCTAGCCATTGGTATAGCTGTATTAATTGGTGAGGGTCATGCTAGCTATAATGTTTATTGTGCCACTGGTCATCCATCCTAATTTTTAATGGCCCATGCTACTAGCCACTAGTCTAATCGTCTTATTCAGCGAGGGGCTATGTTATTAAGATGACTTAGCTACTGACCTAGCCCTCTTGTTGGCAAGGACCATTCTACTAGTATGGTATACAAAGGCCAACGTTGTGTAATTGATGTGCACAGAACTTTATGTGTTTGGACCGCTACACCTACTATTTACGGTTATAATATCTCTTGGATATTTGTTGAAGTATGTTGACTTAGTTAATATTGTGTTGAGCCAGTTAGGGAATTCAGTGTAAATAAGAGAGGACTAAAGTATAAATAGAAAAGAAGTTGGGAGTGATTAGAAAGCTAGTTAGTTAGTTTGTTATAAGTAGTAGTTAGTTGAGCTAAGAAGTTCATTACTGTAACAGTAAATCAAAAGGGATTTCTCCCAAAATATCTTCTCTCTACTTCCATTGATCCGAGCTCAATGACTCCATCAATGGAGGATTTAACATGGTATCAGAGTTCGTGTTAATGATCTAGAGCTAAAGGATCAAAGCACTGCAGTTATTCTTCATAATTTCTCCAATTTTTTCATCTAGGGTTTCTCTGTAAATTTCTTCAAATTTTCTGCAAAATTCATCATTTACAAGCTAATAGCTATGGCAGAACAACAAAACAATGTGAGTGACCTAAGTTCAATTGATCATCGTCATCCTCTGTACTTGCTTCCTTCAGATACACTTGGTTTAATGTTAGTTTCAGTGCAATTAACTGGAATAGAGAATTATGCTGTGTGGAGTAGAGCGATGAAGATATCTCTATGAGCTAAGAAAAAACTAGGGCTTATTGATGGTACTTGTGTAAAAGATCAGTATGAGGGTGAACTAGCAGAGGAATGGGAGCATTGCAATGCTTTTGTGTTGACATGGATCATGAACACAGTGATGAAGGAGCTGCTGAGTGGAATAGTGTATGCAGAAGATGCTCACAAGGTATGGATGGATCTCAAGGACAGATTTAATAAGGTTAATGGAAGCAGGATCTATCACCTACATAGAGAAATATCAACTATTTCCTAAGGTACCTCTAGTATCTCTAGCTATCATTCAAAACTAAGAGTACTTTGGGATGAATATGCATCGCTTGTTCCACCTCCTAGTTGTTCATGTGAAAAATCTAATGACTTCATTGCTCATCTTGAGCAACAGAGACTTTTTCAATTCTTTATGGGCCTAAATGAGAGTTATAGTGCTGCTAGGAGCAAATATTTTTGATGACACCACTGCCTAGTGAGAGTAAAGCATTTGCTATAGTAATTCATGAGGAAAGTCAAAGGAAAATCACTAATAATGTTGTTTTGAGTGTTGATAGTGATGAACATACTGTTTTGGCTGGTATGAAAGGATATTATCCAAATTACAAAAAGAATATTGCAAAATGTGACCTCTATGGTTGCAAAGGACATCTCAAGAAGGATTGCTACAGGGATAAGGGTTTCCTCCAGGTTTTAAGAGCAAGAGGAATTCTAGTTTTAACAATGTGAACAATACTTACAAATCTGCTAATACTGCTACATATGAGAACTATAATAACAGGAATGGGCAAAAGCAGTTTCAGGATTCTGATAGAGCTGAGAGGAATTTTGCATCAGAAGCAGAGACCTCAGGCAGAGCTGGAAGAGACATTTTTTCAGAGGAGCAGATTGGATAGATTATGAGGATCCTAGGGAAGGAAAAGGAATGAGATGAACCTGCAGTCAACATGGCAGGTAACAATGTATCATGGTTTGTAAACACGAGATGTGAAAATTCCTGGATTATAGATACAAAAGCCACTAATCACATAGCTTCAAATCTTGACATGTTTGATGTGCATAAGATAGATACTCCTAAGGGAAGTAATATGCATTTACCAAATGGAAAAACAGTATCAGTCACATATAAAGGAGAATGTAATTTGTCAAAGGGGGTGCTATGTATGCCAGAGTTCAGATATAACTTGCTTTTAGTGTCTCAGTTGACAAAAAAAATGAATTGTTCAGTGACTTTCTTCCCTAAATTTTGTATATTCCAGGACCTATGCACTGGGAGGGTAAAAGAGATTGGTGAAGAGAGAGATGACTTATATTATATCTCCTGCTCCCAAAAGGTTCTGCGAATCATAAAGTTCCACCAATAAGTTCTTGTCTAGCAGACAATAAATATGTAGATATACAGGTTTGGAACATGAGGCTTGGCCATATTCCTGTTGGAGTACTGAAGCACTTGCCATCTTTGAAGAGCAGTTTACTTAGTAGTTCCTGTTTCAATAAATGCATTGTTTGTCCATTAGCTAGACAAATAAGAAAGCCTTTTAGCCTTAGTACTAATAGAGCTTAATCTGTGTTTGATCTTGTTCATGTTGATATATGAGGCCCCTTTAAAGTTCCAACATATAATGGCAATAGGTATTTTTTAACTATTGTTGATGACTGTTCTAAGATGATTTGGGTCTATTTGATGAAATTGAAAAGTAATACTATAGTAGTGTTGAAGAATTTTATAAAGATGATTCAGGTTCAGTTTTGCAAAATTGTAAAGATCATTAGGATAGACAATGGCACTGAGTTCTTTAGCAATGAGTCATCCAGTTTTCTATCAGAAAGTAGCATTATCCATCAGAGTAGTTACCCCTATACTCCTAAAAAAAAGGGCACTATAGAGAGGAGACATAGACACATTTTAGAAGTTGTTAGAGCCTTGAGGTTTCAAGGTTACATCCCATTGAAGTTCTGGAAAGACTGTGTACTTGCTGCTGTCTACTTGATAAACAGACTTTCTTCATCTGTTTTATCTTGGAAATCACCATATGAAGTGTTCTATAATTCAGTTCCCTTACTTCACCATCTCAGAGTTTTAGGGTGTTTGTGCCACTATAACTAAGAGAACTGACAAGTTTTCACCAAGAGCAGTAGCAGCTGTTCAAGCTATTCACTCACTCAGAAAGGATACATATTTTACAGTATTTAGGATTAGAAATTCTTTGTTAGCCGATATGTTACCTTCAAGGAAGACATTTTTCCTTTCAAGCACTCACATCAGAGTTTATCATCACTTCTATTTACACATCGGTATGATGCTCCAGCTGATTGTTATTATGACTACTCAAGATCATTTCGTCCAGATTTACAAGCACAAGAACCATCAGAAGACTTTTTACATGATGTTCCTAACATTGAGGCTGATTTGCACTTGGATGAAGAAGTGCCATACATGTACCAAAACCTATAACTGCTGATCAAATTCCTGTTGTGGATCCAGCTCCAGTTCCTTCTCAGTCAGATGTGCCATTAAGAAGATCACCTAGAGAATCAGCACCTCCTATATAGCTGCAGGATTATGTCTGTCCTAAACCCAAGCATTCTTCTAATATCATTACTTGCTCATATCCCATATCCAACTACATTGGATACACTGGCTTATCATCTAAATATAGCGCTTACTTGTCCACTACATTACATGAAGTGGAGCCAACTTGTTACACTGAAGCTGTGAAGGACCCTAGATGGGTTGAGGCTATAGAAGCTGAAATCAAAGCCTTACTTGATAATCAGACTAGGGAGGTAGTTCCTATTCATAGAGGAAAGAAGCCTATTGGCTGTAGGTGGGTGTACAATATCAAATACAAATCTAATGGTGAAGTTGAAAGATTTAAGGACAAATTAGTGGCTAAGAGTTACAGTAAATAAGAGGGTTTGAACTATCAGGAGACATTCTCTCATGTGGTTAAGATGGTTACAATCAGAGGCAGTTATAGCTTTAGCTGCAATGTATAACTGGCCCTTGTACTAAATGGATGTCTATAATGCTTTTTTGCAAGGGAATCTCAAAGAAGAAGTTTATATGCAGTTTCCTCCTGGTTTTGGCAGCCAAGGAGGGAACTCAGGATGCAGGCTACTCAAATCACTCTATGGTTTGAAACAGGTCTCAAGACAATGGAATCTTAAGCTGACCAAAGTATTGCTTAAAGCTGATTTAAAACAAAGTCAACATGACTACTCTTTGTTCACTCTGAAGAGAAATGGAAAGCAGGTCATCATACTTGTGTATATAGATGATTTACTAATAATAGGAAATGATGCCAAGATGATTCAAGAAGCAAAGGATGGGTTACAACAGGCCTTCAAGATCAAAGATCTGGGAATCCTTCAGTATTTCCTTGGGATTGAAGTGTGCAGGTCACAAAAGGGAATCTTGTTATGCCAAAGGAAATATGCATTAGAGTTAATAGCTGAGGTAGGACTAGCTGGAGCCAAAACTGCAATAACTCCACTAGAGCAAAATCAAAAGTTGACTTGTGTGGAACTGGATAAGCTCTGTGGTGTGACAGATGATGACCAGCTGAATGATGTAAAAGGGTACAAAGGTTGATTGGAAAATTATTAAATCTGACTCTGACAAGGCCAAACATAGCATACATGTGCAGGCACTAAGCCAATTTATGCAGGCTCCTAAACAGTCTCATTTAGAAGCAGCATACAGAATTGTAAGGTACATCAAAAATGAACCTGGTCTTGGAGTGCTAATGAGTTCAACTAAAGATAACAACTTCATAGCTCACTGTGACTCAGATTGGGCAAGTTGTCCTAATTCAAGAAGGTCAGTAACTGGCTATACAGTTAAGTTTGAATCATTAATTTCTTGGAGATCAAAGAAGCAGTCCACAGTAGCAAGAAGCTCAGCTAAAGCTGAGTATAGGAGTATGGCATCAGCTGTTTTAGAATTGATATGGTTAACAGGTCTGTTCAAGAATTTATGTGTGAAGATTTTAACTCCTATACGACTGTTGAGTGATAGTAAAGTTGCGATCCAAATAGCAAATAATCTTGTGTTTCATGAAAGGACAAAACACATAGAGATTAATTGCCATTTTTTAGAGAAAAAAATATTGCTTGGGTTGATTCAACCAGAGTATTTGTCAACAAATGAACAAGAAGCAAATCTGATGACCAAAGGCACTTGGAGGAGTTCAACAACACTATCTAATGACCAAGCTAGGGCTGCTCAATATTTTCACACCACCTAGTTTGAAGGGGGGTGTTGAAGTATGTTGAGTTAGTTAATATTGTGTTGAGTTACTTAGGAACTTCAATGTAAATAAGAAAAGACTAAAGTGTAAATAGAAAAGAAGTTAGGAGTGATTAGAAAGTTAGTTAGTTAGTTTGTTATAAGTAGTAGTTAGTTGAGCTAATAAGCTCATTACTGTAACAGTGAATCAAAGGGAATTCCTCCCAAAATATCTTCTCTCTACTTCCATTGATCCGAGCTCAATGACTCCATTAATGGAGGATCTAACAATATTATTAAAAGCTTCAGTGCACTTGCTAGGAAAGCTTGGAGGGTGGACATACTTGTGTGAGCGACAAGGGAAAACCAAATATACAAAAAAAATATATATATAATAATAATAATAATAATAATTCACCAGTATGACATATGTACCTGAACCATGCATAATGCTATAGGAAAATGAATGCCAAATTTTGACAGATATTTAGTATTGGTAATAGGTCAATAAACAATGTAGAACAAGGTGTATGCGCAGAACATTGCTAGGCGAGAGAATCGCAAGTGTTGGCCTCAAAGGAAAGTGAGAGTAGCTAGTACAAAATTAATAGTCTCTTTTGAAAAATACAGTCAGTTTATATAGTTCAACTAATTATAACAAGCTACTAAACATGTACAAAAAACAGTGAGTTAGTAGTATAAAGAGTAAATTATTTACTCTGATACATTATTTTATAAGTTGGTGTTGACTGGACACAACGAAATAAAGATTTTTGGTTTTAGCAGGTATGCAATGGTATTTCAATAGCTACAAAAATATGTCACTAAGGATAATATAGGTTAAATAGGCTAAGTAGTTATTTATCCAGTGTGCCGTTTGGATTGGTAATTACCCTGAAAGGGAAAGAAATGCGTGACCATCAGCAATACGCATAGAGCACTTGATGAATGTGAAAGGAGTAAGGCATATTAAATTGGTGAATGTGAAAGGAGTAAGACTCGACTAATCAGTGAAATAAATCACTCCGATATTAAGTGAATCATGTTGTTCAGTGATTGTAAATTATAAACTAAATAATGTTTATAATGTCCAGTAATTTATGTAATTTCTACACTCAGGTCACATAATACAACAACAACAACATACCCAGTATATCCCACAAGTACGGTCTGAAGAGGATCAGATCACATATACATATTATATTAAGTAGCCTACCTTATTATTCCGGATCTCAAGTTTTATTTTTATAAGAGGATTATTTATAAATATCTCTTGGACGACTCTTAGTGTAAAAACTTATATGTCAGCACAAATCTCAAAGCAACAATTTTATTAAATTGATTCAGCAACCAATAAATCTACAGTAAAATTATGAGTGTATATCCAATTAAAAGGATTAACGTAATTACTAGACTCTCTTGTGCAATGATCGACTAGATTTGCTTGCCTCCTAGCCCAATACAAAGAAATATTAAGATATTACTTTTATATTATCAGAAAAATAGAAGTATCATCATTTTTTTGCGGTGTTAGGACAAAGAAATTAAAGAGGGATGAAGTGTATATACATACCAGAGAGTGGAATCCCAACCAGAGATATTACCAGCTTTCTTCATAGCTTCTCTCCACCGTAAAACCTTGTCCATTTCAACTACAATCTCATGCATCCTAAAATGTTCCTCAAATGGACCTTTCTGTCTCCGCACATCCGAGGGATCAACTCCATAAAAAACAGGCAACAATAGCCTATTGCACTCCGTGATCTTAGCTAATTCTTCAAGACACCACTTGGAAGAAGCATAATTCTCTGAGATCACGGCGATTGAAGCCGCCGAGTCTTCAATAGCATTTAAAAGACTCGGCGAGATCTCTTCGCCGCGATCTAAATCTTCGTCGTCACGGAATGTGCGTACGCCATTCCGTACGAGTTCATTGTAGAGTTTGTTTGTAAAACCGTGTCGTGTATCTTCACCTCTAAAACTTAGGAATATGTCCCAATGGAACCTATGTCCTGAGGTTAAGGACCATGTATCTTCGACGTTGTCCGCCATAGCACATAAAGCTAATGTTCCAATCAGCTTGTTGTGCTATTATTATTTCACGATTATCCATCAACTGTACGTATATAGTGTACACTTTTACGGACATGACATGACAGCGGGAAAGTGAATGGCGCAATTTCAACCGTTCGTATATCTGATCCAATGGATAAGGAATTGATTTTTCTAAAGTTAATTTATTTTGCAGTTTGACATTAAAATAAAAAACATAAAGTGTAAAATCATCTTTCTTTTCTCTTTTGCCAAAACAAATACTCTATCCTTCATTTTACACTGTATTTTAAGTTCTGAGAGTCGAACAAATTTTGTTTTACCGTAATTTATTTCATAGTAGTATGTTTTTGTAAATATTTCAGACTCTTGGTGAGGCTGTTCCAAGTATGTAGGAACCAAATGTTGCTCATCTCCTCGTGTTGGTGGTCTTACAATAGCAATGGACTAAAACGCGTCACTAGGGTCTAAGGCCACTTAACTTATATACCCAGCATCTCTCCTGTGTTATGTTGATACCGGGATTTGCCTAGACTGACCACTGAGGTTTGCCCCGCGTGGAGCAATGGACTAAAACGCGTCACTAGGGTCTAAGGCCACTTAACTTATATACCCAGCATCTCTCCTGTGTTATGTTGATACCGGGATTTGCCTAGACTGACCACTGAGGTTTGCCCCGCGTACCGGGATTCGCCTAGACTCAGCCCTGAACTTTAACCCACATCGACAAGGCTGACACGGAGTGGCTCTGATACCATCTGTAACAGCCCAAGCCCGTCAGTGATATTGTTCGCTTTGGGCCTAGGCCCGCACGACTTTAAAACGCGTCAGTAAGGGTCTAAGGCCAGTTAACTTATATACCCAGCATCTCTCCTGTGTTATGCCGATGTGGGACACTTAACCCTTAGCTGGGGCGTTACATATGCAGCCTATAAAAAAAAGAAATAGAAAAAGTATTCTGAAGTCAAATGCGAATGAATTAGTTGGTACTAGAAATGTTAAAAAAAGTGAACGAAAAGAGTAATAAGAAGTGAAAAGGATATATACACTTCCCCAACCACAAATTAAGCAAAGTTCTCACTAATAATGTACTTAGTTGTAAAACATAAATGGGCTAGTTAGGTAGCCTTAGAGAAAAAGTGATTTTGTAATTTAATAAATAAGGAAAGTCCCCGCTACATAATCCTCAAATACACTTTAAATATCAAAGCCTACGCCTCTTCTTTTTCTGTCGTTCCATAAATGATGACATAATTTAACTTAGATCAGAATTTAAGAACGAAATAAAAATTTTTAAAATTTGTGGTATAAAATATGTGGTATAAATCATCTCACTAAATGTAATAAAGTGGAAAAAAATGATTATTTCCAATTTTAGAATTGTATTTGAATGAATTAATAAGAAAATTAGGCAAATCTTTTGTAGAGCGGAGGGAGTATATAACTACAGTAAAACTATAGTACTGCTATTTTGTCTTTTCATCTCTCACTCGATTCCAATTAGTTCTCCCTGTTTTTTATTAATTATCTGATCATCACTAAATTATGAGCAATGTTTCGTATTATTGTTCGCAAACATCTTCTCAAAACTTCACCTTACAAGTAAATATGGAACAATACAAACAAATACGAGAACTTTACGATTGGCTTTCTTTTTATGGTTAATTTATGATTAGTCTGTGCACCTTCAACTTAAATATAGGTGGCAATGGTTTCAAATTATTCTCATTGATACCTATGTAACTTGTATTGATTTAGTCCTCATTACTAACCATTTCTTGT
This sequence comes from Petunia x hybrida, assembly GCA_037355625.1. Classification (NCBI taxonomy): domain Eukaryota; kingdom Viridiplantae; phylum Streptophyta; class Magnoliopsida; order Solanales; family Solanaceae; genus Petunia; species Petunia x hybrida. The sequence goes on along the minus strand of JBBBVM010000006.1, from coordinate 279,271 downwards.
CACGAAACTTTAAATTTCATTTTTTACTATGACATTGGGTGCATGCATGGGTGATTTGATAAAGCAACTTGTGACCATTTAAAAAATAATGTCAAGGGTCGGTCATTGAGGATATCACGATAATGATCAAATGAGAATTAAAGACAATACATGTTACATAAAGTATGATCCGTGATGTATCTTACTAACCAAAGAATAATAGATTCTTTTTTACTCTTTTTCTTCTTTGAAAAGCAAATAGATATGACGGAAATCTTAGGTAATTACTTGTGAATCGGGTTGACATTCATTTATCGGATACATTTGAAGTCCATAAGTTAGAATAATCTACCTCTTCTTGCATGCAACAATTTTTACATGAATTTTTAAATTAAATACTTCAATTGATACAAATTTCGATTAGTCGGGTTCAAAACGAGTAACGCGGGAGGAAAAGCAAAAACGAAAAATAGAGAGAGACTACAATTACTATCCTAAGATTCCAAAATTGAATCTTTCAGCCTCGTTTAAATACTTTAGCTTATATATGTTGACATTTTCTTCTTGCGTATACGGGTTCTCTATCTAGCTCCAATTTCATCCTCGAAGATTGTTCCGAAATCACCTCAATTATACTAATTGTCACTTGAGGTTGCTGACCTTGTAATTATGAATGTCAATGGTTGATTATTGAGGAAATTACAATAATGAATGAGAATTAAGGACAATACAACATGTTACAAAAAAGTATTGTCTTTAATTTGCATAAACATTAACTACTAACCGAAAAAAAAAATAGATATAATTGACACTTGGGATAGTTTACTAACGAATTTGGATTGACATTCATTTATAGGATACTAGGAACGTGCGTTGCATGTGGATGCCGAATTTTATTATAGAAGGCGTTGTTGAATAATGTATTATCAAACAAAGCTTTGAGTAGTAAATTATAAATTAAAAAAGAAAGCACAAATTTATGTGAATGAAAATATATATGTAACATTGCATAGTGGCTTGTTTGTCCTTGAATTGGTGAAATTAGTTCACGGTCACTCATGATTTAACAAATAAATAAAGATAAGAAATGATTGATCATGTGAATATTAAAATAATTGTACATTTTTGATAATATGTGGAAGATAAAAGTGTTGTAGATAAAATAGGCCATGAAAGCAATCCAAATGCGTGAAATTATAGGTAATTGAATAGTGATTGAACTAACTTTCTGAAAATGTTAATTGCCTTCTTCTTTTTTGTCACTTTGCACGTAAATCTTGTCAAAGATTTCAAATTTTAATGTGATAAGTTTTTTATAGTAGAATTTACCTACTCTACAGTCTACGATATTTCGGTTGTTTGTAAATATTTGTGGAAGAGTAAAAAGATAATAGGAATAAAAACAAATGTAGACATGCTTACATAAACGATATCCAGTAAAAAGATGTCCTGCTCATATAATGTTACTCTGCTATACTTTCACAAGAGTCACACAAAGAAGATGACAAGTTTCAAGAATGAAGAATTGGATAAATCCGTAGTATGGTTCCGTCCATGAAATCATTTTACTGCTAAACTCTACTAAGTGTCTTTTGAAAGGCAACTATTTTAAAAATAAATAACTACTCCTTATCTAGTATGGACACAACTCTTTAGAAGAGACACACCAATTTTGATCAATTTTCCTTCTTCCGGCAGGCATGTTTTCTCCTTTAATAAGCATGTAATTGAAGTTAATTACTATTTAAAAGGATATTTTGGTAATATGATTTTTAATATTTTTGAGAACATGCTTTTATAGTAATATGATATAATGTGACATGATAATGGTGGTTGCTAGAGTAGGAAAAAATGTACTATTGCGTGCAACTATGTTCACGTATACCTTATACCATTCTTAGATTCCAAAATTGAATCTGTCTACCTCATTTAAATAGCTCACCTTGACGTATTAAAATTGCAGTTTCTGCTCCGCGAATCTTTCTTATAAATTGCTCCATTAAATAGTGTACAGTACTTAACTAAATAAACAAATTTAAGAAAAGTACAAAAGAATTTTGTAACCTCTTCTAGACCACTACCCGAGCACATGACTCTAGATAGTAAAGTATGGAGGTCGAGAATTAGGGTGGAAGGATAGATAATGGTCGAGTGCCTTCTATCTTCTTAAATGTACGTACGTAGTATGATGCGGATTTTAGACTACTTTTATTTTAATCTTCGTCTTTATTTTTAGTTTTTTTTTATCTGTCTATTTAGATGTGCTTTAATTGTTTTTTTTTTTGTCTTCATTTCTAACATGTTTGTAAAATATTTCTTTAGCCGGGGTCTTTGAGAAACAGTCTTTCCACCGTGATGGGGTAAAGTCTGCGTACATCTCACCCTCTCCGGACCCCACGTGTGGAATATACTAGATATATTGTTATTGTTGTTCCAGACCACTACCCGCGATGGCTATAAAAGCATGCTACCTGTAGCACTCCATGCAGAAACCATTTTGACATTGAAAATACTCCTGATTAAACCAACAGCAATGGAGGAAATCGAGCAACAGGCCACAACAGCGTCTTCATCACTCACATCACTAAGGCTATATTACGACGTGTTCATAAGTTTCAGAGGCAAAGATACTCGTGAAATCTTCACAACAAACTTATACAATGCCTTACATTCAAAAGGTATTCGAGTATTCATAGACACAAACGAATTAACTCAAGGCGATGAAATTGCACCTGGTCTTTCAGAGGCAATCAACGATTCTGCTGCTGCTATTGCTATTATTTCCCCGAACTATGCTTCCTCTAGATGGTGTCTCGAGGAACTAGCAACGCTTTGTGATTTAGGTAAACTTGTTCTGCCTGTGTTTTACCAAGTTAATCCTTCGGACGTGCGGAAGCAGACAGGGCCATTTTACAAGGATTTTAAGAGCTTAGAAGGAAGGTTTGGAGTGGAGAATGTGATGAGATGGAGAAATGCTATGGAAAAAGTTGGTGGAATTTCTGGTTGGGTTTACTACAATAGGTACTGTAATACTTCCTCTCTATTGTCTGTTTTTCTAACCTATTGGAATCAATTAATAAATTACTGTACTAATTACATAATGATAGTATAAAAACTAGACTAGGTTCTTTTTTTTCTGTGCCTTTAGCATGGCTTTACTAACCTCGATTCGAATTTATATGAATCTACTTCCATTATAGTTCGTTCTAAACAAAATATACAAAAGTACAAATTAGAAACTCTTAACATAATATAGACCCACCTTTAAATAATTAATTACAAGATACATGGGAAATGAGAACTTAATTATAAAGACAAACAAAAAATTCTAACCTCCAAAAAATAAGGCGCGCAACCGAAAGATATGTACGCAACAAAAAAGATACTTGCGGAAAAAGGAGAAAGTGCATGAGAGGCCATTTTTGCCAGTAGTCTTTGGTTTGAGGCCATTTTTTTTTATTGATTTTGCATGAAAAACTATTTTTTAGAATTTCAATTCTTTTTGAACTCGTTTGACTCTTGAAATCCGAACTATGACAACCATTTTGGAACGGAGGGAGTATAATCTAATTCGGTTGTTTTTTCTTGGGATAAACCTTAGATTGCTGATGAATTTGGTTAGTTTTGGTGGCCAAAAATGGATTAATAGTTGAATAACTTCGTTGTTCTTCAATTTCTGAACTTAGAACTCGATTGGGTGTTGAGATTTGAAGGTGGTGTTAAAATCGTTCAGGAGTGGTTATACTTCTTGCTTAAAATCCCGAATAAAAGCTTATTTCATGTGATTGAAGTGAACAATGCAAAATCTCCATTATATTGAAGGGTTTTTGAGAAAACTTGAACAATAAAATGAGCTTCTTTGAAACTGTTATTGTTGACTCAAATAGCTTTTAATTTCTCAGGTTTGTCTGGATTTATTGGAAACTTTGTGGTTAAAAGTTTAGGCCATTTGATGAAAAACTAAAAATACTAGGTTGAGTTTTTGAAGCCATATAGATAGAAGCTAAGAACCCTTCAAAGGAGCTGAAAAACGTAACTTGGGTTTGGGGGGGGGGGGGGGGGAAGTGTGGTAGTAAAAATTGGCAGCTTTTATTTTTCTTAAAAACTAGAGTTTATTAATCGATAACTGCATTTTGCATTAAAATATACACCCGTGAAATTTTAAGTAATTATAAGCTCTACCCATTAAAAATTATACTATTCATAAAATTAAAAGTATTTACTCAACCTACATATTTATTATTGTATATATTTATTATACCTTATAGGTGTATACCTTTAAGGTATACTGCATAACGATAGTATACAAATTTGGATGGACAGTACTGATAAATATGAAATTTATAAATAAAAATAATTAAATATTTTGATTTTGATGAGTATTTCGTAAACCTTCCTAAATGTACATGACGGTGAGTCGTGACACCAATGACCAACTATTAACAAATGGCATAATGAGCCATTGAGCAGCTATATGGCCCTTCGTCCTTTTATTTATGCTGGTCTTTTAGTTTATCGCAAACTAACAGAATAAGTATAATACAATAGTTGGTTTGCCTAGAAAAATAATCACCAAAAAACATAAAAGGTTTGGTTGGCCTTGCTAAATCCCATTTGCAAATATCCAAATTAAAGAAATTACGCAAGAATTTGTGTATATAATTTAATGTGCGATAAAATAAGGAATAAAAATACACGTAATAATAGCATATGACTATAAGAAAATAACTATTAAAATATATTCTTCATATAATATTTTCTATGTTATTATTCACTCTTTAATAAATTTATACTTATACGGCATAAATAATCTCTGCATTATAATTCATGTTTAAACCAGCTGATTTAGAACTGCAGTGTCCCCCATCGCAACAACCTTTAAACTTGGTCTACTTCACAAATAACCTATCGGATAACCAAAATGTTTAACTCAGAAATCAATTTTTTTTTTTTTGCTGAATTTTTAAAGTTGTTGTGGTTCCAAATGGGGTTTAATTATGTTATTTCATAAACAGGTGCAGATTAATAAGCAGTTTTTGAGTTGCCACTGCATGTACATATTTGAGCTCTCACTTTCAGTAACTTATAACTTGCGCTTTTAACAAGTTATAAGCAATTACAATAAGGACACCGTTGTGTCATGCCAAGATAAATTATGAATAAATGTTTGAAATAAATAGAAGCTGGATCTATAAGACGTACCTAATACCGAAAGATTAAATGATTGAAGTGTATGCAACATCACTTCTTTGAAAATAATAGAGTAGTACTACTAATATTGTAAAATGGGTAGGAACTCTACGAGACTCACTTTGAGTTATACTTGGAAATGACTGGAGTTGAGCCATATACGCATACTGTACATATTTTTTGAAATTGTCTTGGTGTTCCAATAATGAAATTGTTTTGTCTTATCAGAAAAAAGAGTAGAATGAAATTGTAACTGAGGATAATAAATTATCTTAACTACTCCAGTATTGTAGATACTCATTGATTAAAACATTTATATATAGAGGATATAATTCTTTTCTTACAAAATCAAGTCACTTAAAAGATAAGTAGAGATCATACTCGTCTATAAAAATTGAGTTTTGGAAATTGAAAAATAAAGCATGTTATATAGTGTAATTTTTTTAACTATTGCGCATAGTAACTTAAAAGTGATGTTTGTTTACACAATCTTGCAGTGACGAGTCCCAGTTGATTCAGTCTTTGGTGAAAAGAGTTCTGCAAGAATTGAGCAATTCTCCAATGGTTGTAGCTCCATTTGTTGTTGGAATTGATCGCTCTCTGCAACAACTCATAACATATTTAGATGTCAAGAGCAATGGTGTCAAGATCATGGGGTTGCACGGAATAGGAGGAGTTGGTAAAACAACTCTTTGTAAGGCTCTTTATAATACACTTGCTTCTCACTTTACAGACAGGACTTTTATCTTGAATGTTAAGGAAATAGTTGCTCAACAAGGCATTGTGTCCCTTCAGAAGAAAATCATAAAAGGTCTTTTCCCAGGCAAGGCGTTTTCCGTTTCCCCTGATAATGCACATCAGGCAGGAGTTCTGTTCTGGCGAATACTTCAAGAAGAGCGCGTCCTGCTGGCCTTAGATGATGTTGATTATGTAAATGATGATGTGAACATACTAAAGGAGCTAATCGGAGGGAAAAATTGGTTTTTTGAAGGAAGCAGGGTTGTTATCAGTACTAGAAACAGAGAAGTTTTGCTAGAAGACATCATTAATGATACATTTGAGGTGAGAGAATTTTATGCTACTGACTCACTAAAGCTTTTCGGTTATCATGCATTTAGAAGACAGGATCCATCCCCAACTTTTGTGAATGTATCAAAGCAAATTTTCTCAATCACTGGAGGACTACCATTGGCTCTTGAAGTTTTTGGTTGTTTCTTGTTTAATAAAAGAGGTGAGGAGGAATGGAAAGATGCTCTAGATAAGCTAAAACAAATTCGATCACCCCGTCTTCAAGACATCTTAAAAATAAGTTATGATGGTCTTGATAATGAAGAGAAGTGTATATTCCTCGATGTTGCATGCTTCTTTCTTGATCAAGAAATGAAAGTAGACGATGTAATTGATGTGATGAAAGGATGTGGTCTTAGAGCCACCATTGCATTTGACACTTTGACTGCAAGATCATTGCTTAAGGTTATTGATGGTGGGAAGTTGTGGATGCATGATCAGATAAGAGATATGGCTAGACAAATTGTTAGGCAAGAAGCTGGCTTTCCGATCCAGGGAAGCGCAGCAGATTATGGGATGCTGCTGATGTTTTGAGTGTGTTACAAGGAAGGAAGGTACAACTTCTTAATGGTTTTAACTTATACACTGAATGTTATATTTTGTTTATACTATCAACATATTTTAACATGCAGGAAAACTGCATTATCTCTAGGTTACTATTAAAGCTTATTATGAGCAGTTGCAATACTTACTTTTAGGTGATCTGATGGTGTAAAAAGTCTAAACTTCTTTGTTATATACTAGGTTTTAGTCCTGTCTACTTGTAGTTATAGACTTCTGTTGAATCTAGTTCCTAGTCTACTTCAAGTTTGTAACCAGCTTGAAATGACAAAAATCTGTTTAAATCTGTTATTAAACACTTTCAGGCATCTTTAGTACTCTTAAATTTCTTTCTTAATACACTGCAAAGACTTCAGGCGGCTTTCTTGTGATTTTTCATTTCTGGTAAACCTATATTATACTAGATATTAAAGTCGGCATGAAAACGACAGGGGACACAGCACATCCAAGGGATCATCCTGGATCAGGAGCAGAAGTTATCAAAGATTATAAAGGCAAAAGCAATTACTAGAGATCAATTTCAAAGAGCTCCAAGTTTCAGTTCTGCTTTAGCTTACATTAAAGAGTTGTACAAAGAGCGTTTTCAAAATGATGCAAAAGAAACCAATGAGTTTGTATTGAACACTGAAGTATTTGATGAAATGGTTAATCTGCGGCTACTCCAATTCAGTAATGTGAAACTAGAGGGAAATTTAAAGAAGTTACTTGCTTCACTTAAATGGCTCCAGTGGGAAGGATGCACTCTATCAAATTATTATTCTAATTATTATCCAAGTGAACTTGCCATACTTGATCTCTCAGAAAGCCAAGTAGAAACGGTTGGAAGCTGGGAATGGACATGGACTCGCAAAAAGGTATTCTTAGTTTTTGAATATTTTCATTATTGACATGTATAATATAATAAGGTCAGGTACTTGCTGATGGAGATCTGGCAATAAAGAAGCTAAAATATTTGTCGTCATCACGTTTATTATTATCAGAAGCGAAATTACAGAGATCGTAAAGGAATCTAGTAGTTCGTTATGACAAACTTTTTGTTGATGAAAGTCATGATATGGTCTCATTTCTTTCAATCTCAAATATAGATTCTTTAGGCATGTTTATCTGAATTTTTCAGGTGGCGAACAAGTTGATAGTTATGAATATCTCTAATTGTCATAACATAACAGCTATTCCTGATTTATCAATGCATAAAGCACTGGAAAAGTTGATAGCTGAGCGTTGCATTGCATTGCAAAGGATTCACAGGGAAATTGGGAACCTGAAAACTTTACGTTACTTAAGTCTAAGGGATTGCCGCGACCTAATTGAATTTCCAAGTGAGGTCTCTGGGCTAAAAAATCTTGAAATGCTGATACTCTCTGGTTGCTCGAGATTGAAACAGCTACCTGAAGATATAGGCAAGTTGAAGTCTTTACAAGAACTTCTATTAGATGAGACTGCTATAGAGAAGTTGCCTGAAAGTATATTTCGCTTGACAAAACTTGAAAAGTTAAGCTTAAACCACTGTCGCTCATTTAAACGACTTCCCATGCTCATAGGAAAGCTAAGTGCTTTGGAGGAACTCTCTCTTAATGGTTCTGCTTTGGAAGAAGTACCTGATTCTATTGAACATCTGCTGAACCTTCATACGCTAAGCTTAATTAGGTGCGAGTCCCTTGCTGCTATTCCTAGTTCTGTTGGCAACCTCACATCTTTAGCAAATCTCTGGCTTTATGGTAGTGCAATAGAAATTATGCCAGAATCTATTGGTTCTCTGTATTATCTGAGGTCCTTAACACTTGGAAACTGTGATCATTTGACTGCATTGCCTGTTTCTATTCAAGGATTGTCTTCCTTGGTTGAGCTTCAAATGGATAAGGTTCCAATCTTGAGTCTTCCAGATCAGATTGGTGCCCTTAAATCACTGAAGAATCTTGAGATAAGGAACTGTAAGCGCCTTGGCGCGCTTCCTCACTCCATTGGAGATTTGTTAGCTCTTGGAACAATGACTCTTACTCGAAATGATGCTATCATGGAGCTGCCAGAATCAATTGGCAAGTTGCAGAATCTTGTCATATTGAGATTGACCAGATGTAAGCAACTGAAGAAATTGCCAGCTTCTATTGGAGAGCTGAAGAACTTGGTACACCTGCTGATGGAGGAGACTGCGATAACAGAATTACCTGAAAGGTTTGGGATGCTATCGAGCTTGATGATTCTGAAAATGGGAAAGAAGCCTTCCTGCCAGGTACCACAAAGTACTGAAGCCACAGAACCTATTGTGCTTCCTTCTTCTTTCTTAGAGCTTTCCAAGTTGGAAGAACTCGATGCCCGTGCATGGAGAATAGTTGGGAAAATACCTGATGATTTTGAGAAACTATCATCTTTGGAGATCATCAATCTTGGTCAGAATGATTTTTCCGATCTCCCGTCTAGTTTAAAAGGACTACATTTCTTGAAAAAGCTCCTTATTCCCCACTGCAAACAGTTAAAGGCTCTTCCTCCTCTTCCCTCAAGTTTGCTTGAGGTTAATGCTGCAAACTGTGGAGCACTGAAGAGTGTGTACGAAATCTCAAAATTAGAGTTCTTGCGCGAGCTAAACCTTGCAAATTGCACGAGTTTGGTAGACATGCAAGGAGTCGAATGCTTGAAATCCTTAAGAATGTTACATATGGCTGGATGCAATGCCTACTATGCGTCTATGGTTAGAAGCAAGCTTGAGAAGGTACTGATTTTCTTATGTTTCTTGCATTCAATTCTTGGCAAAACAGATTTTTTTAGGCTAATGAAATGGCTTCCACTCTCAGGTTGCTGTGAAGAACTTGCAAAATTTTAGTCTTCCAGGCAGTGAAATCCCAAGATGGTTTACTCCAGATGAGTTACATTTCTCAAGGAACAGGAACAATGAAATTAAAGCAGTGATTATTGCCATTGTTGTGTCTATCAACTGCGATAAACCAGATGATTTAAGGGATGAATTGCCTGTAATACCTAATATACAAGCTAAAATACTTAGAGCAAATAAACAAATATATGCTACTGATATGTACTTGGCAGGAGTCCCTACTACACCGGAGGATCAAGTTTATTTGTGCAGGTATCAAGATTATCATCCATTAGTATCTATACTCGAAGATGGTGATATAATACAAGTAGGCATGGGCAACTTACCCATTACATGGATTGAACTGAAGAAGTGTGGAATACTTTTAGTTTATGAAAGTGATGATGATTATCAAGGTAATGAAGAATCATTGGATGAAAACCAACAATCTGTATCAGAAAGATTAACAAGGTTTATTGGGGACTCTTAACAGAGATACCAACATCTTTGTTGAAGTTTGTTCAGTTGCTGCAGAAAATCTGGAATAATTAGTTGAGAAAATCTAGAATAATTAGCTACTACTTAGTTTAAATTTTAAATATTTATTAGAATTGTTAGGTCGTTGAGCTATTGTAGAGATTTAAAGGTTTAGATGCATACTTTTTTGTTTAAGATTGGCTATACTATAAATAGCTTAAAGTTGAATAAGAATAGTAGAGACAATTTCAATCCTATTTTCAATCTTATTTTTTGTTGCTCCATATTTTTAACAAAACCCAACAATCTTCGGCTTAGACTCTGCTCAAGATCGAAGATGTAGAGGGGAAAAGACCTCAGAACTATTTTGCTTTTGTTGAGGAAATTTTCCGTGCTTTAAAGTACCTTCTGTTTAGGTGATTTACAGTCCATCAGGGTGGCTACTTCATTTGACTTGATGTACTCGTGTAAAATATTCAAGCTGGCTTACACCATTCCTTGAACGAACACACATTTATATCGGTCATACAATCAGGGCATGTAGATAATAAGTTCTATCTACATACAAGAACATCTGAAAATATATCCGTCTAGGTACCAGTTCGCATCATAACTCAATCCATTATATGCAAAATTCGAGCCACATTAACATTTACCGGTAAGTAGAATTTCGCTAGCTAGGTTTCATCTTCGATCGATCAAATAAGTGAGCACCACCCACCGAGAAATATTGTGGGATGATTGAGATCTCTCTAAATCAAATGTCGTCAGTTCAAGAGCAGGGAGTTGCCCAAGTTAAGTAACATTTTACCCTCAGATTTGATGTAGCAGTCGATACTATCCTCCAAATAAGAGAGGGGCTACAACGAAGTTTGAAAGCGTTGGTAAGAATATTACGACTAGCTTAGTATAAATGAAAGACAGTGTTCATTGATGAGGGCACGTCAAATTCAAGATATATATTTTTGCTTTAACTTTCTTGAATTAAGAATGACATACTTTTATATTTGAAACTAACTTAACTTTAAGCTTCACAATTTACTCTTAATGGCGTGCTTTTATAATCACAAAAACCTCTTGACAGTTTCACAATAATCTCTCTTTCTTTTGTAAACTCTCATATAAATTGGGACGAAGGGGTCGGAATTAGGGGTGTGCATAACTTGGTATATACTGAATTTTCGAACCGAAACCAGAAAATTTGGTATTTGGTATTCGATATTTTGGTATCTGGTATTGGGAACGGTATAAATTTTATAAAATATTGGTAATCGGTATGGTATTTGATTTCTTTAAAAGAATACCGAATATCATACCGAAATAATAGATATATTATAATAAACTATTATATTATATACAAATAATAAAAATAGAATGTAAATATTGATGTCTAGTGGTAGAAATTTGTTGTTAGGCTGCTAGTGGAAGTTTTTTAGTGTTTTAGCTTTGCATAATGTGATTTTTTAGTTATTGTTTGCTTGTTAATTGGAAGCTACCTTAAGTATGTATAAATTGTTTAAATATGAAGTAGCAACTTTGGTATCCTTTATTAAGTATGAATCAAGGCGTTAAGTAGACATATTTTGATCAACAAATTTATATAATTTTATGCAAGATTATTACTCCTAAAACACAGAGGCGAACGAGAATTTAATTTATCTAGCATTTTCCTATCTAAGGTTCAAACCGAACTACCAAAATTATTATACCAAAAAAAATCGAAACCGAAAAGATGAAAACCGAATCAGACCGAATTTAATTTGGTTTGAGATTGGTATAATATTTTATAAAATCGAATACCAAAATTACCAAACCAAAATTCGTCAATACCATACCATATCATACCGACTCACGCACACCCCTAGTCGGAATAACTCTACTTAGAGTTTAATATACTCCAGTTAAGAAGCTTGTATAACAAATTACGAAAAGTGGAGCAGTCCTTGGAGAGTCTGCTTTTCTGTTAAGAGCTTGATGAGGGTGATTAGACATCAAAGTGCTTATTCTATATTCTTCAGTGATAAATAAATGGTTTAAATGGCACATAGAATCTTAGTTCTAAGGCCCCCTTTAGATAGATGTTCATTTGTTCTTGCTTTTAACCCCTAAATCTAATCGAATTTTGGAAGGGGGGACAGTGCTAAAAGTTGTCTTGTACGAATCATGAAAAGTTGATAGGATTTTAACGTTTTAATTGTATTTTCAAGCATTCCTTATTATATACCCACCCCTACAATCATTGATTCAATGAATGCAAAATCAAAGGAATATTATAAACTTGCTAATTCTTAGGAAATTTGATCCTTTTTTTTTTTCTTTCTATATGAAAATTAGATTCTCGTATGGCAAGGAAAAACGACCCTGATATAGAGTATATTTTATTTATAAAAAAAAAAAACCTCAAGGATACTTTAATTTAATCATTTGAAAATTATTAAGTGTATTTAGTCATGTAAGAACATCAGCATATATATAGTACCTCCGTTCTCCCATTGTTCATTTCGAAATGATAACATCTTTGAACATATTATTGGGAACATTTTACTATTCTAATTTTCTATTCTCGAGCTAAAATTTTCATATTGTAATAAACAAACCTAGTGAAATTTTATTTGGTGTAGTTGTTGACGCAAATCGTCAAAGTACCTTAAGCAATCTAATCTTGGATTTTAAAGATAATCTAGATAATGTTTAGTTAATTAAGGATTGAGGAATATTAATAATGATCATTTATTCTGCTTATAGTAAGGTAAAGCAATATATAATGAAGACATCAAAAATATTATTCCAAAGCACAGATTCATCTTCAATTGACTCTTCAATGAGGCACATATTTTTTTCTAACTTAAAAAGAAGGTTGGTCTTTGCTTCTAGTAGGGAATGATACTTCAATATCTGCATAGTGGCTTTTAATAATGTATCAATCACTTCAATAGTAAAAGAAAATGTGTTGATCACTAAATTAGAACCAGACATTCTTCATGTCCAGCAAATTAACTATAAGCAATCCAAGATTTCAACTTATGGACTTTGGATTTTAGAACGACAGACTTCTGTAATAATGCATACTTAGTTGAGTATATATAATATACTTTCTTTCCAATAACAACAAAAAGAGTATTATCTCCAAACGCAATCATATTAATTTCAGTCTCATGTGAGATTCACAAGATGGAATAAGTAGAGTAGACTGAGAAAGAGACCTAACTCTGTTACTGTGAGTTTTGCAAAATGTAACCAATTACAAGCTGCTGGTAAAACTGAGAAAAACTATTATGATCTTTGATTATTTTGGAGCGAAACGAATACAGCAAATTTTTGTAGTCACTTTGAACTAGTTTGGAATTGTGCGCCGTTTATTGACGGAAAGAATTTGCCAATTTAGGTGCTATTGTGCCTTTAAAACTTGACTGCGAAGCCATTGCAATTACAAGAGAATTCGATTCTTCAACACAACTTTCTTTTTATATGATTGTCATATTGGTGGTAGATACGCTATGCATGGGACAAAATGCAAATGTGCCTTTGCGAATATTGTGCACTATTCTAAGGCGTGCGATATTCGCAGTCCATGCATAAATTGAAGCCTCTATTCCAATGATCCAGCAATTCCTATATATGTAATCCAAAGCCTAGTTCATGAACAGCCTTTTGTTATTGTTCACCTTTATATTATTTGATTTGTCTCTATTTAGATATTCTATTGTGAAAGAAAGCATATCACTTATTAAAAATTGAATGAATTGCCAACAACTAACAGTGGTTCAAGTGACTTGAGGAATATATATATGTGGACCATGAGCAGCCGTAATTGAAAAGTAGGAAGAAAATACATATCATGTCAACGTTAGATTTTACGATGTTGTATATAATACTAGTAGATAGAGGAATACTATACACACATGATCTATATACTTCCCTACTCTTCCCCATCTCTTACTCCTAGGAACAATATCGTCACCACATGGGACTCAGTTCGATCATGAAAAATTGTTGGTTGGTTGAATATAAGGTGCATAGATTTTCTTAAGAGGCCTTTTAAGGAAAACCATGAGTACCTGGCTCAAAACGAACAATATCACACCTATGTTAAGAGTATTTTTGGACTAATTTAGTACAACAAGAACCTTGTTCATATTTGATCTAATTATGACTATATCTGTAAACGTGACCATCATTTGACCATAAACTATTGGCTTTGTTGGCCGAATGGAGAGCCAAGTAAAACTCTAATTAATCTCAAATACCCCGAGAGAATAACGTCACAATTCACTCACAAAGAGGTTCACCGTGCTTCCCAACACACAAACTATCATACAAAATACTCTCTATAAAAGTAGAAGAGTAAACAAAGAGAAACTCTCAATTTGGTGTGTTAAGTCATGACTGGAACGTAGGCTATTTATAGCCAAAAGAAATCAATTTGATTGATCAAGGGGAAACCAACAATGATAAAGAATACAGGAATAATAATTGGCCAACAAGGCTTATGTCCCTTGGCTAAACAAATTGATTTCTTTTGGACAAATTGGTATCAGAGCCAAGATGACGGTAACAAAAGTTTATGTTGAAAAATTTGACCGAAGTGCAAACTTCGCAATGTGGCAACTAAAAATGGAAGCTATCCTCATTCAGGATGATCTTGATATAGCATTGGAAGGAAAGGAGAATAAATCTTATAAAATGATGGATGAGGAATTTGCTAGCCTTGATAAAAAGTCTAAATCAAGTATTATACTAAATCTCTCTGATGAGATTTTGCGTGAAGTAGCTTCTGAAACCACTGCTAAAGGCATGTGGGAAAAGTTGAAGACCCTATATATGAAGAGGACAGTAGAAAACAGACTATATTTGAAGCAGAAGCTTTATATGCTTCGTATGGATGAAGGTACTTCTATACTCTCACATCTTGACACATTTGATTCTATTCTTATGAATTTGAGTAACATTGAAGTTAAGATCGATGAAGAAGATCAAGCTGTTTTCATAATATGCTCTTTACCTCAGTCATTTAAATATTTTAAAGATACTATTCTTTACGGAAAAGAAATTATCTCTTACAGAAAAATTAAATCTATGCTGAAATAAAAGGAACAGATAGATAGAGATATTACTGGGGAAAGTAGTGAAAATCAAGCATTAGGCTTGTTTGTTAAGGGTAGATTTGACACAAAGTCCAAATACAATAATTTTGTGTGCAATTATTGTCATCAAAAGGATCACATTAACTCTAGATGCTTGAAGTTGAAAAACAAAGATAAGCATAAGAAAAATTACCAGGGAAATAGTGACACCGCAGAAGCCAGTGTAGCAACTGATGAGATTGATGGATCTATATTTTTGGCAATTGAAATTTTTTGAGATCTACCAATGAGTGGATTTTAGATTGTGGTTGTTCGAGTCATATGTGTCCCAACAAGGACTTGTTTTCTACATATGACCCAGTTGAAGGTGGAATTGTCCATATGGGCAACAATGCCTTTTGTAGAGTTATTGGCAAAGGTACAGTCAGAATCAAAATGTATGGTGTAGTGAGAACTCTCACTAATGTTAGATATGTTCCTAAGTTGAAGAAAAATCTCTATATCTTTGGACACCCTAGATTCTCTTGTGTGTAAATACACAGGTGAAGGTGGAGTTTTGAAAGTTTTCCGTGGTGCTCATGTGATTATGACGGCACACAGCTCTGGTACATTGTATACTTTATTGGGATCTAGTGTTACAGGTGCTGCTACAATTTCGACATCAGAAATGTCTGATTCTGATATTACAAATTTGAGATATATGTGCTTTGGGATTATTATGGAGAAGCTGGAGCAAATTTTCTACATCAATCAAATTTTGGCCAAGGTGGAGATTTGTAAATGTGGCCATCATTTGGCCATAAACTATTGGCCTTGTTGGCCGAATGGAGAGCCAAGTAAAAATGGCATTGTTGACAAATTATTTTTCATGTATTTTTTAGCATTGTTGGCTTCCCCTTGACCAATCAAATTGATTTCTTTTAGCTATAAATAGCCTATGTTCCAACCATGATTCAACACACCAAATTGAGAGTTTCTCTTTGTTTACTCTTCTACTTTTATAGAGAGTATTTTGTATATGAGAGTTTGTGTGTTGAGAAACACTTGTGTGAACCTCTTTGTGAGTGAATTGTGAGGTTCTCTCGAGGTATTTGGGATTAATTAGAGTTTTATCTCTAATTTTTGTATTCTCTAATTTGTATCCGTTGGTTTAGTAAAATTGTTCATCTTTGCCGGTGGATTATGTCATTTTAACTGAACCACGTATATTTTGTATCTCTTTTATTTATTTTAGTTGTCGTTATTATCAACTCTCAATATCTTTGTTAGTGTCGTTGTAAAGCTGCTTTCTGTCATTCCGCATAACAATATCGAGGAGGGTTCCTTTAGTAGATAGACTAGTATTGTACTACTATTTTAGGTGAAGATTTAAGAGTCAAGACTAAGGACGAGCAACACTAGCTATTAATTATATTGTTATGGTAGTTGGAACTTGGAGTACTGCATATATCTTGACATTGTTTTTTCTATATAGGAGCAGTTATGAATTAGTGGATCGACTGGATAAATTTATTCTGCGGGCGCTTGTATATGCATTTATGTTTTATAAATACACATATATACACACAGACACACACACAGTACTGTTTAATCCATTGCCAAAAAGAATGGCATATGCAAGTAACAGATTGAGTTAAAATCTTCTATCTGTCACTTGACCTATATATATTGATAGTACAAAGTATTTCACGACCTAACTGCCTAGATATCGTTTTCCTCACGAATGGAACTTGTTAGTTGTATTAGAGTCCATAGTCAATTTCCTTCGATTGGTCAAATAAGCCTGAGCAAGAAGACTCGTGGTCAAAAGGTAACCTTAGAAAGTTGGCATTGGTATAAATAAAAGCTAAACAGCTTATCATGATACTTTACTTGAAGTACAGAAAGCTCAAAGCAGCAACTTATAATTATTTGAAAAGCAATTTCCAAATTTAACATGACTTGAGCTGGGAAATTCAAGAATTCCTTGTGTTAAAAAAGACAGTCTTCCACATCATCAATTTTGACCAATCTATGAGCCTGTTTGGCATTGTTGCCAAAAAATGCTTACTTTGATAAGTATTTTTGGTAGATAATAAACAGTTTGTGTTTGGTCAACTCATTGGAGAAGTATTTTTGATAAATAATCCGTGTTTGGCTAATCTTTACGAAAAGTACTTTTGAGTGTCAAATTACGAAAATGACATTCAAGTTCATTTTATATTTGGATTATTAGAAACAAAAAAATAATTTATTTATCATAAACACTTTAATTAAAAAGCTTATTTAATTAAAATATATAAGTAAATGATATAAATTTAAGTTTTTGAACAACATAAAATACGTTTAAATCAAAGTGATAGTGGAATAGGAATTTCTAGCAATTACTTACTTTTAAAAGATGATTTGAATAAATATGAGAAATAGGAGATCCTATATAGGGTTGAGAAAAATACCTAGAAATAAAAACTAGTCCTAAGAGAAAGAGAATTTGTAAAAGTACATAGAAAAAAAATAGGAAAAAGAGAAATATAATTTTATTTTGAGAGAGATATGGTTAATTCATGAGGGATAACTTGGTAAATTTGGATTTTTGGGAAGGATAATTTTGTCTTGAAAAAATTAATAAACTGCTTCTGCTACTAATTGGAAGAAGCAGCTATTCGTAGCTTCTTCCCAACAGCAGAAAAACTGTTTCTGTTTCTACTTAAAAATACTTTTTCTTGTAATCCAAACACCTCAAAATTCCAAAAAAGAAAAAAAAATACTTCTTTTGGAAAAAAAACACACACACATTTGACCTTAAGAGAAACAATGCCAAACATGCTATATGGCTATTCAACTTGAGCTTTTATTCACTGTTTTTACTCTCAGCTCCATCCCATTTTATATATGATGATTTAGAGTAGGAAGGTCAAACAACTATTTTCGGTGCAACTCGGACAGTCTTCAAATTTTAAAATAAAATTTAGATATTTAGAAATTATTCACACACCAATATTTATACTAGCTAGTAGTTTAAATCCTTTTGATCCTTCCCATACTTTAATTTTTCTCTTTCAAACCATTTAAATGTCCAACTTTAATATGCATCCTTAGTCTTTACTGCACTATATATTGTGTTCTTTTTTGTTGTATCTGCTCGTACTAGTTTTCCTTTTTAGTCAAGATTCCCACACAATCTTCCATATAACCCTTAAAATTAATCACCCCCGTCCCACCAAAAAAAAAAAAGTTGAAACAACGCTATTACAGAATAATTATATAGAATAATCACCAATTCTCCCCATTGCTAAGTTGGATTATTTCTTACACAAATTAACAATGCAGAAACCTACATATGCTGATTAAGAATAAAAGGTCATCGTCATTTTAGACAAGGTCTACTCGTTGTGCACTTCCTAGCCTTTAATTTTGACCATGGTATAGAAGAAGTTCACAACATTTTTGAAGTGTACTTGTTAAATTAATATTAGAAGTTCACAGCATTTTCGAAATCTACTAGTTAAATTAATATTGTAAGTATTTATTTTAATACATCGATGTGTATTCTCAAACTATAAAAAGAGTGATATCACAAATTTGGTCGACTAGGTACATTAGTGAATAATGCAGATGCATAAGGATGTGGGCAATTACATAACCTTTGCCGAAAAAATTATGCTCCTACTAGGTATATAAGTTATAAATAGTACTCTCTTTTTATACATATGGGTATTATACCTTGAACATCAATTAATACTTATGGGCGGAGCTAGGCATTGGAAAGGGGTTCAATTCGTCGAATAATTGCACTGCGTGAATAGGATAAAAATGAGATTTTTTGGTAATATATATACACATTATTGAACCCCCTTTGATAATTTTGGTAAAAGATGAGCAATTGTTATATTGAATTCAAAGAGCAAGATGCTCTTTTATAGGTACAAAGTGCAGGGATATATGTTACAGCAGATAAAACACTCCTATATGACTACAAACTCTGTACACAAAATCAGCTTAAGCTAAATTCAAATTCATGTTTATCTCTAACTAACTACTTTATCTCTAATTACTAAACACGTTATTACGCCCCCTCAAGTTGGAGCATGGAGGTCGCGAATGCCCAACTTGGCAATTAAGATTTGAAACTGATGCGCACCTAAAGCTTTAGTGAAAACATCAGCAACTTGATGTTGGGTAGAAATGTGATGGCAGACTAGCAAACCACGTTGAATGCAATCCCGAACAAAATGACAATCCACCTCAATATGCTTAGTCCGCTCATGATAGACTGGA
Organism: Petunia x hybrida; assembly: GCA_037355625.1. Classification (NCBI taxonomy): domain Eukaryota; kingdom Viridiplantae; phylum Streptophyta; class Magnoliopsida; order Solanales; family Solanaceae; genus Petunia; species Petunia x hybrida. The sequence goes on along the minus strand of JBBBVM010000006.1, from coordinate 259,849 downwards.
TTATTGGCAATATGACGTGCAGCTTGACTATCACAATATAAAGGAACTGGATGTAAATGGCGAACATACAAGTCTGAGAGTAATTGGCGTAACAAAATGATCTCACAAGCTGTTGTAGCCATGGAACGGTATTCTGCCTCAGCTGAAGAGCGCGACACAGTTACTTGTTTCTTACTCTTCCATGAAATAGGAGAATGACCAAGGAATATGAAATACCCACTTGTAGAACGACGTGTCAATGGACAACTTGCCCAATCCGAGTCACAAAATCCTTTTAGGGACAGAGAACTTGACGCTGAAAGAAAAATACCTTGGCCTGGTGCAAGCTTTAAATAGCGCAATATACGGAGAGCAGCTAACCAATGATTTTGTCGAGGTTGGTGCATGAATTGGGATAGCAAACGGATGAGTAACAAATATCAGGCCTCGTAACAGAGAGGTAAATCAGCCTCCCAATCAATCTTCGAAAGGGTGCAGGATCATGAAGAGGAGAACTTTCATCCAAAGCTAAGCGATGATGCTGCTCCATGGGAAATTTTACTGGTTTCGATGCTAGCATGCCTGCTTCTTGTAAAATGTCCAGCGTATATTTTCGCTGTGAAAGAACTATTCCTTTTGGGCTGCGAGCAACTTCTAGACCAAGAAAATACTTTAGAGGACCCAAATCTTTTATAGGAAACCAGGATGCTAAGTAGCTCTTTAAAGATTTTAGCTTGAAGGAATCATTTGTGGCAACTATGACATCATCCACATATACAAGGATGGCTGCAAAAGAAGTTCCTCGTCGATAAACAAATAAAGAAGTGTCAGCCTTAGATTGTGTAAATCCAAATCGTAAAATAGCAGTAGAAAACCTTGCAAACCACTGTCTTGAAGCCTGCTTTAAACCATACAGTGACCGACGAAGACGACAAACTCTACCATCTTTAGTAGATAAATATCCAGGTGGTGGTTGCATGTAAACTTCTTCATGCAAATCTCCATGAATAAAGGTGTTATGCACATCCAATTGATGAAGCTCCCAATTTCGAACAACCGCAACAGCTAGAAGGGTACGAACCGTAGTAAGTTTTGCAACTGGAGCAAAGGTTTCAGTATAATCTAAACCTTCAACTTGGTTGTATCCTTTAGCGACAAGGCGAGCCTTATAGCGCTCAATTGATCCATCAGAATTATATTTTATTTTGTAGACCCATATACATCCAATAGCTCTTTTACCTGGTGGAAGATGTTCCAAGGTCCATGTGCGATTTTTTTCAAGTGCTTCCAGTTCTTTTCTCATGGCCTGCTTCCAGTGATCCACCTGTACTGCTTGTTTATAAGATGTTGGCTCAATATTGTGTGTAATGACCGAAAGAAAACATGTATGAGCTGTGGAAAAGTTGGAGTAGGAAACATAATGGGATAAAGGATAAGCTGGACCAATACCTGAGCAAGCTGTGTTGGATGAGCTCGAAGAAGAACCTTTATTACTCTTTGGAAAATTGACAAGAAAATCTTTAAGATGACCTGGTTGATTTTTGGTGCGTTGAGGTCGAGTTGGAACAGTTGGTTCATTTGATGATTCAATAATTTGAACTTGTGATTGCTGACCAATCATTGTGTCACATGGAACCAAGTCCGAGTTTATTGTACTTGGTTCAAAATTTGATTGTGGTGGCGTTTCAGTAGGCAAAATTTGGTCTGGCATTTCACTAGGCAGAATTTGGTCTGAATCATCAATTGGTAGTGGCAAAGATACTCTTGGCTGTGATGTAAGAGAAGTGGGAGTATTTTGCTTATAAGGAAAAATTTTCTCATGAAAAATCACATCGCGAGATACAAATACTTGATGTGTTTTGAGATCATAAACCTTATAACCTTTTTGGCCAAACGGATAACCCAGAAAAATGCAAGGTGTGGCTCTATCATGGAACTTGTCACGAGATCGTGGAATAACTGAAGCATAACAAAGGCATCCAAACACACGTAAATGTGCATAAGAAGGCTTTGAGGAAAACAACAACTCATATGGGCTTTTTCCAGATAAAAGAAGCGTGGGAGTGTAATTTATTAAATAGGCTGCAGTTAAAATGCATTCGCCCCAAAATTTTATTGGTAAACCAGCATGGAACCTTAAGGATCTAGCAACATCAAGCAAATGTCTGTGTTTGCATTCTACTACACCATTTTGTTGGGGTGTAGAAACACAAAAAAATTGATTAAGAATTCCTTCTTGTTGACAATATTGTTGGAGTGAGATATTTGTAAATTCAGTGCAGTTGTCACTACGAATGATTTTAACAAGACAATTGAATTGTCTATGTACCATGGCAAGAAAGGAGATTAACATATGGGAAACTTCAGTTTTAGATTTAAGCAAATATACCCATGTAGTTCTGGTAAAATCATCCACGATTGTCAAGAAATAATGAGACTTTGACAATGAAGGTGAATGATAGGGACCCCATAAATCACAATGAATCAATTCAAAGGCTCCTTTGGTTTTTATTGAACTAACAGGAAATGACTTTCTAATTTGCTTAGCTCGATGGCAAGCATCACAATAATCATCTAAATTATTGAAACTGACAGACTGAAGTTCTGAAATGAAAGACAAACGACTAAAAGAAACATGACCAAGGCGTTGATGCCGCAAAATAGTTTGGTCTTTATTTGACAGAAAAGGTGAAACTGGTACTTGATTTTGGAAGTAATAAAGGCCGTTCACCATTCCAATCAGCTTCCTCGTGGTAAGGTCCTGCAAAACACAAAAAGAAGGGAAAAAATGAGCAACACAATTCAATGTTTGTGTTAGCTTACTGATGGAAACAAGATTGCAGGCAAAAGTAGGCACATGTAACACATGATTTAAGGTTATTGAAGAATTACGAGCCACATCTCCATAAGTATCAGCAGCTACAGATGAACCATTCGGAATAGTTATATTAGATTCAACCAGAAGCTTCCTTTCATTAGCTAAAAAATTCCTTTGACAAGTCATATGATCGGATGCTCCCGAATCTAATATCCATTCAAAATTTGTAGCAGGAAAAGTAACAGCCTTACCAGCAAAATTGGCCATTGAATCGACACCCTTGGAGTTATCGAGGCTTAAAAGAGAAATAAGCTGATTATATTGTTCTTTTGTCAAACCACTTACTGGAGAGGATTCCACACGTTCCATTTCTGATGTTCGGCTCGAATTAGCTGACTTACCTTTTCCTTTACTATTCTTTTCCCACCAATCTGGATAACCATGTATCTCAAAACATGTCTCCTTGGTGTGTCGTGACCGTTTACAGTGATCACAAAATAGTTTGGACACATCACGATTACTTGTCAACTTTCGAGAGTAGGATGGCTTGGTATTTCCCTTTGAAGCAAATGCCGCCCCCTCTAGTAAATTATTCCCTTTGCTTGTAGTAAGTTGTTGTTGTCGCTCTTCCTGTGAAACTAATCCATACACACGAGCTAGAGTTGGTAATGGTTCACTATTTAAAATTTGAGATCGAACAACATTGAACTTGTCATTCAATCCCATAAGAAATTGGTGAACCTTTTCCTTTTCTCTTTCTGTTGCATATTCCTTGATGGCACCACAGGTGCAGCTTGGTAATTGGGAATATGAACCATACTCATCCCATAATCCCTTCAATTTGGTGTAGTAAGCACTCACAGTTTGATCACATTGTTGCGCATTCACGATCTCCATCTTTAACTGGTGCACACGAGGAGCATTTCCTTGTGAGAATCGCTCCTTTAAATCCTTCCAAAGTTCTTCTGCTGTATCAAAAAATGCTACACTATCATGAAGAGAGGGATGAAGCGAGTTAAAAAGCCAAGAGATCACCATGGAATTTCCCTTGATCCAGGCAGCTTCATTTGCCGAATTTATTGCAGGTCGCGAAAGGCTACCATCAACAAAGCCGAACTTTGATTTAGCCAACAAGGCATTCGTCATGGCCCTCTGCCATGTCGAATAGTTATCTTGTGTGAGCAAACATGTCACCAGAGAAAGTCCAGGATTGTCAGTTGGTTGCAGCATATATGGAGAATTGGCTGCTGCATCGTTATTGTTAATATTCTCTGTCATTTTGATATATGATAAATTTTACTCCTGCTCTAATACCATGATAATTTTGGTAAAAGATGAGCAATTGTTATATTGAATTCAAAGAGCAAGATGCTCTTTTATAGGTACAAAGTGCAGGGATATATGTTACAGCAGATAAAATACTCCTATATGACTACAAACTCTGTACACAAAATCAGCTTAAGCTAAATTCAAATTCATGTTTATCTCTAACTAACTACTTTATCTCTAATTACTAAACACGCTATTACCCTTAATACAAGGAAAATTGCTAGTAAAGTGGTGAAGGGATTTCAAAAATTACTATAGTTCACGAGTTCAAATCCTTAATATAATATTCTAATATTTTTTGAACCCCCTCCCGTTAATTTCTGGCTCCGCCTAAATAATACTCTTAGGGAAACTCCGAACTTTGACATTGGAATAATGGTCTTACCCTGGACTATCTATAGTGCGAGATTTATACAATCCAACAATCTCATCATAAGGTGCCCAACAACTTGTCAATGACAAAAAGTATTACATTCTTGTATTCCAACATCTAATTCCTTTTTGTACTATGTCCAAGTTAATGACAACAACGTGACTAGCCCAACCCCTTCTCTAAAGGATTAAGGGACCAAAAAAATTAAAGTACTTGCTCGATACACGTATTAGTTTACGTAAGGAATTATAGTAAGCCATGCTGCTGATATCGTATAATGCATGAAAATACACAAAAAAACCCCCAAAGCAAAAAAGCAACGTACAACGAAAAAAGTATTGTCGTATAGAAGCCTTATAGCAGAGTATAAAGCAATTGGTTCCCTTCATGTCACGTTCAAAACCAGCTCATTTCTCCCTTTCTTTTTCTAGGGGCGAATCCATTATTTAAACTTGAATGATTTGATATTTATATTTTCACCAATGTATCTAATTTGCTTTTACAATAGCGAGTTCAGAACTAGTACTAAGTATTCATTAAAATTGCAAATATATACTTACACATAGTATCAAAAATATTGGATTCAATTAAACTCGTTAAAATTACATTACATATGCTTCTCTCCCTCCCCCACCCCCTCTAGCTTCGAGAAAGCAACAGAATCACTCCAACCTATAAAGATTACCAACCACCCCTAGCCCATGTTGTAAAAACCTGGCTAAAGCCAAATCCAAAACCCAAACTTAATACTTTGGCTTCTCTTTTCCTTGCCTAACACCATTCTTGATTCCTTTAATATTTCTCAATTTCTTCCCTTCTCTTGACAAGAAACTCCATTTGTAATTTTCTTCTTCCCTCTATAGAGGGCGAGAAGTTTTTATTTGTATGGATAAACTTAGAAAACTCCCTAAGGGCTTTTTGGGGTATTTGGTATTGCTAGGAGTTGTTTGGTTATTGTTGATTGGAGTATTTGAAACTGGAGAGACAACTATGAAGAGTACAGTGAAGATGGCGAATACCAAAGTTATGAAAACACAAAAGAGAAGTGTTCATCTTCACCCAAAGATTGATCTCAACTTAGTGAGTAAAAGAAGAGTTCCTAATGGTCCTGACCCTATCCATAACAGGTTTGCCTTACACACCCTTTTATCCGAAATATTTACATGTACAAACCACGTCCTAACACTAATATATAAGGATCTAAGTTATATTTATTGATAGTGTAAAATAAATATTTACAATACTGATGTAACTTTAACCTGTTACAGCACGTAATTAACTTACTATTTTTCTATGTTGTCAGTCAACATTTTTACATGTTTAAAGAGGTATGACATGATTGTCTAAATATTTTTTGCGCCTTCATAAAACTTAAACTCTAGTTACTAATGTAACATTTGATGTTAATTAACAGTTAATCTTTTAAGAGTTTGAGACTTGAGTTAGTTGTAGCAGTAGACAAAGCCATTGAAGAACATAAATCTTATCAACTATCTAAACTTGATAGTATTTCAATAATACAAGGAACTCTTTAGCAAAAGACTCTCATCAAAGTCTCTTCAATGCTACTCCTATCTTTTTCCATTTTTCTTCTAGGATAAAATGTCACTTATTTTAAATTTGGATAATTTTTCATAATAATTACATACTACTTACTTCCGAAAAGCGAAGTTTGTTTATATTCGGTTTATAGATATTTATTCTCTTTTTACATATTTCAAATTATACGTTCAGCCAAATAAAAGTAGGGTTTGCATGCTCAACTGTTACATCAAGTCCTACTTTTAGCTTTAGGTTCTGTTCCATATCAAAGTTTTAGTTTACTGAAGTTGTAACTTTACGATAATGCATATATATAGAGAAAGAAAGCATATATTCTGTTGTCTTCACTTTATTCTTTCATATATACTATAATAATAATTGATAAATGAAAGCTTATCAAAGCTAACTAACCTTTCATTTTTGTTCTATTGCAATTTACGAGGCCCTTAAGCTTTTCATGTTATCTCTCTCTTTTTTCCTTTTGCTTTCTTTTCTCCTTTATCAGTACAATTCACAAGATGTAAATTTACAATCATATTTAGCTAGCAAATGCTTCTGTCGAATTCGACTACTAGGAATGAAAAGTCATGATACGGTGTGATTTTGAAATTAAATTGTCTCCAAATCTAAAAAATTGTCATTCTTTTTTTAATAAACTAATAAGAAAATACTGCCACATTATTCTTTCTGAATTAGAAGTATAATTTGTTGTGTGTCGAACAAATTGATAAAATTATTGAGTATGGTTAGTATATTTATGCATATAAAATTAATTTATCTATTTTAATTTAATTTCAACAGAAGAGCGAGGAGTTCTCATCGGCCACCAGGTCAAGCTTCCAAAGGAAAACTTAGCAAGCCATGAACAGAGGGACAAAGATAAGGCTTGTGAGATGTTTTTTTTATCTTGTATGTAGTTGTTGAAAAACAGGACGTCTATACATATTGTCACATGAATTTCAGAAATCCCAGCAGCCTGTAAGATTTTTTTGACTCTGCATATATTTTACTTGAAAGATGTGGGTGAGGATTGAATGGGGGTTAGGGACAGCTAGTCTTTCTAATTATACAGGAGTCTTTTTTTTTTCACCCGATGTGTGGTGCTCATTTTGGCGCCTGACTAATGTGAATTTCATGCTAAAAGTTCCACTTTGGAGCTAAAGTATTCCATGCTAAAAACGGGTTCATTCTCAAATCTCGAACTAGAGACCTTTCATTCAGGAGGAAGGGGTACACCAGTAACTTCAAGAAGCAAAAGTTACCACTCATTGGCAGAGATTTTCAATTTAGAACCTCAATATTCCCAAGTTGGGGTGGAGGCAGCAGATGTGAATTATTATAGAGAGGAGATTCTACATGTTTTACTTTGTGTGTATCGCAAATATTTGAGTTAGTTGGATCAGTGATATTTTTCTGATGATTAAAGAAACTCTCTACTTGTTTGGGCGGGAAGAGGGAAGAAATATTTGGAATTTGCATGGATTGTGAACCAAACAAAAAAAAAAAAAAGTAAAAAACTCTTGTCTTTGTCAAATGTACTAAGTATTAGAAATTGATCAATTTTGTCATTCATTACACTTATGGTACACTAATATCTTTAACTGTTAGCTAATCATATTGTATTTTTACTATGCCACTAACGTAGCTCCTACCTAAAATGGGATTCGGCTCCTCTCCATTACACCTTCTCTCCATTTCATCAAGTGCACCTTCGGATGAGTGACATGTGTCTTATTTAATTTTAAATGGCCTAAATTATATTAACTTAACTAGTATATTAACTATAGTTAAGTGAATAAATTTTGAAAAATGCTCTAAATTTGGTATCAAAAAAATACTCCCTACAAATTTTGGTTTCCCGTTTATAATTTATTACTATTATAATCTCGTACTTTTATTTTCAGATCTTAATTAGTAGAACTTGAACCTAATAACAGATTTTCTGGAATTTACTTTTTCGTCAACTGTAAAAAATAATAAATTATTATCATGCGTAGGAGTCGTTACTTCCAAACAATATATTTTCAATATGAAAAAACAGTTTATTCTTGTTTAATAATATTACTTGGTAGTATATATAGCAATTATGTAAATAACAAGAAAAAACTGATTGTTAAACAAGAAATATCAAAAGATACTTGGAGTTTTATCTACTTATTTACCTACCCAGAGAGGGTCAAACACTAAAATAAATTAAGTTCATGTTCTACAATTTCAAATTTTGAAAATAAGAATATAATGGATTAAATGATATTTATTGGAAGCAAAAGTTAGGGGAAGTATTTATTTGATACCAAATTTTGAGTGTATTTTAAAATTTATTCACTTAACTATAGTTAATATACTAGTTAAAGTAATATAATCTAGGCCATTTAAAATTAAATAAGACACATGTTACTCATCCAAAGGTGCACTTGACGAAATGGAGAGAAGGTGTAATGGAGAGGAGCTGAATCCCCTAAAATGATTGAAGTTCACTTGCCCAAAAAATTTTACGAAAATATGTCCAAATTATCCTCTCAACTTCTTACTAAGTTGAAAAGGGGAGTAATTAAAATTTGTCAATTTTGAATTTGACAAATTTGACCCTTTTTTCCCTTCAACCAATTAAGAAGAAAAGATAAGGGAGAATGTTTAACAGGAACTGCATGTCTTAGCAGCCAGGCATTTTATGACAAGAATACGAATCTGTGTCATTAATCTTGTCAACTTTATAGTAGCTTTGGTTTATAAAGAAAGGAGCTTTTATTCTCAATGCATTTTCATTTTGATTTGCTTAAGAAGGGCATGTGGTTCCAAAACAAAAGCAAATCCACCATTTTGAAAGTATTTTTGCCTTCAAAGAGGGGAGAAAAGGCAAAAAGGAAAAGTTTTTCAGTAGATTCTTTAGTGGGGGATGTGAACACTATTTTGGTCTTTGGTCCATTCAAACTTGTTGCAAAACCAAGCAGATATATTCCATGATTCTCGAGCATGACATTCAAATTAAACTTATAAGTTAATTTTAAAAGACAATAAATTGAAAAGCAAACTAAAGGCATGTAAAAGACCATGATGGTGTACTCTCTTCAAAGTGAAAGACAAAGTACGCTCTCTAGTTGTGCTTTTTCATCCAGAGCCTATTTGCTTTCTCCTTTAACATTTATTGGACTACTAAGCAAACTTAGATTTGGTCTAAAGTTTTGGATATTCAAGTTGGGACATTTACCTAAAAGGGTTAAAAGGGAAAGAGAGAGATATTCAGTTGGACTCTTTAGGCACATGATCTACCTACGACATTCTTCCTCGCTAAGGAAGAACTTGCAAGTAAAAATTAATCCGGTATTTACATTAAGCAAATAAATATATGCTATATATTAGCGAATATACTTTTATTACTTAACTAAATGCAGTAAATACACATCAAGTGCGGGTAGATAAACATCATGTACCGATCATAAATAAACACTAGGGGTGGATTAAGACATCCCTCTTTGTTATGCCTTCACAATGTACAAAAGTTATATCCATATTGGCAATAATAAAAAAAAAATTAAGTTGTATATATTGGAGTTTTTATATTATCAGTATAATAATTAACTGATTAAACTTATCATATGTTTCAAGCTATCATATCAAACTTACATTAAATAGTTACCTATAGCAACTCATGAATGTGATGCATGTGTACATAATCTATCCAACATAATATATACTTGCAATAGAAAAGGAAATGAAAATAAATAAGGGTAGAAAGCTACTCGTGGTACCAAGTTCTGAAAATTGTTACTCCTATTTAGATGCATAAAAGCATTTTGCTCCGATTTACTACTTTGTATTTCTCAATATGCATAAAATATTAGTTTCATTCCCTTTAGCATGACAAGAACTACAGTGAAATGACAAGAAACATTGAGGGAGATTTTGTTTGTTGAAACCAGGACAATTCTCCTAGAATGACACCAACGTACATTGATTTTTTTGGTTAAAGCATTGAAGATAGGGTAAGAGGAAAAATGATTATTTTTTAAATAAAATATGAGTTCTATTTAATCAATATGACGATAAGTTACCTTATATATATGAGCAGGGCCCAAAAACAAGTCCCAGATTGCAACTGACTTCAACCATGCCTAGGACGGGGTCAAACCACCAATATATGTAAAAAATTTGCGTAGAGGCATGTTTGGCGCGCTCTAATTGATTCGTAGCCATCAAAAACCAATTTGCTGATAGCCACCTCCGGACAAGTCCCAATATAAAATACTGGGATCACTTAAACACTAGTCTCATATAAAATAATGGGACTTTGAACATATTAGTTCAAAATCCCTGTATAAAATACTGAGACTAGTCTAGGATGTTTATCAATGCTAATGGACTGTAAGTGTGCGTGCGAATCTTTGGATATTCTTCAATTAATTTAGAAACAGTGGATAAAACTCATTTAACGCATCCAAAAATAGTTACGCCATCAAAATTTCACCCAATATATCCAATGAATTAATGTTGTTGACTTTATACTCTAATGAATTAATGTTGTTGGTAATTTGGTATTACTATTCTGACCGATTAATTTAAATTCTTGGAAGAAAATATTCAAAGTCGCATTACATAGAACTTCTTATTGGTAATATCCATTGTAACACAAAACTCCATAACCTTATATAAAAATCATTAGCATTCTACTACAGAATGTGTTAACACATCAAAGTGATTTCAACTCCCTTATTATTACTTCTTGCATTTATTTTCTAATTTTTATTTTATCACCTTATTACTAAGGCTGACTTAATGCATTAGCTTTGGGTTCATCCAAATTACATAGATTTGACTCATATTGACTCATTAATTAAATTAATATAACAACTAAATTTTAAACTCAGTTAATCGAATCTCAAACTCATTAAAATATGAATTTTGCCTAATTTCATAAAGTAATACTATAAGTTATTTCGTTTAAAATATACTTAAGATAACACTAAAATATCAGATTTAAATTAAAAGAAAATTGTTAAAAATGCTCTTAGCTTGGGCCCCAAAAACGGTTCCCTGCTAGCTCACAGGAAATGCGCACTCAGCATACGGCCATCTACCAACACGTGTCTCGAAGTCTCCTATTTTGACCGACGGAGTCCATGCGTTGAAACTAGAAATTTCTTCTTTCACAAAATCAAACTTCAATAAATAAATGATTTTTTTATGACTAAATGCATCGGCAACAAACAACAAATTCAGTGTTATCTCATATGTAGAGTCTGAGGAATGTAAAATATACGAAGACTTTACCCTATCAAAATAGAGATGTTGTTTTTGATAGACCCTCGGCTAAAAAGAAAAACTTAGTGAACAATACATAAAAAGAAGCAACACGATGAAAACACAATGATAAAGTAGATACTAACATAACTCTAAAGGTACTTACGAGAACAAACTACCAAAGCAATAAAGGCAAAGAATAAGATAAGAATATCAAATATAAATGAATCATACTAATGTCAATATAACATAAATCTCTCGACTATTATCTAACATTCTACCCTAATCTTCGACATCCATGATTTTCTATCTAGGGTCATGTCCTCGGTGATCTGGAGGTGAGTCATATCCTGTCTAATTACCTCGGCCCAATTCTTATTCGTTCTACCTCTGCCTCTCCGAAGACCCAGCACTGTCAACCCCTCGCACCTTCTCACCGAGGCATCTGTGCTCATCCTCTTCAAATGTCCGAATCATCGCAGCCTCGCTTCACACATCTTATCCACCACTAGGGCTGTTCATTTTTCGGTTTAAACCGATAAACCGAACCGATAAAAAGTTAATGGTTTATAAATATTGGGTTATCGGGTTATCGGTTATTTAACGGTTTGCAAAAATTTTTTATTGGGTTATCGGTTCGGTTGTTGGTTTTGTACATTTTCTTATTGGTTAAACCGATAACCCAATAAGGTTTTCAAATTTACTATATTGCACTTATGTGCATAAAAGTAATATACTTAATTACTATTAGTTGGAACTTGGAAACCTCAAACTCTAGTCTTCTTTTACTTGTGTAACTTTCAAGTCTCCCCATCCATTTCAACCACCGATTTACTATTTCACTCATCACCTCCTCCATTAGTTTATAGAATAATAAAGTATATTTGAATCTATTGTTGGTTGTTTTTTTGAATATGGCGAATGCTATAAGAGGCATTTGAATTCGCTGTGAAAATAGAGCCGATTTTGTATTGGATGCAGTCGTTTAAGAGGTTTTTTTTTTACACTTGTTAGGCCTAAGTTTTTTAATGGTTAAACCGAAAACCGAACCGATAAGAACCTAAAATTGATAACCCGAAAACTGATAACCGATAGCTTATTAAAACCGAAAACCGATAGTCCAAACCGATAAGGTGCAAAACCGAACCGAACCGACTGATAAACACCCCTATCCACCACCGATGCCAGTCCCACCTTATTACGAATGACTTCGTTACGGTCCTTATCCATCCTGATATGCCACACATCCATCTCAGCATCCTCATCTCCGCTACACTCATTTTCTGAAGGTGTGTATTCTTGATGGGCCAACACTCAGCCTCATACAACAACGATGGTCTAACGACCACTCTATAGAACTTACCTTTAAGTCTAGGTGTCACTCTCTTATCACATAGGACCTCCGAAGCGAGCCTCCACTTCATCCACCCTGCCCCTATCCGATGTATGACATACTCATCAATCTCTCCATTACCTTGGATGATTGAGCCAAGATACTTGAAGCTTCTATTTTTTGAAATAACTTGTGTATCAAGTGTCACCTCCACCTCACACTCATGAGATGCATTATTGAATTTATACTCTATGTACTCTGTTTTCGTCATGCTCAGTACGAAGTTTTTAGACTCTAAAGACTGTCTTCAAACCTCCACATGAAATTAACTCCACTGCAAGTTTCGTCCACCAAAACAATATCATCAGCAAATATAATTTAAATTAAAAAAAAAAGGTTACTGTCACCAAATATTATAATGAGGTAATAAGTCATACTGATACTTAAGATTTTGAGTTAAAGCTTTTGGTGGTGAGTGTTTTTTGCTACAACATCATATCTAGTACGTTCTCATAAATAAAATTTAAAAATGGTGAAATCTTACGTAGACCTTATCCCTATCTCATAAAAAATAACGAAGCCGTTTCTGAACCTGAATTCATCGTCTACAAATACCATTGCGTAAAAAAATAAAAAATAAAATAAAAAAAATCTCGTACTAAATTTTCATTTCACCAACTCCATTTTAATTTTCCCTTTCCTCATCATCATAACAAGATACACTACTCACATAAAAAGACAAACATAAATACACAAAAATTTAATTATATATACACGTATTATATTCTCTCCTTTTTCCTTTTTTCCTCAACAAATATAACAAACCTTAATTAAATTTTCAATTAATATTCTAATCGGCGATTAATGATGCCGGCGAACGGAGATATAGATCGGCAAATATCACAATTAATGGAATGTAAAGCGTTATCAGAATCAGAAGTGAAAGTATTATGTGAAAAAGCAAGGGCAATATTAGTAGAAGAATGGAATGTACAACCTGTGAAATGTCCGGTGACTGTTTGTGGAGATATACACGGACAATTTTATGATCTCATTGAGCTTTTTCGTATCGGTGGAAATTCTCCTGATACTAATTATCTCTTTATGGGCGATTATGTTGGTTAGTTTTTGTAATTTATTCACAATTTTTGGTTAGTTATGTAATTGTTAGGGTTTTGTACAAGATATTGTAGAGTTTTTGGTGATAGATGTGATATGTTAATTGACATGAGTTAGAAGTAGAAATAAGAATGTTATTTGCCCCCCGGGGCTTTGGTCTAGTGGTAAGAGCTCAGTTTGGTTGTGGTTTTTGTTGTGATTGAGGTTGAATGTGAATTGATACGAATAGGAAGTAGAAATAAGGATAGTACTATTCGTCCTCGGGCTTTAGCAATTTTTTTTTGTTTATTAGTGTAATTGTTAGAGTTTGGTTGGCTATTTTTTGTTAAATTAGAAATTGTTAGGTTATGCCCATGTCACAAGTTTGAACCCGATCGCAGAAAGCCTTATATTAAGTGTATGAAAAGCTCAATTTTCGTGGATGTAATGGTTTGTGTTGGTGATTGAGGTGGAATGTGAATTGATACAAATAAGAAGTAGAAATAAGAACTCAGCTTGAGCTTGTGATGAGTGGTTTACACCCACTTTGGAGGTCAAACCCTGCCGCAGACAGAAGCTTGGTATTTAAGTGTAGAATTTTTTTCTTTTAAAAAAAAAAGAAAAAAGAAATTGGAGAAGGGTAGAGGGGAAAGCCCATTATCTACCGAATTTCGAACCTTGTGGAAATGGCCATCGATGATTTCTCAGTTATAAAAAAAATTGCTAGTGTTAAGTTGAGCAGCTCTTGAAGGATGATGTAGGTTGTGTTGTTTTGTATAGTAACTAGATTGTGATGTGTAACTTTTTAGCTCCAATCGTTATTTGTGTGGTTCTGCCAAATGTAAGGGTGCCATAATGTAGCAGCTTTATGGTAGGGTGACCAGGATGTATCGACAAATGGCAAGCTTTATTTTGATTACTTCATTGTTTGGGCGTAGAAATGATGAATCATTGTTGTGATGTGGATATTCAATGTGCTGGTGGTTGGAATCTGACTTGGTAATTCATAGCATTGATATAATGTTTGGAGGCAAAAGTGGGAGAAGTTTCTCTTCATTTGGTAAATTTGGATTGGTGCCAAACACGACGAGTTGTTCATGATGTGCACGTGCAAACATTGTCTTGAGAGTTGCTGGATGCTGAGTTCCAATAGAAGAGTGACCGAAATTAGTTTGGAGTTATGGTTTTATTTGTCTATATTTTGACAACTGTCGGCTGTTGGGATTCTTTCCTTTTTTTCATAAGGTTATTATAAGTGTGAGTGGAAAGCATTCGGAGAGGCAATGCTTCGTGCTGGATTTTAGCCTGAGTCATGCAATTAAGGACAAAGATGATACAAGTTATTACATGTCATGAATTGTTCTTTCTAAGATTTGGTTTTTAAATATATTCCTTTTTTGTTAGTAGAAGTGCTCCCCATGTAGACACTGCTTCTTTATGTTCATGTGAAAAAACTTAGTGGATGTCAAGCGGACACTTGAGCGTGTAGATTTCCCTTCTCTTTATTTTATTTTTTTTCTGTATAGAAGGGCAGTTTTCTTTCAACTCTTTATTTCTGATGTAGCAAGGTACATAAAATTAGTAACTGTATTTTGTTTTATGTTACTTACATGTTCCCTTATGACATGATTGTAGACCGAGGATTTTGAGGGTTCCTTATCAAAGAAAAAATACAGAGGTTTTTGAGGATTTCTTTCCTTTCTAATACTTACGCATCTAAGGTTGATTCCGTCATGTAGGTCACACTCCATAAACTGCAATTACTCTACATTTTATTCAGTTTATACTATTTTCTGTGATGATTTTTGTATCTTACTTTTTCACATTTACTTCTTTATATGTTACTGGTATTACAGTTTCCTTGTTGGTGGAGTACATTAGCATTCGTTATTTAGCCTTAATGATTGTCTAATGAATGCAGACCGTGGATACTATTCTGTGGAGACTGTCACACTATTGGTTGCTCTGAAAGTTCGTTATCGAGATAGAATTACAATTCTTAGAGGAAACCACGAAAGCCGTCAGATCACTCAAGTGTGAGTCACGTACTTCTTATTCATTATTGAAGTGCGTAAGTGAGGTGTTCCGAGAAGCTAATGGTGCTTTCTCACCGGGCCGTTCAAATATGTTTCTTTGTCATTGCTTAAATGATCTGGTTTATGTATGCTGGTGAAACTTTTACATTTATGCATTGCTACTTTATCAGCGTGAAAATTTTTATGCATTGCTCTTACTTTTTCTAGTTGACCTAGCTAAACTGCTATTTCTCCGATTACCTCATAAGCACAATAATCTAATCGAACTTGATATGAAATGCTGCCCAAGTATGTAAGAAGCTTTTCGATATGGCACCTTCTATATTTGGAATTGGGGTGTTATGCACCTGATTGACACTTCATAGCACAAGATGTTTACATGTTTGGCCAGAATGGTCTCCTTTATGCTTCTTGTTTATATATTCAGCCTGCTGGAGTTTTCACCAGGCTAGGATGTTCTTTCATGCCACTGTCTTTCTGAAAAAATTGTTCAGTTTGGTAGAAATATGCTACTTTAACTTTCTGTGAGTGGTTTGTTTTATCTGATCTTTGTTTCTCTCACCTTGGGTTTGTGCGAGGCTAGCAACCTAAACTCTTCGCTTTGATGGATCACTGTCATTACTTGATTTATTTCTCAAGAATATTGAGAAGAGGATCTCTCACTGGATCTGAGAAGTATTATAGTTCGTCCTGACGAATGATTTTATTGATACAAAAAAAAAAAAAAAAAAAAATCTCTTTACATGGTTTATGTGAAGATTTTGGCTCAAAACACTTTGGCCGTCATTTAGTCATGAAGTTAAGCTCCTATACTGCCATTGCCCACACCTGTTCTCTAAAGCCATGAAACGCTTTGCGATGAGCCTATAATATTCAATAGGAGGTTAGCTAAATGATGTCATATTAGTAGCTTGACTGTTCAAGTTTCTAGATCTTAAAGAGAGTTCTGTTCTTTTGCATTTGTCTTTAGTTATGTTATAACCAAAGGGTTGGTGTTGATAACTTCTGACTGAAGCTTGGGGATTATAAACTTTTTACTTGTGCGGAAGTGCATTCTGCAATGTACATGGTTCGTTTGGACAACTCAACACTCTCTAACTCTAAGATAGATGTTTAACTTGTGGTTACTTATCATGAAGGTATCTTTTGGCAGTCTTCATTATCAACTTTTTTTTTAGCCTTATCAAAAACAGATCTGTTGGCAGTCGCCTTATCAAAAACAGATCTGTTGGCAGTCTTGTAGGAAAGGATTGTGTGTGAACTTCATGTTCAGCTTCAATCACTTGTTTTTCCGCGTAGACGAACTGTAGTGCAAGTCATGTCTGCAGTAATTGACAAATCTTTACCTGCCAGGTACGGGTTTTATGATGAATGCTTGAGGAAGTATGGAAATGCTAATGTTTGGAAGTATTTCACTGATCTCTTTGATTATCTACCATTGACGGCACTCATAGAGAGTCAGGTTTGATCTCTTACTGTACTGACAATTCACTTGAGTGGAAGTTTTGACAAGTTTTATTTGCCTAATTTTTTTAAATTTGTAGATATTCTGTTTGCATGGAGGACTTTCCCCGTCCTTGGATACCCTCGATAATATCCGATCTCTGGACCGTATACAAGAGGTATAGCAAAAGTTTTGGGTTTTAAGCATTTACATGTTCATGTATGTCCGAATAATCTGCTTATATTTTGTCAATTCTTGCTCTTCCTTCTGTCTATCTTTAAATACGACGCCCTTGTATCTAAGTAAATCTCCTATTTTCACGTCACAAAATTGATCATTGTTGGTACAATAGCTTTCTTTCCTTGTGGTTTACGTCCATCTTATGTTCAACAAAATACAAATTCAGAGCCAAACCAATCAAGAGTTAGGCAGGAAGAATTTCTTTTGTTTTTATTATTACAAGTTGAAAGAGTTCCATATTTTTCTAAGTTGTTGTTGGATACATTGTCAATGTTTCTTAGTTGTTACTTAGAGTCTTATAGCTGTAGCGTATTCACTAGTAATAGGATCTGCTCTGTCGAATCTTCTCAGGGACCTAGACAAGGCAATTTATTACACACATTTTAATTCTTTCGGTTGCAACCTTTCACATTTGTGCTGCTGGCTTCCGTTGTTTCTGATATTCATGAATTTTTATACTTATGGCAATGTTACTAGTTTTGTCATTTATGATGTGCTATACTGTGGTTATTAGGTTCCACATGAAGGGCCAATGTGCGATCTCCTGTGGTCTGATCCCGATGATCGGTGCGGTTGGGGAATATCACCTCGAGGGGCTGGTTACACATTTGGCCAGGATATAGCATCTCAGTTCAACCACACTAATGGACTCTCACTGATTTCTAGAGCCCATCAGCTTGTCATGGAAGGTTTCAATTGGTGTCAGGTTTGTGGATATAAACCGAAACACTTTCTTCCCCATCTTGAGGGAAAATGTTCCACTTCTGGTCTTTTAAGTGGAACTTCTTGTCTCAGTAACATGATATCGATTGCTTTGTTGCAGGATAAGAACGTTGTAACGGTATTTAGTGCTCCTAACTATTGTTACCGGTGTGGTAATATGGCTGCAATTCTGGAAATAGGTGAAAACATGGAGCAGAACTTCCTTCAGTTTGACCCAGCTCCACGACAGATCGAGCCTGACACTACAAGGAAGACTCCAGACTACTTTTTGTGATCCAAATACTTGAGTTGATCACTTGTATCCTTTCAATCTCCTTGTAGATGTCTTAAAAAGAGGAGTTCCGTTTATGAGGATTATTATCAACGTCATTCTTTTCAATTTGGAGTTTGAGCTGCTGCTGGCTTTGAACATGCACGCCAGAGATCCACCAAAGTTTTGACAAAAAAGCCTAGTGTCTTCCCGTGTATATTTTTTCTGAAAAGAAGCAGCAATAACATGGCAAATCGTGTTCTGTAGTTTGAAGTTTGTTGTAGAAAGCAGCCTCTGAGGCTTTGGTCTACTGATAAGTATGTTGAGTAGGTGCACCTTTCGTACTGTCACTGCCAAAAGTCTCGGATATTTGAAGTCTTGTTATTAAAAGAAAAAAAAATTATGGTATAAAGCAGGGTCGTTTTTAATACAAAGTCTTTCGAGTCTCTTGGCACCTGAATATATGGATGGTGGTGGCATCCAACTGGTACTTGTGATGTTCCTAAACAGTTGTAGTTTTCTAAGGAGATGAAGTCATTATCCATGCGTTTGTATCTTTGGGTATTCTCAAGCTTTGGTTGATCCGTGAAGAACATTACCAAATAATCTATACAGTATAACGGTACAAAATCATGTCATCCATAGAGTTTAGATACCAAGACAGGGTTCCTCCTTAAAAGTAGAGCTAATTTTGAATACAATTTGTCGTTAATAGCACAAATATATGAGACTGAAAATGTGAAGTATTTGAAATTTTAATTTTGCCATCAACCAAAAAGAGACGAAAGAGACTGTAAACAAAGAATCATGTGCCACTATTTGAAATTCAAAAGTATGTACAGTACAGGATATGATCACCTTCTACCAGTCCAGACATACTCCTGATACCTTGTGTATATCAATGACATACATAGCACTATAAAATTTCTATTTCTCACTAGAAAATGATCGTGTGAATTACAACATTTTACAAGGATTCAAAATTTTTAACAGCAAATCAATATAGATTGCGGCCTCCAACAAAGTTTAAACCAAAAAAGAAACCTAAATGCTAGCCTACAGAGCTTGTCAGAATCGAGGATTAGTTGGAAGTCTAACTGCACCTGGCACAGGAGGAGCTGCTCGCCTTTTTCTGAAGTATATTGTTGAACCACTGATGATCAGCAAGCCAAGCATAATCACCTGCATAATGCAGATCCTGTTAAACCACTCAGAATAACAATCAGGCATATTCCAACTCACTTACAGAATCAGAAAGAGGCCATTCTTCCAATCAAGCCATGAAGCTTTTCTAAAGAGTTTTTCACAAATAGACAGGTCTCCTTTAGAAAAAAGGTGGTGTGGTTCCTTCCCAGACTTATTTGTAACTTTGTGTGCATCAGCTAACTTCAAAAGAAATAGAATTTCAGTGTGGTCGCTCGTGAAGAAGGATTTCCCAAACAGAATACCAGCAGCGTCAAATATCATGTTAAGGTCCATGAAAGAACGATAAGATCTTCCAATTAGGTTGACTATACCTAAAGAATCCATGTCCAAAAATAATTAACACCACACATCTCATTTATCCCTATGCACTATAAGAGCAGCAAATAGTTCTATCGCGAGCCTGTAAAATGGTTCATATCATTTCATTCAGTAGAAGAAGTCAAGGAAGTTTTTAAAAAAAGAAGACTGGATCAGTTGAGAAAAGCTGTGAAACTGATAACTCTGAGAGTTGCACATGAAAGTAACATGCGAGTACAAAGTCTATTAGTGACCGAAACATGGTTCGCAAACCATTCATGGTTCACTTCAGTAAAATTAATGAAGTGTCAGGACACCTTTTTAAACACCTCCCCTTAGATTTCATTGGCTCTTTATGTAAGTAGCGAACAGTAGGTGAACTTATGGAAGCATCTTCTCCATAGTATGCAGAGTCATAGTGCTTTTATAAATAAAATTTTACCTTTTTTTTTTTTGAGTGTTTTTTTTAACCACTCTGACAAAAGAAATACTTTAAGAACCTTAAGCGTAACCAGTAGTAAGGACATGGCTCTGATCTGGTAGCGAAAAATAATAGGATTTCTTGGAAAACAGAACTTCAACCTGGATTTATTAGACCACTGATGATAATCCAAGAGGAATTCAACAAGAACTAGGAATGATAAGTACTCATAATATTTCTCTATTTTTAGAGTACAGATCTTTAACTGAAGTTTTAGATATTGCAATATCCTCCTCTGCCTTCATTAGTTTAACCGGGGCTTTTACCAAGTTTAAGTTTTCACATGTAGAGAGGAAATGCCTAAATTCTCCTTTTCTTCCTTTCAAAGTTCTCCAAATGACTTGAATGGTATATCATAACCAAATAACTTCCACAATTGACCGCTTGTTTAGTTCTCAGATATTAGTTACATTGTAAGACTTCAAGACGACAGAGTTTACTGCTTTCCCCGGCACAAATTATCAAAACAAGATTCTGATGTCATCCTATTTCATTATACTCTTTAGGCTAGCAGTAAAAAGTTGAATACTACAACCAGCAACTTTATTGGGAAAAATGGCGAAGAACTCTCTATGCGTAAAATGTTAGAACCTTCCAGACTTCCAAAGTCATTGGGTGCAGAATGTAAATTGCAGGTTCACCACGGGACATCTTTTGTAAATCAGAAAAAGCATGCACTTACCTCAAAGCCAAGTACTGACAGCTTCTCTTCATTAACCGAAAGAACACAGCTCCTATAAGTTGTATAGGTCTGCGATCCGCTCTTTGATGTGGACGAATCATCTAGCAAATTTCTTTGTCTTACTGAGGAGGAAAGAACTTGGCTATTATGCTCTATGACATGTGGGCTTACTGCAGCAAAAGTGTCCTCCAGAGCAGATCGGTTCTTCTTTCCTTTATTGCTCTTCACTTCCTTTGTACTAGCTTTAATCTCTACACATTTGAAAGGGATACGATATCCAGTCTCACTGCACCTATACTTTTCATCTTTCTACAGGAAGAACATAGGGAAACATCACAATCCTAACCACAATTTACTTTCAATAAGTGCTCCAATTTACTTTCAATGATTTTATAGCTAACTATCTCACTTAATATTCTGTTTCCAAACCAGATAACATGTATGTAATGGTCATGAGATAGGACGTTGGCAGATCATCTGTATTTGACCTTAGAATATCACAATCAACTTTCTACACTGAAAATTAACACAAGAAACTTGTTATTCCTTATTACTCCACTTATTAGTGATTGCAACCGTGGCAGCAATCTCTACATAACTACAACGAATTCTACAATACTCTGTTGATCACGACTAATACAAACATTAAACAGCATAGCTTTGTGCACTGTACATTTTATCACTGCAGGATAACCAATAATAAATTACACCTCAGTTCCGACTTCCGAACTAGCCGAGGTCACTTATATAAATCCACTTCTTTTCATTTTGCTCTATTCAGGCCTATGTTATACCATTACTACTACATAATTTTTTATAACCGAGATATCTCGCGATGACCAATGGCGTGGATAATGGACCGTCTGTCTACGTGAGCCTAACTAACACATCACAAGCCGAGCAAGAGTTCTATAAATAAATCCTCTATATACATATTCATGAAAAAGTTGATAGTTTTCCTACCTAGTTGATCATATCACTCTACAAACACACAGACATCAAAATCATTAAATGAATAACAAATCAAATATAATCAATTTTGAGAAAACGAAAAAAAGGAGAAAATTAAACCTTTTCGGAAAAAGAACAAGGAACACAGGGACCAGAAGGAGAACAATCATAAGTTACATTTGTACCAATTGCCGTCTCTTTAAAGCTCATCAAATGTCTCCGCCCTACGCCGTTAGAGATCGAATCGGACCCTAGGGTTTGAGTTGCACAATAAATGAAGAATAATATATACAGAATAATCGCCGGCGAATCCATTGATTGATTTTTCTCACCGCCGATCAAAAGTTACGATTTGGAGGTAAATTCTAAACTTCGCATAGATCTCCTCTAATTTTATTAAATTGTATCATATGCCCCTATAGTTTGTGTTATTATATTCCAAGTTCTTGTTCTACTTTCTTTTTTGGTCTATTAGATCCTTAGACTTCGGTTTAAACACAAGTTGGGTCGGATTTATGGATACTATCAATATTAAACCCCAATATTCTCACATACCAAAAGGAAAACAAATTCTCCTTCTGGTTCATAAATGTGTGTTAGTTTTATTTAGATAAGAACTTTATAATGAACTTATTAGTTTTGAAATTTTATGGTATTATTAAATTAAAAGTGTGCTTAACACTAACAACATATGCATTACAAGTGTGGTTTAAGTAGAGTGGGGTGTACGCATACCTTAAGGTAAAGAATCTGCTTTTGATATACCCACAACTCAGGGAAAGTATTTTGAAAATAGGTTTGAAAAATATTATGAAAGTAAAAAGATGAAAAAAAAATATTGGAAGAAACAAAGGTATTGAGAACAAAAATACGTAAAGGCAACTAGAGTAAAATAAACAAAAATAGTAATAAAAGTAAAAAAAATATAAATATATTAATAGTAATAGTAATAGTAATAGTAATAATACTTTTAAGAAAAAGAGGGAGCAGATAAGGTGCTATGAAAACTCAAGAAGACTATTTTTCTTAGGAATTGCGACTACCTCTCGAGAGAATCGGAAAACGCTCAACTACCTACTAATCTTGTAGCATAATCCTCGACTTTCATACTCTCCTATCTAGTGTCATGCCTTTGGTGAGCTGAAGATATGTTATTGACACCCAATTTCATCCCGAAAATTTAATTAATTAAATAAAAATCAATTATTAAAATTAAAATTTATTAAAGTAAATTCATAAATCTTTGAAAGAAAAGGGTAAATTTCATTGTTTACTTCAAAATCCAGCTTATAAATGCAATTAGTTTTACTAAAAGTAAAAGAGGCTAAATGTGCAAGCCCCATCCAATTAGCTTATCTTTGTAATACCCATATATACACTTGTCACAGGCTAATTTTCCCATCTTCATCAGCTTACCCTCTTCCCTAATCCCCTTTTCGAACCCTAATGACCCTAATCCGATCCCCTAATCAGATAATCCTTTCAATTCCCTCCAAAATCGTGGTCCCCTCACCCCTCCACTTCATCTCTTCCGTACCAAGGCCACGTTGGCTCAATCTAAATCGTTCATTTTGAATTCAATCCAATCCGAACCGTGAGGTGTCCATAACGTTCATATCCTTGAAGATAAGGATGGGAATGGTACGGTTTGAGAGAATTTTACCATTTTCACCCTTATCCCACAAGGGTATTGAGAATTTCGGACAGTAATTCGGGAGAAAAGAGAAATTTCACCAAAAATCCGAAACCCTAGCAGCGTCTATATAAAGGTAATGTTTTCTCTTTTTTCGGGGGGCTGGTTCTAGGTTTTGGAGATCATAAAAACGGCAGCAACTAATTTTTTTTTTTTTTTTGAGAATTCTTACTCAATTCTTTCTTTTAAAAAATATTATTATTAAGTCACCATAGTTTAGATTGGAATCTGGTTTCCGGAGTAATATTATTGATCTTCATCATCGTCAAAAAGTTCGAGTCGTCGCATCGGTTTGAGTCGCATCGCCTCAGCTTAAGCTCAGTTCACTGCTCGCAAAAAGGTTAGATATAAACCTTCTTCTTGCTTTCTGTATTCATGTTATTTTGTGCTGAATCCGAAAGTCGAATGTTTAGTGTATGTAGTTTTAACACATGAAGTTCTGGTAATGATTTGCTGAAACTAGGATTGGTGCTTTAATGTAAAATCTGACTTTGCTAGCTGGTAAAATCATGTCAATGCTCAGTTCTTGTGTGATGGAACTTCACCTGAAATGATATAATGAACCCAGTTTATGTAAAAAGCTTGAATCTTTGGTTAAGAGTATGCGACATTGTTATTATCTTGTGAAAAGAAGCTGAAGGTGTTTCTATGCAATTTGTTCTGTCTAATTCATCACTTAATGTCCTGTCTCTCTGTCATGGGATGGGAGTATGAGATACATTATCCATGTTTTGTTTGGTTCATTGTTTGGTTCTGGTATGTGTATATGAGTTGAGAAGTTGATGTGAATGTGTGTGTAGAGTTGGTTTAATCAGGCAGGTGGTTTGATGGGTGAGTGAGAGAGGTTGTACCAGTAGCAGGGTTTGTTGTTTATTTCTGGAAGTTGTGGGGATCCAGGGAGAGTCTAATAGTAGTTGAATCAGTGAGGTGTTTAAGGAGTTTCAGGGAATCAAGGAAGTAGTTTCAGGGAGCAGTTATGATAGTCTAGGTAGTTAGAGATGGCTGTGTTAGATCTTTGATGTGCAGCATGTTGTTTAATTGGTTTAATAGGTCTGTAGGCAGATGTAAGGGTAGTTGCAAGGTGTTAGAAGTGATCCTGGTGGTTCTGTGGGTTCAGGGAATAGTTTTGAGGTCTGTGATTGAGAGGGAGTTCAGGGGGTTTGTTTCTGGCTCAAGTTTGGTTTCCAGGCCGTAGTAAGGTGAGTTGTAGGGCAGTTCAGGTGCAGCAGAGGCTGTTTTAGGTCTGTCGCAGGGTTGTTCTATGGTGTGGGAGGTGTGCAGGGTGTTTTAGAGGAGTATAGTTGCTTCTGATCTTGTTTTGGAGATCAGGGGATGTTCTTGGTTGTTCTGCAGCAATAGAGGTCTGTTTTAGAGTTACCAGAGGAGTTCAGGAGTTTGTTTTGGAGATTGGTTTAGGTGTAGGGGAGAGGAATTTGTTTTGGTTGGTTGCAGCCTGTTGCAAAGGTGTAGCAAGGCTTAGGGAGTAAGTTTTGTTGGTGTTGGGGTGCTGTATTTTGTTTAGTAGTTTCCGGGAGGAGCTGAGTTCATCTCAGCTTGTTTCAAATGTGTAGGTGTTCAGAAGGTTGTTTCGAGGCTATTTATGTTTTGCCATGGGAAGTCCCTGGTTCTTAAGTTTCTTCTCAGGTTTTCCTTTGCTTCAATTTTCTCTGAATGTATTGTTTCTGCTCTATTCTTTGGTTTGTAGATCAGCTAGGATCTGCATTTCCTTCAACTCAAATGTCAGACCTTATCACCCTATTTCTTCTATGCATATCCTATTGGCCCTAGTTGTTTCTGGTCCATGTTGCTTCTATTCAGTTTGCTTAGCCCAATGTAGCATCTGTCATGCATTGGCATCAAAATTTCAGTTCTGTGAAGCTTATCTCGAGAGATGAGTAGTTCATAAGCTGTCTAGGTGATTTTGTTCCAGTTTTCTGTCATGTTGGGGTAGTTAATCTGCAAAGTTCGGTGACGGTCGCTTCCTGTTTGAGCTTCTTGTCTATGATGTTGTTCAGAGTTTTCCTTTAAGTTTCTTGAAATCGTAGCTGGTCTTTTCCAATCCTAGTTTATGCTTGTTTCAGTTCAAGGGTAATGACTTGTTAAGTTTGCCTCTGGTTTTAGCATGTATGCTTCTTAGGATGTAATAATCAGGCTAGTTTTGAGAGGTCGCTTCTGCCTTATTTTCTAAATTTAAGAGTTGTAAAGAGCTTTATATAAGTAGTCTGTTCATTCATTGTTATGACATTAATTCATGAAAGAAACTGGTTGAGTGTATGGAATTTAAAGTGATCTTAGCTAGTTGAAATTAACTGCTTTGTTTGTTTTAAAATTGAAGGCAATCCAAATGTTTTCCTTTTATGTTTCATTTGTTTCTCTGCTTATCGCTATTTGCGCATACTAATTCTTTTCCTCCTTTATTTTTCTGGACATGAATCTTGGGAACGAGTTTGAGTTGCTCAACTCACAAATTGGGGATTGGCTATTTGCATTTGAAGTTATTGGCTCCGCTTCGCGTTTTCGGGACTTGATATCCCCGAAAATTGTAAAAAAAATGAAAATCACAAAGTCCAAGGCTCAATGATTGAGTTTGCGCTTCCGGGTTCTATCTTCTAAACTCCATCTTTCCTCACTCCCTTAGAAAATGCATGTTGTATAGGATTTCCCCATAGACCGGATTAGTAGCCCGGTAGGATAGAAATAATATTTGAATTGTGAATAACTATTGTAAATCACTCAAATTGTTTTTGTATGAATGCTTTGTATCATTTCTTTTCGAATCGCCAATTAATTTATGGATGTTTAGGATCATTTGTCAATTAATGAGTGCAAAATCAAATTCGGCTAAAATCTTACCCTCGTCATAATTCACATTTGAATTGCTTTATTTATTTTATTCAATATTCAATTATTTATTTATCTAATCTAATTTATTTATTTAGTTAATTAATCAATTTTAATCCTTTATTTATTGATTTGCTTAAGCTAATTTATTTAATTTCAATTAATCATTTATTTAATCAATTAAATATTTATTTATTTAAATATTTAATCAATTATTATTTATTTACTTCTTTATTTAATTAAAATTGATAAGTATTCATTTATTTAATTAAGTTATTTATTTGATTATTTATTTATCTATTTATTCAATCAATTAATTAATCCCTTTATTATCATCTAATTATTTATCTAATGTATTTATTTAATCATCTAACGCCATTTAACCTTCATTTATTTTATTAATTAATTAATTGATTATTATTTCATTATCCATTTAATTAATCTTAAATTGGGTCATTTATTTATCTAAGTATCGGCATAATTAAAATCTTATCTTATTTATATTATTCATATTATCCTTAGTTAAATTAATTCTATTATCCTTAACAAATTCGTGAAAACCGCCGGATTAACCGCTTTTAGCGGATTTTCGAAAGTGCTCCCGTAATAGGGACCTTCTTTCGAATTTAACAGAACCACTTACCTAGAATCTCTGATTTTAATTTAATTTCCTTTAAATAAAGAATAAATTGCACTCTTTAGTTAACTTAGGTTCCTAATAATCCTTAAATTAGGTGGCGACTCCAAAGAAACCCTTTGGAATCCCATTTTGTTGAAATATACCCAAAACCTATCTTTTCCTAAAGAAAGGGTAATTTTTGGGGTTCAACAGCGTGGCGACTCCGCTGGGGACATGCAAATGGTTCTAACCAAAAGATTTTCACGAATTTTCTTTATTTATATATGTGTTGATTGTATGTATGCGTAGCTTAACTCATTATTGTTTGAATGCCTAAACTAGTATACATAGCTTAAATAAATGTTTGTTTGTATGATTAGATTGATTGTGTACAAAGCATGTTCTTATTTGTGCATTAGTCCGCATTCCGTTCATATTTCCTCCCTCATGGAGCCTGTCAATTCTCTTTCACCTCCTCGATTTCATCACGGGGCACCCGCTTGACGGGTAGTTATGCAGGAAGGGCATTGCCCTTACCTCACTCTTTGAATCTTCTTTCGTGTCACCAAAAGTTAGTTCGGGATATTGAGATTGCCTGGTTTTGTCATGGCCAGTTCTACTGCGTTGTGAGGCCAGGTCTATCCCGCATAGGTCTGAATCAGCCTCAACCGCTAGCCCACTCTTAGAAGGAGATTAGGTCATGCATGCATATACACCTTAGTTTGGACCCGGTCCTTGATACCGTTTCCAGGAATTAAGAAACCGCCCTTTTGTCAACGGGTTCTTGAACCCAACGACAATGCATATTATGTGCTGTGTGATAACGAATCCTCAGTCCTAACCATGTTTTGAGCGAAATCAGATTTAGAATTTTGTCTCCTATGTTGTCTTTTAGGTCAGAAAATGGAAGAATTTAGCAGAATTGAGATCATAATGCAGATTTTTTGTGAACAAGGTAGAATTGTACTCGGGGAAAAGTTAGGCGGATTTGGTTGGCTTGTGTCTTGGAGATGGTCTGGTGTAGTGAGATCTAAGAGGCGAAGCCCCTGGTGTCTTTAAAAGATCGGTGGGGTCCCTCTCGTGAATGGCTTTGCGTGTGTGCAGGCCCATGTTGACTAACCAGCTGCAAATTCTTATGGAATGAAGTATGCTTGTCGCATACTAGGAGAGTGAAGCCCCTATGTCTATAAACGACCGCTGGGGTCCCTCCTTGAAGACTAGTGCGGTCTTGGCTACCTAGGAAACTGAGAGGCTTGATTAAAGCCGAGGACCAATGAGGAGCCCTATGAACAAGGTCTGTGAGCCTTGCAAAACCTAGGAAGCTGAGAGGCTTGTCTAAAGCCGAGGACCAGTGAGGTTTTATTTTGAAAGGCCAATTGGCGCCTTTCATGATTTGCAGTCTGGTATTGTGAAGGCAGTTGGAAATCTCACCCCTGGATGTCGTGAAATAACTGGGAGTTACGCTTGGAGGAGCGTTGGTGTTTGCAAAAGGTATAGAGATTTGTTTCAGGTTTTAGGCATTTGGGTTTAGAAATTTGGTGCAGATGTTGTGGAGAGCATAAGTTGTGTTAGAATTTTGAGTTGGCACCAACTTTGAGAAGATAGTTGGGATAACAGAATTGTGGTGTCGAGGCGGCGAGCTAATTATTATCAATTATTGTTATTATTTATCGCTTACTCTAAATCTGAATTGCTCAAAACTGGCATTAACTATTTTTCGTTACCACTTGTTTGCGCATCTTAGGCCCACCTCTGGCAAAGAGGCACCTTACAGGGTTGGAAACGTTCGCATTTTCATTTACGCTCCACTACTTGTGTTTGCCACATATCAACTTGTTTAAAATGCAAAGCGCTACGTGATTTGTGTGCAATTTTGCCAATGACATGCAAACTAACATAACTACTTTTGAACTTTTCTTTTGTTTTGTTTATCCCCATTCAGAGGTTTGATTTGTGCTGATTTAAGCTGGCTGATCACTCCTATTACACAAGGACAAAGGACCAATCTGCATACTGGTACACATTTCCACAACTGACAATGACTGGAATAGATGATGAACCTCGCAATACCGAGAAAAATCTTGCAACTCCTGAATCATCAAGAGGAAATGTCATTATTGCTCAAGACGAACTGATTCTTGAAATGGCTAAGGAACTACAGATGCTAAAAGATGAGCTGGCTGCGGTAAAAGGGCAAACTCCTAAAAACACGCCGCTGCGTGGGCCCGATGCATCACACTCTCTGGTTCAAATGGGGCAATCTCTGGGGCAATCTCTGAACTCAATTGACGGGGTCGCCAATATGAACACACCTTTGAACACCCACAATTCTCTAAAAGCACCAGTCCACCAAAGCAACTTGCCACTTGTCCAAGCTCCACCTCCATATAATGCTCAATCTAGCCAAACAATTAACCGACCACCCATCTACCCATCACATCAACAACACCCATCATACACCCCGCACCCTGCCAATACTCATTATCAGACAAACACTCCATATCCATACCAAACCTCCACTTACCAAAATGAACCCATCCTGCAAGCTTATACTGAAAATCCATCCGCACCATTAGTCCAAGTGGCGGTATCTGGCGGGCAAGATGTTCCTATTGTGCAAATTGATGATTACACCAATCCTCCTTATGTGAAGTTTCAAAATGGTGTTAGAATAGCCGAAAAAGCAGTCGATGGGGGTGAAGATTTGGAGAAAAAGGTACAAGGTTGGGTGATGAGTGCTCTTAGCAAAGCATCAAAAGGCAAGGACAAGGAAAGTCTAGAATATGAAGACTTGTGTGTTCATCCTGGGATTGAATACCCAGAAGGGTACAAAGTACCAAAGTTTGTTAAGTTTGATGGCAAAGGCAACCCCCGAGCCCATTTGAGAAGGTACTGTGAAACCTTGGGAGTAGGGAAGAATGAAGAGCTCCGTATGAAATTATTCATTCATAGTCTTGAAGGCGAAGCTTTAGACTGGTACTCCGAGCAGGATCCCTCAAAATGGATTAACTGGAGGAGTATGGCGCACGACTTCATGGAGCGTTTTGGTTTCTATGCTGAAATACCCTTAGATCGGTTGGCTATTGTAAGGTTTAAGAAGAAAACGACCGAGACTTTTAGGGAATACGCGGTACGTTGGAGGAGTGAGGCGGCCAAAGTTAAGCCTCCCATGAGTGAGGAAGAGTTTGTGGGACATTTCATCGAGACATTGGATGAATTCTACTATGATCGAATGGCATCCATGACTAATTCTACTTTTGCCAATCTAGTGAAAACGGGGGAGATGTATGAAGCTGGTTTGAAATCTGGTAGGATCACAAATTTGGCCGCTTTGCAAGCTGCAAGTAAGGCAATCCAGTCTGGGTCTGGTAATGGCTTTAACAAAAAGAAGAAAGAGGAAGTGGGAGCTGTTGCAGGGGACATCGAGCATCGATCGGCTGGAAAGTTGAATTTTGACAATTCGTCTCCTTTTCCCACCTACCAAAGCCCATATTACCCAAATTACCCCACTCACTACCAGATGCCACCTGTTCCTTATCCGGTTTACAATGCACAAGCAAATTACTACCAACCTAGAGCACATGCACCTAATCAATACCCTCGTCAGCCAAATTTTCAAGCACCACAGAATTACCAGCCTCGTCCTCCTGTTCGTCCCAATGTGCAAGGGTTTAATCAGAATTACGAAAGGAGAGCAACCAAAACCTATACTCCTCTAGCCGAGTCATATGGCCAGCTTTTTGAGAGATTAAGGAATGCAGGAGTTGTGCAGCCTATCCCTGATAACACCCCAAACCCTCGTCCAAATTGGTATGATGCAAATAAGCACTGTGCTTATCACTCAGGAGCAGCCGGCCATGATATTGAGAGATGTTATACTTTCAAAGACAAGGTCGAGGGTCTAATCAAAGCAGGCACCATTCAACTCACCGGCACTCAACCAAATGTGCATGATAATCCTCTTCCCAATCATGGTAACAATGCAGTTAATATGATTTATCTTGAGGAAGAGCCAAATCTGAAGGGCACCATAGTCTCTATTTATGATGTAAAGGTTGATAATATTGCTTCTAAGGTACCTAAGCAAGCACTAACTCTGTTGCCAAAGAATGAGGGAACTTTTGGCCTAGGTGGCAACCCCGCTGAAGGAAAGATGAAAAGGGTTGAGTTTGAGAAGAAGCCGACTAGTGTCATGATACAGCCACTTTTACCATTGAACCAGTCATTTGTCCAAGCACCAGAAATGGCCATGCAGAATTTGATGAAAGGTGTTGGCAGCCTATTCTTGAATGATGGATTGAAATGCAGTGCAACTATTGAAGATTTTGAGAAAGAGCCACATGTGCAGAATGCTGAACCAAGTGATGTGATGGCTAATTGGACTTGTGGTCCAAAAGAGACTTGATGAATGAACTCGTTATTTTTGTGTTGGCATCACAGTCAGCTTGAGGCCCTGAACTGTGTTTTGCACTTTGTTTATGTTATGTCTATGTCTTTCAAATAACTTTTTTAAATCTTGCATGTTTACTTTTATGTTGTATGCCTCCCTAAATTAGGTTTTAAATAAACAAATGCACTGCATTCCTACCTTATTATTTTGTTATACTTTAACTATTTATGTGCTTTATTATTTGCTTCTGATTAATATACTTACTACTGTTTCAAATTAAAAATAAAACCTGCTTGAACTTTGCTTGTGATCTATAACGAAACAGCTGAACGATTTAAGGATGATGCACTGGAAGGTTACTTTTTGCACTCTTTGGATATTACATTACCGTTAGAACTTCAAACTGGGGCAGCTTTATTTGCCGGCAATTGGAGCCGAAGTGTTTTATCTATACAAATGGAAGACCTTTATTTGAGAAACCATTCAAGAAGATAAGTTGAAAGATGTTGAATGCGCAAAGAGAAGATTTGAATAGTTTACTTCAAACCGGGGCAATTGGTGTTGAAGAAGCTCTTTCCTAATTAAGAAGAAACAACAGGAAAATTTGCATCAAGTTAGCAATGTCATTATGTGGAAGAACACTAATACTGGCAGATATTCGTGATCAAGTTTGGCCTATGATAATCAACGTAGATTTTGTCAAGAGATACTATGTCTGAAGCAACCGCAAGTTAGCATTGGTTTGGATGTAATCTTTGATGTAATGCGAACTACGCGTAACCTGATTCCCGAGGTGGGATACGTAGGCAACTCATATAGAGTTCGGTTGCACTAGCACAGGAATCCCCTATTCCCTCTTTTATGTATTTTGAACTACTTCTGACCTGATTCCTGGAATGGCAACAGGATAAGTAGGCAATCCCCATCGGATTCGGTCAAAATATTGTAACACTTTAGGCTTGTTTATCTTTTATGATGTAATGCCGAACCATGCGTCTGGGCAGATGTGTGGATTTTCTAATTCGGATGCGGCTTCGTACTTAGGTTGCCATATTTTCCCAAAAAAAAAAAAAAAAAATCTTTATGTAAGCAGAACTACACACAGTCTGATTCCCGTGGAGGGATACGTAGGCGCTCTTAACGGGCTCGACTCCATAATATTAAAATTTTCAGTCTCCCCTAAGACAAGCAACTGGGGCAATTTTGCAAGATAACTTGAAGATTTGAAAGATATCAACTGGGGCAAATTTTGCAAAATGAGTTGAAGATCCGGAAGTTCATAACTGGGGCAGATTTTTGCAAGATTGGTATTGCTTATCAAAGGATGAAGTGGCAAAGTTCTACAAGTATTCAAGATTAGCACAAGTTGCAAAGACAAAGGACGTTCAGTTTGTTTCAAGATATGTCATGAGTTTGAGTTAAAGCAGAAATTTTTAAATGCATTATAACTTTCGGTTGCATATCAATGATTATTTGTTTAATATTTTATCAAATTACTTTACTTTTCCTCTATCTTGAAATATTATACTATATTGAGTTCATAAGTCAAGTCTCTGAGTACAATTTGCAAGCCCAAGTCTAAAGAAGAACGAGGGAGCAGCGACATCAAGTTCCAGATGAATCAGCACAAATCAAACACCCCTCCCCAAAACTAACAAAATTTTCTTTGAGAGCAGGAACATGAAAGCTTGCAATGAGAGGATCATTTGCACTATGGATGAACAATTTATTGAACGCACATCCAAAGTTGCCTTGCAGATTGCGTCGCATTGCCTTTTCATGACTTAAAGCATTATGCTTTGTCATGAGTTATTGCCGAACAGGCGGCATTTCTACCTCTGTGACTTTCATTCCTAATAGGCGACAAAGCCGAGGCTTGTTTTGTGTTTTCAAAACTAAGCCGAATAGGGCATCGCTTTGTTTCAGGTGATAATCCGCACAAGGCCATCCTTGCCGGATTGTCTCGCCAATTGATTTATTAATGGCTATCGCACCGACTACATTTTCGCACTACTTTGCTTTGCACTTGCTTTAAATTATGTCACCGCACTTGCTTTAAAATTGATGCCTTGCTTTACATTTTTTCAGGTTGACCACCAGGCGGGGCTTCTCTCTTAATTGGACTTTCACGCCTGTTGATTCGCTGAATCGCTTTTGCGTCGCTTTACATTTCACGCTAAATTGCCTTGCACTTGCTTTCAATTATGACTTTGCACTTGCTTTATGTTATGAAACGCTTTACTTTTAGCTTTTTAGCTTAACAGGTCAGCCCCGAGACCCTCCTTGCTTTGTGCCGGATCGGATTGCCAGCTGATTTGTCGACAATCAACCCCAAGACCCTCCTTGCTGTGTGCCCGACCAGCTTGCCAGTTGATTTGTCAAGATGTTCAAATTGCTTTGCACTTGCTTTCAATTATGAATTTGCACTTGCTTTATATTATGACTTGCTTTACTTTTAGTTTAACAGGTTAACATGTCAGCCCTGAGACCCTCCTTGCTTTGTGCCGGACCGGATCACCAGCTGATTTGTAGACAATCAACCCCAAGACCCTCCTTGCTGCGTGCCCGACCGGCTTGCCAGTTGATTTGTCAAGATATTCAAATTGCCTTGCACTTGCTTTCAATTATGCCTTTGCACTTGCTTTATATTATGAACCGCTTTACTTTTAGCTTAACAGGTCAGCCCCGAGACCCTCCTTGCTTTGTGCCGGACCGGATCGCCAGCTGATTTGTCGACAATCAACCCCAAGACCCTCCTTGCTGCGTGCCCGACCGGCTTGCCAGTTGATTTGTCAAGATATTCAAATTTCCTTGCACTTGCTTTCAATTATAACTTTGCACTTGCTTTATATTATGAACCGCTTTACTTTTAGCTTAACAGGTTAACAGGTCAGTCCCGAGACCCTCCTTGCTTCGTGCCGGACCGATTCGCCAGCTGATTTGTTCGACAAAGACAATCAACCCCAAGACCCTCCTTGCTTCATGCCCGACCGGCTTGCCAGTTGATTTGTCAAGATTGTTGAAAATGCTTTGCATTATGCCTTCGCACTTGCTTTATTGCTTCGCCAGTTGTTTGAAAGACAACTTATCAATGATATCGCAACCCACACTTGCAGATTTGTATCATCAATATTTGATCATTCTTTACTTTTGATTATCAGGCTTTATTAGCAGTTGCTCGCTTACCGTTTGTTAAGTCTTTACAGAACTTTAGCAGTACCGCAGCAGCATTTGGAGCATAACGTGGAACTTTTTCTTAGCAGTGAACTGGGGCAGTCGTTGATATGAGCTAGACTCATCAACGAGGATCTGAAGAATCGCACTCGAACAAGCAAGTTCTTACCTAATCTTTCATTCCGGATTAGGAGTCAGTTTGAATTCTTTTCTATTCGTGCGTCCTTTCTGTTAATCGTGCGAGTTTTCGTGTCTAAGTGTCGTCGAACTACATATGGCCTGATTCTCTTTCAGCCCGAGATATGTAGGCAACTCAGAAACCTGAGTTCGGCCATACCCATAAGCCTCGCCTTTTGGTCCATGGAATCAGAAGTCCTTGGCTTTATCAAGACAAAATTGGCTTTATGTCAACTTCTTTACCCTGAAAACTCTTTTATCCTTTTCGGGTAAAGAGGGGCAGCTGTTGACACCCAATTTCATCCCGAAAATTTAATTAATTAAATAAAAATCAATTATTAAAATTAAAATTTATTAAAGTAAATTCATAAATCTTTGAAAGAAAAGGGTAAATTTCATTGTTTACTTCAAAATCCAGCTTATAAATGCAATTAGTTTTACTAAAAGTAAAAGAGGCTAAATGTGCAAGCCCCATCCAATTAGCTTATCTTTGTAATACCCATATATACACTTGTCACAGGCTAATTTTCCCATCTTCATCAGCTTACCCTCTTCCCTAATCCCCTTTTCGAACCCTAATGACCCTAATCCGATCCCCTAATCAGATAATCCTTTCAATTCCCTCCAAAATCGTGGTCCCCTCACCCCTCCACTTCATCTCTTCCGTACCAAGGCCACGTTGGCTCAATCTAAATCGTTCATTTTGAATTCAATCCAATCCGAACCGTGAGGTGTCCATAACGTTCATATCCTTGAAGATAAGGATGGGAATGGTACGGTTTGAGAGAATTTTACCATTTTCACCCTTATCCCACAAGGGTATTGAGAATTTCGGACAGTAATTCGGGAGAAAAGAGAAATTTCACCAAAAATCCGAAACCCTAGCAGCGTCTATATAAAGGTAATGTTTTCTCTTTTTTCGGGGGGCTGGTTCTAGGTTTTGGAGATCATAAAAACGGCAGCAACTAATTTTTTTTTTTTTTTTTGAGAATTCTTACTCAATTTTTTCTTTTAAAAAATATTATTATTAAGTCACCATAGTTTAGATTGGAATCTAGTTTCCGGAGTAATATTATTGATCTTCATCATCGTCAAAAAGTTCGAGTCGTCGCATCGGTTCGAGTCGCATCGCCTCAGCTTAAGCTCAGTTCACTGCTCGCAAAAAGGTTAGATATAAACCTTCTTCTTGCTTTCTGTATTCATGTTATTTTGTGCTGAATCCGAAAGTCGAATGTTTAGTGTATGTAGTTTTAACACATGAAGTTCTGGTAATGATTTGCTGAAACTAGGATTGGTGCTTTAATGTAAAATCTGACTTTGCTAGCTGGTAAAATCATGTCAATGCTCAGTTCTTGTGTGATGGAACTTCACCTGAAATGATATAATGAACCCAGTTTATGTAAAAAGCTTGAATCTTTGGTTAAGAGTATGCGACATTGTTATTATCTTGTGAAAAGAAGCTGAAGGTGTTTCTATGCAATTTGTTCTGTCTAGTTCATCACTTAATGTCCTGTCTCTCTGTCATGGGATGGGAGTATGAGATACATTATCCATGTTTTGTTTGGTTCATTGTTTGGTTCTGGTATGTGTATATGAGTTGAGAAGTTGATGTGAATGTGTGTGTAGAGTTGGTTTAATCAGGCAGGTGGTTTGACGGGTGAGTGAGAGAGGTTGTAGCAGTAGCAGGGTTTGTTGTTTATTTCTGGAAGTTGTGGGGATCCAGGGAGAGTCTAATAGTAGTTGAATCAGTGAGGTGTTTAAGGAGTTTCAGGGAATCAAGGAAGTAGTTTCAGGGAGCAGTTATGATAGTCTAGGTAGTTAGAGATGGCTGTGTTAGATCTTTGATGTGCAGTATGTTGTTTAGTTGGTTTAATAGGTCTGTAGGCAGATGTAAGGGTAGTTGCAAGGTGTTAGAAGTGATCCTGGTGGTTCTGTGGGTTCAGGGAATAGTTTTAAGGTCTGTGATTGAGAGGGGGTTCAGGGGGTTTGTTTCTGTCTCAAGTTTGGTTTCCAGGCCGTAGTAAGGTGAGTTGTAGGGCAGTTCAGGTGCAGCAGAGGCTGTTTTAGGTCTGTCGCTGGGTTGTTCTATGGTGTGGGAGGTGTGCAGGGTGTTTTAGAGGAGTATAGTTGCTTCTGATCTTGTTCTGGAGATCAGGGGATGTTCTTGGTTGTTCTGCAGCAATAGAGGTCTGTTTTAGAGTTACCAGAGGAGTTCAGGAGTTTGTTTTGGAGATTGGTTTAGGTGCAGGGGAGAGGAATTTGTTTTGGTTGGTTGCAGCCTGTTGCAAAGGTGTAGCAAGGCTTAGGGAGTAAGTTTTGTTGGTGTTGGGGTGCTGTATTTTGTTTAGTAGTTTCCGGGAGGAGCTGAGTTCATCTCAGCTTGTTTCAAATGTGTAGGTGTTCAGAAGGTTGTTTCGAGGCTATTTATGTTTTGCCATGGGAAGTCCCTGGTTCTTAAGTTTCTTCTCGGGTTTTCCTTAGCTTCAATTTTCTCTGAATGTATTGTTTCTGCTCTATTCTTTGGTTTGTAGATCAGCTAGGATCTGCGTTTCCTTCAACTCAAATGTCAGACCTTATCACCCTATTTCTTCTATGCATATCCTATTGGCCCTAGTTGTTTCTGGTCCATGTTGCTTCTATTCAGTTTGCTTAGCCCAATGCAGCATCTGTCATGCATTGGCATCAAAATTTCAGTTCTGTGAAGCTTATCTCGAGAGATGAGTAGTTCATAAGCTGTCTAGGTGATTTTGTTCCAGTTTTCTGTCATGTTGGGGTAGTTAATCTGCAAAGTTCGGTGACGATCGCTTCCTGTTTGAGCTTCTTGTCTATGATGTTGTTCAGAGTTTTCCTTTAAGTTTCTTGAAATCGTAGCTGGTCTTTTCCAATCCTAGTTTATGCTTGTTTCAGTTCAAGGGTAATGACTTGTTAAGTTTGCCTCTGGTTTTAGCATGTATGCTTCTTAGGATGTAATAATCAGGCTAGTTTTGAGAGGTCGCTTCTGCCTTATTTTCTAAATTTAAGAGTTGTAAAGAGCTTTATATAAGTAGTCTGTTCATTCATTGTTATGACATTAATTCATGAAAGAAACTGGTTGAGTATATGGAATTTAAAGTGATCTTAGCTAGTTGAAATTAACTGCTTTGTTTGTTTTAAAATTGAAGGCAATCCAAATGTTTTCCTTTTATGTTTCATTTGTTTCTCTGCTTATCGCTATTTGCGCATACTAATTCTTTTCCTCCTTTATTTTTCTGGACATGAATCTTGGGAACGAGTTTGAGTTGCTCAACTCACAAATTGGGGATTGGCTATTTGCATTTGAAGTTATTGGCTCCGCTTCGCGTTTTCGGGACTTGATATCCCCGAAAATTGTAAAAAAAATGAAAATCACAAAGTCCAAGGCTCAATGATTGAGTTTGCGCTTCCGGGTTCTATCTTCTAAACTCCATCTTTCCTCACTCCCTTAGAAAATGCATGTTGTATAGGATTTCCCCATAGACCGGATTAGTAGCCCGGTAGGATAGAAATAATATTTGAATTGTGAATAACTATTGTAAATCACTCAAATTGTTTTTGTATGAATGCTTTGTATCATTTCTTTTCGAATCGCCAATTAATTTATGGATGTTTAGGATCATTTGTCAATTAATGAGTGCAAAATCAAATTCGGCTAAAATCTTACCCTCGTCATAATTCACATTTGAATTGCTTTATTTATTTTATTCAATATTCAATTATTTATTTATCTAATCTAATTTATTTATTTAGTTAATTAATCAATTTTAATCCTTTATTTATTGATTTGCTTAAGCTAATTTATTTAATTTCAATTAATCATTTATTTAATCAATTAAATATTTATTTATTTAAATATTTAATCAATTATTATTTATTTACTTCTTTATTTAATTAAAATTGATAAGTATTCATTTATTTAATTAAGTTATTTATTTGATTATTTATTTATCTATTTATTCAATCAATTAATTAATCCCTTTATTATCATCTAATTATTTATCTAATGTATTTATTTAATCATCTAACGCCATTTAACCTTCATTTATTTTATTAATTAATTAATTGATTATTATTTCATTATCCATTTAATTAATCTTAAATTGGGTCATTTATTTATCTAAGTATCGGCATAATTAAAATCTTATCTTATTTATATTATTCATATTATCCTTAGTTAAATTAATTCTATTATCCTTAACAAATTCGTGAAAACCGCCGGATTAACCGCTTTTAGCGGATTTTCGAAAGTGCTCCCGTAATAGGGACCTTCTTTCGAATTTAACAGAACCACTTACCTAGAATCTCTGATTTTAATTTAATTTCCTTTAAATAAAGAATAAATTGCACTCTTTAGTTAACTTAGGTTCCTAATAATCCTTAAATTAGGTGGCGACTCCAAAGAAACCCTTTGGAATCCCATTTTGTTGAAATATACCCAAAACCTATCTTTTCCTAAAGAAAGGGTAATTTTTGGGGTTCAACATATGTTATGTCCTATCTAATCGCTTCTCCCCAATTCTTTTTCGGCCTGCCTTTACCTCTTATTAGACCTATCATTGTTAATCTCTCGCACCTCCTTAAAGGGTCATATGTGTTCCTCTTTTTTACAAATCCGAATTATCGCAGCTCCGCTTCCCGCATCTTGTCCACCATAGAAGCCTCTCCCACCTTGCCACGTATATTTTTTTTCCAAATTCTATCTTTGCTAGTATGCTTACACATCCATCTAAGTATCATTATTTTTGCTACTTTCATCTTCTGGACGTGTGTGTTGTTGCCTGACTAGCACTCTGCCTCATACAAAACATAGTTGGTCTAACAAGCATCTTTTAGAACTTGAATCTTGTGGTCTGTTGAGTTGTTTGGCCAAAATAAAAAAGTATTTTTGAGAAGAAGCAGAAGTAGTATTTCTGCTGTTGGGAAGGAAAATATCCTTACCAAAAATATTTATTTACGATACGTCTAATTAGTTTAATCAATATAGCTCTCAAATATAAATAAAAACTTTGTTCTCCGCTTACCTCTTTTAGTTTAACTTTATTTTTATTCATTAAAAATCTTAACATATATTTTGATGTTATATCTTAACTTTAAATGAAATGAAAATAAAAAATTAAATTAAGTTTATTTATAAAAATAATTCAGATACTTTTTACGTTTTAAATAATATTTTTTCATAACATGAATTGTAATACTATCATTTTTTCATAATTTGACAACCAAAAGAATTTTTTGTAAAGATTATACAAACTTAATTTATTTTAAAAAGGAATCTTAAATGAGTTTGTTAAACACAAACTACTTATTTTTTAAAAGGATTTTTAACAAATACTTTTCAAATGAAGTAGCGTTTTGCAACTTGACCAAAGACTCTAAAGCAATCTTTGTTAGTGCGCCAGCTTATACTAGCACAGGGTGAATACCATTAAAACCAATTGAAAGTTTAGGCAAAGAATTTGAAAACTTGCATAAAAAATTTCAAAGATATGTTTATGTATAAGCGTCCACATCATCTTTAAATCTTCGATATGCCTATGAGCACATGAGACTCAAATTTCAAAGTGTTACGTTCACACATAAATATATCTCATTTCCAAAGGTGGACTGTTATTTATGTGGGTTAATTTTACTGGTGGTCACTGAATTATTGTTTCATTATCACAAAATTATTTTTGTTTCATTTGTTACCCAAAAGTCACTCAACTTTGCTCCGGTATACAACAAAGTCACTCAAGCCGAATTTTGTTTAAAACTTACCGGAAAAATAATGTGGCATCATTAATTAAAAATAATTTTCTTTATTAATTTTTCATCTATTAATCTAATTTTTTAACCCATTAATCTTATTCTACCCAACCAAAATATATTTTACTTCTTTTTTGCCACATTATGCCAGGGATTTCACTGCTTCTTTTTTGCCACATTATGCTAGGGAGCCACATTAGAAATATATTCAACTAACTGAAGACTAACAGGACAATCTAGTTTAACAGGACATTTTAAAGAAGTAATCTTCAGTTAGTTTCCAACTGAGACCTACTGAGTTGTTATTGTTATTGTATTATCATCATGCACGTCATTTTTTTAAGACTTTATATCTGTGTGTCAATTATTTTTTAATGCAGTAAGCAAAAACTAGGACCGACCTATAAATTAGAGTGTCATATCTTACATGACTATATATAAATAACTATTTTATCAGTAAAAATTTTAAAATTTGATAAATATTATCTACCATATAATTGCTGGGGTACCAAGCAAACAATGAATAACTCAGAAAAATCGAAAGAAAAAAAATTGAGAAAAACAAAAATAAAATATCGACTTTGTTTGGTATCAGCTTGTCTGGATAGTTGTTATCAGTTGTACCGTATCATACTGTTACTGTACTGTTACTATAAAATAATATTTCTATTAATTGTTATTTTAAAATTTTGTTGTATCGTATCGTTAGTCCGTCGTTACATAACGATGAAGAGCTATTTTATGTAACGACCGATTTGGTGTGATCGCGTCGTTACCGTATCTTTTTTCTCTCTTCTTCCCCTTAATATTCTCATATATTACCATTTATCTTATCTTTTTTATAGTAACTCTATCCCGTATCTTATTATTTTCTTGGCGATATTGTAAACTCATTCTTCATTTAGTAGTATGTTATATCATGAAACGACTGCAAACAATATAATCTACCAAAACGTTGAACTCAACAAAACATAAAGTACAATACAATAGATACATTATGAAACCATATACGTAACAACAGTCCAAACGAGCTGTTATTTTGGTTTTAAAATTTTAAAAAATCGACATAACTACTTTGATTGCATAAATGAAAAATCGAACCAAACCGATCTAAGCTCGTTCATTTTTATTCATTCCCCGTTCCTCATTTTCCCTTTTTGTATAACCAATTTGCCTAACATTACTCAATTTCATTAACTAATTAATTCAATACGAAACAGAAACAAAGAGAAATGGCATCGGTATGAAATGTTTATGCACGATGATGACGTAGTGAAATGTGTTTGGGTTGGCTAGAATAAGAATAATGGGTTAAGAAATTAGATTAACAGATGAAAAATTAATTAAGAAAATTATTTTTTATTAATGATGGCACATCATTTTTCCGGCAAGTTTTAAATAAAATCCGGCTTGAGTGACTTTGTTGTAGACCGGAGCAAAGTTGAGTGACTTTTGGATAACAAATAAAACAAAAGTGACTTTGTGGTAATGAAACGATGGTTCAGTGACCACCGGTGAAATTAATCCTGTTTATGTTTGGGAAAACTCCATACCCAAGAAAAGAAAAGGAAGTAGAGCAGGTTGAAGAACATCAAAACAGAAAAGACAAGCAAACAATGGATTAAAACAAAAAATGGAAAGGGACACTGAATTTCACATGGAGGATTAGATTAGAGGGGCCAACATTTTTTAGAATGCATTGTTGACCAATCTAATCTCTTCAACCACAGGACATCTATAAATGATATCACGAGAGTCCCATGTTTTTAGGTCGGAAATTGTATTTCTCTTTATTATCATCATTTGCCTTATTACACAATTTTGACCCTACGCAATTTTGTTAGTTCTATTGTTGGCGCAAGGATATGTCTGCTTGGATAGTTTGTCATGTTATGCTCAATATTCAAAAACTCTGGACAAATCAACGAAAATAGCAGGTACTCGTGGAATGGTGAGTCGCATACAAACAAGCTAACTCAGACACCACTCTTAAAAAATATATGCCTCAATTTCAAATAAATTGAGATCGACCAAATGAAACTTCACTAACCATATGTCCACTTAACACAATTGCTTTATGGAAAGCTGTGGTCCAAATAGGAAACGTGGGATCAGCAAAGCAGAACAAGTAAATACCAAATGCAAACACTCAATACAAGGACTGGCTGGCCTTACAAATACCATGTTAGCTGTCATGAATAGCTTAAATAGAATCCTACATCAATGTTGACAATTACCAGAGAAGTTGATGACTGAATGAGACCTCATTCCACAAGGAGAAAAAGAAAAAGACATGCCAAGAATACAACTAACGAGGATCATTCTAATTACCAAGGTTTCTGATGAGTTTAATCGGCAAAATAACTACTTAACCTATGTTAGTGCTGACATTTCACTGATATATACACTTCTTAAGGCTAAAAGCACAAAGATATAGAGCAGCTATGTAATGTGATCAGCA
Source organism: Petunia x hybrida (assembly GCA_037355625.1). Classification (NCBI taxonomy): domain Eukaryota; kingdom Viridiplantae; phylum Streptophyta; class Magnoliopsida; order Solanales; family Solanaceae; genus Petunia; species Petunia x hybrida. The sequence continues at coordinate 216,714 of JBBBVM010000006.1, read as the reverse complement.
GCAGTTCAGTTAAGTGCTCATTCAAGAGAGTCTTTGACATGCATAAACATAGATTGACAACAGATATATCAAGAAGGTACAAAGATTGTGCATTACTTCTCAAACTATACAGAGTTATCAATAAATGACCAGAGGAAGTTCAAAGAGGAATAACCTTCCGTCTGAAGGTTTGTGACACATAATTTAGCTAACAAGTGCCATAACTAGAACATTTCAAAGTTAGAAACATTTGTCTAATCATATTTCAAATTATAACCTAATCCTTATGATCATGTTCTTGCTTGGTCAAGTTGATTGGAAATTCATCAAAGTGCTCAGAAAAGCAATGTTCTTTCACCATGCTCTTCAAGGACTGGTACACGGTGTACATAGAAGGTCTATCTTTCGGCCTTGAAACCACACACGAACAAGCAATACGAAGAACTTGCAAGATTTCATCATCTTGACCTCTTCCAACAAAAGATTTGTCAATCGCATCCCCACTTCGGCCTGAGCTGGAGAGCTGATTAACCCAATCAACTAGGCTACCTTTGAATCCCTCCTCTGCATTACCCACACCAAGAGGCTTCTGCCCAGTCACCAACTCCAGAAGCACTACTCCAAAACTATAAACATCCCCTTTCAATGATGCAACCAGTGTGCTTGAATATTCAGGAGCCACATAACCAAACTCTCCTAAATCCCCATTAACAAACGAACTATCATTCGAGTCAGCAGAACCAATGAGCCTGGCAAGCCCAAAATCCGTGATCCTAGCATCAAGATCATCATCCACCAAAATCACATTGGAGCTGAGGTATTGATGCAAATACGGCGGTTGACAACCATGGTGAAGCCAAGCAAGTCCTCTAGCTGCACCAGCCGCAATCCTAAGCCTTGCAGGCCAACCAAGCTCACAATTACTATTCCCAACTCCAGTACTAAGATTACCATGTAAAAGGGAATACAAGCTACCATTTTGCATATGCTTATACACCAACAACCTTTCACTATCAACAATACAAAATCCCAATAAAGGCACCAAATTCGGATGCCTAAGCTGACCTAATCGATTCATCTCAGACCTAAACTGTTTCTCACTCATCTTACAACTACTCAATCTCTTAACAGCCAATCCAGATCCATCCGGCAACATAGCTCTATAAGAAATACCAGTCCTAGTTGAAATAACAATATTATCACTATCAAACGAATTCGTAGCAGCCAATAAATCATTCAGCTTAATCTTATTAATCGGTTTTTGAAACAATGTCACCTGAACAAGCTTGTAACCTCTCAGTTTATCAACCCAATCACTACTACTACCTTTACCATCACCAAGTTCTCTACTTTTCTTCTTACTAGGCTGAACAACAAACCACCACCAAATCCCAAATCCAAGAATCAACGAAACCGCAGCACCAACAACACCAGCAGCAATAATAATAACAAGACTCTTATTACTCAAACTACTACATTTAGATCCAAGAGGGGTACCACAAAGACCATCATTTCCTTCAAACCCATCTTTCAAGAACCGGTTTAAATCATCAGGAATAGAACCAGAAAGGCCATTATTCGACACGCTGAACCGTTTCAGCCGGTCCAACCGGCCAATCTCAAAAGGAATAGAACCACTCAGCTTATTATCATTCAACAAAAGGGTGTTCAAGAATTTACATTCAACAAACTCAGGAGGTATAGAACCGGTAAATTCATTACCAGAAAGATCAAGATTAACAAGATAAGGTAACCAAGAACATATTTGAACCGGGAGTGAACCGGAAAGTGAGTTACCTGAAAGATCAAGAGATTGAAGTGAACTACAGTATTGTAAAGAAGGTGGTAATGAACCTGATAAAGACATAGAAGGAAGTTGAATTGAAATGAGCCTGTTTTCTTTTTCATTCCAACAAGAAACACCAACAAGTTTACAAATTGAAGCAACTGAAGTGTTGGAAAATGACCAAGATGAGAGCTTGTTTAATGGATCAGATAGTGCAGATTTTATGCCTTGAAGACATTTAACATCATTTTCAATGGAATAAGATGGTTTTGGAGTGAAAGTGAAGAGGAAAATAGTGAGAAAAATGAGTGTTTTAGTTGTTGTCATGGTGGTGTAAGTGTGGAGTGTGGGAGGAGAATGAAGGGAGCTAAGAACAAGAATGGTTAGGAAAAAAGGCTGTCATTTGACTGAGGTTTGAAATGACTAGACTCAGACTTGGGACCCTTTGGGTGTAAGAAAGAGACAGTGGTGTAAGAAGTGTGTAAATTAATCATATTAAATGATAAACTAATGTAAAGATACAATAAGTACGCCTAATACTTAGTAGTTGTAATTAATTAAAGATGGGTTTTGAGTTTTGACCCCTTAATTACAAAAAAAAATATATATTTTTCAAATTGCATCACACAACAATATTTTTCATAGCACATTTCATAATAATCAACTCATTTCACTTTTATTTCCCCAAATTATATATCTCACTTTACCCCCCTCTCTCTCTTCCTCCCCTAGGTGATACACCCTCACGCCACCCATCACCGAACCCCACACCCACCACCCCAGTGTCATCACCCCACCCACCAACCGCAGCATCATATCAACAACAAAAGCAGGAATCTCGTCCATCAAATTTCGAAGAAGCCCTTCCCGATTTGGGTTAAGGTTTACGCTGGATCTGGATTTGGTGTAGCACGGCGGCGGTAGCTATGGATGGTGGTCCTAGACGACGGCGTAATAATGTTGTAACGGTGATGGGGAATGGGCCAGAATGGTGTAAGAGAAATGGAGTCAAGGGAGGAGTGATGGAAAGCGGGAGAGAATCTAGATCGCGATGGGTGTTGATTATTTTTTCATATCATGGCTACTAGTACTAGTGTTACTGTCTCCGTCGGTGGATGAAAACGACGCTGAAGTTTGATCGGAGTTTGTGTTTTTCGATGGGTTTAGTAGTTGGAGGTTGTTTGTCATCGTCACAGCAATATCCCATGGCTTTAAGATGAAATGGGTGTAAGTGAGCATATGGCGAATTTGGCTAACATGTGGACTAATGTACACCATGTGGGGGGGGGGGGGGGGGGAGGGGGGGTTTAGAGGAATTGAGAAAGAGGGAATTATGTACTGGAAAAGGATAAAGTACGATTAGAAGTTTCTGGAATTAAGATACAATGCAGAAACATGATGAAATAATGTTGAAACAGCTTGATACAATATATAAATAGTTAGATACGGTGCAAAACAACCTGAAACGGTGTTGAAACAGTATGATACAGTCTATAAATAGTTAGATACGGTGCATAAACAGTTTGATACAGTGCTGAATACAACCTGAAATGGTGCAGAAACAGTTTGATATAATGTTGAACACAACCTGAAACGGTGCAGAAACAGTTTGATACAGTGCTGAACAGAACCTGAAATGGTGCAGAAACAGTTTGATACAATGCTGAACAAAACCTGAAACGGTGTAGAAACAGTTTGATACAGTGCTGAATATAACCTGAAACGGTGCAGAAATATTTTGATACAGTGCTAAAGACAACCTGAAACGGTGCAGAAACAGCTTGATACAGTTCGATACTGAGCAAAAATAGTCCAGATACAGTGCTGAAACAGTCTAAAATAGCTAGTGAAAAAATTTGAAATAAAATATAAAAAATAATGTGAAACGATGCAAAAAAGGTGAAATATTTTAGAAACAGTGAGAAACAACGCACAAACGGGATGAAACATATGCTAAAACAGTCTAGAAACAACTAAATACTATCGATAAATAGTTAGATACGGTGCAGATACAGTGATATATGGAAAGATACAACGAGATACGAGGTGGTTAGTAGTTGAGCAACATCGAGATACGGTGAGATACAATGAGATACAGTGAGGGTGTGATGAGAAAAAGTAAAATTGGGGGGAAATTGGAGGAGTAAAAGTAAAATTGAGGGAAATGGTGGGAGGAAAAGTGAAATAGGGGGAAATGGGAGGAGAAAAGTGATAGTGAGGGAAATAGGAGAAAGAATGTAAGGGTTTAGTATGTTATGAGAAAATATTGCTATGTTTTTGTTATGTTTGTAATTAACTTGTGTTTTCCTCTATATAGGGTTATTTTGCTAAAATGTTGCTATGTTTGGTAATTAAGTTCTGAAAATTGTACTTTTGTGTAAAAATTCCATTAAAGATACATGATAATCTCAATCTTAATTAAAAAAGAAAAAATTACACTCTATGTCAATTTAGGTAACTTTTTTTTAAAACATGTCAATACTTTTGTCTTTTTTCATACATAGCAATATTTTTTCAAATGCTACCAAACATAGCATATTTAAAACAAACCCTAATTTTTCTCTCTTTCTCTCTCTGGCTGCCGGTGTCGCCAGCCAAGCTCTGACGATCCATCCCCACCCCTTCTCCATCGTCCCCACCACCTCCCTCTCCACTGTCGCCGCTTTCTACGGCACACCCATTGCCGCGGCTGCTGTCTCTATGACAAATTTGTTACTATTGCAGTTATTAGGGTCGCGACAGAGCGCCGCTGTCGTTCCTCCCATCGCCCTTGGATTCCAGATCTTCTCTTTTCCGTTGCCGGCACTTCACTTTCCGGTGCAGGCAGATCTGACTGCTCCGTTCTTTTTTTTTTTTTTGGTCATCTGGCAACTACGGTAGTTGTTGGTGGTTGTTGGAGGTGGAAAATATGTATGTCATGGGTATACCCATTGTATGTCCGGTGTATGTCACCGGACATGCACTGAGTATACACTTAACATACAACAGGTATACATGTATGTTTATTTGTTGGTATCTGGTGGTACACGGTGGTTGTTGGTGGTGGCAGAGGCAAAAAAAACTGTATTCCATGTGTATACCCAATATATGTCACTGGACATACACTAGGTATACCTTACATACAATACGTATAAGTATATGTTTGTATTTATTCATTTGTATATGTTGTGTATGACTTATGTATGTATATTCACACACTTTACATACATTGTGAATACAAAAACTATACATGTGCATACAATGAAAATACACAACATATATAAAAAAATTACAAAAAAAAAAAACATGAAATAAAATTTTTCGGTGACTACCGGCGGCGGCGGCCGGTGGGTGGAGGCAACAGCAGTGATTGAGGGTGGTGGCTGGGGGTGGTAGGAGGAAGATCTAGGGTTTTTAGCACCATTTTATATGTATTTGCCATGTTTTGAAAAAAAAATATTGTTATGTTTTGTAAATGGGAAAATATTGATATTTTTGTGTAAAGAAGATTGTTAGCTTGTATACTTTTGTAAATTGCCCATTAAAAAAATATGAATTTTTTACATAAAAGTACAAGTTTTAGAACTTAATTACCAAACATAGCAACATTTTAGTAAAATTACCCTATATAGAGGAAAACACAAGATAATTACAAACATAGCAAAAACATAGCAATATTTTCCCATAACATACCAAACCCTTACATTCTTCCTTCTATTTCCCCCACTATCACTTTTGCTCCTCCCATTTCCCCCTATTTCACTTTTCCTCCCACAATTTCCCCTCAATTTCATTTTTAATCCTCTAATTTTCCCCAATTTCGTTTTTTCTCATCCATCCTTAATGTATTTCGTTGAATCTCATTATTTGTGCACCGTATCAACTATTTATGCACCGTATCTAACTGTTTCTGCACTGTTTCAACTGTTTCTGTAGCACTGTATCTAACTGTTTCTGCACCGTTTCAACTGTTTCTGCAGCACCGTATCTAACTGTTTTTGCACTGTTTCAACTATTTCTGCAGCACCGTATATCTGCACCGTTTCAACTGTTTCTACAGCACCGTATCTAACTGTTTCTGCACTGTGTCAATTGTTTCTGCAGCACTGTATCTAACTGTTTCTGCACCGTTTCAGCACTATATCTAACTGTTTCTGCACCGTTTCAGCATCATTTCGGCACTGTATCTAACTGTTTATGCACCGTTTCAACGTCGTTTCAGATTGTTTCAGCGCCATTTGAGACCGTTCAGACTGTTTCAGACCGTTTCATCGCAGTTCAAGGATGCTTTTATGTATAAGGTCCAAAAAAAGAAGAAAAAAGCCACATGCTCTTAAAATTGAAAACTCAAAAATAATAAACCAGCTACACATGAAACAAGCTGAATATTTAAGTAAATTAATTGAAAACATGTGTAATTGCTTGATTCTTGGACACCTTTGTCAGTCAATCAACAAGATTAGTGACCAATCACCGAGGTGCGCTGATGATACTCTGTGGAAAATGTAAACCAAGAGGAGGCTGATGGGGTTGGAAAATTCAGTGCTGTTAAAGATTTTGTTAAGGGCCTCTCCAGTGGTCAAGTGAAATGTATTGATCTAAAAGGACATCTTAATTGTATCACAGGGTTAGCGATTGGAGGTACAAACTCTGGCTTGTTTCATTTTGAAATCTTAATACTACACAATCTTTCCTTGAGTTGCTTGAATAAACTAGATAGCATACGTTTAATCATTTTAAGTACTTGATGGGCGTGTTCAAACTTATTTATGTTTTTTCTATGCACCGTTAAACTTTTTGTAACTGATGATTTTGGTGCTTGCTTTTTGTGCATTCTTCTCTACTTACAGCTTAGAGATAATATAGACAGTTTCAATGCTTTTATATTTCTTGATGCCACTTTCGCTCTCCTGTTTTTGATGAGATTTTTTCTCTTTCTCTGTTTCAGGTGGTTTTTTATTGACATATTTGCTTTACTCAAAGGACTATCAAGATGGGGCTAACAAAACTCTAGGAATTCCGCAGCTGCATATCAATGCAATCTCACACACACAAACGAAAGAATGCAAAAGTAAATCATCACAAAGAACTGTTTTCCATGTTAGTTATTTCTTTGCTTTAGTCACTGTTTTCTGGTTATCATGTTAGGACATCTAAGTAAGGAATTGGAGAGAGATGGGGTTTGTGTGCTCTTCTTTTTTTATGTGAATTGATTGTGGGGGTGATGGCTTTGGGGGGGAGGGGTGGGCTGTACTTGAGAATTGAGATGTTAGATTTAGGAAAATGAAAATGAAATGCATTGTATTTTGTGAAATGTGCTAGGAAAAATATTGTTATGCCTTGTAATTTGAAAAATCTTGCTATTTTTTTTGTAATTAAAGGTATAAATTTGTATATTTGTGTAAAAAACCCAAAAAATATACATCATGCGCGCGCTTAGATGTGGTTTGGTTTAAAGACAAGTTAAGCCAAATACATTAAAAATGCAGAGGGTTGTAATATAGTACTACGAAGTAATTCGTAATGAAAAAATTGTAACAAAGGAATTGATAATACTAACATATAATGCAGGAACAACGCTTAAAGTGCATTTTGGGACCCATCAAGGCTCACGACACTTGCAATATGCCTTGAGGCACTGGGCACATGTATAGGACTTTGTTTTTTGAGGGTTACCCTCCCAGCACAGTAATGAAAGAGTTGTGGTGATTAACACACTATTGTTTTTCCACTTCTATCTATGGTAAAATAATATATAGATTCTCGTATAATTTAATAATATGGGTTTTGTTTTATATAATTGACCATACACTTCATTAATTGATGCTATGATAATTATTTTTTTGTTCAACTCAAACACTATATTATCTATTTATGCCTAAATTTGGATATCTAGGTAAAACAATTAAATTTGTAAGAGGGTCACAAGTAATACAGTAAATACGTAGGAAAAGTAATGAACAAGAAAGTAAATAAATCAAATTTCAAATTTCTCAAGTGCATCATGCCTTCTTCAACAACTCAATTCAACGCAAATATATTCCCCCAATCCGAGCAGCCCATTCTCTGCTATGTTGTCTTTCCAAGTGATCCCTAAATTTCATAGTCTCTCCATTATGTACTCCAGTTTGATGATTCCAAACTCTCTTACAAAGATTACACTTAGCAGTATTAGTATCACGATTTTTCGTGATAAATTCTTAAATTTCGGATACAACTCTTGGTCAGGCAGGGCTTCAGCACCTTGAGGTTGAGTTGGTTGATTTCCAAACATTTTGATAGAATTTTTAGAAAATAACCTTTGATAGAAATTTTAGAGAGAAATTGATAGAAAACATTGAATTGTGATTAATTTGATGAAATATAGGAGTATTTATAGGAAAAAAATAGACGGGGGAGGGCTGTTGGGGCGATTATGGGGATGAGGGAGAGAAAAATAGCCATTTATGGCTGTTGCCGACGGCTATTTTTCAAAATTTCAGATTTTTTTTGTTGGGCCGGTCCGAACCGGTCCAGTTCCAATCCGGTCCGGCCCAATTTGGACGACTTTTTCCTTTTTTTTTTTTTGCTTTAAAGTAGTTTTGGAATTTTAAATTAAGTATCTAGCTAAAGAAAAAATAACAAACATTTATAAATGAACAGCAAGGCCTATAACTTGTTATTTTTTATATAATTATATATACTATATATTATATACTATAAGATTTAATATTTACTATTTAAAGTATTTACTATTTTACTAACATAGCTAAATAAAATTACAAAACTATTTATTAATAAGAAATTATAACAAACAATTATAACTTAATAGCAAGGCATAACACTTGTTATTTTTTTCAAAGTAAATACTAAGTAGTAAGTAAGTATTTAGTATTTAAGTTTTAAATTACAAAAAAGATATAACAAAGTATAATTGAACTAAAGGAAAAAAATATCGGAGAATATAACAAAGAATGATAACTTAATAGCAAGGCGTAACACATTTTATTGAATAATTTTTGATTTTTTTGCCAAGTACATAGATATTAAATTGCAAAATTACATATTAATAATTAAAAAAAAACTTCTCATTCTCTGAATAATTTTTTTCTGGCAAGTCAGGAGGAACCGGTGGCAAAGATTCATTTTCTTCATAATAATTTTTATTTTCCACACTTCCACCACCTAATAAGATTTCGGATGAATACTTGTATCTGCTTGTTCATTTTCGTCAGGAAATCCAAAATTTCTTTGCTTCGATCTAATCCAATCTCTAAATTATACGGCCGTCTCCATTGCTTCTTCCTTCAATGAATGTCTATGATCTCCAATTTGTAATCTTCCTTGGCTAAACGCGCTTTTTGAAGCAACTGATGATGCTTGAATTGTTAGAATATCCCGCGTCATTTTTGATAAAACTGGAAATTGTGCTTGTTGATCCTTCAAAAATTGCAGTAGTTGATCACTTCCAAAATCCTCAATTTCCTCGCAACCATGAAATAAATAAACATCAAGCTCGTTAACCCTCCGCTACTCGATTGCCTGCTAGAAAGCCTTTGATTAAGGCTGGAAAAACTTCCCAATCCGTCTGCAGCTCTTTTACTCGCCTGCATTGAACTTGAACTAGCTCCACTTAGAATACTTGGAACAACATTATCAGCTGCACTCCTATATCTTTCATAAATCCGTTGGCAATCTGGAAATACCTGCACACAAGCTTGTTCTACACTTAGTGTTTCATCAGCAGTAATTTCCAAATTACGATAAATTTCTCTAATAAGCATTTTTGTATTAAACTGTTTAAAACAGTGATATAATAAAGTGGTGGAATAGGCAAAAAAATATTTTTAAAATTTTTCAATCATAGAAGCAACGACTTGTTCATAACCAGGCACTAATTTATACTCCCCCCTCCAAAAATGAGTGTATGGGTTTGACTGGGCACAGAGTTTAAGAAAATAAGGAAGACTTTTAAATCTTGTGGTTTAAAATGAAAGGTCTGTATAATGTGGGCCAGTGTCTTTAAATCCTGTGGTCCAAAACAAATCTTAAATTTAAAAAGTTGTCATAAAAGGAAAGAGGCACTCATTTTGGGACAAACAAAAAAGGAAAGGTAGACACTCATTTTGGGACGGAGGGAGTATTCGTTAAGTAATTCTGCTATTCCAGCTATAAAATACAATATTAGTAACTGTAGGATAATATTGACCGAAAAATTCTTTAGTAGCAAAAAAAAACTTTTCTAAAAATGTAAAACGACAGAGAACAAGGCTCCAATCATAATCATCTAGGTGATACTCTGCAGTCACTTTACCATTAAAATGGCTAGTTATAGTCGTTCGTAAATTGTAAGCAACAGACAAAGAATCATATACAGTGTTCCACCTAATTAAAACTTCCTTAGGAACTCTTCTAGGTTCCAAACCTTCTTTTATACACTCTGCCTTAAACTCCCTCCATCTATCCGGTTTTTTAGATTTAAAAATATAACTAATTGCGAGTTTGACCTTCATAATAATAGGATCAAATAACTTAAGGACATCTTGTACAACTAAATTATATGTATGACATGCACATCTAACATGAAACAATTCTTCAAAAGGGGGGTTCAATTTTGATTTTAACTTACCAATAGCATAATCATTGTTTGAAGCAATATCAATAGTTATACTTAAAATTTTGTCATTAATAAAATACGTCTTACAAATATCATTTATTTCTCTCGTAATAAATATTCACGTGTGTGGTTCATCAACAACGCTATATGCTAAAATTCTTTTTTGCATTACCCAGTTAGGACCTATCCAATGGCAAGTAAGTGTTAAATAATCATACCCATTAACACCACGACCCATATCAGTAGTAATACAAACTCTACAATTAAAGTGATAAAACATACATCATAAATATTGTCTATATTCATTTTTAAATTTTATAATATCACTTCTAACCATAGTTTTTGGAAAACCTTGAAAAGATGGTTTATATACGGTTTGAATATAATGAATAAACCAGTACAAGAAGTAAATGTAAAAGATAAACACTCTACCGCAATCATTTTTGCCATTTGTTCCCTATCTTTCTTCTTATCATAATGCATAAGCCCCCCGTCACTAGGTTAATTTCCTGTTGAACTCCACTACCTTGAGATGGAGCTATTCTGTTCCCTACTTGAGTGCCAGCAGACCTCCTTTCCCATTCTTCCTTGTGATAGTTTTATAAGTGTGTTCTCAACTTTCCTGTCTCACCACGATGCTTGCCGGTTTTAAAATCCCAAACTTTTCTACAAAGATTACATTTAGCGCTCTAAGCCGGAACATTTTTAGTTATAAATTTCTACACATCCGATCTATCTGCTCGTTTGACTGGTTATCTACTAGGAGGCATATATGGTAACTCAGATTCAGCTTCTTTAGGTTCACCATGAAATTGACTAGTAGGTGTTTCATCATCTAAATTAACCCCTTCGGTATTTTCTTGATATTGTGTCTCAAACATATCATTATCTAATGGTTGATCAAAATCTAAATCATGATGAAATTGCGAGTCATCTTCTTGAGTAAAATCATCTAGATGAGCAGGAGCACTACAACTACCAATTGATCTTTTACCCAGAGCATGACCATGTCTATCATCCCCCCTCGGTTAGCACGTGATCTACGACCGCTACCCGTACGTCCAGTAAGTGCTCTCCACACTCCAGACATTATAAGTAAAGCAATCAAATAAATTACTAAAATATGGCTATATGCTAAAAATAATATTGCAAAAAAATTAAAATAGATAATAAGAAGGAAGAATGAGTTTACTTGATGTCGCGTTAGAACTTAAAAGTAAAAGTTGAAACTTGACCGGAACCGCACCGAATAAGTTTCTACTCCATTCCAAATATTTTTTGTAATGCAATTTAGAACTTAAACCCTTTTTACAAGAGCAATTTTGAATTATTTAGCAAATAGCCTTTGTAGAAATAAGAGAGATTGAGAGAGATTTAGAGAGAATATTAGAGAAATTTTGAATAAATTGATGACAAATTGTGGTATTTATAAAAAAATAGGTTGGGGGTATGGGGCGCCTAGGGGATGGGGGAGCAAAAATTAGCCATTTTTGGTAGTTGGTCAATGACTGTTTGGTAAAAATAGCCGTTGCCAACGACTATATGCCAATCCATTTTTTTTAATTTCCGGTCCGGATCGGTTCCGACCTATTTTTTTCTGGTTCGGTCGGTCCATTTGGCGTGTGATGGGTCGTGGTTCAGGCCGTTTAGGGAAATGGAGTATTGGTCCGGTTTGCACCGGTCCGGCCCGGTTGCTGGTTCGGCGTCGGTCGGGTCCGGTGCAAACCGGACCGCTTGACACCCTTAAATATGTAAGGAGGGGTATTTATAACTAATATTTACCCAGTCCTAATTATGGTAAAGTACAAAGACTAATACGGTTATGAGCCTATAAACTCAAGGCGGTGGTTTATATAAAACCCTAACTAGGAAACTATAAATCCTTAGGTGGTGGGATGTATGCCTTGTGTCCTATGCCCATACCGACTGAACAGTCGTAGTTTAAGGAGCAGTCGTGTATCCTCTGTGACCGGTGACTTGTAAGCTAAGTCTAGTCTCACCAGCTGGACTCGTATCCCCATAATAATATGTGGCGTATTTTTGCCCACAGAGTCAGTCCACCTACTAATTGAGTGCTGATGTAAGCAGTCAGGAAATGAAAGGGGTAAGCAAAACGGATGTGAAAAGATATCTCACTGACTCCTTGAAACTCGTAATCTCTATGACCAAGACTGATGCTTGATTTCTTCAAGAATCCTACGTGTCTTCATCTGATTGGCTAGTGTTGGTTCCATGCATTTTCCCAATGAACTCCTTTTACTATGCCGAATTGTTTCGTATCTCAAAACCATAATTACGCTTGACCGTTTCATGCTCTATCCTTATCTCATCCAGTCTATAAATAGGGGCTTCATGATAGTGGTGAAATCACAAATCTTCTTTAAAAAAAAATACTCCATTCCTTCCAAAGCCTTCTCATGAAAGAATAATTCCTTCATCTTCAAAGATGTTTGCCTTTGATCCTAGTCTGATATTCCCAAAAATACTTTTTCATTTGGAATGGATGATGCATGAGAAAACTGTAACAGGAGAATTTACACAATTTTCTTCCTCTATTCTTATGTCCATGACTGGATGAATGGAATCCTCCGAGTCATGAAGTCTAATCGAGATTTTGGTAATGTTCTTCGGAATGTCTTTAATGTAGCATGTGCACTAATTGCGGTGCGCTCAACTTCTAACACATCGGTTGTTGTGATATTCCTCTTGTCATGCGAGGTCTGGTGGCTTAACCCATTCGGCTGCCATGGGGCTTCACCGCCAGGATGCTTCTGGCGTTCATGTAGCTACTTTGACAGTGTCAGGTTGAAGCTCAAATACCTGGCTCCGTCCCTTGGCTGTCAAGGGGATTTGGCTTCTTGCCACCGATTGATTAATGTGTAACCGAGCTCTAAATCTGCTTGTGACTCGAGGTTGACACCTTGTTCAGCTGGTTCGGCTGGGTTGCTATTGTAATGCCTCTTCGGCAGCTGGCTGTGGAATACCCGAGGGAAGAGGCTCCCTTATAGTAAGTTCTCAGCCCAAACCCCCTTCAACCTCCACAGGCTCTCAATTGTGCTTGAAGATATGTGTAATACTTCAAATTTTTATTTATTTATGTATAAATTTTAAAAACGAAGACTTCAAATTGCCAAATTATGGTTGAGACTAGTTTGTGGGAGATTTGGGGAAAAAAAATTTCACTCACAAAACTTCAACTTTTTTTTAAACATATGTCCAAATACAATTTTAAGTTTCAAAAATTATTTTTCATATCAACTTTAAAAACTCAAATTTTCAAGTTTCAACCAAATATGTCCAAACGCTAGCTAAGAATTGGGACCTTTTGACAGAGTGTCAAACTGTCAGTAGTTCTTTGAAAATAGTTTGAGAAGTAGTATAACAAAACGTTCCAAGAAATATAAAGTCAACAAAACAAGACAATAAATTTATCCATGAACAAATTAAAAGGTTTTCAGTTGTACGTAAATGAATAATATTGGTTAGTTATTATATGTTATATGTACCCATTGAAGTAAATTATTTATCTATATATTAAATTAGTTGAAAAAAAAACTCAGTTTTTTAGCAATTCATCTAAAATAAATAATGAAGGATTCCTAAATTAGAAAATACATCCTCCGTCCCAAATTAATTGACACTTTAGCAATAACCATTTGTCCCAAATTAGTTGATACTTTATAATTTCAAGACTTTTTTTTTTTTTTGCAATTCTTTCCAACTATACCCTTAATAATTAAAAAAATTCTAAAAAAAGTTAATAGTCAAATATAAAATAGGAATAATATAGTAAAATATACACGTTATTTAATAGTTTTCTTAATAGGTGTCAGGGCGTGAAAAAATTGAAAGTGTCAACTAAAATGGTCTTCATTTAACCCTTAATGAGGAGATTTATAGCAACATAAATATTTATAATTTTTAGGCCACAATTTTTTTTTTTTTTAAAAAAAAGTTATATCTTTCTGAACTTTGTATCTAGTCAAGTTATGATAAATAAAGTAAAACGGATGGAGTATTTCCGAGAAATTGGTGAACTAGAGAAAAACAAACATCTCAAAAATTTCAAGCAATCAACTTGAGTTCTCAAAAATTCGGGATATTTTCAAGAGAAAGACATAATCTTATTATGTAGCAACAACATGTTGCGTGGTATATTTGGAGAACAAATATATCACATGGAGGCACATATCATCCTTGCTTAAGCTCTTGAAGTTTTGCTGAACATGTGAAGAGAAGAACCAAGAAATTACCAAAATTGTAACTACAACTTAATAAATAAAAATCACTTACTAGAGAAAACAAACACACTTGCCATCCATGTCCATTACAACCCCAGGAATAAAAAAATACTCATACAATTATGTATGCAGTGATAGGGCTGTGCTCAACACGAGTTCCAATAATTAAACTTTCACGTTCAATATTGCCTTATTTTGAAATTATAAATGCTAGAACATTAAAGTATTAGGTGACTGAGACATGTTCATGTAAAATTTGGGGCATGACAACAATTAACTTTCTGAGGAAAATTGTTCGATGAACTTTGAAGCAAATAATAATAATGCTTCGTCTTCTTCCTCATCTTCCTCCTCCTCATCTTCTTTTTCTTCTTCCTCTATACCCTTTCCTTTTGATGCTACATTTTCTCCTTCCTCCTCTTTGTCAGGTGTTTCTATTTTTGATGTCGCCGCCGCTTCCTGTCCTTTTTTAACTTCTTTCCTCTCCTCCTCTTCATCTTCTTCTTCATTTTCCCTTAACAAAAAAAAAAAAATAATAATTTATTGCAATCACAATGGCATAATATAATAAAGAGATCAAGGCATTTTGTAGTTAACAAGCATACTTTAAAAAGATATGAAAATGGTAATCTTCTTTGAGAAGTGTCACGGACATCCAAACTTTAGTTACTTATACTCTTTCGAAGATTCTCATGATACAAATGACATAGATTTTTTTCAAATATACTTGGTCATTTGAAAATTTTATAAAGTAACAGTAAGTAGCAGTAGAGAAACTCCACAAACTAATGTTTTACAATTAACTTCAGTTGTATGACTTTTTTACAAAGATCACTGGAAAAAAAATTTGCAAAACTAAATCCTTCTATGACCATTTCTTCTAGTCATTCAAATTCTAAGTCAAGGACATATTACTACAAGAAATATGGCTTTTAGTGAGGAAATATTTGGTCGTTAAATGTGTAAATTCGATTATTATAGGCCAATAATGACCGTATAAAATCCGATCGTCACCGGTCGTTATAGGATCTCACTCGGATATTCAGAAAAGATGATGCATTAGCTGGCCAAGGTCCAGGAGGTTATAAAACTAAAAAAGCAGCTCTTTACTATAGCTCAATGACCCTACCCTCACATAAAGATTAAGCTAGCGTTTGGACATAGATTCCCAAATAATTTTTGGGAAATACTTTTTTGGTAAAGTTTGATATGAAAATGAAAAAGTGTTTGGACATACTTTTTGGGAACAAACTTTTTTTGCTCAAAAAGAGCCTTTGAGCTCTTTTGAAAAGGAAGATTGATATGTAATGGTTACTTTTGAGTTTTTAGGACTTTTTGCAAGAAGTTTTGGTTAAATAGCATAAACAAACAGTTTTTGGATTTTTCTCTCATAAACTCCAAAAAAATGTCCCATAAAACTATAAACAAACGGGGGGCTAAAAGTAAAAGGACTACAACTTACTGAATGTTATGCACTATAACACTTCTTTTTTTTTTTTGGACAACAATCACCATAAAGTAGTGGTGCACTTGAGTTTAAACGTTGTGTTTGACACAAAGAGAAGTAAAATCAATTAATCACTTAACCAAAATCATATTTATCTCTAGAGGAAACATCATCAGACCACTGAAGCATAATAATAAGTCTATTGGCTTGAGTTACGGTAAGCTCACCTTTAGATATCAGGGAATGAAGTAACAATTGGATTCATGGATTTATGTTTTATTTTCCCTATTTTCTTTTTATTCTCTCGAACTATGTCTACATATTATATTAACTTAAATATGCAATCATCAACTCGACTTAGCATTCGACAGTGACTAATGCCGTCAACTTGTGCTACTAGAGAACTATGAAATTTATTCCAAAGTAGTGCCTATTTGTTTAACTAAGCTTTTAATTTTTTGATCTGCTACGCAAGCTTGGCCTTGAGACTAAAGCTTTGTATCATCACAAGTATACAGAATTTCAATTGACAAAAATAAATATAGGAAAACTAGTTAAAAACACAATAAACAGAAGAATCTATGAGCCCGTTTGGGTGAGCTTAAAAGTGACTTATAAGCTTATAAGCACATTAATATATGTTTGATAACTTCAAAACTTTTGGACTTATAAGCCATAAGTTGCTTAAAAGCCACTTTTTGAGAAGTTAGGAATTCCTAACTTCTCAAAAAGTGGCTTTTAAATCATTTTTTGACTTATAAGCCACTTAAAATAAGCTGCTTTTAAGCCCACCCAAACAGGCTCTATATAACATAAGGCAGAGTATCCTCTGAAGACAAATTTATCATCAGAACTCTACTTATCAGTATTGGAAAAATAACTTCGCAACTGTCTTTTACGAAGATTGAATCTTGAATTAATAAACTTCAATGAGTTTTGAACACAAAATAGTTTTACTAGAAGACCAAACAGATGAATGGAAACAATACTCATAAAAGGGTCGCAAACAATTTATTTTTTTAATCGATAAAAAATATCGTAGGAGTTCAAGTGAGAGGACAGTAGAATAATGCAACATTGAGACTAGTAACTAAGAAAAATGTCACATAGAAAGAGATAGAAACTCATCTATTTAATGAAGAACAAGACAACATGTGCGGTAAATTGGAAGGGAATAATAGACTTGCATATATTTTAGTTCCAATAATAATAAGAGAGTGGATTAACTTCTTTTATAAAAAAATAATGAAGTAACTTAGAGTCCAAAAGTAAAACGCAAACTAATCTTACATTTATTATAAATCACATGGATGCCAAAAAATGATACTGGAACTCAAGCATAAAGTTGTGTACAAGAAATTGTTGCAACTGCAGAAGTGAATAATTACCAATACTCTAAGGCTCACATTTTTTCTTTTTCAAAGTAATGCAGATATCCTAGGACATTACACTTACACTTCACGACTCAGAAAAACAAGCATCCTTATCTATCTCATGATATGAAATCAACTTTCACTAAATAAGAGTTATGAGATTGTCACACGAGTAAAGGATTATCAAGAATGACATGGTAGCATAATCGCATAAATAAGTAAATTTGGTAACAATGCAACAACTTTATTGCTGCGAGACCACATATACAACTACATTAAAAAAGAATAAAAGATTTCGGTTCTACAATTCGGCAAAACATGAAGCACATAGCGACAAACAAAAAGATTAGAGTTTTACCTTTTCAAGGGAGGAGATTGAATACCGAAGGCCAAGAGATGGAATACAGAGGGGCAAGCTAACAATCTAGCAAGTTCAATGATTTGAGAGATGATTATCTTGATGAGAAGGAGATTGAAATTATCAAATTGTCGAGATTATATAACCCAAATAGAGTAGCAGCATCAGTTTCAATTGAAGCCATAATACACATTGTTATTGATTTCAAAACAGAGCAAGTGAGGAAGTAGTTGCAGGTCTCTATCATGTTTTTAGCAAGTTTTTCGAACTGATGTACCTTACTGCTAACAAAAGAGAGAAAGCTAAGGGGTGTCGGTTCTATACTTTAGCTAAAGAAACAAAAGTGGGGAAAATTATGCGCCTTTTTTTTTTTTCACTGAAAAAGTTTGTTTTAACGGTCGCCGGATATTTTTTTTTTAAACCACAAAATATTATCCCTTCATTAATGTTGTACTAAAAACTAGATTTAACGACGGAAAAATATATCGGACGTTATAAGTACACTTTTAACGACTGGATTTAGGTCCCTTCGTTAAAAAGTGGTGGTCGTTAAAGACCCAATTTTTTGTAGTGTAAGAGATCACTTCCTCTCAAACTAGCACTTTAATTCTTAAAAATTTGAAAACTATTTATGTGGAAACATTTTTCGTAAAACATGAACAATTTGTTTATAAAGATGCTTTCAAAACAATGGAAAATTAGCCACCCAGAATAAAGAACATAAAAAGCCCAATAGTCATAGGTTTCAAATGGAATTTAAAAAGAAAAACAAATACATCTAAAAGCACTTGAAATATGCATATCACATTCAATTAATCACTGCCCCATCTATATACATCTTCATTATTAATTTATTTAAGTATTAATGTTTTAACTTCTTTTTCCAATATTCCTTATACGAATTAATTAAGTTGAGTTTAGTATTTCTCACTTGGCCATGATGGAGTTATTGACGAGCTCCGAAGAGTTGTTCTGCTCATCACCCAGATCATCAGCTTCACGAATCATCTTATCAATCTCTTTATTCGAAACCCCGTACATATTCATGAATAAATGGTTAAGCGCTGCTGGAGAACAAAAATTATCTGAGTCCATGTCAAAGTCAAGAACTGCTTTGAGCTCCTCCTCAGGAACAGTGTCTTTAATCTTGCGAGCCATCAGGTTAAGGAACTGCGGGAGATCAATGGTTTTAGAGGCATCAAGTTGATAGATTATGTCTTGAAGCTCATCTTCAGTTGGACATTGTCCCAACGACCTCATTGCAGACACAAGCTGCTTAGTGTTGATGTAACCATCTCCGTCCTTGTCGAAACGGCTGAAGGTTTCCTTGAACTCAGAGATCTGATCATCTGTGAGCTCATCCGCCATTCTTTTGTGATATAATTCAAAGGGATCGAGTGATGAGAGAAATTAAAATATAAAGATGGGAAGCAACATTACTAATAAACAAATACTGACTGGAAACATGCATGTCTTACAATCAGTCACATATTGCATGCAAAAGCAGGCTGGTGCACAAAGCAGCATTTACATAGGGTCGGGGAAGGGCCGCACACCTAAGTTAGTTTATCAATTTAATAAAACAGATCTATGTAAATAGAAAGACATACCCCGAGTTAGGTGGATAAATATAGATCTTGAGGTTGTCACATCCTGTAATTGCTTCTACGTCTTCCCTTATCTCCAAAGCTGAAGTCCCGAGGGACTGTGGACAAGAGATCACCTGAATTGATTCAAGTGTTTGAACATCCACAAAACTATACGGGATCTTCTCCAGTTTCCGACAATGTTTTAGAACTAGAATCTCAAGAACGGGGAATGATGATTCCGAGACATGCCATTGCCTAAGAGCAACCTTTCGGAATTTCAAGATTTTGAGTGCTGGGAACTCCACATCTGTCACGTCCCACTCATCTTCCTCGAATTTACACTCTACAAATTTAAGTCTTCCAAGCTTGGGTAGCCCAGCAAGTGTGGAAGCTGCACATTTTGATATGCGAGCTTCGATAAGAATCAACTCTTCGAGACTTGAAGGGAAGTAAAACTTAGTCATTCTTCCTTCAAACTGTAGCTTAAGTGATTCAAGTTGTGTAAGAACTTCTAATTTCAGACAAAGAGAGTCAACTATAGAAGTGTCACTGTAAACCACGAGAAAAAGTTTTTGAAGATTCGGAAACCTCTCAACCAAACAGTCTATATCATCCTGATCGATAATCATGGCGTCGTCATATGTCCTCAAATTTTCCAACTTAGAGGGCTCTTCAGATATTGCTATCTCACGAGGTAAAACTGTTACTAACTTTACATGCCTTAGCCTCTTCATTTTCCAAATATGAGGTGTTCCCACTACTGGCTCTACTACATCCACCAGTAGAGTTTCCAGATAGCACAAGTGTGATACCCATTCAAAGTAAAACTTCTTGCAACACATTCGTAGGTATCTCAAATGAACTAGTGATTGCAGTATCTTCTTATAATCATTCAGGCCGCAGTCCACTAGATCAAACACTCTAAGAAGTCTAAAGTCGCAAAGAAACGAGAGACGGAATGTAGTAAATATAAATGAAGACCCTATACTCTCGCAAGTAAAAAACAATGAACTAAGATTTTCTCCAAAAGATGCTCCTTGTTCAGAGTTGCGTGTCATGAAGGCTTCTAGTGCTGGATCTTGGAGGTCATCCTGCAACTCCCAGTTGCGAAGCAGCAACTTATCGTTGATATGAGTGCACACTCGATGTTCCCTGTCATATGAAGGTTGATATCGGTTGTGTGAGCCTATCACATGCATAAACTTTTCTTCTTGAGCTTTGGTTAAGCAGAAGTCCCGCACTAGATCATGAACTTGCAAGTACTTCACCTTTCCATTAGCGGATGTCTTCGAAACCATTACTAGGCTACTGGAAATGAGATCCATCAAGTAACCTTTGACTACCTCCTCCATTAATCCACTCTCATCACTACATTGAGCGAACCCTTCGGCCATCCAGAGTAACATCAATCGAGGTACTTCAATCTTTTGATCCTCACGAAATACCCCCATAGTTAGAAGGCAATGTCTCAGATGATCCGGTAAATAGTGGTAACTTAATTGAATTGCCAGGTTGGCCTCATTTTCATTTGCTCCAAAATGAGACTTCAACCTGTTTGCAACTTCACGCCACTCTGAAGCATTCCTTTGTCTCTTTGCAATAATTCCACCAACCAAGACAACTGTAAGAGGCAATCCTTTACAATATTGTGCCACTTGTATTCCAACCTCCCTGAGTTC
Source organism: Petunia x hybrida (assembly GCA_037355625.1). Taxonomy (NCBI): domain Eukaryota; kingdom Viridiplantae; phylum Streptophyta; class Magnoliopsida; order Solanales; family Solanaceae; genus Petunia; species Petunia x hybrida. The sequence goes on along the minus strand of JBBBVM010000006.1, from coordinate 195,687 downwards.
AGGAGGGCAGGTTTCCTTTTGAAATACCTTTTTCTGCAACAATTTCCAACTGTCTTCCGTAGTCAGAAATGGAAGAGAATAATTAAGGATCATTGTGAGGCATGACTTCCTTTGCCACTTGCTTAAGTCGACTTGTTAGCATAATTCTGTTTCCATTTCCACCAATTGGGAAACATAACCTTACCTCCTCCCACACCTTAGCTTCCCACATATCATCTAGGACAATGAGATACCTTTTCCCCATTAAACGCTTGCGCAACATATCAGCTATGTCACTGTCCTTATCTACATTTTTCACGCCTGTAACTTGCCCATAGATGTCCATCAATAGCTCTCTCGCATCATATGATTGCGAGATAGTACACCATGATCGCACATCAAAGTGAGAAACGATAGAAGAACCTTCAAATATATATTTTGCCAAAGTGGTCTTTCCCAGACCGGGCATTCCAACAATGGAGATAATGTCCAATTCCCTTTTCCCACTAGTTAGTAGCTTAATTATCTTTGCAGCATCATCCTCAAACCCCACAATTTCCTCTTCAGTTATTTGAATACCTCGTGAAGGAGTTGGAGCACTCTCATTGATGTTAAGATCCTCCATCCTAGAGCAGTAACATGGTCAGTCTCAAGTTAGCAATACAAAAACAATGATTACGGAGGAACAACAATATAAATCAGAGAGAAAATGGTGCAAAGGTAACACGCCTTGTTAGACTTTGTAGAACAGTTAGGAACTCTCAGTTTGATTTGGATGACACTTTTTTCTTAAGAAAATATGATCTTCTCCCCAGTTTTTATAGATAGATAGGGGTGACAATCAACAGCCAAATGTACACTTTATGGCTAGCTAGTAAATACGACATAGTTAAGGGTTTTCTTGCAAAAATCAAACAGGTACCAATAGCCGATGTGATATCCATAAGCATAACGGTATTAGTACATCCATATATCAATTTGGTAATGGCATTGATTTTGTTTAAGACTTCGAGTTCTGTTAAGAATGGTTACTTTTATAGATTATCCAAATTGTTACAGGTTACTACAAGTAGTAGCTATTTACTAGTTGTTTATTGGTTTGATGAAGGGTAGTAATGTGATAGGTTATTACAAGTAGTATGGTAGTAATGTTACTGTTTTAAAAATTATTCTAACATCCAAACCAATAATAATTATTGGTATACCAATAATAGAATCGTTATTGACCGAACCGTTAAGGACCGATATTAATACCGATAATCAAGTCCTTACCGGTACGGTGTTGATTTTACATATTTATATACCAAAAATTCATGTACCAATAATCGAGTCTTTATCATTACGGTGTTGATTTTGCATATTTGCATATCAAAAATTGATATACTGATACCAATAAGCATAATAACGATCCATGAACACCCCTAGCCGATAGAGGCGGAGCTACATCATTCGCTTTTCAAGTGTATGTTTTATTTTTAGTACTTCGTCCTCCCAAAAAGAATGATCACTTTTTAGATTTTGTAATAATTATATTTTATGAGATGATTCACAATCACATAAACCTCTATGATTTGTTTTCAACTAGAAATTTTAAAAGTCTTCACCCTTTTCTTAGATTTCGTGCCTAGCAAATTGAGTTTTTTTTTTTTTTTTTTTTGGACGAAGGAGTAATTAATTTATTATCAATAACTACAAAAACACGTTTTGCTTAGTTTAGCTCCTGTACTATCACAAGCGCCCTCACACTGTTACTTGAGTATTTGACCCCGACTCTTGTTGGGTATGTTGTATCATGACAACCGTTTCATACTTCAAATAAGAGGTATGTTTTGTAGCTTTGTACTCCTCCGTCCCACTTTGTTTGTCGTAATTCGGATTTTAAGGGTCAATGGAGTTTATCTTTAACCGTAATTTTTATATATATCTTTTAAATATTTTGAGCTGTAATTTATGGCGACTTATAGTACTTTACATGTAGTTTTCAAATATGTAAATTTTATTTAAGAAAAGTTAAAGATTTATATTCTAATCTACGGTCAAATTTAAAAAGTTTGACTCTCGAAACAGTAACTATGACAAACAAAATGGGACAGAGGGAGTAATTTATTAGAGAAAATCAACCTTAAGCAATAAGTTGATCACTTCCGACATAGTATGACTTTTCGGCTTATAAGCACTATAGTTTGACCAAGTATCCTATTTTATCCCTATAATATTTTATAATTTATGAAATATTATTTTCAAAACAAAAAATATCCAACTGCCTATTAATTCTATATATGTCATTTATCTATTTTATGTAAAATACTACTATCTCTTTTGGTGACTCCAAACTTGAGCCCCCGACAGCCAGTCAACTGGACTCAAAATGCCCAAGGATCGAAGACCTATGGGACATGAAAGGTTGTTCGTTCCCCTTTGACAGTACTTTATATTTTATATTTTCTGTAAAGAACTCCAAGGACATTTTAATAATTTTAGCATGAAAAGTGCTCATAAGCACAGATTTACTGGCTTGTAAGCACCTTTCAGTACTTATTTTTAGGCCAAACACATCGACAGCCCCTTAAAGTTGTCCACGCTTTTCACTTTGACACTCCAACTTAAGTCCGTTCCATTTGAACACTCCAATCATATCTGGAGTGTGCCATTTAGACACTTAATACACATGTGGCACAGAAAGTGTTATTCACTTGATGACTAGCGCGTGAGTGGCGAAATATAAGCATTTTCTCTTTCTTTTTTGACAATATTTTGTCATGTTTCTCCTTCACCATTTCGTCCCCTCAACAGCACCATAGACCATCTCCTCCTAATTCCTTCTCTTGGCTTTTCTACACAATCAACCCAATTCAACAATAAATTTTCATCAACCACTTTAAGAAAACAACCAAAAGATTTCAAATTACAATTTGCTAACACAAACTAGAATCTAGAATCATAAAATCTGTCATATTATGAAAACATATTTTACCCCAAACAAACAGAGACAACCACCTCAATATTAAAGAAAATAGAGAGACAAAAAAATAAGAAAAACACATAATGAATTCAACCTACCCAAAAATAAAATCAGCAAGTTCAAAAGCACACCGAAAATAGGAAATCAAAGTTTCCTAGAACAGTTTTCTCCTCTTCCCCTTAACAAAAAATAAGCAAATTTTCAGTGTTGCTTGTGCTATGCAGAGCCGCCGTGAAATTTCTGAGTACCGGTGGCGGTAGAGCTCCTGCTTATGGTGGCAGCAATTCCACTAATTCCGCTGCTTTGATACAATCAAGGCTTCAAGTGGCTAGGTTACTTACAAAAAGAACCTATGGAAGCTTGATGGCTTTTTATTTTGTGTGTTATGTGACAATCTGAATTCTGATTTTTTTTGGCAAAGGTAATGGTTTTGTTGGAACCTGGAAGGCACGAATGAAGATGGGGATTTTTATCTTTTTTTTTTTAAAGAAAAGTTTATTGTTAATTTATTTAAGTTAAATCTACGTGTCCCAATTTCATTTGTCACTTTGGCGTGTGAATTACACGCGCTTTTTGTGTTTGGCTGCCTATTAATTTTGTGTCTAAATGGCACACTCCAGATGTGGTTGGAGTGTTCAAATGGAACGGACTTAAGTTGGAGTGTCAAAGTGAAAAGCGTGAACAACTTTAAGGGGCTGTCGATGTATTTTGCCTTATTTTTAAATACATAACTTATTATTTGTAAAGTTAACTTCAACACTGATATAACCTTGAGAACGGAAAGAAAATCTTTATTCAACTTACAACCAACTGAAGGATATGTTGTTCTGTCGTTCTTCAATTTCCTAGGTCCTTGCAGATGACTCTGGCAATTAGCAAACAAGAGTGAACATATAGTTTCTTGACATTATAATATATAATACTATATATATTCCTGGCTTCACCGGTACAAACAAAAGCTATTGTACCTTCAAGACTTCAAGCTTGCTTCCTGTAAAGATATTGCTAAAGTTTCAATAATGATACATAGGAAAGAAATGATAGAAGAATTTACAGGGTGAAGCCTAGAGAAAGAAGTGGCAGGCAATGTCAATCATACCAATATATATAATGTGAGCTACAGGCTGGATCCATTGAATAAGTGTGAAGATGGTGATTTAATTAGTCATTCTTTACTTATTCCAAGGTCTGATATAATAATCTGTTGATATGAAATAAGTAATTTATAATTTTAGAAACGTGAATGCATTATTAACTTTTTGTTAAATTCTATTCTTAAACAAATCAATATTTTATTAAGCATATAACCCTTATGTGATTGGAGCCGGCTCTTCTTTATTACCCAACTCCATTTCATCAAGTGCACAAGTGGATGAGTGACACATATCATATTTAATATATGATACTTAAAGGTATAGATTATATTAACTTAACCGTTATTCTAGCCATGATTAATAGATAGTGTCTTACCAAACTTATTAACTTAATCATGATTAGAATTATTGTTAAATTAATGCACTAATATAGACCTTCAAAATTTTAAACAAAGACACATGTTACTCATCCAATTCTGTACTTGACGAAATAGAGAGTAGGTGCAATTGCAAAGGAGAGGGGCCAGATCCCCTTATGATTACGGTTTTTAAAAGGCAGAATACATAGATGACCCCTTGAAGTTGGCACCATTTCCCACTTAAACACTTCAATTTTTCAAATGATCAAATAGACACTTTTAATTGTCATAAGTGTGTCTTGTAAACACCTCATGCTTACATGGCAAAAGAGGTGAGTTTCAACTAAATCCTAACGCGTGAGAGTTTTAACTTTGCTATTTCTCTTTTTTTAATTAAATAATTTCGTGGGTCCCACGTCAAATTTTATTTTCCCTAAACCATTACCTTCTTCCCCGCCACCAACACCATACCTTCACCGTCAAATTCCTCCATTGAAATTCAATCCTGCTCCATTCATTCCCTTTTGATACAAATTTCACCTCTTCAAAAATACTACTCAACTTTCAGACCCTTTCTTTTTCTTTTTTTTCCTTTAATATTCCAGATCTAGTTAGAAAAAAAATATAGGAACAAAAGAGAGGAAGTAGAAGTCACGTCCATGGTCCATGGTGACCTGATTTGCTAGGATGACTTTCATGGTGACAATATTTGCTAGCAAAGTCACGTCCATGGTGACTGTATTAGGATGAATTCAAGGAAATCTTCATTTCTATTTAATATCCCAGCGTCAATATATAGGAGGAAAAATCAGTTCCTTGTTTGCAAATGAAAACTCAATTTTCCTTCTGGAACTTTTATCAAACATATTGTTGTGCAAAAGTCACCGCTGACTTTCCAAGCATTGCCAATATCCCACATCTCACTACAATAAATGTACGACAAAATTTGGTAATTGATTTGCAGGAAATGGAGGGGAAGGGCTATTAGGAAGAAGAAGACGAGGGGGATATGGAGGGGCAGAAGCAGAATAGGTGGGGAAGGGGGAAAGGTTGAAGAAGATAACATGGAGGGGTGGAGGGGAGGGGGTGTTATAATTTTTAATGTTAAAAAGAAATATATTTATTTTTTTAAATATAGAGTTATAATTTTTATTAAAAAAACACGTGTCTCTACATGATTTGTTAATGTGCCACGTCACTGGCGATTGTTACTCACGCATTAGGTCTGTTTGGCACGAGTGTCCACAAGACACACTTCTGACAATAAAAAATATCTATTTCATCATCTGAAAAATTGAGGTGTCTAAGTGGGAATTGGTGCCAACTTCAAGGGGCCATCTATGTATTCTGCCTTTTTAAAATGTTTTCTTTAGGTATGAAACCAAATATGACGTTAAAAAAGAAGTGAGGATCCTGTTTGGCCAATATCTAAGATGCATTATTTTTTTTTTTTTCAAAAACTGCTTATTTTGAAAGATTGAAGAGATAATAGTCAAAAACCCCCCTAAACTATCACTTTTTTGTTAGTTTCATACTTAAACTATGGGTTGGTCATGCTACCCCCCTGAACTATCCATTTTCATATTCAAAACCCCCCTGCAGTGCCAAGTGGCATGGAAGGTGACTTCACTCTCTTTGTAGAGCATCCACACAATTAATTTTTTAAAGTAGTTGTTCTTATTTGATCTTTTTTTAAAAAAAAAAATTATTAATTTTTACTTTTAATTTTCCGTGAAAATAAAAAATCTTTACCTTACTTAAAAACTCATATTTCTAAAATAATAAATATTAACCAACAATAGTAAATTTAATTATTATATAGAACTGAATTTACTCAACTATAATAAACTCAATTGAGAACTTGTGTATTAAAATATTAAAATGATACAATGTATGTTAAGGATTATATCTTTTTAATTAAAATGACCATTATTGACAAAATTTGGTTGTAAATTACAACAGAATATATCACATTTGATTAAATTATTTTTCGTATTCTTATTATTCTAAGGTTAATGGGTCTCAATTAGTTTATTGTTATTGGCAAAAAAAAAGAGTTATGAAGAAGAAAATAATTAATTAGAAAAGAAGAAAGGAAAAAGACAAAAATAAGTAATAAATAAGTAAAAGGATATTTAAATTTTAGAAATTGAAAAGAAATGCCACATGGATGCTTTTTATTGGTCTACTTTATTTTTCCACACACAACAAAGAGAGTGAAGTCACTCTCCATGCCACTTGGCACTGTATGGGGGTTTTGAATATGAAAATTGATAGTTCAGGGGGGTAGCGTGACCAACCCATAGTTTAAGTATGAAACTAACAAAAAAGTGATAGTTTAGGGGGGGTTTTGACTATTATCTCAAGATTGAAATATTTGTCCAAGCTTCTAGGAAAGATAAGTGTTTTTTAGTGGCTCTGAAGCTGCTTTTCTGTTGTGGGAAGAAGTTGGAAAAAATTATTTTTCTTTAAAAGTAGAAGTTGTTTTTAATTTCTTTCACTACAAAAATACAACAAAAATTTATATACTAAATTACTCATATTTATTTAAATTAACGACTATCAGCTATACATAGTATCTTACTTTTTTTCCCTTGTCCATAATTTAGTACTCAAAAAGAACTTTTTGAAAAATTTGGTAAGAAAAAATTGTTACTTAACTATTGACAAAAATGTGTATCGAATAAATTGACCAAACACAAATTGCTACTCTCCAAAAAAAATTTTATGAAAATATATTTTTGAGGAAAGTGCTTTTCAAATAAGTTGTTTTTAGAAGCTTGCCCAAAATTTGTATGTTTTAAGATCCTGACAATTTTATTGAGAAAATCATTAAATGACATGTAATGGACAGGGGCGGCCCTACCCTAAGGCAGCTAAAGCAGCTGCTTTAGGCCCCGCATTTGGGAGGGCCCCCATTTTTTGTTACAAGTATATAGTGTATTAAGCCAAAAAAAAAATAAATTGACATTGTACTATACGTCAGTACCTGTGAAAGCAAGAGAAGGAAACAAGATTTTGACTAACAATTGATTTGAGGGCCCCGTTTTGGTCAAGTCATCAAAATAGATAGTATATAGGTACTGTTTGTGAAAGACATTGAAAGGAAACAAAGTTTTGACTATTGATTGATTGCACTTGGTGAACGTTACTTCTTTTCATTATTAAGCATGATAAAATTCATAGTCACTACCTTGGGCATAGAATACAAAATGAATTAATAAACTTATTGGCAAGTGAAATTAGAAATAAAATTATAGGAAAAATTGTGGAAGCAAAGTATTTCTCCATTATACTAGATTGCACTCCAGATACAAGTCATCAAGAACAAATGTCTGTTGTATTGCGATGTGTAGATATTTCAGCAACTCCAATAAAAATTAATGAATATTTTTTAGAATTTTTAAAAGTGGATGATACAAGTGGAAAAGGTTTATTTGACGTTATTATTGATGAGATAAAAAATATTGGTCTTGATATTGATAATTTACGAGGACAAGGATATGATAATGGGTCCAACATGAAAGGAAAACATCAAGGAGTGCAAAAAAGACTTCTCGATGTAAATCCTAGAGCATTTTATACACCCTGTGGCTGTCATAATTTAAATTTGGTACTTTGTGACATGGCTAATTCTTGTACTAAAGCTATATCATTCTTTGGAGTGATACAACGTATATATACGCTATTTGCTTCTTCTACTAAGCGATGGAAAGTATTAAAGGATAGTGTACTCAGTCTAACTCTTAAATTACTGTCCCAAACTCGTTGGGAAAGTCGTGTTGAAAGTATTAAAGCAATAAGATTTCAAACTCCACAAATAAGAGATGCTTTATTGAAATTAGTAGAAATTAGTGATGATCCAAAAACTAAAAGTGAAGCTAATTGTTTAGCAACATATGAACTTGAAAATTTTGAATTTTTATTGAGTATGACTATTTGGTATGATATATTATTTGCTGTTAATTCAGTTAGCAAAAGTTTACAGTCAAAAGACATGCATATTGATGTTGCCTTAGATCAATTAAAAGGTTTGGTTTCTTTCTTTAACAAATATAGAGAAGAAGGATTTGCAAATGCTATGATATCTGCTAAGGAAATTGCATTTGAAATGAATATCGAACCTGAATTTCGTAAGAAACATGTGATATATAGGAAAAAATAATTTGATGAGAATGTTGATAATGAAATCTCAAAGTCTCCCGAAGAGTCCTTTAGAGGTGATTACTTTTTATACATAGTCGACAATGCTATTTTTGCACTTCAAAATAGATTTGAACAATTCCAAGCATATGAAAATATTTTTGGTTTTTTATTTAGCAGTAAAAAGCTAAGATCACTAGATGATGAAAATTTGAGAAAACATTGCCTTAATCTGGAATGTTCCTTAAAGTATAATAATCAATCTGATATTGATGGTTTAGATTTATTTTCTGAATTGAAAGTGTTGAGAGAAGTAGTGCAAATAGAAGATAACACTTTAATCGATATACTCAATCAAATAAAAAGACTTGATTCTTTTCCAAATGCATGTATTGCTTATAGAATAATGTTAACAACTCCTGTAACTGTTGCTTCAGCGGAAAGAAGTTTTTCAAAATTAAAATTGATAAAATCTTACCTAAGATCAACAATGTCTCAAGAGAGATTAAATGGATTAGCTGTATTATCAATTGAGAAAGAATTATTAGAAGAGATTGATTATAAAACAATTATTAATAACTTTGCATCTCAAAAAGCTAGAAAAATAGATTTCAAATAAAAATAGACTTATTTTTTCTTTTATAATATGACCATTCTTTTTAAGAAGAAAATATGTAAGGCCCCTCATTGGAGTTTGGCTTTAGGCCACAAAGTTCGTCGGGCCGCCCCTGGTAATGGAGTAATCTACCCCTTTGTATCTTTTCATATAGCAATGTATCTCACCTAAAAGGCTTTTTGGATCATTTATTGGAGTACATGTTATTTTGCTTCAAACATTGATATTTCAAGAAAAACTACATGGTATTTATTACTCCTCCGTCCCATTTTAGTTGACATCTTTAGCTTTTTCACTCTATTAGGAAAATTATTAAATAGGGTATATATTTTACTATGTTATCCCTATTTAATGTTTGACTATTAACTTTTTTTGGGAATTCTTTTAATTATTAAGGGTACAGTTGGAAAGAATTGAAAAAAAAAATCTTGAAATCTTAAAGCGTCAACTAATTTGGGACAAATGCTTGCTAAAACATCAATTAATTTGAGACGGAAGGAGTACTCTTCTTCAGAATTACCTTTATTTTCATTTGTAGGGAGAGAGCGTTATCTCGACAAACATTTTCACGTCAAGGCTATTGAATGTAGTAATTTTTTAAAGAGAAAAACAGATCGGGCAGATGCAAGAGTCGAATAATGATATTCAAGAAGGTATCACAATGTCAAACTTGGGCTTCCAGAGAAAAGAGTACATAATCCTCCCGTTTCAATTTGTAAGTAACTTAATATTAGTTTAAAAAAGAAATAATAACTTTCGAAATTATTTTTCGAGAGTTAAACTGCACGAACTTTGACTAATGCTTTAATTTATTTTTTCATCATATTAATAAGAGAAGAGTTGCAACTTATTTCGAATAGTTTTTTAATATTTAAATTTTTATTTTAAAATATTAACTTAATCTAATCTAATTTAGCTTCAAAAGTTTGTTAAATTAACTCTCGAAAAATGAAAATGTTCACATAAGTTTTTATTTTAATAAGTTGTGTCTGAGACCATCGACATAGTATACGTTTTCAATTGCATGGTCCAGAGTTTTCCCAACTTTTCCAATTCCTACGATCTGACCACTTTTTCCTCCTCTGAAGGCTACACTGCCTCCTTGAAATGCTGCGAGTGAGAGAAAGTTTCCTCTATCTCCTGCATGTGCCTTGAACAACCACTATCAAGAATCCAGCTTGGGTTGTTCTCCCTCACTCCAGCCTGCAAAACAGATTAAGGGTTAGTTTTAGGAACCCAGACAAGCTTGGGTCCCTTCTTATGAGAAAATGGATAAATCAAATCCTGTTTAGCCCATTTAGGCAGAACACTTCTTTTATTCTTGGCCTTTGCCTTGCTCGCATTCGTGCACCTTTTTTTGTAGTGTCCAGTTTCACCACAGAATGTACACAACATGTTACAAGGCAGACCCACATACTTGCTCTTAGGGTTATATGGAGGCAATGATATCTTGAATCCTAGCCCTTGTTTTTTCTTGTTCTGATTTTCAAGAACCCAGTTCATTGCCTCAGAGGATTTGCTCCACTTTGTTAATATGGCAAGCGCATATTCAGTTTTTTCAACCTTTTTGATTTAAAGTCCTGTTCTTTTCAGTTTCCTGATACAGAATCTCATTTGTTCTTTTAAGTTCGTTTTCAAGAAAGGTTTGAACTTCACTTATTACTTGCTTACCATTTATACTCTCTTTTAACTGATTAAGTTCCAATTTCAGTTCTGTGATCTTAGAGTTTGACACAAGAGTCTGCCCTTTTAAAATGGCATTGACTTCTTCTAGTTCAATGTTTTGTTCTTGAAAACTCTTGTGCTTAGTTCTGAGATCACTTAACTCTTCAGTTAATTTATCTTTTTCAATTTTCTCCTTTTCATAACCCTCAATTAAAGTGGCAGTGATTAAGATCGAATTTTCAGTAGAGTATGTATGTAAATTTTCTTTGAGATAAGATAGACATACCTCTGCTGAATGAGCAGCTTCTTCTCCATCAGTTTCCATAAGAGCTGAGTCCTTCTTTTGGTCATCTTCTGTGTACATTTCCTTCAGCTTTTCCCACACTTCTTTAGCGGACTTGTATTCAAGTATCCTTCCTAACATATCAGTAGTCAGCCCTCTCCTAAGGTACAATTCAGCTTTTGAATTTGCCTGCAACCAATCTAGGTCTTGAGGATCTAGTTCTTCTACCATCTTGGGAACTAGAACCCCGTTTGCTGCTCTCTTTACAGGAATATGAGGTCCTCTTTTCACAATCAACCAGAGACTGTAATCCGTTGCTTGAAGAAAGTTTTTCATTTGTTTCTTCCAGCACTTGTAGTTAGTCCCATTGAACACAAGTGGCTTTGAGGGATCTCTTCCTCCTCTAAACTCCCGCGGATCTTCTTCGTCTGAACTGACACCCGTCAACCCCATCAATGCTAGTGGAGATTCATCTCCAGATTCCTTTTCATTATCAGATTCACTGTCAGTAGGTCCTCATGTAGCGTAGAGAGCTTCTTTTCTCTTTCTTCTTTCTGCTCTGAAGTTTGGAGGTCGTCTTACCTTCTTCTTATCTTTGTCATTCTCCTTTGACACCTCCTTTTTCTTTTCCTTTGTTGCTCTGTTTTTCATCCATTCTGCTTACCACATAAGACAATCCATGACAGCATGATCCTTCTTGAAACACTTGAAGCATCCTGAATAATCAGGGCTGTCAACTATGTTCTTCCTTCCAGAGTTTTCCTTGTTATTTCTTATGAAACCTTTGAACTTTCCCAAGTTAAACTTCTGTCTCAAAGCACTAACCATTGCTGCTTCAACTGATTGCAAATCAACGTAGTCCTCAGTTTCATCAGTTGCTTCGAGTGCAAGGGTCTTGTCCTTCGTGAGAGCTGGTTTAGTTTTTGAATCTTTCATCATCTCATGTGTTTTCAAGCTTCCAACCAGTTCTTCAAGTTTGATGGATCTTAGAGGTTTAGACTAAATGATAGCAGTCATCTTGGGTTCCCAAGCCTCAGGCAACACATTCAGAACCTTGTCCACCATCTCCACTTCTGGCAACTCCATATCCATGGATCTTATCTCATTAGTGATGATTGTCAGCCTAGTCATCATATCCTGGATTGATTCCTTCTCTCCCATAGAAAACAACTCAAATTGTCTCTTCAGCATTCTTCTCTTGGAGTTCTTCACTTCAGTGGTTCCTTCATGTGCAACTTGTAGGGCATCCCAGATTTTCCTTGGCAGTCTTGTAAGATGATACTCTATTAAACTCCTCAGTGCCAAGACCACAAATTACCAGACGTTTGGCTTTGTGATTCTTTTCAATCATCTTATAGTCTGCGTCGTTGTACTCCTCCTTCGACTTAGGTTCTTCTCTAGCAGCAGCTCCTTCATCAACTACTTTAGTAGGGGTCAAATTCCCTTCAGACACTATCAGCCATAGTTGGTAGTCTTCAGCACATATGTAGTTTTCCATCCTGTTCTTCCACCAAGCATAGTACTGCCCATTGAACTGTGGGGTCCTTAAAACTGACTGTCCTTCAGTGACTGTAGGTGGTGCACTCATACTTTTGATCCTTCTCAAGGTGTTAAACTAGCACGAGAAGACCCGCTCTGATACCACTTGTTATAATCTAAGCACCTCCTAAGGACACTAGAAGGGGGGGTTGAATAGTGTCTACCGATTTTTCTTTGTAAGGACTCGATTCGTCTGCGTCAAGAACCTTGTTCTTGACTCAACAGTTTGTACTTGAACACCACAACACACGCAAACACACAACACAAAGAACACAGTATTTTTACGTGGAAAACTCCTTGCTCAAGGGAGAAAAAACCACGACCCACACTCCGGGATTTTAGAACTCAATCCACTAACACAAAGAGCAAGTTTCTGATTACAGGACTCTGTAACCAAGGGGCTACACTCTAGACCCTAATCACTCAACAAAGCTAAACTCTAGCTTTACAAAGTAACCTCTCAAAAGTTCACCTAACACAAATGCATCTAAGATAGGCTAATAGGAAAAACAATGAACGCTCAAACAGGACAACTTACAGAACAAGAACCTAGACAAAATATCTAGACTCAATCTATTTAACTCCACCAGTTGTCTCCTTCAGTTATCTCACGTAGAAAGTTGATGGATCGCCTGTGTATGCTCTTAACTCTCTGTTTGTGAATAACTAATTTCGGCTGCATCAATTACTTGTATTTATATGGGTATCGGAACCCTTGTTGAGTTCCACAAGGAAACCTTGTAATTATGGTAAGACAAGATTCCTTGTGACTCTTTTCTTCTTCAAGTCCAACTTGTATTCGTACTTCGAAGACACAGCCTGGGCACCACCTCTTTTAGTCTGACTAGGATACATACTCGTTCACGCGCCACTACTCCTAGTTCCGCAGGGATTTTCAACCCTCAATCTTTTCGATCAGACGTGCCCTTCTATACAAGGACCTGGTCCTTCTCCAGAACCACCATGTCCTTCTTGTTTGTTATACTTCAAAACCATTTCTTAACATAAATGATCTCATTAATAGTAAAAAAATTAAATTAAATTATTTTTAAATTTAAAACTGAAAAAAATCATTTTGAAACGAACGAAAAACAAAATTGTATAGTATATCATTATCTTTTAAATGGAAGCAGGGTAGGTACGTAGCTCTTCACAATGTGAAATGGCTTTCAGAGAAAAGTAAAGGGCAATTCACACTGAAGAATTCTTCTTACCGAATAAATGTTCTGAATTATTGAGAATTATAATAATTTTCATACTCAACTATCAGTAGTTTGTAAATTAAAAATGGCAGCTGTATGTATAATTGATCAGCGCTTAGCTAAGCAGATTACGTATTCATATCTTATGTCACACAATTCAATGATTCGCTACTTATATATTGTATAGTAGCTTAAGTTTAGTCCCCTTAAAAAATTTGGCATATTGCGGTAATGGGGTTGATAGACTTTACGGGAATATTGAACAAATATTTGACTTGAAACACCACAAAACTTCTATCAAATCCCAAAAATTGCACCAGACATATGAAATAGATAAAAATTGTATGATTCTGTTTACACTCCAAATTTTTATAGCAGAAGTGAAAATTGCTGGTAAAATTACATGATCAATGTAATTAGAAGTGACCATTCAAAATTCTCTTTTATTTTCTTTTTCAAATATATTACCTTTATCACTATTTCTCTTCCATTTCATTTAACTTTTAACACGTTTGGCCATAGATTTCAAAAAGAAATTGAAAAAGAATTTTTGAATTTGAGTTGCAAATTTGTTTGCGAAAGTTGATGTTGTTTTTTAAATATGCATTTTACTTGATAAAAAAATATTTGAAGTTTTGAGAGTGGAAAAATTTAATTAATTCTATATTTTTTTAAAGAACCTTAAAAGTCGTCAAAACTACTTTTAATTTTTTCAAAAAATCTTAACAGATTAAACTCTTAATTATATTTGTTTCTTCTCTTTTATTGTGCTATTACATATTTTATGAGCTTTTAAATTTCAGTGTATCTTAGAGCCTGTTTGGCCAAGCTTCTAAAAACTGCTTATTTTGAGAAGTGCTTTTTTTCTAAAGTGCTTTTCGTAAAAGTACTTTTAGAGAAAAACAGTTTGTGTTTGGCCAACTCATTTGAGAATCACTTTTGTCAATAGTTGAGTAATAATTTGTGTTTGGCCAAGCTTTTAAAAAAAGTACTTTTGAGTGTTAAATTACGAGTATGAACATTTAAAAATTCGCTTTACAGAATACTATATTTAATTTTATTATTTATTTAAAAAAATTCAAAATACATCATACAGAATTGAATATTCTAAATCTATACCTTAAAAAAAGATGTTATTGGATTAAATGTTTCTAATAATAATGATGTAGGTGTACGAAGAAAAAATAAGGAAAAAAAATAACGTACTATTTTTATATTATAATTATTTGGTTAAAATAAATAGGGGTAATTAGGTATATAAGTATTTCTAGTAAGGATATTTTTGGAATGATAGAAATTAAAAACAGCTTCTGCTTCTCCTCAAAAGCACTTTTGGGGAAAAGCTACTTTTTCCAGCTTCTTCCTCACAGCAGAAAAACAGCTTCTGCTGCCACTCAAAAGCACTTATTTTTCTCCTAGAAGCTTGGCCAAACACCTCGATTTTCCAAAATAAGCACTTTTGGAGAAAAATAAGCACTTTTTGCTCCCCAGAAGCTTGGCCAAACAGGCTCAAGCTTCTGGGGAGCAAAAAGTGCTTATTTTGGAAAATCGAGGTGTTTGGCCAAGCTTTTAGAAAAAAATAAGTGATTTTGAGTGGCAGCAGAAGCTGTTTTTCTGCTGTGGGGAAGAAGCTGAAAAAAGTAGCTTTTCTTTAAAAGTGCTTTTGAGTAGAAGCAGAAGCTATTTTTAATTTCTATCATTCCAAAAATATCCTTACAAAAAATACTTATATACCAAATTATCCCTATATATTTTAACCTAATGATTATAATATATAAATAGTATATTACTTTTTTAATCACTATTTTTTCTACGTACACCTACATCACTACTGTTACAAATTTTTAATCAAATAATATTTTTTTAAGGTATAGATCTAGAATATTCAATTATAAATGCTGTATTTTGAAATTTTTTAACTGAATAAAAAAATTTAATATAGTGTTTGAGAATAAATGTTTAAAATCATTCATCTTGTTAAATAACTATAAAGTGAGTCTTTAAATGTCCTTACTCGTAATTTAATCCTCAAAAGTACTTTTTCAAAAGCTTGGCCAAACACAAATTGCTACTCAACTGTTGACAGAAGTGCTTCTCAAATGAGTTGGCCAAACACAAACTGCTTTTCTCCAAAAGTACTTTTATGAAAAGCACTTTTGAAGAAAAGCACTTCTGAAATAAGTAGTTTTCAAAAGCTTGGCCAAACAAGCTCTTAGTTTCATTTTCTTTTTGGCGGGAGTGGATGTATTATGTGATGAATTTTAGTTGATGATTAGGATAGATTTGAAAATGCAGATTATTCTTTACGATAATAGTTATCAAGTTATAAGGTAGTAATATATTTTTAGAGAAAAGAAACATATTTTAAATTTCTAGTAATAAGAAATATTTAACATTTTTATATGCACACAAATTTTCGCAAAGAAACAAAATTTTATTTACTTATATATACCCAAAAAAGAGGTAAAAACTTACCCGTACCGGGTGTTTACACCCGCTAAAGTTAAGTTAACCATAGTAGATAAACTAAAGAGCTATTAATTAGGAGGTCTTATTATTAATTATTGAGAAATAAAACATAAAAAAGGAATTAACATTAGGGTGGCTGTAGCATCAGCCATCATCTCTCTTATTTCTCGTTCCTTTTCTTCTAGCGTTCTAGCTAAATACAACGTTAATACCATTCCTTTTTCACTCTTTAATTCTTTTTGGCCATTGAAATTGAAAGATGTAATTCGAACTAGGGAAATAGGCATTGAAAAATTAACATATAACAAGTATAGGTTTACTCCGTGGCTTGTGAGTTTACTTTCTCAATGACACAACACAACTGAAAAATCAATGCTTTGTATTCTGTCATAAACTCAACTATATTTTGAAATATAATTTTGTGTTACTGGAGATGTACCTAACTTTTTATGGCTAAGAAGAAAAAGTGTTAATACTTAAACTCCTATTGGCCAACAAAGCTTTTAATTGAGTGGGCAATCAGCATAACGTTAATCTAAAGGTTATATGTAATTGAATGGTTGAAAGCTAACTAGATTATTAATGATTTGTATATTATGAATTAATTTTAATGAGCAAAATACATGATGTTAACTATGGTTAGATATTAATAATTTTAGTTAAATAAAGAAACATGTGGCATATGTTTATTGGACGGGTGTAATCATCCGATGCGGGTAAGTTTTTACCCAAAAAAGGCCCTTTCAAAAATAATCGTCCTGCAAGCTGACACATGTTTTTTTATGTCTCTCACAACATGACTACATAACCGCCGTTGAGAGGTTTTCTGGGAGAATCATGTCTTTCCTCATTTCAGTGAAAGTTCTTTACTTAACTTTTCTACTTAACTCACTACTAAAAAAACAGGGTTTTTCGATCGCCAAATCGGTCGGACAATGGTCGACATGTCGACCGATCTTCGACCGATTAAGGTGGTCGAATAAAATTAGGTCGAAATAGGCCTTCGACCGAAAGTCGGTCGAAATTTCTACCGACTTTCGGTCGAAGAACATGGAACATTTTTTTAAAGTGACCAGTTCTTCGACCGACTTTCGGTCGAAGGCCTATCGACCGAATTTCGGTCGAAGGGCCTTTCGACCGTTGGTAAATTGTTTTGACCAACTTTTCGACCGAAAATCGGTCGAAAACCTGTAAAAACCTGCAACATAAAATCTGCAATTAGCCCTACACCACCTGTAAATTCAGCAACACGCAGAAAAACCAGACAAAACACATTCATAAACGATATTCAACAAGGCTAACAAAGCCAAACAATAGAAACAAGTCTTTCAACATCAGTAATAGTGTTACAATTATCAAATAAACATAACAAACAGTTTATGGTTCAACTATCACTACTACTGGCTAGAACCCGAACTAGACTCGGCATCAGACTCAGACGACGAACTGTGTCGACGTCTGCTCTTTCGCTTTCCTTTGCCTTTTTTTTGGCGCTTAAGGAGCTTTTGCATCATTTCATACATTTCTCTTTGATGAGCCTCATTTGCTAAGCGCATAGCTTCATTTTGTCTCTTCAGCTCTGCGATCTCCTCTTTCACCCGAGCCATTTCTCCAGGATCAGCAGAGCTTGAAGGAGCAGTAGAACACGAGCCCAAATAGTTCGATTTATGCTTGCCAGATGAATAGAGTGTTGCAAGGCCATATGCGGACCCCTTCTTCATCCCTCCATTAACCTCCAACCATAAATTAGTTTCTTGCTCGAGCGTTAGGGGTGCTGGGGTACTGCTTCCGCATTCAGATTGTTGAGTCGAGGTCCACTCTTCAACGACCTTTGTAGCTCTTTCCTGAAAAACAGAAATATATCAACGGTACAAATATGAAGTACAAACGTTGAAGGATTGGCGCGAAAAAAGTTTGAATTTAATAACTTACCCAGGCCTCTTTTGCGCGGGGCTCGACCCAGACTTCTCCGCCCTTTTTATCACTCTTGATATGTCGGATCTTGTGCATTTCAGGAATTGGAATTGTCCGATTTTCTTTCTTTTCCTACAAATTAAAGAAGAGAACAAGTTAGATAAAAAATAAACGATTATAGTAATTCATATAAATTAAATTACTTTACCAATCGCATCTTCTGCGTCGCAGTGCTAACTGAGCCACCGGTATGGAGCGATCCACCCTTACTTGATGCTCGCGCTTTCTTCCCTTGTTCGCTCTTCTTCAAAAATTCGGGAGTCTCCCAATATTGCTGCAGCTCTCTCCATTGATGATCATAGAGGAAGCCGGGCATTTTTCCTTTTTTACGCGCAACATACATTGCGTTCTTGAATAACTCACCGCATTTTTTTGGGAAGTTGGAACGGACTTTATAGTCCAGAGCCGGATGCCACTTACACTCAGCCTGGCAATATTCATCAAAATATTTTATTTAAACATAATCATTAAAAAAACCGCAATTAGTAATAAACCTGATGCATATTTATCACCTCAAAAGCCTGCATTATCCGCTGCTTTACTTGAGGGGGCACAGCGCCCCAGGATGACCACGATTCTTTCCATTGAGATCTCATGCATCTCGTCAGTAAAGGAGTAGCATCAGTGTTGGGGCAAAAGCTTCATAAAAATCAGAAGCGTTAATAGAAATACTAACAATTAAATGTCAACTAATTACTAAATAGATAATAACTTCAAAAATAAGATACTTACCTGTTATCCCCCCGGGAAAAATAATCAACCGCCCTCCTTCCCATGTGCCAGGCTCACCGATGTAATAGGGCGATCTCGGATCATAGTACATGATCTCCTGCTGGACCGATGGGCCGGTAGAGCTAGATGGGTCTGAAGGCGGCTGAGTCGACCCAGACGGAGTAGTGGACTGTGTGGGATCGCCCTGTGCGGGATCGCCCTGTGTGGGAACGACCTGGGTCTCAGTCATGTCATAACTACTGAAGTCATGCCGCCAACCAGGATGCAACTGAGACATGCCAGGGGGCCTGAAAAAATCTGGATCATATCCTGCAGGGGCTCCTGTAGGAAGCGAATGCGGCACCTGAGAAGTAGGAGTGTCATCGGCCGGCTCACCTGATGTCTCGCCTACCTTTTTATTTCCCTTCTTTCTTCTAAAAAATTTCTTCATACCTATTGAAACGTTCACATTACTTTAGGAAAAAAAAAGTAAATACGTAACATACTAACTTGTTGTTGTCATTTGGAGTAATTAATTACTTAATGTTTTTGTATTTTAATGATAGTAATGTTATATAATTTGAGCAATTTTACCACGATGAGGCATCAATTAAATAAACACATTCCTTGCACAAAATAAGAATACATATATCTTCTTATGTTTATACGTACATTAAACTAGCAAATTAAAAAAACTAAACATCAACGTACAAATAAGGTCAATCATCATCATCAGCCAATTCTTCTTCCTCATCCTCATCGTTAAATTCTTCCTCGGTTGGCTCGTCACCATCTGTATATTCATCATCCTCATTTGCCCTTGAAGTTCCTTCTCCAAAACTAGCCGGGTTTTTTCTTCGACTACCTACATATGCATCTAACTGCTCATATATGCCATCAATATGTTGCAACTGGTCGGCTAGTTCATTGTCCGCTATCAATGGAACGGTTGAGACCTCGTTCTGGTATGCAACATCTAACAGATCAGGTACTTCAACTAATCCCACTGGTTTTCCTTTTAGAACTGCCCACCAATGGGATTTGGCCTTTGATTTTGCTGTGTTCTTTGTCCGAGGGTAAGGAACAAACCACACTTGCTTTACTTTCTGTGCAATGATGAAAGGATCATAGTGTCCATATGACCTTTTGTGATTAACCTCAACTAACTTAGAAGACGGGTCTACCCTCGTACCTCTGTCACTGGGATCAAACCACTTGCACCGAAAAAGAACCAATCTTTTATGAGGCCAACCGACACTATACTGTACCTCTAACATCTCCTCAATCACACCGTAGTACTCAAAGTCGCCCCCCTGATCACCAGTTCCTACTTTCACGGACACACCAGAGTTGTATGTTTTCTTACCCTCCGACCGCTGCTTTGTATGAAACTTGTACCCATTTACGAAGTACGTATTCATCCTTTTGTATTTATAATATGGGCCACGGCATATATGTCGCAGAAAATCAAAGTTGATGCCATTCACCGGATTGTTCACCTATATAAAAATTCAACGAAGTTGTGTAAATTAATATTTTTATCTTAATATAAGGAAAATTTAAGAGTTTGTTAAACACTTACAAATTCTGTAAACCAATTTGTAAAATTTTCGTAAACAGCCGCATCACCAAATTCAGCAACAAAGTGACTGCATTATGAGCCGAAGAAATTTCACATTAGATAGAATACTTATGAAAGGCGAATATTAGGCGGTACCGTTAAAATAAAACATACTTGTAATAAGGCATGACCTCGGGACAGTTCAACAGCACATGTGTTGTAGCTACCTTCCTGTCTCGTTCATTGAACTGGTATACTTCAGAAGATGTATTTCCCCTGCCTGGTTGATTGAATACAGAGAATGCTGGGTAATTGGGATCACTATTATCTCCCACATCATGCCGATCCGGCCTGGTGCGCAAACATGGAATATCCTTGTCGAAGTAGTATGAGCAAAAATGATAAGTTTCTCTAGCCAGATATGCTTCGCATATTGACCCCTCGATTTGGTTCCTGTTTTTCACGTCCCGCTTACACTTACCAATAATTCTATTGTGTTAGTGGAATTACGTTGGCTTTATTAAAAAAATAAAAGTTACTGGCAAAGATATGGAAGCTTACCTCTCGAAAGGGTACATCCATCTGCAGTACACCGGGCCTCCTAGCCGAGCCTCTTCAGCGAGGTGAATCAGAAGATGCTCCATCACATTAAAGAACCCGGAGGAAAGATCTTTGTCAGCTTAGTGGCGACTACAGGAAAGTTTTGTTCCAACAAGTTAAGATTCTCTTCCTTCAATGTCTTACTGCAAAGCTCTTTAAAAAATAGGCTCGTCTCTGTTAGTGGTTTCAAAACTTTATCAAGCAAGCCATTGAATGCAATTGGGAGCAAGTTTTCCATGAATATGTGACAGTCGTGGCTTTTCATGTGATGCAGCTTTCCGCCAGTCATATTAACACACCTTTCTAAGTTTGACGCATATCCATCAGGCATCCTCAAATTACTCACCCACTCACAAATCATCCTTCTCTCATCCTCATCGAATGTATAACAAGCCTTTGGCAAGAAAATGTTGTTGCCTTCGTGGATTACCTGTAACTCAGGTCGCCTACATAATAGCTGTAGGTCCAACCGTGCCTTTAAGTTGTCCTTTGTCTTGTTCCGGACATCCATCACAGTATTAAGGATAGCCTCGAAAAAATTCTTCTCAATATGCATTGGATCCAGATTATGGCGAAGAAGATTATCCTTCCCGTAAGGCAACTCCCAGAAAATGCTCTGGTTAGTCCAATTATGTTCAACCCCGTAACCAGGTACTTTAGATGGCAGTTCTTCAGTTACCTTAGGAAGCTCCTTAACCCTATCCCATATCTCTATGCCTGATAACCTTCGAGGAGGCTCCTCAAAATCAACCTGATTCTTCATAAATGCACTAGTGTTATTCCTAAAAGGATGTTCCATTGGCAAGAATCGACGGCAACAGTCGAACCATGTGCATTTACCTCCATATTTCAAAGTGAAGGCTTTTGTATCTTCCATACAGTAAGGGCAAGAGAGCTTACCTGCAGTGGACCACCCAGACAACATCCTATAAGCTGGAAAGTCATTTATAGTCCACATCAAAGAAGCACGCATTTGGAAGTTCTGTTTCGTTGATATATCATAGGTTTCAACTCCTTCATGCCAAAGTATCTGCAACTCATCAAGCAAAGGCTGCAAATATACATCAATAGAGACTTTCGGGTTATGTGGACCCGGTATTATACAATTCAAAAATAAATAAGGACTGGTCATGCACATTCCGGGAGGCAGGTTGTAAGGAGTGACAAATACGGGCCAACAAGAATAGGGCGTAGAGGAGACATCAAAAGGGGTGAACCCATCAGAATATAGACCCAACCTTACATTCCTTGGCTCACTAGCAAATGCCGGATACACTTGATCAAAGTGTTTCCATGCCTCACCATCAGACGGATGGGATAGAATACCCGGCTGCTTGGTACGGTCATGATGCCATCTCATGTGTGGAGCAGAACTCATCGAAGCATACAACCTCTTTAACCGGGGTATAAGGGGCAAGTAATGCATCGACTTAACAGGCTTCGGCTTCTTTTTAGGATTTTGCTCAGGCTTGTATCGAGGCTCCTCACAAAATCTACATGTCACGAGGTCTGCATCATCCTTATAATACAACATGCAACCATTAACATAACAATGAATCTTCTCGGCAGAAAGGCCTAACGAGGAAACCAACTTCTTAGTGTAGTAATAATTAGTTGGTAAGGCCATCTTAGTCGGATTGAGTTCATTCATAAGGCCAATGATGGAATCCATGGCAGCTTGAGAAATACTAAAATCTGATTTGACACTTAGCATTCTAACAGCAACCGACAACTGGGAATGCACCGAGCCCTCATAAAATGGACGACTTGCTTCCTCCAACCGTTTATAGAATTGATTTGCCTCAGCATTGGGAATGTGCTCAATGTTTGGTTGTGATGTATCCGGCTGAAGGGGATCATTAGCCGGGTACATCCCAAAAGCATCATGTACCATATCCTCCATTCTATAATTATTAAGGTCTGGTTCCACAACCGGAGAACTCCTACCGCCATGAATATTTTCTAGATTTTGAAGGTGCTCCTGCAAATCCCACGGCTCTCCATGATTATACCAAACGTAGTAATTTGGCATAAACCCCTTCTTATAAAGATGTACCTCTACATTCTCCAAATCTTGTGTCTTTACGCATTTGCATTTTTCACATGGACACTTAATTTTGCCATGCCTTAAATAATCGTCTGTTGTGCGGGCTATATCAAGAAATTCCATAACACCCGCTACAAACGAAGGCCTCAACCCCCGCCGCTAGGGAAAATTTCTATTATCCATCCACAAACGACGTCGATTAATATCTATATCTACACAAACATTGAAAGATTGAGAAACAATATGTATGATTTTTTTAAATATAAGATTATCAATTTTTAATTACTAAATTATAAAGTTTTATGTCATGCTTTGCCTAACGCAATAAATTTTTTATCTTAGCTTGCCACTTTTTTGTAATCACTATAGCAAGATTAATGTGGTCGGGTTTGTTAATGCTCGCAACTTGTTTGATGAAATGCCCCAAACAAACAATATTTCCTTATAACACCCTATTAATTACTATTATCAAAGCAATTCAAACCAACAAAAACTTATTCGTTTTAGGCATAACATGTTCATCTTTTCAACAATACCAAAGCAACAACACATTCCAAACACCACTACCAAACAATTCCAACAATCCCCAACAACTACAACAATCCCAAACAACACAAACCTAACTTTATAAGAGCTAACAACACCAAACAAGTTCTTCAACATCAACAATAACTACAATAAACAAATTAACTAATAATTAACTACCTATGCAACATTATAGGCCGAAATTAAAAAAAAAATTAAAAAAACAATTAAATTCGGATTTAATAAAAAAAAATTAAAAAACTTACCTCGAGGTTGATTTGTGCTCCAATAGCACCTAATAATGATTCCCCACTAGTTATATGCTTAAGAACTACAAAAAAATTGAGTTAAAAAGTTAGGGTTTAAGTTTTAGAAAATAATTAAAATAACACTAAAACTAAGAATTTACCTTGAATTTCTTGTTATATGTAGTGTTTAGGAGGGTAGAATGTGTTTGATTTTTGAATTTGGGGGTGGGTTATGGTGGTTTTCGGGTATAGAGGTTGGGGGGGGGGGGGGAGAGTTTAGAGAGAGTTTAAGTGTTTTGGGGAAGAAGATAGAAATGGGGAATGGGGGTTCTGCTGAATATAATTTCGGGCCTACCGACCGCACCTTCGACCGAATTTCGGTCTATAGCTTTTTAGGTCGAAAATTTTTTTTTGTTCGCCCGAAAATCGGTCGAAATAGTGGTTCGACCGATTTTCGGTCGAAATCTTTAGGTCGAAAAACACTGTTATTTTAGTAGTGACTTCTTATTTTTGAAAAAAATTGTGTTCAAATGCAGTTATTGCTTTCTCAGTCTTTTATGATGTTATCCTTTCTTCATCAAAGTACCAACATAACTTTCTTCACCATTTAATATTCATTACAAAAATGGCATTCAGTAGAGTTGGCGAGAGAGGAATCCTCATATTGGAGCAACAATCGGTAGTTAATTTAAAGACTAAGAGAAAAAAAAAAACAAATTCTGGAGATAGCCTAATGGCAAAAGTGTAAATACAAAGAGGATAATATTGTATTAATGTGTAACTAAAAATTGTACCTGTAATTAGAAAGTATAGTTACAGTTTTGTGCCTATATTTTAGGCTTTAGATTACTTAGTCATCCAGTTTATGATTTTCTTTGTATATATGCCCCTTCATAGTAATGAAAAATGTGAGTTTTATTATCCAAATTATTGTCTTTGTTGATTTAATTTTAATATGGTATCAGAACTTTTTCTTATAATCCATCATCTTTGGATTGTGAATCTTTTTTTGAGTGTGAATCTCACCTTGTTTCCTCCAAAAAAAAAATATTCTTTGAGGAGGCTAGTCTGCCCCACTTATTGAGTCCTTTTGACTCACCCTTGTTTTTTGTTTGTTTCTTGTCTATCTATTTCGTTTCGGCAGGTTCGCTCCAGGATTGAGTTCGCCACGTTGTTCAGGAGCGAAGACGACTTCAGCTGTCAGGGTGAGCCAGCTTTTATTTCGGATGGCCACCAGTTTATTGGTTATCATTTCAGTTGCAGTTTGCTCCCTTCAGGAGCTATTTGTCTTCTTTTGTACTCTTAGATGTCTAGTCTGGATAGCCCTAAACCTAGCATGTTGGGTAGTCAGCTGTAATTTCTGTTGTACAGCTTAGAGGTATAAGTATGTCTGTAAATTTTTTAAAGGCTTGTCCTTATTTATGAATTATTATAGTAGAGTCTCGCTGATGGGTACGTAGACGTCCGTACTTATCTACGAGAGGCTATGATGACATTTAGGAAGTTTCACTTCCTTCTTTTCTGATCGTGCATCGGTCTAGGATGCAAAAGTATTTTCGTTAATTCGTTCGTGGTAATTGTGAGCCCTCGTGTAACAAATCAGCAAATGGTATGAGTTCAAGACGAAGTAGCCTAGCATGGGGCTAGAGTTACTCAAGCCTCGAGAGTGTTCGATCGTGCTTACGATCTAGTTGCGCAGGCCCCAGCTGTACGAGCTCGCGATGGGCAAGGGAGCAGGGCCTTCTGGTCCCCTTGGCTCTCTACGATGCTTTTACGAGAATTTTGGCGACGCAGATACCGTAAGAACCTATTATTCGCTGGGCAGCCCATCAGGTTGCCGCATGTGCAGATGTTCGGTCTCAGGGAGCTCCTATTCTAGTTCTTAATATTGCCATAGTAAATATGTTCCAAATGCAGCATGTGTTGCGCCACCAATTGTTCTGGCTGGTTAGCTAGCCGAGGTAACAGTTCGGTCCGAGTGCCCAAAGAGGGTATATTATTTTACGCGGTTGAACATCTCGATATTCCCAGGCCATGTATCAAATAATCCCTGTGTAAGTTTTTTTAAAAAAATAAAATGATGTCAGCATATCCTTCGGGCTCTTGTTATATCGAGTGGTATGGTGTCGATTATTCTATTTTCCAGTTTCAGGGGTCTAGCCTTGAATTGGTGGGCCGCTCTCTTATTAACTAACTTGGTTCGATTTTTCTTCTAGATTCGTGGAAAAGTTCCTTTTGGGTAGCAAGCGAGATAAAGAGTGTCGCCAGTTTGAGTGGATTAGACAGGGTAGTCTGTCGGATAGCCTGTTGATGTTTCAGAATATGAGATTTAATTCTATAAAATGGCTGAATATGCATTAAAACGAGTCCATGAACCTTCCGAGAATGTTCAAAGATTTATTGCTGACCTTTCTCCTTCCTTGAGATCCCAGATGGCTCGAGAAATCGAGGTTGGGACTTCATTTGATGTTGTTATTGATATTGCTCAGAGGTATTAGGCATACCATAAGTTAGAGCGGGAGAGCAAAAAAAATCTCGTGGCCCTAGTGGGCAACCATGGTACCTCATTTGGAGGTAAGAGTTTTGATTATTTTGGGAGGTCACCTTCCAGGTTATCTCAGCTTGTAGAGCGTGATTCTCAGAGGGCGCGGGTAATTCATCAAGATTAGACTCAGCTTTCTCTTTGTATCTTTCAACAATCTGTCCAGCTCCTATATTCAGCGAAAATGTGTTATCATTGTCGTGAATCTGATTATCCTTTGAGGAGTTTTCCTGTTATCATTGTCGTGAGTCTGGCTATTCTTTGAGGATTTTTCCTTACTCCGATAAGTTAGCATCCGTCCTTTCTCTTGTCATCAGGTACCTGCACAGTCGCAGGGGATTTTATTTAGATCTCAATCAACCAGAGAAATACCACGATCCAGTAAAGGTTGAGAACGTGGTGGCAGTTATTCTTCAGAAGGTAATTATCAGTGTAGCGGCTTAGTTCAGCCGCAGAGGCAGTTTTATGAACTGCCAGTCTGGCAGGATGCTGAGGCATCCGATGTAGTAGACCCATGTGTTTCTTCTTCCCTTATCTGTAAGTAAGATTTATCTTTCCGATCGATCTGAAAATGGTGTGTCTTATCATGTTTCGACGGTTTCCATGGATATTGTCGTAATTAAGAATTGGTTGCGGTAGAGGGGTGAGCTTCTAGTATGATTTATTCAAGGAATTTGTGAGACCCTACTAATTTATTTGGTCTAAATGTGAGAGATTTGGGAGTGAGTGTCGGTATCGTCTGCTTGGCATCTTGTTGTGCCACATTTTATTATTATATCAAATTAGTTTACCTCTTTTTGGGAATTCCGTGTTGGTTGGATGATGGGATTCTAGTTCATCACCATCAGAGAGTGTCATTGTTTATTCCGGTGTAAAGTGGTTAGTAAGTAATACTCGATCTACGTATCTCCTCTTGGTTCAAAACACTAGTAAAGTCTTGTTATCTCATGAGCTTATCTGGATTATAGAAGGATTTACTGGTAAATTGTCAGAGCTTCCTTCTTATTGAGAGGTCAAATTGGCATGGTGTTGCTCCATAGAGCTCATTTAATGTCTATTTCTTCAATTGCGATTCTTTGGTTAGCCTGACTCGTAAGTAGTCTAGCTCTGGTAGCCGCTTGTGACGTTCCCTGTGTTGAGCCAGAGTGCATGTCAAGGTAACCGGGTAAGCATATTATTGTTTAGGTTGAAAATCAGGACAGTGGTGCTGTCCAGACATTCTATCTGCGGATTTGTTATGTCATCCAGTTGTCTCATCTTGTTATCCGCTTAACATGTTTATGTTATCAGTTTATCCGGGTATCCATTCCCATGTATAGTATAGTGCTGGTTCTGTTTTTGCGGATCATCCAGTTTCAGGGGAAACTCTGCCGAAATTTTTATATAGAAATACCATCCATCAGGCGGTGGTGTTTACGGCAAAGGTATGGAGTTGTGAACTTGAGAGTTGCAGCTGTTTGGCAACTCGAAAGGGTAGTTGGTAGCTCAGGTCGGAGCCGCATTCTGTTTTAGCTAAGTCTTTCTTAATCCAGCAGGTTGTGCGAGGATGATTATTCTTATCTAAATAGCTGCAGGAGTTTGTGCTTTAAGTGGAGGAGTCTTCCTCCACATACTGAATGGTAATATTAAATCTCTGAGGTGTTGATACCATTTTTCTTACGAGCCAAAGTAAGGTCTCGACAGAAATCTACAATGAGTGTCAATCATTGCTAAACCCACTTATAATCTATTAATGACAGAGATAAGCTGGCAACCTGATCATATATACGTACCTATCTGCTGAAAGCATAAAGTCTGGAAAGATGACACGACTTTAACTTGCTGACAATTAGAACACTGAGCCACAAATTCTGCTATGTCACACTTCATTCCGTCCCACCAATAAATCTTCTTAAGATCATGGTATATCTTAGTCGAATTTGGATGAACAGTGTATTTGGAATAATGTGCCTCTATCATAATCTGTCCATGTAAATCTGTAACATCAGGAACACAAAGTCTATCTTTATACATGAGAACACTATCAGTAGTAATCCTGTATGGTGACTCCAGTTTTCTTCTAGCTATCTGTTTGTATTCAACTAGAAGTGGATCCTCATATTGACGCTGTTTTACTTCATGGAAATTTAGAGTTAAAGGTTTAGTGCAGCTTGTCGACAATCCATCATATATCTTTATCACACCTCAACTCTTTGAGAAGTTACTTTAGCGTTATAAATGCACATGTAATCAACTTTATTGCTGGTATTCTGCCTCAGGTGAAGATCCAACTACATGTCTCTTTTATTTATACTTTTTCAAGTTATAATATTTTCAATCCAAAGACAATACCCTGAAGTAGATGTTCGGTCTGAAGATCATTCCTGGTCTGCATCATACTATCCAGTAGTAGTTGCATGATCCTTATCCTTATACGATAGACCCTGTTCAGATAAACCTTTGGCATACATTAGAATATGAGTAACTACATTCCCACAAGGAGCTTGCGGAACAACACTAACATCAGCTGAGATGTTGCATAGTGTGTTCGTAAAAATATAATATAACTTGCATCAAATCTTCTATAGTGTGTAATGACAAGGTACTTCCAAAGCTTCCCCTATTGCATCAAGTGTGAGTTAATTCTTAATTCCATCGACCTGTTCTATATCGAAAGGTATATCGAAGAGGTAATTGTCGACTGAATCATGTTAACCCATTCAAAGTTCCGTGTATCTTTGTTTCAAAAATATAGAACTCTCCTCTCATGATCGAGGAAGGATCATCTTAGTCAGAATAATCCGGGCAATGGTGTTATCATATTATCCAGATATGTTTTATTCCAAGAGTTCGGTGTTCGTGTTATAGTTTTAATTCTGTAATCATGAGAAAAATTCCGTGGGATAGTTTATGAAGGTCGTGTAAGCTCTCTTGCTATCTGCGTGAATCTTGCTTTAGACTTAGGCTCGTTCGAGGACGAACGAGAGTTTAAGTGGAGGAGAATGAAACGACCTCGGTCAGTCGTTTCGGAAGTTAGGACTCCGATTGGCATGCCGGTAATTTTAAAATACTCGTAATGTCCATTAGGACCTGTCTGTAAAATTTGAGCTAAATCAGACCTTGTTTGGTAGGCATCGGAAGAAGATTTCAGTTTTTATTGGCAATAAATATTAAAAAGAGATTTTCGAGCTCGGTTTTTCCGAATGAGCTCCGATTCGAAATCCGAAAGCGCCGTTGGGTTCGTATGATTATTTGTAATTTTTATAAACTTTCGAAAGTGAATTTCGATGTTGTTCGGCTAGTTTCCGCTAAAATGCCGAAAGTTAAATAATTTGACTTCTTTTCATTTAAATTTGCATCTTGAGTTTCGGGAGTCCAATTTGAGATCCGCCTTCGCGAGTATGTTATATATATTTTGTATAACTGCTATGCAAAAGTTGGAATTATTTCGAATATCATAGGGCACCGTTTTAATTTTCGTCGAGAAAAGAAAAGAAAAGAAAACAAAATAAAAAACAAAAAGAAGAAAAAGACAAAACCTTTGAAAGAAAAAGGGTTTGCATGGCGGTGGCCTAACATATATATCTGTATCTTCAGCTTAAGCTTAAAACAAAAAAAAATGAGAAACTAGAGACAAGAAAAATGAAAAATGCGCAGAAGAAAAAATGCCGAAAATGGGAAAAGGGGCCGGAGAAAAATAGAATTTTCACCCTGAAACATTCAGGTAATGATCCTAATATAGTATTTGAGTTTATTACGTGTGTTTAAATATATTTTTACGGTAAAAATAGGGATATTAGACATCGCCCTAATGACGTAAATTGATAGTTTAAAGGGTCAAATGGACCCCGATAATGAAATTGATTATGTATTCGTGCTCAGTGAGTTATGGGCAACTTATAAATGTAATTTATTTGGGATTTGGTTATGTGGCCTTAAACCCTGTATATAGGCCTGGCCTGCGTATTGCGTATGCGAATAGGGTATCAGGTTCCTACCTGGATTACCCTAAGATGTGAGGAATGAAGTCTTTAGCCTAATTTGATATATTTTTCTGCTTATTGAATAGACTGGGATCGTTTGGCAATGAATTCAAAGAATAACGCGGTTGTTGGTCGCAATGCTAACTTTTGAGAGAGGTAAGTGTTTATATCCATTTCTTTGGAGGCACCTGGCCTCGTGGATTTTCTACCACATGTTCCTTACGTGTGTAGCTGCCGATAGGCGTACTCATTACGCCTTAGCGTTGGATTTACATTGTATATTATATGTTATGTCCTATTGTTGGTATTGCAATGAGGTTCTGAGCATTGTACCCTGGCTGTGAGTTGGCATCTACTTCCCGGTTGTCGATGAGAGTCCCGCGCCGGTGAAGGGTTATTATTGCATCACATTGCATTCATATGCATTATATGTCATTCATATGCATTACATTGCATATCATATTGAGGGCAGGAGTATTCCGCCCCAGGAGCAGGAGTATTCCGCTCCATTGTATTATATCGGGTGCAGGAGTATTCCGCCCCAAGAGAGTGCAGGAGTATTCCGCCTCTGGTTTATATTATTTCGGGTGCAGGAGTATTCCGCCCCAGGAGCAGGAGTATTCCGCTCCAGTTGGTTATCAGATTGGATTCCCCTCGAATGCAGGAGTATTCCGCTTCGAGATGGGAGGACGGGCACATGTGACCCTTTGCATCATATTTCATTTCATTTCATCTCACTTCATTTCATTTCATCTCACTTCATTTCATTTCATCTCACTTCATTTCATTTCATCTCAATTCATACCATTGTGTAGACTTGCGGTACATGACTACTGTTCTGCTTATATGTGCATCGCTTATTTGTTGCTATGTTTCTGGCTCGTATTCCTGGCTGAGTTTAAGGTTTCATACGTGTTTCTAGTTATTATCTGGCTCTGCCTTTTTGTAATTTAAATAAGAGGAATTGGGTTTATCTGTTTTTCTTCTCCCTGGCTAGCTATCCTATTCTTTGAGGTGGCTAATCTGCCCCACTTATTGAGTCCTTTTGACTCACCCTTGTTTGTTGTTTGTTTTTGTCTATCTATTTCGTTTCGGCAGGTTTGCTCCAGGATTGAGTTCGCCACGTTGTTCAGGAGCGAAGACGACTTCAGCTGTCAGGGTGAGCCAGCTTTATTCCGGATGGCCACCAGTCTATTGTTTATTATTTCAGCTGCATTTTGCTCCCTTCAGGAGGTATTTGTCTTCTTTTGTACTCTTAGATGTCTAGTCTGGATAGCCCTAAACCTAGTATGTTGGGTAGTCAGCTGTAATTTCTTTTGTACAGCTTAGAGGTATCAATATGTCTGTGTTTTTATTTTAAGTCTTGTCCTTATTTGTAAATTATTATATTTATTTTCCTGATTTAATTGGTAAGGGTTCGCCTGACGGGTCTAGAGGAGGATGTCGGGTACCCGCACGGCCTAGTCGAAATCTGGGTCGTGTCAGTTGGGTACACAATCAACCAAATTCAATTGACGGGTGAAAATTATGATGAATGAGCAAGAACTGTTCGGATAGCCTTAAGAGCCCGGAGGAAGTTTGGTTTCATAGATGGAACCATTAACAAATCTGGAAAGTGTTATATAGATTTGAAAGAGTGGTGGACGTACTATCAACTTATGTTGGCGTGGTGGATCCAGAATCCAGTTGCACCCATGCTGCGAACAACCATCTCACACTAATAGATAGCCTGAGAATTGTGGGAGAATATTCGAGAACGTTTTTTCAGTAAAAAATGGCCCCAAAATTAAAAAATTGAAGGCTAAGACTTGCCGAGTGCAAACAAGATCGCATGTCCATTTTAATATATTATGGAAAATCGACATCTATGGGGAAGAACTCGAGAATTATGATGCAACAAATCCAACACATTTAACTTCGACGCCTTTATTGAAGTTAAATGAGTGAGTTGTTATATCAGAAGTTAAATCATCCTTCAAATCAAGTTATAAAGTCTCTTCCAGTTTTATAAGTTAAGAAAATTAGTGCTCGTTTAAATGAAAATGTTTGTGATGTATACCACCGGGTAAAGCAAACAAGGAATAAATGTATTCCATTTGTGTGATAATAAAGCTTCTGAAATCTCTGAGTGGATATATTGTAATTTGTGGGGTCCTTACCGTACAAAATCTTCATGTGGTGCTTCATATTTTTTAACAATTGTTGATGATTGCTCATGTATTGTGATATCTGATGTGTGGCTAAAATACCACACATTACATACTTGTACTTGAGCTATTGTTGTGTTAAATTGATTAAATAAATGCATTTATCATGATTTTGTTGTATTTTGTAGGTTGAATATGTTGGAGAAGAGTTATGGAAGAAACAAGTCAAAAAGAAGTCAAGTTTAAGAAAAGAAGAAAGCTGGCTAGTCTGTCAAAAATGCCGCAGAGAAGTGGCTATGCATGAAACAGTGACTAAGTTGAGCAGTGAAAATGTGGCTAGCGGGTAAATTTCAGTACCAGGGTGGCTATATGACGAAAAATCAGCCATTCATTGTTTTAACTTAGGGATAATTTTGGTAAAAATATTGTAATTACTTTTGGGACTATGTCATTTGATCGGCTTTGACCCCTACCTTATTCTAGAAAAAGGCAAGGGTTCCTTTTTGCTCCAAAAATAGATAGTTTTATCATAGTTTACATATCTTTGGCTACTTTTCCAACTTGGGAGCAAGAATTCATCAACAACACTTCAAGATGAAAGATTGGGTGCACTTTAAATGAGAAATTCTTTATCCCTTTCTTTATTTCTTTGATTTATATGCTACATTTGGTTAGTTGATGTTATTAATGGACATGATTTTATATGAATGATTCATGACTAGGAATTTATATTTGTGGGTTTTATTGATTATCTAGCTTCTATTATTTTGGCTGCTTGACTTTTGTGCTCATGACACTTAAGTTACACGTCTACTTTGCTAATTAAAGACTCGGGAGAGATTAGTTAGCGTAGAATAGTGAAGCTAGCGAGGATTTGGGTTGATAGGCTATTTCATAGACTAACTCATCTAAAAGAAGTTACGCTCGGAAGATGTCTTCTTTCCTCGGGTAATGAGTAGTGCTTTATAAGCTCAATCATGGCTTTGACGAGCGCCGTTGAGGTAAATCCCTTCTAGGCCGGAAGGATTCTAGGGATTACATTAGAACGACTCGGCCATAATATATAAACCTCGTGCTACATTTGCATCCTAGGTTCCAATCTTGTCTTCCTTGATTGTGAGAAGGTCATAGATCACCTTTACTTGCTTTCCTAGTGTAGTTTGTAATTGTTAATATCATTCCATCACCTCGTTATCCTAGTTTGGCTTAGTCAAATAGGTTTAGTTCCTCCACTACTTTGATCACATCACTTTGTTCCTTGTGGATTCGACCCCGACTCCTAGTTGGGTAAATTGTATTGCGATGACCGTTCATACCTCAAGCCGAGGTGTGTGCTGAGCGTTGTCAATATCATTCAAAAAAAATGTTCCAGCTTAAGCGCGTGAAGAAGAAGAGACAAAAATTCACAAAATCAACTTACAAATACTTTAAAAATTCTTGTGACGCCATTGAAAGATGATTCGTATTCATGTGCTTACGCAGAGGTACAATACTGCGACGGGCATATAAATAATTCCTAGAGCTTTGGAATAGTGGCGAGCGTTTCCAACAAAGCAAAGTTGGGTGTTGCAGCACCACAACAAGAATTCTAGAATGAGCGCCGCAAGGTGCAAAACTAGGAGTTGCAACGCCATTAATAATTTTCTTAGAGTTAACTCCTAGCACATAAATATTACCTTTTAGGCATTATACTACAACTTGTGGTGAATTTTGAGACCTATGAGAGAGAAAATGTATTCTTCATTGTTCTTGTTGAACTCTTGATCTTTCCAAAACGACTTAATTCCTTATTAAGATTTTTAATCTTTCTTTGATAAATTTGATATGTTCTCTGTTTTAATTCCAACATTCTTTGTTGTGCGTGATTGTACGTGGGATTGTGAGATTGAACTAGAATTCAGGTTTGGTTTTCTGAA
This sequence comes from Petunia x hybrida, assembly GCA_037355625.1. Classification (NCBI taxonomy): domain Eukaryota; kingdom Viridiplantae; phylum Streptophyta; class Magnoliopsida; order Solanales; family Solanaceae; genus Petunia; species Petunia x hybrida. The sequence continues at coordinate 161,143 of JBBBVM010000006.1, read as the reverse complement.
TTACTTCGTTGCGTGAACATTAACAACGTTCTCTGTTCCCATACTGATTGTTGTGTCTGTTTCACTCAACAGATATGCTAGTCTACTTAACTGAATCAATCTTTATAATATTGGATTGAAAAATATTACAAACCTTTGAATTCATAGTTGAATCTTGCTTCCGATATTTTGAATGTTATAAGCTGGTATCAAAACTTTGGCTCTCTGGATACTCTTATGCTCTAAATTTCTAGGGTTATGCAGAAGGGGGAAGGGTAATTGGGATTGCGGGTTATGGTTCGTGGGGGATTTTGGGGAAATTTGTGGTCGGGTGCGGAATTTGGGAGTGGAGAACTAATTTTGGCGTATATTATAATATATGAGTTGCATAGATAGGCTAGATTTTAGGCTGTGAGCGGATTTAGCCTCAGTTTTAGAATTAATTAGAAAATAGAGAGGTTGGAGGGGTGGGTAGGATTTTAAGCTGAGCATTACTTTTCTAGCCCTTTTCTATTGAAATTCAAATGCTTCTCCCTTTTATTTTCAATTTTAGCCTTAATTACCACCCTTCCACAATAAATTATCAATTTTAATAATTCCGAGATAAAATTGGGTGTCAACAATTGGGTCTTTAAGACCAAACACGACTCAAATAGTAATATCGAACGTCACAAGGACAGACTTGTTGCAAAAGGATTTACTTAGAAACATGGTGTTAACTATACAAAGACCTTTTCATTGAGGGTTCATTATGACTTAGAGCTATATCAACTGGATATGAAAACCGCCTTTTTGAATAAAAATTTAAAGGAAGAAGTTTATATGGATCAGCCAGAGGGGTTTGAAGTTAAATGAAAGGAACACATGGTGTGTAAACTTAAGAAATCAATATACGGGCTGAAACAAACTTTCCGATAATGGTATCTTAAGTTTCATGAAATTGTTATCGCCTTTGAATTTAAGGAAAACATCGTTGATCGGTGCATATATCTAAAGGTTAGTGGGAGTAAGTTTATAATTTTAGTTTGTATGTAGATGACATCTTGCTTGCTACTAATGATTTTGGTATGATACATGGCACCAAGAAAATTCTCTCTAAGATCTTTGAACTGAAAAATATGGGAGAGGCGGTCCATGTGATCGGGATAGAAATATTCCGGGACAGATCACAAGGATTGTTGGGGTTGTCTCAAAAGGTCTATATTAATAAAGTTCTAGAGAGATTTAGAATGGAGAATTGCTCATCAAGTCTCGCTCTAATTCATATGGGAGATTAATTCAATCTCAATCAATGTCCAACGAATTAATTGGAATGTAAGCAATGAAATATATGCTCACTTATAGAAAATATGTCCATCTTGATATGGTTAGGTATTTAGATTATGCTAGTTGTGGCATGCTTTGAGGCCAAAGTTTAGACTTAGTGGCTGCGGAATATTATTTCAGGACTTGGACTAGTCGACAATATTGTCATGTCGCTGAAATTTATTGTGATAATTCCTTAGCAGTGTTCTTTGCTAAGAACGACAAGTATATGAAGGGTGCTAAGTCAATTGACTTGAAATATTTTGTCGCTAAAGAACAAGTCCTGAAACAAACAGTGTCAATTAATGATATTAGCACCACAATTATGATTGCTATTCCTTTGACGAAAGGATTACCGCCCAAATCATTTATGAAAAATGTTGAAAGAATGGGCATTATTGATAGCAATTTATGAACATATGTAAAGACTTTATGATGTTTATATAATTGAAACTTTGAGCTCATTTATGTATATGTTTCTGTTATTGCCTGTTTTCTCTTGTATACATAAAGTTGAGAATGACGATGACAGGTTTTGATTAGATAAAGATACTCTACGTATTATTGTTGGACCCATTATGTATTAAAGGTTCTATTAGGTAATAGATTAATATTGTAGTACATGGAAGGAAATATGTCTAAAGTGATGTACAACCGCCATGACTCATATTAGTTTACTTATTCGATAACAACGAATGATGTGGGATTTAGTATGAACTGTGCACGTGATGATTGAAATATTTATTAAACCATTAAGTGAATGAATGTGTGCCAAGTGGGAGAATGTAAATTTTGCAACGTTAGTTATGGCCCACGTGGTATATTAAAGGTTTAATAAATAATAAATTAAATAAGCTAAATCCTAATGTATTGGGAAGTTACCTAGTACTATTATAACTACCCATCATCCCACTACTCGCGTTGATGGAATGTGGGTATAATGTTATTCTCAGAATAAAAGAGTCATCTCTATGCCTTGAAGAGCTACTGGGTTTTCCATCAAACTACTCTGTAAAGTGAAGGACAAGAGAGAGAACACTGATTATTCTCAAGAACCAAGAGATTTATTGCTTCCGCTCAAATCATGTCAAGAAATCTAATGGTTGACCCAAGAATGACTTTCTTGACTAGATTACAATATTTAGTTTATGTGAAAATCACTAAGTTCCACGTTCTTGCAACTATTGAAAGTTTACAAAGTCGACTTGTAGTCAATTTATTCTATTATTTTGTTCTATATTTTCTGTATTTTTTTAATTTCATTTCTCTGTAAATATGAATACATGTGAGAAATAACGAGAAGGCTATGTCGTATTTTCAGATTCATTTTCATCTTCAGGGATGGGATCCCTCTGTGATCTTCATTTGGTTTCTAAGAGTTAATTGCTAAAATGGTCAATGAACTAATGTAAAGTATCTAAAAAAGTCACTTTCCTTTGGTTTGGAACAAAAATATTACTCAACTTATCCAAAGTACATTAAAAAGTTTCTCCCAAGTTGTACATTAAAGTTTATCGAAAAATACTGATGTGGCATTTTATTTTAGTTCTTTTTATTAAAAATGGTTCGAAAACTATTTTAAATATTTAAAAAAAAAACAAATTTAAGGTACTAGCCACCTCTAAATTTTAGCCGTTTGACCATGGTAAATCAAACTTCAAAATTTGAATATGAAGTTTGTCTATGACAATTCAAACTTCAAAGCTCTCAAATTTTGTTAATTTTTTTTAAATTAAGAATATGCTATGGAAAAAGATTCAACTTAAAGTAAAAACTAAATTTGTTATTCAAAATGTCTAAAAGATATACCGCATACAAAAACATATAAATTCAATAATTAGTGTGCCCAAAAATATGTTAAAGATCTTATGGTGGTATATTTTTCAATTATAATTGTTGGGGAAGATTTCAAATAACTACATTAGTTATAATTTCTAATTATACTTTGGCATATTTGTTGTGGTACCTAATTATAAAACTATCATAATACTATTTCCACACTTTGATATTTTTCACTTAACATTCCTTAAAATCAGCTTAATCGAATACCAAATTACTAGGGCGTATACTTCCATAATCCCTCTGCCCTTATGAAGTTTCATACTTTACATAGATATGTATAATTAGTATATGATGCACAATTTACAGTTGAAGTAAATCAAATATACTATTAATATGCAAATAATAGGAAATCAAATATACTATTAATATGCAAATAGGACATTATTATACATCAGTAATATACCAAAAATACCTATAATATAAACACGAAGAATAAATAATCCACCAGTAAATTATGTCATAAATAATTTGGTGTTTTTAAAAAAATTTAAAATATTTTTCGGACCATTTTTAATAAAAAGAACTAAAATAAAATGTCACATCAGGATTTTTCGGTAACCTTTAACGTACAACTTGAGAGAATGACTTTTTAAGATACTTTGGATAAGTTGGATGATATTTTTATTCCAAACCAAAGGAAAATCATGACTTTTTTAAGATATTTTACATTAGTTCAATGACCATTTTAAGAATTAACTCGGTTTCTAACATCTTTAATGTTGTTTTACTTAGCTTGATCAAATGTATGAAGACGCAAAACAAACATGAATAATCGCCGTTTTCAAAACTCAATATAAAAGGCCTATCTATTAACAAAAGTTTGTTCAAACGAGAACGCGATTTAGGTTATCAAACATCTTATAGAAATCACATTAGGAACTGAAACATATAAGCTAAACCTTGCAAATGTGTTCTCAAACCAGCTCTTATCGCTAACATTACAGTTTAATGATATTGGTAAAAGTCTTTCACGAAATAGATGTGATAATTCTCACTGTCCTCTTACTCTTACTCTTCCTCTTCTCCAATTTTCCTACTTAACAAAAAGAAAATAGTAGGGAAAAAAAAAGGGTTTTATGACAGGGAAGCTAAGCACATGAATGACTTAGATAATGGGAGAATCGTTGGGTATGGCATTAGTCGTTATATCTTCCTAATCCATCATGTAAAAAGAATCAGTTGTTTTTCTTCTTGTCTATTGAAAGATGTCTCTTTAACCAAAAAATGCTTAATTAATGAGATGCCAAAAGATGTTTAAACAGCTTGGAAAATTTTCCTCATTTTCACGAATCACTAGGAAAGCTAGTTCAATAATAACGTGAGAATATTTCTATTTGAGTACTTAAATTATTTTGTAGGTTAAGAAATTGCCACATCTTGTGTAAACCTACTGTTTGTTTAGTGGCTGGGCTATGAAAGTTGCCACAATTCCTAATTTCGCATGTGATACTTGATTTTGACCTATAGGACCCGTTTATTTATAAAACTTGAGGGTATTTTTTGAAAAAATTATTTTTTTATTCTATTTGTTCTTTTGAATTATTATTTTTTTCTATTCACAAAACTTCATAACTTTTTTACAAGTGAAATGTATGTCCAAGCACAATTTTCAGGTTTCATAAATTATTTTATAACTCAACTTCAAAAAATCATTTTGTCAAGTTTCAATCAAATCTATGTCCAATACCATTTGTATTATGTTCATAATACAAATAGTATTAAGACAGCACTATCACCCTCTACAGACCCAACTTATAAGACTATACTGGGTATGTTGTTATTGTAATCAATTCTATGTCCAAACGCTAGCTAAACTGTTGATGTAATATCCCCATTAAGCACTTACAAGTTACACAAACAACTGAAGAATTTCAGAAACAAAAGTCAGAATCAGTACTCCTTCCCTACCTTTTTACTGGACAATTCTTCGATCATAAAGGAATATAATATCAGAAAATTGAGATCAAGCTGGATTGGTTTTAGTTTTATAAGTGTCTGCCTAGAATTTTGTCCAAGTATACTGATATGTTAACATATAATGAAGACATCATTGTCATTTTGATATTTTAATTATTTGAGAAAAGACCATTGGCTTTGGATTGCTTTCCAAGCTCCAATTACTGAACTGGCCAATTAATAACCCATTTCCTAGATGAATATCAGAAATTTAATACCGTATGTAAACTCACTATTGGATATTTGGTGTCGGATAATATAATATAGGCGTTCCATCTTGGGACGCCCATAATATTGAACAAATCTTGTTCAATATATTGTTTAGAAAATAGATCTCGAGTCCAAAGTTCTAACTTAATGGAAAGTTAACTCATTATGAAAATATTTTCAAGACTATATATATAAGGAGACAACAATCAATTGCTTCAACTATTATGGATTCGATGAAAGCTCTATGAATGGCTTTTGGTATCCCTTTTTTTGACAGTTTTTTCTAGCACCAAAAAAAAAAAACAAAGCTACTTTGTGAACTTGTTTTTGACAAATCTTTGCTTCAATCACAAATGAACTAAAAAAGCAAAGCTACTTTTGTATTTTGGACTAACCAACCAAAAATGTGCCTTAGGCCCTTGTTGTGTTGCAACCAAATTTTCCACTCACCAACCCCACAGAATAAATTCAAAGATTACTCCCATAATCCTATAAATGATTGAAGCAATTTCTTGAAAAAAACACAAGTCCTTGCTAATTTTTTTAGTAAGCCATCTTGGTTCAATCATGACTCAAAAGAACAAAGTGCAAGAAAAGAAATCTCTATGTGAAAAATCAATGCAAATAGTGGTGAATGTCATCACACTATCATCTTTTTCACTTGCAGCCATCAATTTGGGAGGAAGAAACAAGAACCATAAGTCTTCTCAATCATCCTTCAATGTTTCTAAAGTCTCTGCTTCTCAACTAGAGAAGGTGAATTACAAGAAGTCACAAGTGCCAATAACCAAGTCAAGATTTAACACCTTTGTTAAGGAACACCATCAAGTAGGCGAAAAAGCTTCGTGTTTGAATCATGAAAAAGAGCATGATGATGGGTATTTTTCTGATTATATCAGGAAGTTCCACAAGAGGAATCAAGATGATTTAAGTAATTTGAGTACTGCTACTGCAGTTACTAATCACAAGGCTTCAACTTATATCCAGAAGTTTCATGAGAAAAATAATTATGAGACCTTGGCAACTGCTGGCTTACCACTCATTGCATTGCCTCCACCTCCTAATTCCCTTGTCAAGAAGCCAACAAAACCTTATTATTAGTTCATCTCTATGTTATTTATAGGATTTAAATTATATATATAGATATTGTGAAGATTTCTTGCAATCCGTAAATAAATGACTACATTGTCTGCAGACTGTGATATTCTGCAGCAGTTTCCAAGATCTTTAAGATGAGCTATACATTTTTTGCAACTATGTAGTTTATGAGCTGATTTTGAACATTTTCAAGTGAAGAGTAAGGCATTTAGTGTATTCTTTGCCTTCTTGTGGCACCAAGATTTCCATTTTTCGGTTTTTGTGATCACAGGTCTTTGATTGCTGAAAACATGACATGGTGAGCAAAATTTCATCTTAGTTTTCTTGTTAGAAGATTCAGGCAGATTTTTGGTATTACCAACAGAAGGTTTGACTGGTACTATGCTGATGGTCCTCCCATCCCACAGGCATCTTTTCTAGTAGTATAACTCACTCAAAAGCATAAGCGAATCTAGGACCTATAATTAATGGGTTAAGAATAAGTGCTATCTTATTATATCTATACATTTTGAACGTTTTTCCACATATGTCTTCAAAATTCGAACTGAAAGCCACGAGTTCAATTAAACTCACAGAACCCACTCTAGATCCGCCATTGGTCAAAAGTATGAATTTCTTGTGTGCTTGTAGCGGACTAGCGGTAGCAGGTAACTCTAGAAGTTGAATCTCAATGATGTGATGAAGTTAATACATATAGACCCAAAATCTCAAGCATTCCAGTCACCTGGGAAATGCCCCGTCATAATTTTGTGAAGATGAACACAGAAGGCAGCAGCAATATTGCAAACAGAACTGCAGGAATAGGAGGAATTCTGAGATGCAATAAAGGGAACTTGATCATGGCCTTTGCAAAGAATGTACAATTCTGCTCTAACAACCAGTCAGAGGCTAATGCTGCAGCATTTGGCATACAGTAGTGCAGTCAACAGGGCATGAGGAACATTCTCTTGGAGCTGGATTCACAATTAGTTGTCAATAAGATCCATGGATCTATCTTAGTCCCTTGGGAGCTTAAAGAAGATATTACTTACCTGAGAACCATGGGGCAACAACTGAATATCAAAGTGCAGCACTGCTTCAGAGAGGGAAATAGTTAAGCAGACTTTTTGGCGAAGCAGGAGGGCACTTTTCAAGTAGCTCTCAAGACTGAATTCTATTGGAATTTACAAGATCTTCCCATGGGAGCTAGGGGTCCTTTCAGGATGGACAAGATGCAGCTTCCAACTTTCAGACTTAGACAAATTAATGATAGGTCAGCTGCTAGTTTTTTGTAAAATGTATCAAAGCTTTTTAAGTATTAGGGAAGAGGTTTACACCTCCATAGTCATTTTTTTGGACTTCTCCTAGAATTGTAATCCTAGTTAGTTTCTTACTAGGACACAAAGAGCTACAAAGTGTAAACTAGAAGAGGAGACTTTAGCTACTAAGTTAGCAAGTTTAGCTAAGTTAGTCGTTAAAGTTAGCTTGAAAATCTTTTGTACAGAGCTGGGCTTATCTAGTTCACATGTAGGATTGAGGAGGTAAGGTGGTATGTCCCCCTCCTTAATACTTTCTTCTTTTGGCTACCAATCTACGGGTAGGGGTCAATGCCAACCCCCCTGCATCTCCAGCAGGTTTAAAATAAATTTTTTTTTAAAAATGATGTGATGAAGTTGAACTTGGCAGATTACTGAAAGAATGTGTTGTCTTCAATTGGTCTAGTGCTGATACCAAGACTTTTGACATGGAAGTTGGCAGATGTGTTGCTTATCAAGTGGATGAAACTTTCTGGACAATTCTGCTTCTGTTCTAACAATCATCAATTTCATTATAAATCGATAGTCCAAACAAACTTCAACTGGATTTTATTGAAAGGGTTTTGTGTTGCAGTTGTAATGTATAATTCTCAATGAGAGATGTCCAATATTTTCTGTTCTTGACCTTACTCAGTGGTTCTCAATCCACTTTCCCCAGATATTCTGCTATGTACCAATTAAAAGTTACTAAAATTGGAGGGTAGAATAAGGCAAGGTTCAATGCTTCAAATAATGACAAAAGAATAGACTGAAAAAATCATTTAATGACAATATCGTGTTACACTATAGAAAAAATTACAGATATATTCAGAAAAGAAAAGAGAAAAAATTCCTATTCTAAGCTACTCTGTTGATATATCCTATCTATGATAATTAAAGAAAATCAGATAAAATAGCCATGGAATGAAGAAAGAATTGAATATTTTGGTGATCATCAGCTCTACAAATGGGCAGCTGCCCTTTAAGCTCCCTAGCTTTCTCTACTGGTAGTCATCATCAGAGGAGGAATGGATATACACTCGTTCGACAAGCAAACCGAAAACAACTCAGAAAGAAGACCTCTCCCAAGGCAATAAACCAGTTGATGAATCAGCAAAGTTTGATAAAACAAAGTCTCGAAGGCCGGTATCCCAAACTTCACAAAACTGTAATGGCCAATTTGGTGGCTCAATGGCCTCTGTCCCTAAACCAGGTGCTCTATCCCTTGATCCTTCATTTTGATTATTTGTCCAATCAGCAACATATGTAGCCACTCTTCTGAAAAATTTCGCCCTGAAAACCTCCCACACTTGGTATTTGTAATGGTTTAACACTGCAGTGCTTTGTGGCAAATTCAAGTACCTAAAGCCTTTCCTCAAGTGGAAATGATGCACCACAGTGAGGAGAGTTGCGTCTAAAGCATCAGGGCGTATGATTGATTTGTGCCTCTCAGGGCTCTTAAGCCGACATGTATATCCAACAGTGATGCCCTGAGAGGGGGCTGAATTCAGACCAGATGGTCCAAAGCTGTGGCAAGTTGTTCTGATCTCTGCAATTTTTGGTGATGATGAAGATAAATTTGCCACTAGGGATCGAAGGGAACCCTGTCCCGCATAGCCTGTGGTTCTAAAACTTCGGTGCCCTGGTGTAGAATATGGAAAGTAGAAATATTCATCCACATCCATGAAAGATACCCAACTGCATTCTTGCTTTGCTCTAAGAGCACAATGCGAGAAACCTGCTTCTTGAGTCTTGATCCAGGGCCAAACGTGTCGTGTGACATTATAATTCTCAGTCTCAAGCTCTTCAATCACATCTTTGATTCTATCATCACTGTTATTGTCATAAATAAACCACCTTTCAACTCCAAGCCAAGAATGATACATGATCCATTCACGAAGCGCTGAAGCTTGGTTCCACACCATTGTGCACACACAAAGATCATACTTCCCACCTTCAACATTCTTCCTTCCCTCAGATTTCAGGTCAGAAATCTTAGCCACTGATGGCAAAAGCACATGTTCATGAGCTTTAGCATGAATATGAGGCAACATACCAACAGTTATTCGTATCCCTCGAGCCTTTTCAGGACTCTTCCTAATACTCAATGGCAATGCACACCTCACAACCTCTTGAGCAGCAGTAACAGCTTTAGTCCTAAGTGCAAATCTTCCATCTTTTTCCAAACTTCCTAACCCGAAATGACAACTAAACTGACTCGGATCAGATTCTCTATCAGGCCTCAAATTCAATCCTTTAACAAACACAACAGCTGTATTACCATCCAAAGTAGCAGCATAAGCCAAATTCTCCCACGAATTCACCGTCTGATTACTCTTCAAAACGCCATATTCACCTCCCAAATTCACAACACCACTTCTTCCAAACTTGCTCAAATTCACTACAGCTGAATAATTAGCTGGAGGAAGTGGACATCTAACAAGAACACCACCAGATTCACCATACTCATCAAACGAAAACGCTTTCGACTTTACAATAACATCACCACCACCTTCCACTGTACCATTTCTACCATAAACACACTCAAATTCTCTACTTTTAACAAGTGATAAAGCACTCTCTTTTATCAACAACAACACATGATCAGGAAACAAGACTCTACCCTCAATTTGTAAAGGCAATATTAAACTACTACTACTAAAATCTTGAAAACTACTACTACTAGAAGATAATTCAGAACTAGAAGACAATAAAGATAAGCTAGAAACAACTAAAACAGGTCTAAAAACAGATGAACTAAAAGGAATAATATGATAAGAAACAAGAAATATAAAAATCAAGAAACTAAAACAATAAAGTAAAGACCTTACTGAGAACAAATAAACAAGAAAATTATAAGGTGAAGATGGTCTTAAAAATCTCTTTCTTTTTCTACGTTGTTCTGAAGAATCCATGTATTTTCTTGATTTTTTGGATCTATAAATTAAAGAGGTTTCAAAGAATGGGTTATTTATGCACAGATCTAATAAGGTGTGTGTACCGACAGTGTTGTGTTCTATTAAGGTTTTGGTTCTGGTTATTGTCGGAGAGAAAGATTATAGAGACAACGCGTTTATGTAATGTAATGAAATGAGTTTAGAATTAGTAATTTTAAGTAGTGTTTGTAAATTTCTACTATTGCTAACTTTGTTTTTATCTACAGTTGTTTAAAGATAGTACTAAAAAAGAAAAAGAGTAAAGACAAGTATATATACAACTACTTTAAGTTGTTTGTTTGGGGGTACACCCACGCATTTCATAGTGCGTGTGAAGAAAAACATTAGTGGGTACTCTATCCGTTGCTGCTTTGGTAAAGTTTGAATGAGTATCAAGTTTAAGAAAGCAAGTACACTGATTTTTTTATGAGAACCAGTAAATTCACACCCCTTACTTTTTCATGGTCTTTATTTTCTATAGTCAGTATAGACCAAATTAATGCACAGTATATACGGATGATGTAGTCTTATCGCGTATACATAGTGTGTATGTTCAATTTTAATATATATACAGTCAGTTTTCTCGGTTATATACAATGTATACAGTCACTTTTTTCAGTTATATTCAATGTATACAAACTTTTTTTATAGTGTATACACCTTTTAATATAATAGATACCATAAAAAAACAACTAAGAAAGGATCTGGCATCGAAACAGGTCTCCCACCCGTGGAACTGACCCTCCCAGTCAAACAGATCCTTGTCGGCTTAAGTTAAACTGACCCTTGCCGCAGGAACTACCCTCCCAACCAAGCTGAACCTCCTCGATGGAAGCCAAACAACCTCTTTGAATTAAAAAAAAATATCGTCAAATAAATTGAAATAATGTGGATAGTATTATTGTTATAACCATCCGGCATGTGATACTCATTGGCCACGACTAATCCTAATTCGGGTCATGTAAGCATTAAAAGGGAAGTGTGGTCTATCACACTTATCCTTAAAAATGAGTTACTCCTCCTTACCCTTATAACTGATCGAAGATGTTGAAGTGAATGAAACCGCACTATTCAGTTGCCTGATCCCATGAAGATAATTTTAGTTGCAATATCCTTCATAGTAAATTTAAAAGATGTGGCAAAGTGAAAAGTGAAGACTAGTCCAAGAATTTGATCACACGCGCAGACAGTTTCCAGTGGTTGTTATTTAAGGCTATATCTTTAATCAGCTTTGTTCTTTGACAATAATATAATTTCTACTAAGGGAGCTCTTATCTCATTCCACTTGGAGAGAAATTTATGGCTGTCTATTCCCAGCTCTTTTTCTTCCAAAACCAATCACTTGCTTCCAAGTTCTAAGTAACTTCTTCATGATTGTTACTCCCTCCGTTCCAAAATGGTTGTCATAGTTCGGATTTCGAGAGTCAAACGAGTTTATTTTGACCGTGAATTTAAACATATTATCTTTAAGTTTTTTGTGACGATGTTTGTATATTTAAAAACTACATAAAAAATACTATAAATCACAATAATTAATAATTCAGAATATTTAAAAGACATATGAAAATAATTGGGTCAAAATTAAACTCGTTTGACTCTCGAAATCCGAACTAAGACGATCATTTTGGAACGGAGGGAGTATATATTTTATTTATTTGGAATATAATCTACTAGACTACTATACTATGTTCCTATAGTTTATACTATTATTCAAAATAATATTCGGCCGGTGGAGAACAATAGAACGCGAGGAAAACGAACAAAAAAAGCTAAAGTTGCCAATTTGGACCAGCTAACTTCTTTCCTATCTTGTCTACTCTCAATTATTTGAATTATAACTTTTAAATTATCACAAATTGCGAAGAATGAGAAGCTAATGATAGCGAATATAACAATTACAGTATTTTTCAACCGTATGATATATTTAATTCAGTATTACATGAGGCTAATTTAAGCGAACAATACTTTTTATAAGAAGTTTTTATAGAAATCATGTGAATTTTGATTAAGAGCAAGATTATCTCATTTATCTCACAAAACGTGTTAGTAATTATTTTAACAACTACTGTATAATACATGTTGAAATACTACAAATTTATCTTCATCTCTTTACTTAGTAGTATAATTATATACACACTTTAACTTAATCATAAAAATATTCATTGATGTAGTCTTTCTATACTACTCTTTTCTTGAATTAAGCACCGATATTACATAGTACCATTTAAGATGTCATTATTTCCTTGCACTTTATAAAAACTTGAATCTTTACCACTTTATTTATTAGTACTGATAGCCATTTTTTATTACGTGTAGCTTTTTTCACTTTATTTATGTAATGAAGCTATAATTGAATTAAAAGGCAATTAGAGCTAGAGAGATGAAAACACGTTTTTTCTCTCGGTGCATGTTAGCCCACTGCTAACGTGCACCTTCCATGGGAAAGAGAATACGAGTTCCTCCTCAAAAAGCTCTGATGGCGCAGGAAGCAGCAATGAAGACAACACAAAATAGAAATCGACGAAACAATCAATCTAAACAAAATAATACTGAGTCACTCAACTCAAATTCATCAAGTAGATCTGAATCAAACCCACTTGTAACTACTAAGACAACAAATAGTGAGGAGATAACTACGACTGTAAAAATATTAGAAAAAGGTAAGAACATCACCGGAGCGGAACAGGAGCAAATCAAAGAATGGGAAACAGCTACACAAGGACCAAGCAAGGGGAGGAAACTGTCTTGGGCTGATGAACTAGAAGAACAAGAGAACACAACACCAGTGCGGAACTCAATTTGGGATAAATTTGACCTTACGAAGATCTCAAATGCAGGCTTCAAACTGGAATACATCGCCCCTGTAAAATAAGGTGAGCATCAAATTGTAGACATTGAATTAAAGGATATTAGTTCAGAAATTGAATATTGGAAGAATGCAGTGGTGTACTATGTGTTAGGAGCTCATCCCCCATTTGCAATATTAAATGGGTACATTCAGCGACTATGGAATAAACATGGGATCAATAAAATTTCAATGTTGAAGAATGGGATTGTACTAGTACGATTTGATTCTGAGATAGGGAAGAATGAAGCTATGCAGTGAGGCATTTATCACTTTGATAATAAGCCCTTTATTGTCAAAGCTTGGTCTCCAGAAATGAAATTTACCAGAGAAGAACTCAAGTCAGTTCCTATCTGGATTAAACTTCCAGATCTGGATTTCAAGTATTGGAGCAAGAAGGGACTTAGTAAAATTAGGAGTTTAGTGGGTAAACCACTTATGGTAGACCAGAGCACAGAGAAAAAGATGGGATTAAAATTTGCAAGGCTGCTGGTCGAAGTGCAAGTTGGTGTACAGCTACCAGACACAATCATGTTCAGAAATGAGAAAGGGGGAATTAATGAACAGAGAGTTGTATATGACTGGAAACCTTCTTTATGTGGATATTGTCACAAGTATGGCCATGAGGAAGCAGAATATAGAAGAAAGAAGGTGCCAAAAGCTGAACCTAAGAAAATCATACAAAAAGAGGATGAGCAGCAGAATGTGCAAGTGGCGGAAACGTCCCAAGTAATTGCAGCGAACCCAGGAACTGATCAGACTAAGAAGAATACTGAGGCAAGCAGAGGGAAGGATGAAGCCTGGATCAGATCACCTAGCAAAGCAGCTGGCTGGGTGTCACCTACTAACACCAGGAAATCAACTAAAGCTGAAGGGTTGGATGATCTGAGTACTAACAACTCTTTTAAAGTTTTGCAGTATGAAGAGACCAGCATCAATGGCCAGGAGCAACAAAGGAGAGTCAAGAATGGGGGAGGTACTCCTTTTCATATCCCTGACAATGGTTAATATCCTTAGTTGGAATGTTAGGGGCCTTAATGGCCCTAACAAGCAAAAGGAGGTCAAACTCCTTTGCGATGAGTATGAAGTAGGTTTAGTAGGTCTGTTAGAAATAAAAATAAAGTCAAGTAGAATAAAGAAGGTTGCAGAAAAGATGTTTGGAGGTTGGGAGTATGTCACAAACCTGGAACAACATTACTGTTGAACCCCGAAAATAAAACCCTTTCTTTAAGAAAAGATAAGTTTCGGAATATTTCAACAAAGTGGGATTCCAAAGGGTTTCTTTGGAGTCGCCACCTAATTTAAGGATTATTAGGAACCTAAGTTAACTAAAGAGTGCAATTTTATTTCTTTATTTAAAGGAAATTAAATTAAAATCAGAGATTCTTAGGTAAGTGGTTCTATTAAATTCGAAAGAAGGTCCTTATTACGGGAGCACTTTCGAAAATCCGCTAAAAGCGGTTAATCCGGCGATTTTCACGAATTTTACTTAAAGATAAATTAATTTAGGATCAATCTTAAATTAAATAAAATAAATAGATAATGAATAATATAAAAAAGATAAAATTGATCATGAAAATACTTGAACAAAACTTAAGATTAATTAAATGAATAATGAGGCAATGGTTGATTGATTAATTAGATAAATAAATAAAGGATAAATAAATTAAATAAATAATAGAACAAAATACAACATTCTGAGTAAATAATTAGATACATAATTGATTAATTGATCGCTTAGGTAAATGGATAAATAAATAAATAGATGACTTAATTAAACAAATTAATATATTAATTTAATTAAGTAAAAGATTAAATGAATAATAATTGATTAAATAAGTAAGTGAATAGATAAATAATCATTATGAATTGATAAAATAAATAAATGATTAATTAAATTAAATAAATAAATAAGATTAATTAAATAAATAATTTGATATATAAATATCGCATAATTAATCCGATTAATAAATACATGGGTAGATAGATAAATAAATATCGGATAAATAGATAAATAAAGATAAATAATAGATGGAGATGTATAATTTAATTAAATTTTAATTTCTTTTGCACTCGATAATTAACCATAGATTACTACTAACTTAAACTAATTGGCGAGTCCCAAAGAAACGGGATAAGCAATTATATAATCATTTTAAACATGCAATAAGATAACAGTTTAATAAAAGCGACTATCCTACCAAGCCTCTAACATGCAAATCCTAGTCCGGTTTCAGGGCTTCCTAAAACATGCTTTCTAAAGGGGACGGGAGAGAAGGAGTTTAGAAGGTAGAACCCGGAGATTGCGGAGTGAATGACTACTTTTATTTTATTATGCCCATGAGCCTAAGTTACATTAAGCGGCTCAACAAAGCATTTTTTAAAAGTCCTCTTTCTTGACTCGAACTTGAGTTTAAGTGTGAGTTGACTCCAATGCGACCTCATCTCTAAGACCGTCCCAATTTGCGAGTTTTACCCAACTCATTCCCAAGGAGGGATTCATGCGAAAAGAAAGAGAGATAAAAGGATTAGCATCAATCAAAAATTGTAATTTACTAAAACAACTTTGCACACTTTCAGTAAAGAAACTCTGTCAACTTAACGCTTCATAGGCAAATTCACACAAACAGAACCATCATTTAAACGCTCGCTATATAAAGGTTATTTTACCAAAATATGCTACTCCCATTAATTAAGCAGAAAGGGTAAACATTAACGAAAATTCACAAGGGAAAACTATTGCTTTTATATGAAAGTTTTCATGCCTACTGGAGACTATTATGAGGCCATAGCCTTGGTCATAGTTCATTTTTGCACTTAAAAATTATCATGCCATGGGAACTTATAAATCAGGCAGTAAGAAGTGACATTATTCTACATGCTTGATTAAATGAACACAATCCTTTCTTTAACTAACAAACAGACTTCAGGATCTTGGAGAAAACAGGCACTAGTCATAAGTTTGTGGTGCATCGGCTTCAAAGAGAAAAGTTAAACTCATAAGAGTACAAACCTGCAGCTTCCCATTTACCAACTTGATACAAATATGCTAGCAGACAAGCATTCATATAATTTAATTATAGCCAAAAGAAAAGAAAAATTTCAGGAAGTCTTGAAATCAAGCCAATCTCAAACGGCATACTCAAATAGATGGCTTTGCATACTGCACACACTTTTGGAAGCCAAACAAGGACCCTCACACACATGCAAATATACCAGGACAGCCTCGAACAGCCTACAAGCCACTAGGCATCTCCCATTCAACTTACAAACCACCAGACCCTTCTACAAACACCACAAACCATCAGGAAATCAGACACCATAGCAGACCATCAGATTTTCCAACTAAACCAAGGAACTATGAACTGAAACACCTCTATAAATCCCTCATTACCCTGACCTATTTACTGCCCTCTAATACTCACACACTTACCTGGATCAACAAGCCTATCAGCAACTCCTTTGAAACAACCCCTAGAACCTCACCACCAACTCTAGACACCCACTCTCCAATCTGCATACACACAAGAACCAAACCAGAACAAACTCACATACCTCAGCTACATAGAACAAGAAAACAAACAGAAGCCACAGAGCTGGACCTACTACATATTCCTCTACCTGGACAGAGGAATGCTCCACCAAAAAACAACCTAAACTAGAATAACCTATAACAACCTATACACCAACTACCAAACTCCCTTCACACTCAAACATCATGAATAAAACAAAGACAAACATCCAGCCTGCTCTTAACTCCCTGACTCAAACTGCAGACCTCCTGAAAATAACTATACAAACTGCTAACACCAGCAAAACAACCAAGCATCACCCTCTACACTAACCAACCACCAAACAAAGGACCTCTCTAACATTCAGGCTACAACAACTACCCTGCAACACCCTCACAGATCTTACACATACACCTACTGCTAAACCAAACCTCCTGCTACTCCTATGCTAAAACAAGCCCAGACATCCTGAACAAGAACAGGATGCAGACTTCATACCCAGGCAGAAACCAAGCAAAGGATACCCTGCACCCTTCTACAGCCTGCATTCCAACTAGGACCCCTTGCTACATACAACCCATGGCCTAAACTCCTCTACCCTGCCCCTTTTACTGCCTCCAGGAACTCTCCACTATCCAATATCAGCTCATACTACATTTCAAAAGACCTAAGACTAACTCCTAGCCTCTTTAAATTCCCAGAACAGGCCCTGACCCAATTTACATCCCAACCTGCTTGAAAACCACAACATGCAAACTCCTAATCAACATGCATATATGTGCAGCCATAACACCAAGACAAAACTGGACAGAAACAGCCTTCTAACAGCCTACAACTATCACCACAGACCTAACACAACCCCTGCTCTTTCCCTGAACAACCATCCATCAGAAACATACTCTACACTATCCTGAACAAAGCCCAGAACCAACCTGCATACTCTCAAAACTCCAGGAACTAACTCCTCACACAGCACCTAAACTAATAACTCTAAGCTACCAGAACCTCTCCAACTACTACACACCATGAAACAAACTCTGAAACAACCTTGCAGCACAACAGAAAATTGAACAGCCTTTTAAACTTAACTTCCTGATCACCTGAAATACTATCCAAACCTACAGCACTAGAAGCTCTTTACACACACAAAAGAAACCAGACCATCAGCTTCATCACAACTAATCCTTTCAAACATGAACTTACGATTTAGACAACTTATTTACTTACGAAGCAGAATCTAAACCACGATTTAAATCATTATAGAATTGATAAAGATAGGAACTTTAATTTTAACATCACTGTTTCAAATGCAAAACTTAAGGAAAGCGGGACTTGTTCTTCCATTTGATAACAAAACACAACAAAGATTACCTCTAATAATATTCCAGCTTTTAAGTATAAATGCAACATATAACAGAACAACATGATTTATAGAGGTTTAGGCTTAACAATAACACACAAACACATCACATCTTGCTAAACTGATAGAAACAGGAAAGTTAAACTAGATGTAAAGGTTTTTACCTTTTTGAGAGCAGTGAACTAGGTGTAGATCAGAAGCGAGCAACTCGAGCAAGAACAACACGACGACTCGAATAATGAAGCGATGACACAAAGTCGAAAGCGATGCTCGACTCGAAACCAGAAACTAAACACTATGAGTATATTTTTTTTTAAACTGAGAGAAAAGTATCAAATGTATAGAAATGCTGCCGTTTTGTTTATGCAAAAGAAAAAAAAATCCCCCAAAAATGAACTGAATAAGAGAGATATATACCTGCTAGGCTAGGGTTTGGGCCGTGTGATATTATCTTCAAGTTTTGCCCTAAATCGGACATTTTACTTCAAAGATAGGGGTGAAAATCGTCAATCCCCTAAAGGATGTACGATTTTCCTCCTTATCCTTTAGAAAAATGCCCATTAGGATCATCCACGGCTCGGATTAGATTTGGATTTAAAATGAACGGCTACGATCGATTGAGTTCGTGTACTGGGGAGAGAAAACGAAACCAAATCGTACAGATTTTGGACTGATTCGGAGAGAATCCGAGGGAAAATCAGGAAAGGAAACGGGTTATGGAGGGAGAAACGGGTTTCTGAGTTGGGAATGGGCGTGGGCTGAAATGGCAATGAGAGTGTGTGGGGTGTATGTATGTATAAGTTTGCGTAAATGAGCTGAAATTAAAAGGAAAGAACGATTTTGGCCTTCCCAGTTAGGATTAAATGAGTAATTGAGGGTGTTGCGCGGGTAAGACAGAAATTAGGATATGCCTTTGTAATTTTAGTCTTTTCTTTTTAAATTAATTAATTTACTTTAACCAAATTTAATTAATTAATTTTAATTTTAATTTTATTTTAATAATTGATTCTCATTTAAATAATTTAGTCGTTAATTAATTCTCGGGACGAAATTGGGTGTCAACAGCTGCCCCTCTTTACCCGGAAAAGGATGAAAGAGTTTTTCGGGTAAAGAAGTTGACGAGAAACCAATTTTGTCCCTATAAAACCAAGACTTTTGATTCCAAGGACCATAAGGCGAGGCTTATGGACATGGCCGAACTCTGGTTTCCGAGTTGCCTACATATCTCGGGCTGAAAGAGAATCAGGCCATATGTAGTTCAACGACACTTAGACACGAAAACTCGCACGATTGATTGAAAAAGACGCACGAATAGGAAAGAATTCAAACTGACGCCTAATCTGAAATGAAAGATTAGGAAAGGACTTGCTTGCTCGAGTGCGATTCTTCAGATCCTTGTTGACGAGTCTAGCTCATATCAACAATTGCCCCAGTTCACTGCTAAGAAAGAGTTCCACGTTATGCTCCAAATGCTGCTGCGGTGCTGCTAATATCCTGTAATAAACTTGACAAACGATAAGCGAGTAACTGCAAATAAAGCTTAATAAATGAAGTAATAAAGGAATAACAATAATAAAACTTGTAGATGCTGGATGCAATATCAATGATAAGCTTGTCCCCAATCGACTAATGGAGAAATCCGACTTTGTGAGGCAAGATGACTTCAGGGCCGTGGGTAGACTGAAAATAAGACAATAAAGGACTTCAATCCATAGAAACGTAAAGTAGACTTAAATAAAATATAAGGATAAAAATGCCGCCTTTCGGCAATGACTCATGATCAAGTCTCCAGTTGTCTATGGTAGGATTCATAACAATAGCGCCTTCGATTGTCTACGATAGGCCTCATAAAAGGCCTCCAATTGTTTATGGTAGGCTTTATAACAATAGCGCCTTCGATTGTCTACGATAGGCTTCATAAAAGGCCTCCAATTGTTTATGGTAGGCTTTAAATGATAATGACGTCTTCGATTGTTTACGATAGACTTCATAATGAGGCCCCCGATTATTTACGGTAGGCTCCAAAACAATAGCACCTTCGATTGTCTACGATAGGCTTCACTAATAATGTCTTCGATTGTATACGATAGACTTGATAAAGAACCACGCTTCCGATTGTCTACGGTAGCCTTGGTAAATGTGATGTCTCCGATTGTTTACGGCAGACTTCATGATAGGGCCTCCAATTGTCTATGGTAGGCTTCAAACGATAAGGCCTTCGATTGTCTACGATAGGCTTTAATAATAATGTCTTCGATTGTATACGATAGACTTGATAACAAAGCCGTCATAATAAAACTGTGGAGATAATGCAACTGATTGTATACGATAAATCCGATATAAAAGGCCACTGGAAATAAACCACCAATTGTATATGATTTATCCAATATAAGAAAGCCATTGGAATAATACCACCGATTGTGTACGATGATTCCAATATTGAAAGCCATTGGAATAATAATACCACCGATTGTGTACGATGATTCCAATATAAGAAGGCCATTGGAATAATTCTATCGATCGAACACGATAGATCTAAAGCAGAAAGCCCTTGAAATAATACCATTGTTTGTGTACGATGGATCCAATATAAAAGCCATTGGAACAAAACCACCAATTGTATATGATTGATCCAGTATAAGAAAGCCATTGGAATAATACCATCGATTTGTGTACGATGATTCCAATATAAGAAGGCCATTAGAATAATACCACCGATTGTGTACGATGGATCCAATATTGAAAGTCATGGTCGTCGATAATAGCATCCTTGATGGTTTGCGGTACCAATACTACTTCGATCAATAGTCTATGATAAAGTTTGGCAACAATTTTGCCAAAATAATATCACCGGTTGTCAAGGGTAAATAATGACAATAAAGTGACATCTTCGGTTGTCACCAATAGACTTGATGTTGGTACTTGTAAAATAAATGGTAGAATAGCCTGCAAAAATAAAGTTTTCATTAAATTCATATGGACAAGAAAATGTCAAAGATAAAGGAGATATAAAGTAAAAGTTTAAGCCGTCCGGCTTATATTTGGTGAAGCCATAAAGAGTTGAGTGTTATCCTTGAGCAAAACTGGAATTAATGCTTAATTCCTGCAAAGTGTAAAGTAAAGTTGTCAATAAAGCAATAAAATTTGGTTAAGCAAGAGCAGAAATAGAGAGAGCAAAATCGTTTCGCATATGCGATGAATCAGATAACGCTTCTAATCTCGATCGGTTATCTTCGCAACATTGTCCAATGTGTATGACAAATAATCTCTGAGGAATTGATGGTTGCTAGTTTTCCTCATTTTGCTGCTTTGAGAATTCCTGCACTCGAAGAAAAATTGTTAGTTTTGGGAGGGAGGGGGGAGCGTTTGATTCATGCTGACTCGAGCCTTCATCCTGCAACGCTTCCTTCTTCTCACTCTGCCTAGGTTTGTGATCCGTCTTTTGAGACTTGGCCAACGAACTCTGTCGTACTTCAGATTGTAACATATATTTTGAACAAGTTGAACGTCCTTTATCTTTGCAATTCTGCATTATCTCTCAAAATAACTCTAGAAACTTCGCCAACTTATCTTTGTCAAGCAATATGGCTTTTGCAAAATCTGCCCCAGTTATGATCTTTAAGCCTTCAACTCGCTTTGCAAAATCTGCCCCAGTTATACTCTTTATGCCTTTGAACTCTTTTGCAAAGTTTGCCCCAGTTTCTATCTTCCATATCTTCAAATCATCCGCGCAAAAATTGCCCCAGTTGCTTGCCTTAGGGGAAACTAAAATTTTAATATTATAGAGTCGAGCCCTTTAAGAGCGCCTACGTATCCCTCCACGGGAATCAGACCGTGCGTAGTTCTGCTTACATAAAGATTTTTGGGAAAAATATGGCAATCTAAGTACGAAGCCGCATCCGAATTGGAAAACCTACACATCTGCCCAGATGCATAGTTCGGCATTACATCATAAAAGATAAACAAGCCTAAAGTGTTACAATATTTTGACCGAATCCGAAGGGGATTGCCTACTTATCCTGCTGCCATTCCAGGAATCAGGTCAGAAGTAGTTCAAACTTACATAAAAGAGGAAATAGGGGACATTCTTATATCAATGCAACCAAACTCTATGTGAGTTACTACGTATCCCGCCTTGGGATTCAGGTCACGCGTAGTTCGCATTACATCAAAGATTACATTCAAAACCATGCTAACTTGCGATCGCCTCAAACATAGTATCTTTTGACGGCATCTGCGTTGATTGCTTTTGGCCAAACTTGACCATCCATTTCAGCCAGAATCAGTGCTCCTCCGGATAAAACCCGATGAACCACATATGGACCTTGCCAATTCGGTGCAAATTTGCCCCTTGCTTCTTCTTGATTAGGAAAGATCTTCTTTAACACCAATTGCCCCGGTTTGAAGTCTCTCACTTTAACTTTCTTGCCAAAAGACTTGATCATGCGATTTTGATAAAGTTGCCCATGACAAATTGCATTCATTCTTTTCTCATCAATAAGCATCAACTGTTCACATCTGATCTTCACCCATTCAGCATTTCCTAATTCAGCTTCTTGAATGATTCTCAAAGAAGGAATTTCTACCTCCGCGGGTAAGACTGCTTCTGTGCCGTACACCAAAAGATAAGGAGTTGCCCCAGTTGAAGTTCTAGTGGTGGTGCGGTACCCAAGAAGTGCAAAAGGCAACTTTTCATGCCAATCTCTATAATTATCAATCATCTTGCGAAGAATACGCTTGATGTTTTTATTTTCCGCTTCCACAGCTCCATTCATTTGAGGCCGGTATGCAGTAGAGTTGCGATGGGTAATCTTGAAGCTTTCACAAGTTGCTCTCATTAAATCACTATTCAAGTTTGCACCATTGTCAGTAATGATTGATTCAGGAACTCCGAATCTACAAATGATATTGCTGCGCACAAAATCTGACACCACCTTCTTGGTTACGGACTTGTGAGAAGTTGCCTCCACCCACTTGGTGAAGTAATCGATAGCCACCAAAATGAAGCGATGTCCATTTGAGGCAGCCGGCTCAAGGACCAATAACATCCATTACCCAAGCAACAAAAGGCCAGGGAGAACTCATTGCATGAAGTTCAGAAGGAGGTCTTTTGATCATATCTCCGTGAATTTGACATTGATGGCATTTCCGCACAAACTGAACACAATCAGTTTCCATAGTTAGCCAAAAATAACCTGCTCTCAAGATCTTCTTAGCCAAGACAAAACCATTCATGTGCGGTCCACAAACTCCCGCATGCACTTCCGTAAGCAATTTATTTGCTTCAATGGCATCCACACACCTTAAGAGTCCTAAGTCTGGGGTCCTCCTATATAGGATTTCACCGCTTAGAAAGAATTGATTTGCTAACCTCCGAATGCTCTTCTTTTGAACACTTGTTGCATTTTCAGAATAACTCCCAACCTTGAGATAATTCTTGATATCAAAATACCAAGGGTGGCCATCTCGCTCTTCCTCAACTTGAAAACAATAAGCTGGCCTATCACGCAATTCAATTTCGATAGGATCAATATAATTCTTGTCAGGATGTTGGATCATGGAAGATAAAGTTGCCAAAGCATCGGCAAACTCATTTTGAAGTCTTGGAACATGCTTGAACTCAATCTTTGCGAACCTTTTGCACAATTCCTTGACGCAACGCAAATAAGGAAGAATCTTTACATTCTTGGTGTTCCACTCGCCTTGTACTTGGTGAATCAGCAAGTCAGAGTCCCCGATCACTAAAAGTTCTTGAATATTCATATCAACCGCTAATCGTAGACCCAAAATGCATGCTTCATACTCAGCCATATTGTTAGTGCATGGAAATCTGAGCTTGGCCGAAACAGGATAATGCTGACCCGTTTCAGAAATTAAGACAGCTCCAATACCAACACCTTTGAAATTTGCTGCTCCATCAAAGAAAAGGCGCCAACCATCATATTCAGAAGAGATGTCTTCACCCAGAAACAAGACCTCTTCATCGGGAAAGTAAGTTCTCAATGGTTCATAGTTGTCATCAACAGGATTTTCAGCTAAATGATCCGCCAATGCTTGTGCCTTTACCGCCTTTTGGGTGACATAAACTATGTCAAATTCACTCAACAGAATCTGCCATTTTGCTAACTTTCCCGTGGGCATCGGCTTTTGAAAGATATATTTCAAAGGATCCATCCTCGAGATAAGATAAGTTGTATATGATGACAGATAGTGCCTTAACCTTTGTGCGGTCCAAGTCAAGGCGCAACAAGTTCGCTCCAAGAGAGTGTACCTGGCTTCATAAGGGGTGAACTTCTTGCTTAGATAATAGATGGCTTGTTCTTTCTTCCCGGTCTTGTCATGTTGCCCCAAGACACATCCAAAGGCATTTTCCGAGACAGACAAATATAAGATCAATGGTCTTCCAGGTTCAGGAGGAACTAACACAGGCGGATTAGATAGATACTCCTTGATCCTATCAAAAGCCTTTTGACAATCTTCTGTCCATTCAATAACAGCATCTTTCTTCAACAACTTGATTATTGGTTCACAAATAACCGTGGATTGTGCAATGAAGCGGCTTATGTAGTTCAAACGGCCAAGAAAGCTCATCACATCCTTCCGGCTCTTTGGAGGAGGCAAGTCTTGGATAGTCTTGATTTTAGACGGATCCAATTCTATACCCCTCCGACTAACAATAAAACCCAACATCTTGCCAGCGGGAACACCAAATGCACATTTTGCAGGATTAAGCTTCAAGTTATACCGCCGAAGGCGGTTGAAGAATTTTCTTAAATCAGTCAAATGCTCTTCTTTCTTCTTTGACTTGATAACCACATCATCTACATAGACTTCAATCTCTTTGTGAATCATATCATGGAAAAGAGTTGTCATCGCTCTCATATATGTTGCCCCGGCATTCTTCAAACCGAAAGGCATAACTCTATAACAGAACACAACCCAAGGCGTGATGAAAGCGGTCTTTTCAGCGTCATCTTCATCCATTAGAATCTGGTGATAGCCAGCAAAGCAATCTACAAAAGACTGAAGCTCATGTTTTGCACAGCTATCAATAAGGATATGAATATTTGGCAATGGAAAATCATCCTTTGGACTTGCTTTGTTGAGATCACGATAATCAACACAAACTCTAACTTTGCCGTCTTTCTTGGGCACCGGCACAATGTTCGCTAACCAAGTGGGATATTTGAGAGATCGAATCACCTTAGCGGTCAATTGCTTTTGCACTTCTTCCAATATTTGTTTGCTTGTGGAAGTTTTGAAGTTTCTCTTCTTTTGCTTAACAGGCGGAAATGAAGGATCAGTTGGCAACTTGTGAGTGACAAGATCGGTACTCAAACCGGGCATATCATCATAAGACCAAGCAAAGATGTCCCGATACTCGTTCAATAGTTCAATATAGGCTCTTCTTTCTTCCGAGGTCAAATGAACACTGATTCTGGTTTCTCTAACATCTTCTGAAGTCCCCAAGTTGATTGACTCGGTTTCTTCCAAGTTAGGCTTTGGTTTGTTCTCAAATTGATCAACTTCTCTTGTTATTTCATCAGGAACAAAGTCTTCATCAAATTCCCCAATACTCAATGCATCAGTACCAGTTTGTTCAGTTGTTTCATTATATGTCACAAGCAAAGTTTCGGCAGTTTTGTTAAGTGGAAAGCTGAAACAGAAACAAACATTAATCAAAAGCGTAAAATAAAGTAAATAATTAAAGCATAGCAAAAATAATAGTAGGGGGAATGAAATGCATTTTATTTGTTTCAAAAGTCTAGTTTTAGGGAGGCAATACATTAAAGTAAAACATGCAGAATGTAAACAGATTATTTTGAAAAGACATAAACATAAACCAAAGGCGAAACACAGTTCAGGGCCTCAATCTGACTGTGACGCCAAAATAAACTAGTGAGTTCATTCACCAAGTCTCTTCCACTGGGACACAGGTCCAATTGGCCATCGGATCCTTTGCCTCAGCATTCTGCACAGGTGATTCCTCAGCATAGTCTTCAATAATAACACCGCATTCCCAATCATCACTCAGAAACAAATTACCAACTCCTTCAACCAGATCCGGCATAGTGACTTCTGGTGCCTTGACAAATGACTGGTATAAGGAAGGAAGGGGTTCTGGCATAACAATGGCTGGTTTCCTTTTGGCCTTTTCAATCTCCTTTTTGGTAGGACAGTAACCCAAGCCAAAGGTACCCAGATTCTTGGGCAAGCAGATGGGTTCAGTAATGCCGTTCAGATTTGCTCCCAATCCCGAACCAGGTTTGAAACCATTTTTCAACATTTCCACAGCAATCATCTTGGGGACTCTAGGTAGGGTACCTCTTTTCGAATCATCATTAGATGCTCGGGTCACATTCATTAGCTCAACCGTGTGAAAAACAGCTCCATCAAGCTCTGTGGCGTTGTCCACCATAGGAATCGTGGTGCTAGCATGCATGGGGCTGTTTCCCTCGCCCTTAACCACTACTTCTTCATTATCCCATATAAATTTCACGCTTTGATGCAAAGTGGAAGGGACGGCTCCGGCCATATGAATCCAAGGTCTTCCTAACAGCATATTATAGGTAGACGGGATGTCGAATACATGAAACTCCACAGAGAAGTTCACAGGACCTATTTGCAGATCAAGATCAACTTCTCCTAAGGTGCACCTTTGAGCTCCATCAAAAGCCCTTGCTTTCACATTGCTTTGTCTAATTTTGCCAGCATCAATTCCAAGTTCCTTCAGAGTTGCCAACGGACATATATTGAGCCCGGAACCACCATCGATCAGCACCCGTCCGACAAATTTATCCCTACATTTGACAACAATATGCAAGGCTTTGTTGTGTCCGAGACCCTCGGGTAGAAGCTCTTCTTTGAAGAAGGACACCTTGTGAGGTTCTAAGATTTGGCCAACCAAGACGGCCAAGCTCTCATCCGTGGTCTCAGCAGGGACCTCTGCTTCTTTGAGCACTTTCAGCAATGCATTTCTATGTGTTTCCGAGCTCATCAGCAAAGCCATGATGGATATCCGGGAAGGAGTATTCTTT
The DNA here is from genome assembly GCA_037355625.1 of Petunia x hybrida. NCBI lineage: Eukaryota > Viridiplantae > Streptophyta > Magnoliopsida > Solanales > Solanaceae > Petunia > Petunia x hybrida. The sequence continues at coordinate 133,788 of JBBBVM010000006.1, read as the reverse complement.
AGGTGCTCCAGAATAGAGTATTCCTTTGACTGCATTTTCCTCCAGAAGTCCTCAGCCTCGGTGTCAGTCACTCTTCTTACAATGCCCTCTTTTTCTCCAAGGCTTTGACCCAACTTCTCAGGCGTATAGAATCTACCAGATCTGGTCATGCCTTGTGCAGCAGCAACAGCAACAGTTACCTTTCCGCTTCCGATAGGCACTTCAGAATAGTTCCAAGGAACCCTCTTGCTATCATATTGAAGGGGTGAGGCAAGCATGACGGTGACAGTTGGCCTTGGGATACCAGCTTGCACCAGAATGGGAGCTCTAACTTGCACAGATACTTTGGCCTCGTTAGCAACCCTCACATTGCTAACGGGAACAATGGTCCCTTTCAAATCAAACCCCTCATCAAGGGAAATGATATTGACAGCATTGTTTCCATAGGTGGGAAGAGGATTATCTTGCACATTTGGTTGAGTTCCAGTAAGCTGGATAGTGCCTGATTTGATCAAAGCTTCAACTCTATCCTTGAAGGCATAACACCTTTCCACATCATGGCCCGCAGCCCCAGAGTGATAAACACAATGCTTGTTAACATCATACCACCTTGGAGGCGGATTTGGAGTATTGTCAGGAACAGGCTGCACAACTCCGGCGCTTCTAAGTCTTTCAAATAATTGACCATAAGATTCCGCTATAGGAGTATAGGTTTTGGGTGCTCTCCTTTCATAGCCTTGGTTAGGTCCTTGCATATTTGGACGGATAGGAGCACGGGGTTGGTAATTCTGTGGGCGAGGAGGGTATTGTTGTGGTTGTGGTGCTGGTGCTCGTGGTGGATAATAACTGGGTTGTGCTTGATAGACAGGATATGGAGCGGGAGGAATTTGATAGTGACTAGGGTAATTTGGGGGTGGTGCATTTGGGTAAGGAGAAGGAATATTTGGGTAATGAGGAGGTGCATTTGGGTAATGAGGAGGTGCATTTGGGTAATGAGGAGGGGTGTTTTGGTAAGTAGGGTAGGCTGGTGGATTATCAAAGTTCAACCTCCTAACCGGGCGGCGGTCAATGTCTGCGGCAACAGCTGTGACTTCTTCCCTCTTCTCTCTTCTTCTGGAATTGTTTGGGCTGGCTTGAGCATTTTGAGCACTTGACTTCATTTCAGCAAAGCTCACAATCCGACCGGATTTGATGCCTTCTTCCACCATCTCCCCCATTGTGAGAAGTTCAGCATAAGGTGCACCCATCATAGGAAGCATATGCATGTAATAGGAGTCGTCTTGAGCACGAATAAAGTACTTCACCATATCCCTCTCAGTCATCGGGGGTTGCACCCGTGCAGCCTGTTCACGCCACCTCAAGGCGTATTCCCTAAAAGTTTCGGTTGGTTTCTTCTTCAAATTGGCCAAGGTTATAAGGTCAGGGACCATCGCCACATTGTATTCAAACTGCTTTGTGAAGTCACCAGCTATATCATCAAACTCGTGCCATTTGCTTATGTCTTGTCTGGCAAACCATTCAGCAGCAATACCTTCCAGACTATGGCTAAAGTAAGCCATCAAAAGTTCTTCTTTGCCTCCCGCCGCTCTCATTCTGTTGAGGTACTTGGTTAAATGAGCAAATGGGTCACCATGACCATCATACATGTCAAACTTCGGCACTTTAAAACCGGGAGGAGGAGTGATGTCCGGGAATAGATAAAGACTGCGGTATGAAGTGCTTTGCCGTTTCTTAGTCACCTGCAAGTCCTTAATAGATTGTTGCATGACTTTCATTGCTTGGATTATCTCATCTTGTTCGCTTGTCTTTCCCTTCTTTTCCACAGTTGTGGGCATTTCATTTTGTGGCGGATAGTCTATGAAGTCCACATTCTTCCCATTAGGGTCATGCTCATAATATAACGCCTCGGGATATCCCGGCCTTGGATCATTGGCATTTGGAGGAGCAACGGCTACAGGAATGGGTGCTTGAGATTGTGGAGGACGGGGAGTGTCTTTAGCAGGCAAATATTGGTAGTGAGGAGGAGTGGGGTCGTTAGGATATGGATAATATGAAGGATAGCCAGCGGGTTGGGTATTTTGTTGAGCGGGCGGGGTATTTTGACTAACTTGTGGGCGATTTAGTGGTGGTGGTGTTTGATTAATTGGGTTGTTTTGATATGCGGGTGTATTGTGAATAGGATTGGCATTTGAAGGTGCGTTTTGAGGGGCCTGCCCTTTAACTGTTGCTAACTCATCACTCAGCATCTGTATCTGCTTAGTCAGATTTAGAATAAGGTCATCTTGAGCAAGGATGATGTTTCCCCTTGAGGATCCGGGAGTTTCAAGAGTCTTATCATTGAGAACGGGAGGCTGATCATCGTTACCAGACATTTTGTCGAATTCTGAAGTGTATATCAATGTGCGGAGAAAAGGTCTTTGGATCAGCTCAATCAGCACAAATCAAACCTCTGTTTAGGAATAAACAAAACAAAAGAAAAATTCAAAAGGTAACTATGTTAGTTTGCATGTTGTTGGTAAAATTCGCACGTAATCACATAGCGCGCGTCACGTAGCGCTTTTTTACATTTTAAATGGGCTATAAATTAGGCATGTGGCAAACACAAGTAATGTGCGTGAAATAAAAATGCAGACGCGTCCTACCCTGTAAGGTGCCTCTTTGTGCTAGAGGTAAGCCTAATCGCGCAAATAAATGATAACGAAAAGTAGTCCACACCTGTTTTGCAATAATCGACTTTAGAGTAAGTGATAACAGCAATAGTAATAATAATAGTCTTTCATTGATAATAACTTGCTTTCAGTACATCATCATCATTACATAGAGAATGAAAAGTGCTAGAAAGTAAATACATAAATTAAAGACATAGTCTGAGTACAACATTTGAAAATTTAAATAACTGCTATAGCTAAACTGCATCAAACTGGAGGAAATGCTGAAGCTGAAGTGCTAGCATGGTTTGGATCAATCCTGGCTCGTTTCACAGTCTCTACAACTTCTTTCATGAAGCTCCACTCATCAGGAGTGAAAGTGATGGAGCTAAGCTTGACCTTCATCCCATAGGTCCGATCTACATCTTCTAAACCTTCTTTTCCTGCTGGACTAGGAGTGATGGCAATGTCTTCTTTGATCCAGGCATAGTATTCAGGAGTCCGGCCTGCCTGATGAAAACTAGCGCGTTGGTTCACCATTCTATCCCAATCTTTGAAAATTTCTCCGACCCTTGGAACTTTTACTTCCTTGCCAAATTCGATTTCATAGGATCTCGTATATGCCGTGAGGGGTATGACTTGTTCTATCCCAAACTGACGAAGGACTCTTAAAGGTGCATAGTGATGAAGGCCCGTCAACCCGATGAGCTCGATGTAGTACTTCTCCTTAGATCTAAGATAAGCGCCCTCCTTGGTTGCAAGCCACCACACTTTCCACAAAATATGGTCTTCTTCAAGCTGGGCTAAGTGTCCAAACCAATCATCAAGGCCCACTGGTGCTACAAACTTTCCAAGTACCCGTTCTTGATAGCTTCTGATTGGGTTGCCCCCACACAAGGCTATGTCCACTATGGGCTTTCGTTTAAAAAGGTGCTCCATGGCCCACAGTTGCAGAAGTAGATTTGAGCCCTCGAAATACCTCTTGTTCTTTTTCCTGCAGTTGGTTAGAGCTCTAAACATTTCTGCCAGAATCATCGGGACCACAGTGACTTCTTTGTTATCAATCCCTTCAAACAAAATACGGACCACTGCACCAATGCTGGTGCTAATCTTTCCTTCTTCCCGCGGAAAGATCAGAGTTCCAAAGAAAGAAATGACAAAGGCGGTGAAGCGCCTTTTCTTCCAGGTATCCAAAGAACAAGCAAATTCCCGAATATGGACGGTATGACTGTCCCCAAAGGCAAACCTTTCATAAAGATAGTCTAAAGAAACCCATTCATTTGCAAAGCATCCCAACTTCTTGTTGTTATATAGCCCCAAATCTTCTAGGAAATGCCTTCCTCCTTGTTTCCTTGGAATGATCATCTCCCGACCCTTCAAAGGCAGCCCGGTAAGGTCGGCCATTTCCTCTAAGGTCGGCGTAAGCTCAAAATCCTTAAATCGAAAAACGGCCCTCGAATAGCTCCAGAAAGGCAAGAGTGCCTGAACCAAGTAACGATCAGATGGAATCTCTAACAAATGGATCAAATTCCCCAGCTTCTTCTCAACCCATCCGGCCTCTCGTTCGTCATCTTGCTTCATGTTCCTCCACCATTCTTTCAATTTCTCAGGAACCTTAACAACCATTTGGACATTCTTGAATTCTGACATCTTTTGACCTACAAAGCCAATGACAAAATGTTCTAAACCCCATTCATTGCAAAACTTGGTTTGGACTGTGAGTTTCGTTATCATATAAACACATAATATGCATCGCTGTTGGGTATTAAAACCCGTCAACGAAAAAGGGCGGTTTTCCTAACTATGGAGGCGGCACCAAGGACCGGGTCCAAACTATGGTTTATGCATGCATGTTCCTAATGGAAACTCTAGAGTGGGTTCACTAGACACAAGGCTGTTTTGAGTGGCAAGCGGTCACGCGGTAGTAAAACTATCCGCTCACCCCGCAGGTACGCGCACTCTTTCTTAAAGGGTTTTTTGTGAGTTGCGGGTGTATATGCATACACCTCGCGGATATAAGTAACCATGAAGAAGCTCCCAGGAGTGGGGGAAATATGAACGGAATGCCAGTTTTATATGTGCGCACATAAAGTGTGATGACATGCTTTTGTGATATACAAACAATCAACTAAATTAACTAGGCATGCTTGCAAATAAACAATTGATATAATCATACTAGTTTCAACATACAAACATAATAACTAGATAAACTAACATACTAGTATCAACATACGATTTCAAACAATACAAACAAACAAATTCGTGAAAATCTTTTGGTTAGAACCATTTGCGCATCCCCAGCGGAGTCGCCAAGCTGTTGAACCCCGAAAATAAAACCCTTTCTTTAAGAAAAGATAAGTTTCGGAATATTTCAACAAAGTGGGATTCCAAAGGGTTTCTTTGGAGTCGCCACCTAATTTAAGGATTATTAGGAACCTAAGTTAACTAAAGAGTGCAATTTTATTTCTTTATTTAAAGGAAATTAAATTAAAATCAGAGATTCTTAGGTAAGTGGTTCTATTAAATTCGAAAGAAGGTCCTTATTACGGGAGCACTTTCGAAAATCCGCTAAAAGCGGTTAATCCGGCGATTTTCACGAATTTTACTTAAAGATAAATTAATTTAGGATCAATCTTAAATTAAATAAAATAAATAGATAATGAATAATATAAAAAAGATAAAATTGATCATGAAAATACTTGAACAAAACTTAAGATTAATTAAATGAATAATGAGGCAATGGTTGATTGATTAATTAGATAAATAAATAAAGGATAAATAAATTAAATAAATAATAGAACAAAATACAACATTCTGAGTAAATAATTAGATACATAATTGATTAATTGATCGCTTAGGTAAATGGATAAATAAATAAATAGATGACTTAATTAAACAAATTAATATATTAATTTAATTAAGTAAAAGATTAAATGAATAATAATTGATTAAATAAGTAAGTGAATAGATAAATAATCATTATGAATTGATAAAATAAATAAATGATTAATTAAATTAAATAAATAAATAAGATTAATTAAATAAATAATTTGATATATAAATATCGCATAATTAATCCGATTAATAAATACATGGGTAGATAGATAAATAAATATCGGATAAATAGATAAATAAAGATAAATAATAGATGGAGATGTATAATTTAATTAAATTTTAATTTCTTTTGCACTCGATAATTAACCATAGATTACTACTAACTTAAACTAATTGGCGAGTCCCAAAGAAACGGGATAAGCAATTATATAATCATTTTAAACATGCAATAAGATAACAGTTTAATAAAAGCGACTATCCTACCAAGCCTCTAACATGCAAATCCTAGTCCGGTTTCAGGGCTTCCTAAAACATGCTTTCTAAAGGGGACGGGAGAGAAGGAGTTTAGAAGGTAGAACCCGGAGATTGCGGAGTGAATGACTACTTTTATTTTATTATGCCCATGAGCCTAAGTTACATTAAGCGGCTCAACAAAGCATTTTTTAAAAGTCCTCTTTCTTGACTCGAACTTGAGTTTAAGTGTGAGTTGACTCCAATGCGACCTCATCTCTAAGACCGTCCCAATTTGCGAGTTTTACCCAACTCATTCCCAAGGAGGGATTCATGCGAAAAGAAAGAGAGATAAAAGGATTAGCATCAATCAAAAATTGTAATTTACTAAAACAACTTTGCACACTTTCAGTAAAGAAACTCTGTCAACTTAACGCTTCATAGGCAAATTCACACAAACAGAACCATCATTTAAACGCTCGCTATATAAAGGTTATTTTACCAAAATATGCTACTCCCATTAATTAAGCAGAAAGGGTAAACATTAACGAAAATTCACAAGGGAAAACTATTGCTTTTATATGAAAGTTTTCATGCCTACTGGAGACTATTATGAGGCCATAGCCTTGGTCATAGTTCATTTTTGCACTTAAAAATTATCATGCCATGGGAACTTATAAATCAGGCAGTAAGAAGTGACATTATTCTACATGCTTGATTAAATGAACACAATCCTTTCTTTAACTAACAAACAGACTTCAGGATCTTGGAGAAAACAGGCACTAGTCATAAGTTTGTGGTGCATCGGCTTCAAAGAGAAAAGTTAAACTCATAAGAGTACAAACCTGCAGCTTCCCATTTACCAACTTGATACAAATATGCTAGCAGACAAGCATTCATATAATTTAATTATAGCCAAAAGAAAAGAAAAATTTCAGGAAGTCTTGAAATCAAGCCAATCTCAAACGGCATACTCAAATAGATGGCTTTGCATACTGCACACACTTTTGGAAGCCAAACAAGGACCCTAACACACATGCAAATATACCAGGACAGCCTCGAACAGCCTACAAGCCACTAGGCATCTCCCATTCAACTTACAAACCACCAGACCCTTCTACAAACACCACAAACCATCAGGAAATCAGACACCATAGCAGACCATCAGATTTTCCAACTAAACCAAGGAACTATGAACTGAAACACCTCTATAAATCCCTCATTACCCTGACCTATTTACTGCCCTCTAATACTCACACACTTACCTGGATCAACAAGCCTATCAGCAACTCCTTTGAAACAACCCCTAGAACCTCACCACCAACTCTAGACACCCACTCTCCAATCTGCATACACACAAGAACCAAACCAGAACAAACTCACATACCTCAGCTACATAGAACAAGAAAACAAACAGAAGCCACAGAGCTGGACCTACTACATATTCCTCTACCTGGACAGAGGAATGCTCCACCAAAAAACAACCTAAACTAGAATAACCTATAACAACCTATACACCAACTACCAAACTCCCTTCACACTCAAACATCATGAATAAAACAAAGACAAACATCCAGCCTGCTCTTAACTCCCTGACTCAAACTGCAGACCTCCTGAAAATAACTATACAAACTGCTAACACCAGCAAAACAACCAAGCATCACCCTCTACACTAACCAACCACCAAACAAAGGACCTCTCTAACATTCAGGCTACAACAACTACCCTGCAACACCCTCACAGATCTTACACATACACCTACTGCTAAACCAAACCTCCTGCTACTCCTATGCTAAAACAAGCCCAGACATCCTGAACAAGAACAGGATGCAGACTTCATACCCAGGCAGAAACCAAGCAAAGGATACCCTGCACCCTTCTACAGCCTGCATTCCAACTAGGACCCCTTGCTACATACAACCCATGGCCTAAACTCCTCTACCCTGCCCCTTTTACTGCCTCCAGGAACTCTCCACTATCCAATATCAGCTCATACTACATTTCAAAAGACCTAAGACTAACTCCTAGCCTCTTTAAATTCCCAGAAAAGGCCCTGACCCAATTTACATCCCAACCTGCTTGAAAACCACAACATGCAAACTCCTAATCAACATGCATATATGTGCAGCCATAACACCAAGACAAAACTGGACAGAAACAGCCTTCTAACAGCCTACAACTATCACCACAGACCTAACACAACCCCTGCTCTTTCCCTGAACAACCATCCATCAGAAACATACTCTACACTATCCTGAACAAAGCCCAGAACCAACCTGCATACTCTCAAAACTCCAGGAACTAACTCCTCACACAGCACCTAAACTAATAACTCTAAGCTACCAGAACCTCTCCAACTACTACACACCATGAAACAAACTCTGAAACAACCTTGCAGCACAACAGAAAATTGAACAGCCTTTTAAACTTAACTTCCTGATCACCTGAAATACTATCCAAACCTACAACACTAGAAGCTCTTTACACACACAAAAGAAACCAGACCATCAGCTTCATCACAACTAATCCTTTCAAACATGAACTTACGATTTAGACAACTTATTTACTTACGAAGCAGAATCTAAACCACGATTTAAATCATTATAGAATTGATAAAGATAGGAACTTTAATTTTAACATCACTGTTTCAAATGCAAAACTTAAGGAAAGCAGGACTTGTTCTTCCATTTGATAACAAAACACAACAAAGATTACCTCTAATAATATTCCAGCTTTTAAGTATAAATGCAACATCTAACAGAACAACATGATTTATAGAGGTTTAGGCTTAACAATAACACACAAACACATCACATCTTGCTAAACTGATAGAAACAGGAAAGCTAAACTAGATGTAAAGGTTTTTACCTTTTTGAGAGCAGTGAACTAGGTGTAGATCAGAAGCGAGCAACTCGAGCAAGAACAACACGACGACTCGAATAATGAAGCGATGACACAAAGTCGAAAGCGATGCTCGACTCGAAACCAGAAACTAAACACTATGAGTATATTTTTTTTTTAAACTGAGAGAAAAGTATCAAATGTATAGAAATGCTGCCGTTTTGTTTATGCAAAAGAAAAAAAAATCCCCCAAAAATGAACTGAATAAGAGAGATATATACCTGCTAGGCTAGGGTTTGGGCCGTGTGATATTATCTTCAAGTTTTGCCCTAAATCGGACATTTTACTTCAAAGATAGGGGTGAAAATCGTCAATCCCCTAAAGGATGTACGATTTTCCTCCTTATCCTTTAGAAAAATGCCCGTTAGGATCATCCACGGCTCGGATTAGATTTGGATTTAAAATGAACGGCTACGATCGATTGAGTTCGTGTACTGGGGAGAGAAAACGAAACCAAATCGTACAGATTTTGGACTGATTCGGAGAGAATCCGAGGGAAAATCAGGAAAGGAAACGGGTTATGGAGGGAGAAACGGGTTTCTGAGTTGGGAATGGGCGTGGGCTGAAATGGCAATGAGAGTGTGTGGGGTGTATGTATGTATAAGTTTGCGTAAATGAGCCGAAATTAAAAGGAAAGAACGATTTTGGCCTTCCCAGTTAGGATTAAATGAGTAATTGAGGGTGTTGCGCGGGTAAGACAGAAATTAGGATATGCCTTTGTAATTTTAGTCTTTTCTTTTTAAATTAATTAATTTACTTTAACCAAATTTAATTAATTAATTTTAATTTTAATTTTATTTTAATAATTGATTCTCATTTAAATAATTTAGTCGTTAATTAATTCTCGGGACGAAATTGGGTGTCAACAGCTACAATGGCAGAATATGGTGTACTTGAATACCTGGATACTTTACAGTTGTGCCTATGCAAATGTCTGCCCAGGCAATCACTGTTAAAGTTACTTGTGTTCCACTGCAGTTAACCTATCTAGTTACATTTGTCTATGCATTTAATACAAGAGAGGAAAGGAAAGAGCTCTGGGAGTATATAGCTGCGATCAAAGGAAGTTGTGATATGCCATAGATGTTGCTAGGTGATTTTAACTCAGTGTTAGCATCTGATGATAAACTTGGAGGGAATCCAATTACCCTCTCCGAAGTACTTGACTTCAGAACGTGTGTGGATGTGAATGAATTGATTGAGTTACCAAATACAGGGGCAAGATATACTTGGAATGATAGATAGGGTCTTTATTAAAATAGATTGGGTGTTTGTGAATGAGAAATGGATTGACCTAATGCCAGCATGCATTGCTACATACCTTCTAGAAGGTACTAGTGATCATTGTCCTATCAGAGTTGCCCCTCTTGCTTCTCCTCCTAGAGGCAGGAAGCCTTTCCAGTTTTGTAATGCCTGGACTAGTCACCCTCTTTTCCTAGAGAGAGTTAAAGAAAGTTGGGAAGTAAATCTTGAAGGATGTAAAATGCTGCAAGTAGTCAGGAGACTAAAGATTCTAAAGAGAAGTCTGAAACAGTTGAATACTCAGTACTTCAGGAATGTAATAATAGAAGCTGAGGAGGATAAATCTGAATTTCTGAGACTACAAAGGTTGCTGCATACTGACCCCATGAATCAAGAGCTGCAGCAGGCAGAAAAGGAGCAGTTCCAGAAGTCTAAACAGTCTTCTTATGTAGCTGAAGTGTTCCTGCAGCAAAGAAGCAAAGCAAACTGGATTAAGCTGGGTGATGATAACACAAGATACTTTTTCTCATTGATCAAACATAAGAAAGTGCAACAAGCAATTACTCAACTAAAGGACAAATACTTGAGCCCGAAAACAGATCCAAAAGAGATTACTGAGATATTTGTTAACTATTATGAGGAGCTATTGGGAAGTAGTGACCAGCCAAGAACAAAAGCAGTCAGAGCTTTTCTGAATAATGGGCCAATACTATCACTGGGACAGCAGATGGATCTTTTGAAAGCATACATAAAGGAGCATGTAAAGAAGGCCATGTTTGATATTCATATAAACAAAAAGCCCTGGTCCAGATGGGTATGGTAGTGGGTTCTTTAAAGCAGCTTGGGAAGTTGTTGGTAAGGACATAACTGAAGCTATTTTGGAATTCACCATCAATGGCAAACTGTTGAAACAACTGAACTCTACAATGATTGCACTGATCCCAAAAGTTCCAGCACCTGAATTTGCTCATCAGTATAGGCCTATTTCTTGTTGTAATGTCATATATAAATGCATTTCCAAGTTGATTTGTGATAGATTAAAGAGTGCAGTGGACCACCTTGTAGCTGAGAACCAAGCAGCTTTTGTTCAGGGTAGGTCAATGGTCCACAATGTCTTGATCTGTCATGACCTCCTTAGACACTATAACAGGAAGACATCCCCAAGATGCCTTATGAAGATTGACCTCAGAAAGGCATATGATATGGTGAGGTGGGAGTTCTTGGAGGAAGCTCTGATTGGGTTTGGTTTCCTAACCAGGTTTGTGCAGCTTATAATGGCTTGTGTCACTTCACTCAAGTTCTCTGTCAAGGTAAATGGTATAGGATATGGGTACTTTGAAGGTAAAAGAGGTCTTCGGCAGGGTGATCCCATGTCTCCCCTGCTTTTTGTAATAGTGATGGAGTATTTGTCTAGGGTCTTGAAGAAAATGAGTGAGCTTCCCGACTTCAAATTCCACCCCATGTGTAAAAGATTGAAACTCACACACCTGATTTTTGCTGATGATTTGATGATATTTTGCAAAGGAGATTTGGCCTCTGTGTGCAGAATGATGGAAGCCCTGGCTCATTTTACTAATTCAATAGGACTTGAAGCTAACCTGGAGAAATCAAGTATTTTTCTGGCAGGGGTTGATGATTGCACTAAAGAGCTGCTACTAGGCCGAACTGGTTTCTCTATAGGAAGTTTTCCTACAAGATATCTAGGTTTGCCCTTGTCTTCTAAGAAATGGAGCAAACTGGAGTGTCATCAATTGGTGGAGAAAATCATAGCAAGAATAAAGGGTTCTCAAGCCAAGCAGCTTTCATATGCAGGAAGACTTCAAGTGGTGAATGCTATTCTATTTGCAGTACACAACTTTTGGGGGTCTGTATTCATTCTCCCCAAGAGTGTGGTTAATGAAGTTGATAAGAAGTGTAGAGAGTTCTTATGGGGTGCAACTTCAGAAAAGAAGAAAACAGCACTAGTGGCTTGGGATAAGGTGTGTGTACCAAAGAGGTATGGGGGTCTGAACATCAAGGGATGCTGGAAGTGGAACATAGCTGGAGTTGGTAAGCTACTTTGGCAACTGATAGAAAAGAAGGAAATGCTGTGGGTCAAATGGGTGCATGGTATTTACATGAAGCAGAACCTGGATATTTGGGGACACCAACCAGCTATGGACAGTAGCTGGTATTGGAGGCAGCTGGAGAAACTTAAAGAGGGGATGAAACAGTGGTATATACAGGATAGGTATTCACTGACCCTGACAGGGGAGTACTCTATCTCCAGTAGCTATGTTGCAATGCTAGGTAATCTGTGTAAGCTTGAAGTGTCTCATCTGATATGGAGTTCAGTTTCGTTACCTAAACACAGATTCATTCTATGGTTAGCTGCTCAAGAGAGGCTCCTCACTAAGGATAGATTAAGTAGGATGAACATGGTCATAGTTGATTTTGATTGTCACTTATGTGGTGATGCTGCTGCTGAAACACACAAGCATTTATTTTCAGAATGCATCTGGATGCGTGACTTGAGGGAGACTATGAGTTGCTGGTTGCAGCAGGAAATCCCACAAAAAAGAGTGATGCAGTGCCTAACTTGGATAAATAGCAGACATTGGAAGAAATTCAAGAAGGAAGTAGTAGCTGCAGTTTTGGGTGCCATCATCTACTACACATTAAGAGCGAGGAACTGGAAAATATTCAAAGGAGTAGTTGTAAATAGGAACTATATAGTTACACAGATTAAATACGATGTATCAGAGAGAATTGCCATGTTTAGGAGCTCCAAAAGAGCACATAAAAGCAGACATTGGTTAGAGAAGCTTTGTAATTAGTATGTTTTGTTGGAGGTCTTTGCCAATGGTGTAGCCATCCATAGCAAAGATGCTCTTTAGGTGTATTTGGTTTGGTTTGTTATGATAATCTTTTACAGTTATTACAAAAAAAAAAAAAAAAAAAAAAAAAAGAAGCTATAATTGAATTCATTTTGGGAAATTATTGGTACATTGTCTATTCTTTATCCTCCTTTTTCTACTCGAATTGAATTATTTCATATTTGGGGTGTATTGCTGGCCTTAGAAGGCATCATACGCAACCCTCTACAAAAGTTCAAAAGAATCAGCTTAATAATCAAAGACATGACTTCATGCATATTCTTTCATTGCTAAATTTCTTTTTTTTTTTTCTTTAAAATATAAATACACTAATTGTTCCGTAGAACTTTGCGGTCCTATTACTTATATATTTCGCGAAACTTTAGTTCCTTGACAGCCACAAGTATTTGTTGAAAGAGAAAAATACAATAGAATAATAGGAACAGATGATGCAATTTGCAAAATTTGTAACGTGGAGATTCTCAACATGTGAGGTGAGAAATTCGTGCCAAAGTCCTGGGAACGCGTATTATAATCTGTATAGTTATAAATTAGAATTTACGTCCTTATGTAAAAGCTCGATGGTCAGAGATTTTAGATTCTGAATCACAATACTACTGGTTTCCTACTCCTCTAATTATGTGACAAAAAGAGGTGAACTCTACTGAAGCAATTTCCGAAATTGAAAACTAAACAATTAGAGACAAGGAGAAGTATATAAGGATATAGTTGATATATATTCATATTATAAATAATCTTTACACTTTAAAAGTTAAGTTATATATACACATATTTTATAAAATATTTTTACAAATAGTAAGTGGAGTTTAAGCTATTAGAGAAGGTTTGCTAACATTTTAACTAAATTACCAATTAATCTTATCATAAAAGTTTATCTTATATACGTATAAATAATACTACTATACTCCAACTGTAAAACTATTTTGTTTGTCATTATATAAATCTTAGAGTATACCTATATAAAGGTGAAAGGCTAGGTGGCTATACGTGTTTGGTCTCTGGAAAGTCCAAATAGGCAGCACCACCTATCGTTGTAAACATCTTCCGGCACAAGCATAGCACCTATCGTTGTAAACATCTTCTGGCACAAGCATGGCACTGTCTCCCCTTTTTTACATTTTTATATGTATATAGCTTATGCTTTTACAAAAATAGAATATTATATTGTGTGTAAGCCATGTGTTATCATAAAGCTCGGTATCGATTTTCCCAATGCCATTAAAAGCTCCTTCAGACAATTATTAATATATTTTCCAAAAGTAGTTTATTTATAAAATAGTATTGGTAAATATCTAGTGAAAGAAGAAAAAGATGATTCGGATATTTTTTTTTTAAAACCCAACCCCTTTTCCTATCTCGAAACAAATACTGGTCCTTTCACTTTTTGTTTGGTGACTTGAACTCACAACCGCTTGAATATAGGTGTAGAGTGTTTACCATCTGAGCAACCGTATGATTCGAATTTGTTTTTGAGATAAAAGGAAAAAGAGTTTGACATTTGCTAGAGAAATTCCATGACTGAAGTGGCAGCAACAGCTAATAATTCCACTGAACATTTTTTCCTTTTTCTCTATTGTTGTTTGAATTAATGATGGTTAACGGTCATGACGGAGAGATTCTCGGTAGCCATTTCCCTATAAGGCAAAATATGATTATGATTATATTGTATGTGATGTATTTATAATGTTTGATTAAAATGGTAGAAAATTATGATTTCAAAGCAAAACTATCCCATGAGAATCAAGAGGAAATATGAAATTGTACCCCATGTTCACAAATTAAAGTCAGAATACGTTAATTTAACCTAATTGTGTAGTATGTACTAGTATATGATATTGAGCCTGTTTGGGTGGGTTTAAAATCAGCTTATTTTAAGTGGCTTATAAGTCAAAAAGTGACTTAAAAGCCACTTTTTGAGAAGTTAGGATTTCCCAACTTCTCAAAAAGTGGCTTTTAAGCAACTTATGGCTTATAAGTCCAAAAATTTTCAGATTACCAAACATATATTAATGAGCTTATAAGCTTATAAGTCACTTTTAAGCTCACCCAAACGGGCTCATTGTTTCATCAATTAATTGGTGCAAATATTGAGTGTATTCTTGAGCATTGAATATAAACAAGAACTACAGACATCAAAAGACCACAGTTTAAACACCGTGATATGTATTTTCATGATTATAGCTATGCATTTGAACATTTCCTACTCCTCAATAATCGGGTGAAGAAAACAATCAATAGGAACCAATTTTGAGGATGTCTTGTTCATCAAATGATGTTTTCCTTTTTGTTGTCGTTGGAAATAATATTCACTTTTTAAGCACCAAAAACAAAATCTAATATCTGGAAGATGGCCGTAAGCTGGTAAACAACGTGGCATTGCCAACTTTATATTATAGTTCTGGCGAAACTTTAATTTTTTTTTGGTATTTAAGACTCACTGATTAATAAATCGTGCTATTTTAACCGAAAAACACTCGTATAATGAAAATATCTTATCTATCTCACCACATCGGTTCGTAATCGTAACACCAACTGTAGTACTTGTTGACATCCTTTGTAATAAACGGGAATTTAAGAATAAGTGCAGTCGCAAGGAACTAGCCACTCGAGTCTATTACCACCCCAGCCAACTCTAATGTAAGATTTCTTACTAATATTTTTGCTCATTAATGAAAGTGGTCACCAGTCAATAAAATGACAAATATTAGAACTGTTAATCATACCATCATCACCTAAACTTCTTAGTCTAGAACAAATGTACTAGAATATTAGAATAGGTGCTGGATATTCCAAGCGTAAGAATTTAGGTGTATATGCCAAAGAAAGTTGCCAAATATGAAAGTCTCCTAACTTAACAAAATGAAGCATTTATTGTGAACCTTAAATAGTTGCCAATCATTATTAGCTTCCTATATTAGAAATGCCTTAATTAATACGTCTGTTTAACATGCAATTTCATATTTGGTCCACTAAAAGAAAGTGAAATTTACAATTTTTTGACACTCGAATTTCCAAACACGTCATCCTAGGATGATTTTGAGGAAAAGCCACTTATGCTAATTGAAAAATAACCAAAGTTTATAATGAAATTGACGAATAATCACAACTTAAATACCTGTATAAGTGGCTTATTCTTCAATTATTCGTTCTTCAATTCTTCAACCAGAAAATTTTACAAACATTGGCTCCAGGACAGAAACCTCTCTAAAGAACAAGAAAAATAAGGAGAAGGGGAAATTTTTTAAAGATCGTTAATTTCCAGGAGAAAAGGCTTTAACAAGAACTACTGTTACTAATGATAATTTTTTTAAGGCTAATTCTTTCTACTCTATTTTTCATGTGGTTTTTTATATGGATCCGATTTTAATTTGCGGGTGATGTGAAAAGCATGTCAAAAAATTAGAATGAAAACTTCGGTTAATCAATTTTTCCTTGAATTTCAGGACATTGTTAGAAAGTTCACTTGTATAAATTTCAAACTCCATGTTACGGTCATGGAGTTTCACTTCATAAGTTTTATACTCTAGGGATATTTTTTTACTTTTAAAGTTTCGAACTCCATGAGTTGCATATATTTCGAAGCTTGCAGGCTGCAACAAGTTAAAGTTCCAAAATCATCACATTATATGAGCTTTAGCTGGCAATATGTGGAACAATCTTGAGTTTCGAACTCCAAAACAATGTTCTTGAGTTCGAACTGATGCGAGTGAAAGTTTGAATTACCTCTTAAGTTTTCACTTGTAGCACTCCGAGCTCAAGAATCTTGTCCTCAAGGTACCTTTAGCTACTTTTTATTTACCTTTCCGCATTTTTAAGCTATGACTATTCTTCAATTACTTTGCAGGCGTTGGCTATTTGTCCATTATGCTTCTCATAGTGCCTATTTGGTATCTTGTTTTACGGTAATCCTAGGATCCGGCTAATTCGCAGAAATATGACACCATTAGTAATGATTTACCTTTTTGCACTCACATAACAGTGGTTTACAAAAATATTTTCCGCTAATTTTAATAAATAAATTTCGGACGGAAATACCCCTGTATATTTTATGGTTCGGAGCCAGCACTTGCCTTTGACCCTCTTTCTTAAACAACATTTGCCCTTTGAGGCTCTATGAATCTCACATTCTCTTAGAGAAAGTATCATCTTGGCAGCACTTGATCGTAAGTACTTTCTAAAAGGCAGCACTTTTTTTACCCATCTTTCTTGGGCAATATTTGCCATTGAATCTCATATTTCCTAGAAATAGTGTTGCCTAGGCAACACTTCCCCCTTCAAATTTCTTCCTATATTTTTCCAAATAAATTAAAGTACTGTCACGGCAATACTTGCCACTTGACCTCTGCATAAAAGCCACCACTTGTAAATTGGTAACTTGAAGTGTTGGTTCCGGATTATAAGAGGGTATTTTATTAAAATATTGTTAAAGTGGGCAAACTCTAAAAACCATTAACTATGGAGGGCATTTAGTGAAACTTTTTGATAGGATCCTAAGCTATACCAACTCTGGAAGGCTTGTGGCCTGCTTTATATGCCCAACTCCACAACATCATCAAGTATTTGTGCAAAGTAGACAGATTTGGTGCTGCTATAACTGCTTTGACCTATCTAAGAAAAGTCTTACAATATTTACCTCTGTCAGGAAAAGTTCCTGGTGACCACGAGAGAAAAGCTTCAGACAATCGCCAAGTCTTGCTATATATAGATAATCGCCAATAACTTTCTTATAGAGGCCAAACTTGTAAGACTTTTTTTAGTGGATAATTTGTTATGAGGCCACAAGTGTTCTATTTCTATAAATTACCTGAAGGAAAATTTTCAAAAATAGACAGCCTACTACCCAAAATTACAAATAAGAGGCCATATTTTTTTTCATGCATAGCACCCACCCCTAAAATTACAAATTTTAGCACTCCTTCATAAAAAAACACCCTAGCAATCAAATCTCATCCTCCCCAGCCATTAAGTCACCGGCAGATATCCTCTCCCGCTAGTGGTGTCGTTACTTTTTTGTATTTTACTGAATTTATGTTGTTTATTGCATTTAAATCATTGCTTTGGACAAGTTTATACACACAAATCACCCCCAAAAAAATAAATTATACATGAATATACATAGATAAATGCATAGCAATGAGAGAAATACAAAAATATACACAAAAAAAAGTAAAAATTCATATAAACATCCTTAATATACAGATTTATTCAGTCGCATATACAAATTTATATAAATTTATACAATTTTATACATTGTATAAATTTGTATAAACTTGCGGCGACTGTCATCTCGGGAAAAGGGTGACAGCTCGGGTAAGATTCAAAAATATGGACCATTTTTGGTAATTTTCGTTTTTTGCGTGTCTTTTAGTGTAATTATCCCTTACCTGGGCCACTCTTCGCCGTAAGTTGGGCCATAAGGATACCTCTGCGCAAGTGTGAATTAAACAAAATAGGGCGAACATAAATAACCTTTGATATATATAGTATTACTTTCTACTGGCCATAATATTTAGTAGCCATATCTGTATTTTATTAATTGTTGCAAAATAGGAGAACCTATAACTAATCACTACCTATAATTAATGGAATTGCAATAGGAAAACAATTTCTTAGCTGCCATTTACTAAATTCACGTAATCTAGATGGAAACAAGTGTTTCCCTGCCCAATCACGTAACAACAGACCCATTATTTTTCCTTCCAATCGTGTTAGTCATTATCTAGAAGAGGATATAATTATTACCTCAAAAAAATAACTAATTAAATAATGAAAAATATGTAAACTACTAAATGAATATAAATTATATCATCTTAATAATATGTGAAATTTTAAGCTGTAAATAGAAAATAGATACATGATTAATGATAAGTTCATATATGATAAATATTTAGGTAAGTAACTATTAAATAACACACAGAATATTAAACAAATACATACTATATATCATGATAATAATATGTCAATATACAAAAATAATAAGTCGTGAATAGTAGATGTATATATGATAAATAATAAAGGAATATTTTCTAAATATTAAGTGAATATTGAATATACAATATATACAAGTATAAACAAGTTATGAATAATATATGAATATATGATAAATAATAAGTTAATATATGTATATATGATAATAGTATATTTCAAAATATTAAGTGAATATCGAATATACAACATATACAAGTATAAATAAGTTGTGAATTATACATGAATATGTGATAAATAATAAGTTAATGTATGTATATATGATAATTAATAAAGGATCATATTTCAAAATATCAAGTGAATATCGAATATACAACAGATACAAGTACGAATAAGTTGTAAATAATATATGCATACACGACAATATATTTTAAAATATTAAGTGAATAAATATCACATACAATTTACATTTTAAAATATCGAATAGATATGTATATCTATTGCTATGATAAATAGTATATTTCAAAATATTAAGTGAATATTGAATATACAACATATACAAGTATAAATAAGTTGTGGAGTATACATGAATATGTGATAAATAATAAGTTAATATAGCATAAAATAATATCCTAGATTATTTTGCTAAATGATGTAAAAAGAAATGTCTTTTTACTAATCCCTATATTTTAGCCTTATGTACATGAACGGTTTAACTTAGTATTAATCCCTAGAATTAAGGTTAATGCTATTGGATTTCTGAATATTAAATACATATTAAAAATATAAAAAGATTACAAAATATCTACTAACTGCTAGGAAAAGAAAGGAAAATCAAAATATGGCTACAAAAAGTAATTAACGGTTGAGAATGTTTATATGGGGTAAAACTCCCGACAAAATATACATGAAATGTCAGCCACTTATGATCGTACTACACACGCCTTTGTAGAAGTTGACTGATTTGCCTATCCTCAAACCATTAGGGGTGAACTTCAAGCCAAACATAAGCTAACTTAATCTCTTTTGATCTAAAGTTGAAATATGTAATTTTTTCTTCTTTTCGTTAATCTTTCGCTTAATTTTCAAATAAAAATGGTTTGGATTTGATTGGAAATTCTATTAACTTCATACTTTAGGATTAAATTTGGCTCATTTTCAGATCCATAAATTTAAGTTGAGTGAATTTCAAATCATGGATTGAAGTTGAATAAATAATTTCAACCTTGCTTGTCTGAAAATGGGTGACTATACTTGCAAATAAATTTTAAAAAGTGACTGAAAACTAAATGGGACGAGTAAAATAGATGAATTATACTGCTCCTTGAAAAATTATTTAACTTTTAGTCTTTAGTGCCATAACATGGGGCATTGGAGCTTCCAAAGGTACATCGTCAGAAGTTCAGTTTAAACACTTATGCCTGTCTTTGGCGTATCACCATAAAAGACTAAAAATTTAAAGATTTTTTTCGTCAGGGCTACTATTAAACACCGAGGATTACTAGCCCCACTCACCCAAATTTTCTGAATTTATAAGAGTGGAGCGACCACTTACTACAATGGGTTCATTTCGAGGCTCATCTTAGTTTCAATATATATAGTTGGGAGATGGAAAACTAGTTGTAGACTTCGTCATTGTTGTTAGTAACGTGTTCAAGCTTAAAAGGGATAGATTGCTTCATGTTTATATTTGACCCAAATGATTTTAATTTAAGCAAACTTTTTACTGGACGGATACCGATTTGTTGATTTGACCTGGCCAAGTGTGCCACCTATAGCACGTACTTTGGAAGAAACTCATGTAGCTATTCGTCAGAAAAATCACAGGATTTTTTGCTATTAGAATTCAGAACACCCTATAAGCATAAACAACATTTATTAGAATTGGTAAGCTGATGCAGTCTGTGTCCGTGTTAATCAAGCGATCAAGCTAGTGTTCGAGCCATCGAGACTGGTCACACGAAGCCAAGCCAAGACTCTGGAAGTGTCCGAACACTGATCCATGACGCCGAGTACTAAAGCGACCGAAGGGCTACAACTGTGCCCGAGGCAGAAGAGCGTCCGTTGTCAAACAAATGTGCCAAGGCAAAGAGCGACTGAGCATGAAGAGCGTCCGAGCACACAATTAGCTTCGGCCCTGCGTGGCCTTATTTAATTGGTCGTTTGTGACCGTTTACTATTTTGCCCTTGGAAAATTCTATATAAGCCCTATTCCATTTCATTTGTTAAACACTTCTGTTTTGAATATTAAAACTAGTTGTTTGCTATTGAGTCTTCGTTGTGTGCCGAACCTCGTCGTGTGCCTTGTTAATTGAACTTGTATCAATCGGTGGATTCCGTTTGAATAACTTCTTCTTTGATCATTCGATTCGCAAGAAGCTTGTTAAGTCTCCTTGAGGATTGTTGCCTAGTATAGGTGTATCTTTTACTTCCATTCATGTGGCTCCAAGACTAGTTCCTTGGATTCGTACGATTGAAGCTAAGATCCATCTTGCTTCTATCTTTTATTTTTCGTTTGTTTATCTTCCGCATGTGTGTTCATGTTTAGCCTCGTTGGCTTGCACCATAAGCGTAACATTAGAGCTTTCTGTACAGATTCCTCTATTTCTTGCCGATAATAGAGATCATTAGCCCTCAAGTATAATCCGAAATGATGTATAAATACTAAAAACTTGTCCTGGTCTCTGCTCCCTTGGGACTTCTTTACAGCAAATTAGCTTTGATCTTTCCTAGTAAATGGTTTTCTATATCCAAATAATTCAGCATTGGGACTCAGTTCTTTTTTGTCTGCACGACCTGCTAAGAAAGAACAAATTGTCATTAGTTTATAACACTAACAAACCTTTGGAGTTGTGAGCAAAGTTGTAATGCTTCGTACACCCATTGCGAAAACAGGATCAGTGTTTGTTGAGAGATCTTTAAGAATGGGTCCGACAAAATTATAGATAACCTTTCTATGATTAATAAGAAGAACCACACAATCTATGGACAAAAATGTATGGAAAAAAAAAAAGACAAACATGAACAAGTTTTTTTTACTGAGAACTTACTAGAAAACTGCATCGAATTACTGTAAGAGTTGGAAAATAAGTATAGCGTAAAGTTACACGACAATGCAAACCAACTGATTCCAATTTGAACTAAAGGGAAACAAAGCACCACCAACTGATTCCAAGTTGTGCTCAAGGGAAACAAAGCACCATGCCCTCTAATGTGTATATAGAGGATAGGATCATATTATTGTGTTGTGTGTTATGTATTTCAAATGACCGTGCACATAGTTTTGAAATTGGCCCACGGTTTTGATAAAACCACTTAACAAATGGCAAAGTTAATGACATGTGGAAAATTATGTGGCAAAACTAAAGGGTTAGTTGGCAAGTTTATTGACAAGTGTTCCTACACATGTCAAGATTATATACCAATCTTCCTTCTATATAAAGGAGCATATTTGCTCATCCGAATACCATGCATAATTGCAGTCATTTCTTACACTTACAAATGCCAATCATTAGTTATACTTTCAAGATTCTCTTTCCAAAGACCATGCAATTCATATTTCATTTGCTATTGCTTTCACCCGTTCTCTCATTCCTTTTTCTATTAATAATAAAGTCTTGCTGGTAATATTAATTTGTTGATTTCTGGTCCCTCTATTAGTATAGAGGAGGGCTTGTTTAATCCTGGGGAAACACTTCTAACTGCAGAAATAGTTTCTTAGGATGGTGCCCAGCACGACTCAAGCTTTATGTACTATTATCAGTATTCTTGTTATTTTGTATCCGCAGTATTTTCATTATAAATTATTATTAATTTTCCCTTTGTTCCTACAATCTAAGAAACTATAGCAAGTAACCCTACTCCTGAAAATGTTGCTGATACTACCAATGTCACTAATGTTCATTCTGCTACCGATACTATCAATGTCGGTACTACATCCACTGCTCTAGTACCAGTTGTACTGCCGTATGCCAAACAATTTCCTGATGTGTCGAACATTGAAATTTTCGCCAATGAAAATTTCAAACGTTGGCAAGAACATATTTTTTCACTGCTCGATATTCATGGTGTTGCACATGCGCTGTCCGAGCCACAACCCGGCCTGGACATTGACGAAAATATACGGGAGTCATGGCAATACGCCAATAAGGTATGTCATCACACTATTTTGCAAACTCTTTCTAATGAATTGTTTGACGTGTACTGTAGTTGCAAGGAAGCAAAAATTATTTGGGAAGCTTTGATTAAAAAGTTCACTGCGGAAGATGCTACAAAGCAAAACTTTGTAGTAGGAAAATTTTATCACTGGAAAATGATGGATGAAAAGCAGATGAAAGTTTAAATTAATGAGTACCAAAAATTGCTTGAAGACCTTAAGGCCGAAGGTATCTCACTACCAGAAAAGTTCGCTGCTGGAATATTAATCGAGAAGCTGCCTGAATCATGGAATGATTATAAGAATAACTTGAAACATAAGCAGACAAACTTTACTATCGAGGAGATAGTAACTCATATTTTAATTAAAGATGCCAATAGAAAAGAGTCGGTAAAAGCTAAAATGACAGCACTGAAAGCAAACCTAGTCCAAAGCCGTAATAAAAGGTACGCATATAAGTCCAAAAGTTACAAACCCAATAACCCTAACTTTAAGAAAAAGAAAGGCTCTTGTTTTGTTTGTGGAAAACCAGGTCATCATGCTGCACAGTGTAGGAAGAGAGCGAGAGACGACAAAGAAAAGAATAATCCTCCTACGGCTAACATAGTCAAAGGAGATGATATTATTGCAGCTGTTGTTTCTCAAGCAAACATTGTAGCAAATGTGAAAGAATGGGTGGTAGACTCTGGGGCTACTCGGCACATCTGTGCAAACCGAGAAGCGTTTACCTCTTGTACATCTATAGGGGATGATAGTAAAATAGTCTACCTTGGAGACTCAAGGACTGCTAAAGTCCTTGGTAAGGGTAAAGTACTCCTGAAACTCACTTCAGGAAAAACTTTAGCCCTCATGGATGTGCTACATGTTCCTACCATTAGGGCAAACCTGATTTCCGTAGCCTTGTTAGTAAAAGTGGGGGTAAAAGTGTCATTTGAATCTGATAAGATCATAATGACAAAAAATGATGTGTTTGTTGGAAAGGGCTATTGTAACCAAGAACTCTTTGTACTCAATTTATCTGGTATTGTTAATGAGAATGTATCTGCTTCTGCTTATATTGTTGAGTCAATTTCTTTATGGCATGCTAGACTAGCACACGTGAATGTCTCATATCTAAAGAAAATGCAACTACTAGGTTTAATTTCTTGTTTAGACTCAAATAACTTTGACAAATGTGAAATTTGTGCTGAAGCTAAAATTACTAGAAAACCTTGTTTTTATGTAAACCGAGAAACTGAACTACTATCTCTAATTCACACTGATTTAGGTGATTTAAAACAAACCATGACTAGAGGCGGTAAAAGATATTATGTAACTTTTATTGATGATTTTTCTAGGTATACTAAGTTATATTTACTTAGATATAAAGATGATGCTTTTAATGCTTTTATTTCTTATAAAAATGAGGTTGAAAATCAACTTAGCAAGAAAATCAAAAGGATTAGATCTGATAGAGGAGGAGAATATTTGGCCTTAAATGATTATTGTGAAAAAGAAGGAATTATTCATGAAGTAACCCCTCCATATTCACCTGAGTCAAATGGAGTAGCTGAAAGGAAAAATAGAACATTAAAGGAAATGATGAACTCCATGTTAGTTAGTACTAATGCTCCTGATAATTTGTGGGGTGAAGCAATTTTATCTGCATGTCACTTACAAAATAGGATTCCTCACAAAAGAACTGGTAAAACTCCCTATGAATTATGAAAAAATTACAAACCTAACTTGAAATATTTAAAAGTGTGGGGGGTGTTTAGCTAAAGTTCTTTTACCTGAACCTAAAAAGAGAAAAATTGGTTCTAAAACTGCTGATTGTATGCTTATTGGATATGCTTATATTTGGTACTAATTTAAATGTCGTGCTGAGTACCAAACTATTTTTATCTTCTAACTTTGATATGAAAGATCTGGGTGAAGTAAACATGATATTGGGAGTTAAAGTCATAAGAAGTGATGATGGTATTGTGTTGTCACAAGAACACTATGTTGAAAGACTTCTTAAGAAGTTTGATTGTTTTGATATGATACCTATGGCCACTCCTTATGACGCTAGCTCTCAACTGAAAAAGAATAATGGTGAACCAGTTGCTCAGTCTAAATATGCTCAGATTATTGGGAGTCTGATGCATTTAATGAATTTTACAAGGCCTGATATTGCCTATGCAGTGTGTAGACCGAGTAGATATACTCATAATCCCAATCAAGAACATTGGTCTGCATTAGTGAGATTAATGAAAAATTTGAAAGGAACCATAAGTTATGGTATCTTATATAGTGGATTTCCCGCTGTATTAGAAGGATACAGTGATGCTAACTGGATCTCTGATTCAGATGTGATAAAATCCACTAGTGGTTATGTATTCACCCTTGGTGGTGGTGCAATAGTGTGGAGATCAGCCAAGCAAACAATAATTGCTAAATCTACTATGGAATCAGAGTTTATAGCTCTGGAGTTGGCTGGTTCTGAAGCTGAGTGGCTAAGAAACTTCTTAGCTGATATTCCTTTAACAAATAATTCGCCGCCTCCTGTGTCTATCCATTGTGATAGTAAAGTGGCAATTAATGTTGCCAGGAATAAGACTTATAATGGGAAATGTAGACACATTCGTCTGAGACATAAAGTTATCAAACAGCTGTTAAGAAATAGAATAATTTCCATTAATTATGTGAAGTCAGAACTAAATTTGGCTGATCCTCTGACTAAACTTGTGGGAAGAAAATTAATTCTTCAGACCTCAATAGAAATGGGGTTAAGGCTAACATGATTGTCAATAGAGATAGTAACCCAACCTATGTGATTGGAGATCCCTTGAAGTAGGTTCATATGGGTAATAACAAGTCGATATTGACACTGAAGCACTATAATGTGAGTGCTTAACTGCTACTATTTGGAGGGCTGAGTTTAACTCTTAATGAGTTCATATAGTCCTTATGGATGGTGTATTTAAAGCAGTGTACACTTGATGAATTCACCTATATGAGTGTGGAGTGAGGCCGCTCCTATGAGATTCTAGCCAAATCTCTAAAGCTTTCATGAATAACTAGGCACGCGCATGGCCTATTCGCGCAAAACCGCGTTGAACAGCAAATTATGGGTTAAAATGTGACTGGTATAGCCTCTGACTCATAAAAGAATTATTGGTTCATAGAAATATTATATTTCACCAGTAATTCTGTAAGTCATGTTTTATCAGTCTAAGTTTGGTTCATAGTCCAGAAGACACCAAACCTATTGCATTTGGACCATGAAAATCCAGCAAGCAAATCTCTCTTCACTTCTTATAACTTACATTGTCCCCGAGAAAAATCATTTGAAATATGTGGGGGACTATTGTGTTGTGTGTTATGTATTTCAAACGACCGTGCACATAGTTTTGAAATTGGCCCACGGTTTTGATAAAACCACTTAACAAATGGCAAAGTTAATGACATGTGGAAAACTATGTGGCAAAACTAAAGGGTTAGTTGGCAAGTTTATTGACAAGTGTTCCTACAGATATCAAGCTTATATACCAATCTTCCTTCTATATAAAGGAGCATATTTGCTCATCCGAATACCATGCATAATTGCAGTCATTTCTTACACTTACAAATGCCAATCATTAGTTATACTTTCAAGATTCTCTTTCCAAAGACCATGCAATTCATATTTCATTTGCTATTGCTTTCACTCGTCCTCTTATTCTTTTTTCTATAAATAATAAAGTCTTGCTGGTAATATTAATTTGTTGATTCCTGGTCCCTCTATTAATATAGAGGAGGGCTTGTTTAATCCTGGGGAAACATTTCTAATTGCAGAAATAGTTTCTTAGGACGGTGCCCAGCACGACTCAAGCTTTATATACTATTATCAGTATTCTTATTATTTTGTATCCGTAATATTTTCATTATAAATTATTATTAATTTTCCCTGTGTTCCTACACATATTTCATCAAGTCCAAGAACTATGTTGAAAACTAAGAAATACAGAAAGTGACAATGTGACATGGAAGAAGAAATTACAAAAAAGATGAGAGCATTAAACATTTATAAAACTTATTTGAATACTTTTGAGTGTTGCGATGATCTCATATAGAAAACTTTCAGCATTGCAATGATTAGATACAACAGACAAGTATGCTTCAGTAATCAAACAGCTGGTAGAACATGAAGGCAACAGCAGAAAAGAATCTCAACTAAGATATGCATAGACAGCAGAAATTACAATATCATCATGTCTAGCTAGAGAAAAACAATCACCTATGGCTCAAGTTTGCTGCTGTATGCAATTTGCGAATGAAGCCGTGTTAAGCCTACCAGCATGATAAATTCGTGCAGTTTCACCATCTCGAGCTATTCTCTCTTTTCTTCTTTCGGAGGAAGAATGTAATGCTAAGTTAGATTCATTGTGAGTGACAAACATCTGTTGTCGTGAAGATATATTCATGTTCTGCTCCTGCCCTGTCAAAATTTCCTGCTTCAACATCTCGGTGGTAGCATCGATTTCTTGCTGACTATGCATCATGCTTTCGTTGGAGATAGATGTCCTTGAATTTGAGTTTTGCCCTTCTGATCTTCTCCAAAACTTAGGACTCAAAAATTCTGCATGGGGGAGCATGCAACATGTACTTCCTGTATAATCAGTATTTGATATCCTCCCTGTTGTTCTTGCCAAGTCATGTTGCATTTCATCAAGTACTCTCTCCAAACCATTTACCCGTTTCTCTAGCGAAGTCATTCCATTTCTTGAGCTGCCAATAAAGCCCTGCAATGAAGAGAGATAGGCTGAGCTCAGCATGCATCTCTAGGCTCAAATATGTAACTTATATCTCTTAAACAGTGCAGACCACAGAATGTGAAAGCAACTGAATAGAGACTGAGTTAAATGTGATGTTTGAGGGAATGCTAAAGTAAGGGAACGAGAAACGTACGTGGAGGAGGTCTAATAAACTGGACTGTTGATTTTCAATCTGAACAAGCTGTTTGCGGATGGAACAGAAATTCTCATACTCTTGACTCGAGAGTTCATCTTCATTTATGTTTCCATTAGGTACATCCATGTAATAATCCTCATAAACCGGAACAACCCGAGAACCAAGCCGTGCATTACCATACTTATGCAACTTCTCTTCAGGTGGTCTATTGAATACAGTGGACTTCACTTCTGAGTTTGAACTGCTACAACTAATTGTATCCACTGAATCTTGCACTCTAGAATTTTGGCTCTTCTGTTCATCTTCACTAGTCACCTCCAATGAAGAAGCCTGTGAAACAGTCCGTTTTACTTTTGCATTAGGAGGTTTTCCTAAATCCAACTTAGAGGAGCTCACAACATCTGATTTTGTGCGACGGAACCTATTAGAACCAGTCTTCTGGGAGGTGATAGAGGAGGAACTACTGGATGCAGGTGACCTGCTTGGGCGAGTTGCCTTCTTTGGCTGAGGTGTTTCTGTGGCTGTATCATTCGAACTTTTTGATGGAGTTGGAGAACAGGCACCACTACCACAATCTGGAAACAAAAATTCATACTAAACTTAAGATGCTATGTTCCGTAAATGCGGCATCTCATAGGATGATTTAGGTAGCAGAATGTAGGTAAATAAAGTATTGCATGTAAACAATATGAGGTTAACAATGGAATATGTCTGGTAGAAACTTGTCACACAATTACGATAAGTTGCTCTTACTCTCCAAAAATGCCGCCGCACCCACGTCACATCATCCAAAAATTACATTTTTGAAGGATCAGACACACATCCAACGACATTTTTGAAGACTCCGGACAACATATCAATTATTTAACAATAGACATATAAACAGTGTTAGGATAAGGAGACGAAGGTGCAAGATTTGACAAGGAGACATAGGTAACATGATGCAGATGGGACTGAAATATTGTGATTAATAAAAGCATTGGAATTATTTAGACAAGGAAACTGCACACAATGGGTTAAGTTCAAGATTCCCTGAACCCGGACTCATTGTAGACAAGATGTGGTTTTGAGCATGTGTACACCATGTGATCAATTAATAAGATCAATGTTTGCCGGAAAAGGATCCACAAGTTTTAAATTGTGCAGGACTAGACAAATTGCTGAAGAACTTGGTAACCATCTCCCAGATTTGCAACCTTACTGACCCCCATCAATACAATCTTTAATATGCTTCTTTTAAAGTACATTAATATATATTCACTATTTCTTTGCTCCTATGTAAATATAGTGTCATCACATATGATCTATAAATATTTGAAATATTAAATATTAGGAACAATAAAATGAAATTTAATTCATGATCAAGGCAAAAAGGGACCACTACATCACCGCAAATTTTGACTAATACTACCATTTTAAAAAGTTTCCTTTTATAGATCGACTGATAAGTTTACAGTACAATATCTATAAAACATAGCTCTCTATTCGAACGACAAAATAAAATAAATTTTCCTTCCAACTACCTCCCTCCCAATTGATGTAATGGTGTCTGACTAAGCCGATTTTAAAAAGGAAAAAATATAAAACTTGTGATCTAAAATTAGCATAAATATTTCATTAATAAAAAAAATAAAACATTAAAATAAAATTATTATTGTATTTACAATGATAGAAAGTAAAGTGTATAAATTACCACATAAAAGGGCTAAATGTTACCTTTTGGTGAAAACTTGGATTGTGATGGAGGCAAGACATCATCTGGACCACCTGGTACCTCCTTCCACCATTCTAACGCCCTATTCATCGTCTCCCTCACTACCTTTACCTGTACATTTAAACAGAAGTATTCAATAACCCAAAAAAAATACAACAACGTATCCAGTATGATCCTATAAGTGAGTTTAGGAAGGGTGAACTGTTTTCAATAGACCCTCGGTTAAAGAAAATAATTTAAAAAATAAGTTACTACGAGAATAGAATACCCAAGTATAGAAACAGTAATTTTACAGTACATTGAAACCAATTAATCTGCAAATTTTACAGTAATTTATCTTACCTTATCAAATCTTTTATTATCCAATGAAGTAATACAAAATGCCTTCAATTCCGAAACCAACTCTTTCTCAGCGACAGCCAATCTTCCCAACGTCTCAGCCGCAGCTTTCCGTACTGTCCAATCATCACTACTCAAAAATTCAACAGCAACAGGTACCAAGTAACTCAACGTATTTTTACTAGACGCGCCACCAACACTCACAATACTACCAATCAGCGAAAGCAACGCTTGTTTCGCTTTAAACCCATCATTCTTAACCAATTTCAACAACTTCGGCAACATTTTCTTTAACTCAACTGGTTCAGGATCAGGTGATGCCTCAACTGCTGCAGCTAAACAAAGCGAACCACCAATCTGTGCATTAACATCTTGCTCGTGAAATATAACGTCTAGTAATGGCTTTGAAATGATAGAAAAAGATGGTTGTGTTATTTCAGTTGCAATTGATGTAACTGCTTCTATACAAGCTAACCGAACAACAGTGTCTGCATCACGAAGACGCTTGACGATACTGGACAGTATTTTAGCTACATATGGAGTCAGTGCATCCCCATGAGTTGATGTAAGTACGCTGATTATACGTACGCATTGTTTGCGTACTGGAGTTTTATCGGACACGTCTGTAGTTGATATACATGTTAAAAATGTATTAATGGTTTCGGTACTAAGAGTTTTAGCTATACATTCTAGCTCATTTGTCGCGACCGTGAGAGTATCACGGTCGGATAATCTGTTGAGACAGTTATTGACTCTGGCTTTGAGATCACTAGGTTGTCTTTGAAGTGTCATTGTTGGTGGAAAACTGGAAATTATGACGTGAGTCACGGCGGAGAGTGGCGGAGGAGGGTGGTGTTGACCGGACGACGACGGGTATGGTGGTGGTGGAGGAAATGAGAGGGAAAAAGGTAAGGGGGGAGTGTGAATGGGGAGTCAATGGAGCTGATTTTATATGTTTACAGTGAGAACGTGGGAAAGAGTAGTGTAATAAGTTAGGGAGGAATGATTATCTGTGGGAGGGCTCAGCTGGTTACAGTGGAGCCTTTTTTTTTTTCTTTTTTTTTTTAACTTTCAAAATTTTAGAATCGATAAATAGAAAAATTTACTCGCAAGTATAGCTGAGTTGGTTGGGTGAGTGATTTACTATATGGGAGACCTGAGATTGATTCTCCTCCCCAACAACCTTCTCAGTTTGAGCTCGTCGCACGGAATAAAGGGTACACTAATTTACAAAAAAAATGAGCTCATCGCACGGAATAAAGGGTTCACTAATTTACAAAAAAATACTTATATACTATATGAAAATATATGTAGAATTAGGTGTTTTAAACCTTCCACTAGAAGGGCTTTAGAGCTTTTTTGGACTACTTAATAGTTAAAGTAACCAATTGTTTGAACTTGTGTGATGGAGTTAAAACATAAATGTGGAATTCATTAAGTTTAAATATTGAAGTCGTTTCTATTCAAAATAATTAGATGCGAATGAGTTGGTCACTTGAGAAAAATAACTGAATGTCTAGGTTTAATAATGTTCATGTTTTTACCAAACAATAGAGCAGATAACGTGAACATTTTATCTATTCTCTAATGAAAATTATTAATTGAACAATATCACAAATAAGAAATTTATTAGTAAATCCAAACTCGTAGGAATTGTGTTCTGTGGAGTTACAGTAACTCTATCCAATTATTGTTATAACACCTACTAAATCTTCTTTCCAATGTCACAAGATTGCCCTATCACATCAGTACATATATTAATAACAGTACTAATAGTCTTCTCCACTGCCCGAAACCATGTCTACTTTTACCATAAAAGAAAATCAATTATCCTCATTCAAACTACAAGAAGATTAAGCACTATTCACTTGTACAAACAAGATTAATCGCTTGTACCATAATGGTACATGTAAGATCAAGTACTTGGAGGGGCCGAACCAAATCCCACGAAGAACTCAGACATTTTTTGTATCCATTTGATATATATTCGTTATTCAACCACTAATTTGAATTTGTGTCGTGTAGTTCATATAAAAAAGAAAATGCTTTCTAGTTTTTACAAGAGGTTTCTCATTTCAAAAATTTTAATAAGAGACTTCTAATTAAGGAGGAAGAATTTCATCCATCCATAACACTAGTTAGTGTTCAAAGAGTTGAATTCATGATGCTAACCAACACATCAACACTACTTATTGTAATTTCAACATATATGAAGATGGCAACTAACTCAAGCTAATTTAAAAACTAGAGTGTTAATTTTGCATGCTTTAATTAGATGCATTACTATTTGAGAAAATTCTTAAAATCCTTAAAACTACCTCTAAAATTACAATATTTTTAATTATATATATAAATATATGTGGTGAGTATATATACATACACACACATTTTACACTGATAATACAAAAAACTTTACACTAACTCAAATACGAACATTTGCAATAAGCTTTTCCACTTAATTATGCAGTACAAAGTTCATATATATGTCATGATTGGAGTGCATTATTTTGTCTTTTCACTAAATGATTGTCGGAGAAAATGGATCTAGCATATATAGGTCGTCTTGGTCATAATACTATATAATACTCCTATAAACTAGGCCAACTCACTTTAATAGTAAGTCTACGTACAGCACATGAAAACTAGACGACTGTTCAATTATTTCTCATTATATATCCACATTCCTCCAACAGAAAATAACATGTCCTCCTTCATCATTTTGCTTTGTTTTAGTAGAAATCTGTTACGTTATTCACAATTGATACTTGATACCTCGTTTGAGCTTATTAGAACTAGCATCCTTTTTTTCGTTCCTTTAATGGCGTCTATAAAAGTTCCCATCTCGAGAGTATGGTTTCCACTATCACACCACAAGGCCTGTTCAAAATTGAAAGAAAAAGATGAGGAGAAAACTTTGTTGTAATTAAGAAGTACTATACACGTTCTCTAAACATGCCTCTGGACGGTGATATATTGACGCCTCTTTGCATTGCGGGTTCAACCGAAATCAATATTGTCATATTGGGATTTAATTATTTGTGAAAATATACATATATTTCAATAAATGTCAATCTTTAATCCATCTTTTAATTCCAATGTGTTCATGTTAGAAACACATTTGCATGTTGCACACAATCCGCCTCTGGCTTTCAGATAAAGAAGCTAAACCTGGAACTCACTAGTATGGTAAATGAAAATCTCTTAATCAATTAATTACCATGCAAATTACGGAGTACAGTGTTCCATATATTTGACAAATTAGTAGCACAGGTTCAATAATTAAGATCGACAGGAACACCCTGCAATTATGAGAAATAATACACCTTTCACTAATTCCAGTCTCTTCAATCATGATTGCCAAAAATATAGGCCTTGGTTCCCAACAAATATTCCGTTCTTAACATGGTCGATGAGATATTATTACCAATCATTTTATGTACTTGTTTTCAAATTTTTGTTTTTTATTTAACATCTTGTTTTCCAAGATTCCACTTTATTTCTTTACGTGACTCTCTCAATTTTAGCCATGTTGAATCACGTTACGTTGGTGCGCCCTGACATAGGCTTCTTTTATTTTTTTGTCTATGGCAAGTGTTGTGATGAGACAAATCGGAAAAGAAGAGAAAAGAGTCCATTAATGCATAGTACTCCGTATTACACAAAGTTTCATTTCGAGGTTTTAAATCAGTACATATATATAATTAATAATATAAACACTTGGTTGTTTTTATAGCTATAAACTTGAACGTTATACAATAACATTTTTAAAAAAATTTAATATAAATGGCTTTGTAAAAATATATTTTGTTAAGTTTCAGGTAGATCTAATTTAGTTCAAATCATATATTAACTCTAGTTAAGCACATTCGATTCTTAGGTTGTGAAAATAAATCAACAATATAATGACCATTTAAGTCACAAACTTATTACATGTAAAAACAGCGAATCTATGATATATGCTTTGCAATGTAGAATGTAATTTAGTACTCAATGAAGATGAAATTTGTGAGAGACTAATGCTTAAATTGTCAGTTTAAAAATTTTATATAATAAGTACAAATTACTAATTTAGAATCAAGAACCCAAAAACTTTAAATCTTGAATCCTGTTCTAAACTTGACAAACTTCTAACCCCGGGCTGAAATTAGTCTCTACTTTAGTCTTAGACACGTATATTATGAAAAGCAAAATGCTTATATCCCCCACATGTTATTTTCTATATTCATTCACCTGTGGTACTGCGGTATGTTATTGAAAAGGAAGCTAAAGGCCTATGTACTCGAGCTAATAATATAAACCTAAGTAAATGTAGAAGGAAGAGCTCAGTGATTGGCATGTGAGGAAGATATGGGAGACCCTGATTTCTTAAGTCTTCAAACAACAGGCAATCACGTGATCTGACAAAATTGGAAGATGGAAATTCATTGAACAGTAAATTGATCACTTCTTTATTTATTCTCTTTTCAATTTTCATACATTTTGGTGTCTCACTTTATGCGGTAGTATTATTATTTTTTTAATCAATTTCAAAAAAAAAATATTATCTCTCTATAACTATAAATAATTTATTTTTATGAAATAATTTCCAGCCTCACAAGTTTATGGCTTATTTTACACCACAAATTTCAAACTCTTCTATCTTTCTTATACTCCAATATGCCAAATCTAATCCCGCCACGTTAGATGAACGGAGGGAGTATAATTATCGATCAACAGTTTAAATTGAAAAAATAAAATTAAAAATAAACCGTAGGAAGTGGCTAGATGCTGTCTTCCTTTGCATTTTCTATATATATATACAAATTTTGTTTCTCCTTTGGACTTTGGACTTAGGCTGAATTCAGAATTAACCTAATATATTCAATTTTTTAAATTCTAAATTGATTATATATTTATGATTATGAATTCATGATCTATTAGTTATAATTTAATTTTAGTAAATTTTCACATAATATTTATTTTTTTGATTAAAAATAATATTGACTTTAGTTAAAATTCATAAAGCATATACTGCTTACAGCTCTGCCTTTGGGATGTTCATTGCTGTTTTTTCTTTATGTTATATGAACTCATTTACTAATGTATACTTGATACGAGTTTCTGAAGTATTTGTAAACTGTTGGTATAAGTTTGGGACTGAGCGTTGTTGCAGTAGTAACCATAAATTTTCGTTAAATAAATAAAAGATTCATGAACCAAAACCTTTTGATGATTGGTTGACACTTGAAAAAGAGATTAAAAAAATTGGAGAATAATTTTATCTTGTGATCACATGCTTCTGCCATATGATCTAAAACTCGTACTCCTGCCCCCATGTGATCAAACATGATCTAAAGCCTCAAGACTTAAAATATTAGATTAGATTCAACTCCAAGAATTAGCATTTCATTAATATTTTCATTACTTTTTTTGAAAATAAAATTGAAAGTGTTTATCCATGTATGTATTTGCCTTGATAATATCATGTGCTTCTCCTGTTGGTATAAGATTTCATATCACAAAGTCCAGTGGAAAACAATTACTTACCTATTTTCTTTAAAAGAAGAAAATAAAGGTAAGATTGTGGTCATGTGAACATGGTAAATGAGGAGAAATAATATATAGTCTATGAGTTGGTGAAAAAAATGGGTACTAGACTAGTCTCACACTCTCACTAGGACATATGCTTGGCTTTTTAACCAAAAAGATCAGAAATAAAGCCCGAGTTGGTGAAAAACAACAGAAAAGTCCCGTGATTCAAACTAAAAGAATATCAATCATAGTAGAAGGAATCAAAGGAAGAAAACGGAAAGGATAAAATGTGATAAAATGATGAAAGTGTTTTAATGGTTTATGTACATATCCCTTGATTTAGAAATAAGATAGGGACAATCCTTTTAAGTTTGAAACCATGTGACACTTTTTGGATTTGATTGGAAATTGGAAAAATGTTTGTCCAATTGCTATGTACTGTTGTTATCAGATTGATTGGTTCTTTATCTTCAAAATTTTATTATTTTCTTACCAAAAATGAAAATACACTTAATAGAAAATTGTTGTCATAAATTGTGTAAGTACTAGCAGTAGTTTCAAGCCTGTCTGGACAATTTTGGAGAAGTTCTGAAGAAAAAAAGTTGATCAAAAACAACAATGACTTTTAGTTCTAAATAAGTTAGGGAATGATATTTTATGATGTAACACGTGCCGAAGGGCCCGTTTGGGTGAGCTTATTTTAAACAGCTTATAAGGCACTTTTTGAAAAGTTATTAAATACATAAAGACTTATACGTCTATAAATTTTTCAGTTATCAAACATTTACTAATTAACTTATAAGCTTATAAGCCATTTTTAAGCTCACCCAAACGAGCTCTAAGTTAGCACGGCTCAGCAAATTCTTCTAAATTCAACCATTAATTCCAGTATATTTTTGTTTTTAAGAGCTTGGTCATTGTCTAAATTCTAACAACAAATTTAAGTTCTTCTCTGACACAGCCCATAGGCAAAGTATTGACAAAAAGAAAATTTTAGAATAGATAAGGAGTTTATTCAATTGGAATTTGTTTATGCATCAAAATTCTGATAGTGATGTGATATTAGTTGTCAAACCTCAAAGTTCAATTTAATAATTCATACTATTAGTACAACTTTGATGTGCTCACCAAACATATTATTTCATGTGACGTACTAACTAATTAATTTCAAGTCCCAACTGTCAATGTTAAAGCAGTAGAAGCAAACAAAATTAAAACTAATAAGAAAACCAAGTACTACCAATTAATCATTGACTTGCTACAGACTTTTGTGTGCTGGATTTATTTTGTCTCTTAATAAAATTCTCAAATGCTCGAACATGAACCCCATTTCCAGAAGAGAGAAAAAAAAAAACTCTATGTTTGCCAACAATTCTTCAATAAACTGATATTGAATTAAAACAAATTAGATCAATTTATCTTCTAGAATTAAGATAAATAAACAAAACTATATATGTTACCATATTTTTCCTCATAAAGTTAAGAATTTTTATTAAATTTTCTAAGCATTTTACAACAAAGTGAGTAATATAAAAAAGAAGAATCAGACAGAAAAATGCTTAAAATAGAAAAGGATTTGATTGTACAATCTCAACAACCAGAGTTAACTCGTATTGAATTTAAAGGACTGAAACTGAATATGTGCCGACCATTAAACAATTTCGGCGTGGAATTAGATGTACTGGTCAAAGATATGAAACATAATTATTTAGTGGCCTACTCTACCTGAATTGATATCCTTCAAAACTAGGATTTTCCCAACAACTTCTTTTACATAATTAAATTTGGAAACAATGTTAATAACAGTCAAAAGAAAAGTAAGTCATAGTAGTATCCTACTATAGTTTGTGAAGTAGGGGAGCTTTAATGTTAGAAATAAGAGTTGCGACTGCATAATTAGGAGGCTACAACATGAGTTCGAGTCATGAAAATAATTTCTCGTAAAAAAAATAACATAATTAAGTAAGACTGTGAATATAGGCCTGTTATATTATGATCTTTCTGTGCAAACTATATGCATAGTATGAGCTTAGGAGCCGTCTGGTATGCTGTATAAGGGTGAGCAATCCCTGTATAAAAATCAGTATTAAGTTTTACAGTGTTTGGTTGAAGTTTTCCAATCCAAAAAGTTAATCCTTGTACTATTTTATACACCAAATCCAGTACAAACTTATACAGGATAGAGTCTGGTATAGTAATACAGGTATTACTAATACCTGTTTTAATACCCACAAACACAAAAGTACCCATGATTCAACACTTTCCAACGGCAAACCCAACAAAGTTAGAGCAAGCCGGTGGAGAAATATACTACAAGAAATTCTGAAAAAAGAAAATAGCTAAAAAAAAATGATGCAATTAAAAACTCATAGATCCGATTCAAATTTACACTGGATCGAGTTGACGAGTTTGACTTTTCGAACTAAAATTCTGAGCATAAGACAAAGTTGTAGTATTTCTTTTTGGCTAATATATCTTTTTTCTTGCCCAACTTATGCTTTCAGTAACAGGAAGGATGTAGGTATAATTGGTAGCTAGCCTTTCTTCGAGTCGTTGCTTCCAAAATATTGCCAATTGCTAGCAAACATCAGTTTGAAATCTATGGAAGAACAGTTCCTCCACATATGGGTTTCATTACCATGTTTGCTCAGAAAATAGTAGAGGAGATAATGGTCAATTCTAGTTTATTTAGTAAAAATGAAGATATAATTTTAATTATTCCAACTATATACCATTTTTAATACAATGTACCAAACACGAGATAAAAACATTCCCTGCATAACTAATCCATGTATTACTAATCCCTGCATTACTAATACATGTATTATTAATCCATGTATAACTTGCTTGATTAACAATGCAGGGATTAGTAATGCAGGGATTGCTTTTATCAAGTGTTTGGTATATTGTATTAAAAATTTGATATACAATGCATAACAAAAATATATGTTTGATTTAAAACTGTATAAAATTTTTAGTTATAATTATACCCTTGGACTTCTAATAAAATTGCACCCCCTCTTGCAAATTCAAGCATAATATTGTAAACCCAGCTTTAACCTCTATCAAAATTTCCGTAGTTGACATTCAATTCAGGATTCCTTTTCTAACTAATTTCTACTCTTTGGTAGCTTCGAGATTCTTAATCGTTTCAATCTTCGATCGCCAACTGCAAGTTGTATGTGTGTGATTTCGTGTTTTCACAAAATTTTGAAACGAGATCCCTGTATGTCTCATAATATTGAAGGAGATCTTATTACTATAATAAATTGCTTTCCAAAAATTATTAGCAAAATGTTGTGTTAGTCAAGTTATTTTGGCGTACCTAATTAATAACTCTGGTTGTGAAAGTGTTGGCAAAGATGCTTTGCTTTTCTCAGGAAAGCATAGCGTTTGACAGAAGAGATTAGTTTCAAGGGCAATTTTGTCATTGCAATTGTTTATCCAGATATAGATATTCCCTGTATTGCTTATGCCACATAGAAGATGGAATAAAATATACAGGATTTCTGGTATAAAATTAAACTGGTATTAACTATACCAAGTTTTAAATGGAAACCTAACACTGTATAAAATAGTGCAAAGTTTTATACAGGGATTATAATCCCTAGTACTGGAAACCAAACGACCTCTTAGTCTTTATGCCTAAAACTTGCTTAGTAGGAAAATAATTAAATTTATAAACGGCCGACGGTAACAATGAAACGTCAAAGAAATATGAAATAAAAGTGAATAAATAGGAGTTGTATTCCTTGAATAAGAGAGGGATTCTACTCTCATACTCATAGGTGGCGTATTTTTACTTACACAGTCAGTCCCCTCCCCCTCCCCCCACTTTTTGAGTGTTGTCGTAAGCAGTCATGTAGTGAAAAGAATTGTAAAAGGAGGTGAAAAGCCTGAACATGCAAAGCTCACGCCCTTCGACGTTCTATCTTCGGCATACATCAAATCGTGCTTGAGTGTATCTACGTGCTGACGCCTGAGTTGTGAGTTGTGCCCTCGTCTTTCCGACGCCACAACTCCTCTGCCATTTTCAGTCAGTAGCGTGATGTGCCACGTCTACCACATTCGTCACACTCTCACGTCTCCTGATTAATGTGCTCGCCTTTTTAGGTTCTTCCATGCATTTGTATATATTTGCTTGCCACCCCTCGTCTTCCATTGCTTTCTCCTCTTTTTCCCGAACTTGTTACATCTTGTTCTTCCACTTTTCTTGAATCCTTTCTCACAATGGCAGCTCTTTCAATTTTTTTCCAAATAACTTCAGTGCACGTTATTGTATCCCTAACAATCCCAATTTGGACCTCGATGGAAAAATGCTTTTACATGTTGAGAATCAAGAAATGGCGAACAACCTGATCATTGAAGCCTATCCTTCTGATATAAAAGCGGGAGACCTCCCCCGGGTCATACTTGACTGTGTTGGGGCCCGAATGTCGAAATTATCGCCCCAACCGCAAAAGAGAGAATTTCCAGCCATCGCAAGGGTTACTCCTTTGTGCGTACATTGCACTAGGAATGAATGAAGGGCCTAAATAAATTCTTGAATAAATGGTACGATGTGGACCTATATTTCAATAAGATATGTTGGTCACTTGGTTGACTCAACAGTGTTTCAATTAATATGAAACATTTTGTCCAAAATTGTAGGCGCCATTCCCATCACATTTTAAAAGTAAACAAAAAATCAAATTCAAACCAATGCCACAATAAAGGTATACAGTGTAAGTTGTGTTTGTATTATCAGGTTGCATTGATCTATAATAAAAGACTCTCCGTTGTATGTTAATTTGAAAAATAAAATAAAATTACCTATAATAATCAGTTAAATATTTTTGGTACTATAATTTATTTGCATTATCCGTATATATAAACTTAAACTCATATGTTGAACGATTCCTTCTTTGATATTTGGTGCATTTGTTCTTCTATCTTTGACGACAACAGTAGCACATGTGACCTCAACCTGGGTAGGCGATAAGCCAAAAGAGAGAGTATGGGGCACAACATGAAAATCAATATCAATAGAGGAAGCAAACGCTATAAAGACATTCCCTTTTAGGAAAATATGTTTGGTCATCACTAGTTACAAAAAATGTCACATGACACTCAAGAATTTCCTCCATTCAATTGCTTATGACAAGTCCCTATTTTCCAGCTTATCTTGTGAAATAAATTCATGGATTTGTAGGCATCATCATTTTCCATATAAATCTCTCTTTTTATACTCAACGAACTTTTGGCTCTTATTCATATTTATCCTATGAGGACCATATCACAAGAATTGAACCTCATTTGTGCTTCCTTTCTCATGATTGTGAGTGTGACTCCTCAAATTGTGAGTCCTAATTGAGTGAAGAATTCCTAGTAGATCAAGCCATCAAACGTCCATTCTGATGGACAATTAGATGCAAATTCCTAGTTTGATATTAAAATTAGGCGAGTTATATATACGAGATTCTTCTTGTGAATATTGATAATGGTGTATATATCTCCAATCTCAACTTTAAAATTTTTGTAAGCGCGTTTAGTGTTATCCAAACTCTTGATGTAAACCACTAAACCGTTCGAATTCACCCTATCACAGTTTAGATCTTTAAGCCCTAAATCCTAACTAAAATGTGCATACGTTCAAGTAAATAAATGTTATTTTTTTTTTGGCTAAGAGTATACTTTAGTAGTCTTTGACCTTAGTGGAAAATAAATAAACACTAGCACTTTTGTTTTAGGTCATGTTTTGTCTCACGTGATGATTCTCATATCTCAAATTTCAAGTAAGTAAGGGACATGTTTTGCATAAATGAGGATCAACAAAATTTGACCAAAAAGAGAGAAAAGGAACTGAAAGGACAGCACAATATATCCAATTATTAAGGCACTTTCAAGTGGTTGTTAACTAAAAGTAGAGTCTTTGATTGATCGAATTTTATGAAACTAATAAAGAACAGCTAATTAAGTTGGAACTTTCTTCCTAATGCGTTTGGTACTACTATTCCTTTCTTAGCTTTAAGC
This sequence comes from Petunia x hybrida, assembly GCA_037355625.1. Classification (NCBI taxonomy): domain Eukaryota; kingdom Viridiplantae; phylum Streptophyta; class Magnoliopsida; order Solanales; family Solanaceae; genus Petunia; species Petunia x hybrida. Next base: position 92,286 of record JBBBVM010000006.1, on the reverse strand, counting down.
AACTCCACTTGAAAGCAACTGAACCATAATTGTGTTTCAAGTTCAACTAACCTCCTATCAATTTTTAATTCAATAAAGCCACGAAATGCCATGAAACTTAAATCAATTCCTATATATATTTGGGATAATGGCCTTTTTGTGATAAAAATGGCGGTGTTTATTTGTTTTCCACTTTATAAAGCATAACAACAAAAGTTTTTATTCATATTCATTTTGTAGTTTCAGTTATCTTTTTCCCAATCGCATGTCCTAAGGGAGACGATTCAGTTATCTTTCACATGCAAAATTTTCGTAATAGTAATAAAATGCTAACTTAGGCAAAAAAAAAAAAAAAAAAGAAGCTAAAATATTGGTATTAAATTAGAAAGACTGGTTAATTTTGTCATGTCAAATAAGTCGGACAACTAGCGACCATAATTCAAATTCAATCTTATCACCCCGATCGACTTGAAATTACGATCAAGTACTTGAAATTGAATGCGAACTTAATTGAACTTGAAATTTAAACTCAAGAAATGAACTAGACAAATTACTGGTATGAAAATATCTCTAGTAAGCAAGTACTACTGTTGAGTTACAGCTGACCATTAAGAGATAATAGCAAAATGGATTATATAGGATTCCTATACCTTTAGTAAGAGATTTTGGATTCGAGATTTACGAACATAGAACTAAGTAGGGAACGTCTTCCATTTAATAGCCCTATACGGGTCAAAGCTGCAATGGTTAAACCAAAGTGAAATTTTGTAAATACGTACGAAGTAAAATGTATTTAGGGCCGCATCTTACTTGTTGAGAGCCACAAGATCACAAACCTATTCATATCAACCAACTTTTAACTCTGTGTCCATCACATTTCAGTTTAGCAGGCTTTTTATCTGTGAGCAAGACCACAATATTCCTGGGTAAAGTGCACAAATAGCCACTTTTTCCAGTGATCTTGGGTTTGAGGCTACTTTTTTTAGTAGATTTATATGAGAGGTCACTTTTTGTAACTTCAATTCTTGTAGGCTGAAGTTTAAACCTTGTGGGCTGAAGTTCAATCCCTGTGGGCTGAAATTCATGCCTAAGGTATAAAGTTCAATTTTAACCCGTAAGGGCTGAACTTTTAGGCATAGATGCGTAAACTTCAACCCTTGTGGGCTGAAGTTAAACTTCAACCTTTGTGGTATGAAGTTCAGCCCACAAGGATTGAAGTTCCAAAAAGTAGCCTCTCATAGAAAATCAATTAAAAAAAAAAAGTGACATCAAAGTAAAGACCAGCGGTAAAACTGTCCTATGAGCAAAATTTTTACAATATTCCTGCATCTTTCGCGATCGGGGGCAATTTTGATAACTAGCCGGTTCTCGCACTACTTACAAACAATCAGTCAACAGCTACAAATTTTTAGAAAAATAGTCAGATTTTAAAAACACAGGCTTTTTTTTTTAAGACTAGCCACACGAGAAAACTATGAGAATTTGAACTAAATCCCACCAAATTTTGCTGGGGTTCGTCCAGAGTTCCATGGAATTTTACTAGAGTTTTTCATATTTGAAGTCCCAGTATTTTTTACTGGGATTTTTGAATTAAATTTTTCAAAGTTCTAGTAAAATTTACTGGAGTTCATATTTAGCAAGTCTCAATAAATTTTAACTTTTAAAATTTTAATTCAAAAGTCCCAGAATTTTTTTCATGTTTCGTAAATATAGCTAGTCTTCTAAAAGTTTTCAAATACTGACTTATTCTCATTTAGCGCGGCGCAAACTGGCTATATGGTCAAATTTTTACTTCACATCGTTCAATGGCCCAAACCACTGATCCATCACCACTTCCAAAAAATTTCTTATCGAGTGCCATACGGAGTGGTTTTGCAAGATTGCTTCCGTTTAACAACACTTTAGCAAAATATCCCTATATTGGTACGGGGCCAAGACTTTAAGACATAAATTTGTCAGTGTTGGCACGGGCCAAGACTTCAAAAGCAAGTGATGTCCTTCCAAAACTTCAAGTTATATGGCGAGAATACAGGAAGAGATTGGAAATGACAAGTGTAGCATTTTGCCAACACTTACAACCAAGTGCTCACAAGTGTTGCCTTTTGTCAACACTTCAAGGAGAGAGTAATGGCAAATAAAGAGCGGTCAAAAGCAAATATTGGCGCTGTGTCAAGAGTTTGACAGTAGTATTTTCATCCAGAATTTTTTATTAAATTTAATGGAGGTATTTTTACAAAATCTTATTAAGTGCGAACAGAAAGACAAAACATTGCTTATGGGGTCATATAACTGCAAAATGGCCCACCACTTCGAACAACAAAAACTACTTGGGCTAGAATCGGGTTAGGTCATAGCCAATTGATGGTGCCAGCATATCAAGGAAAATCTCCTGAAAACAATTAGAATTCCACCCAAATGATAATGATTTGTGGGACAAGAATGCTGCCAATTAAACAAAAAAGAAAATTCGACTTACTTCCAAACTTTTAGTTTATTTTGACATTACAAAATTCCATTCTTTTACACAGTTGATGATAGAAGATACTAAGAACGCGTTTGGTTGCTTTAATTGGTGAAATAATGTCATTGAATCCAGTATAATTAATAGGAGATATCGTTGGGTCCTTCCACCCACAAATAAGATATTTTGGGTCCTTCCACCCACAAATAGGTTATCTCGGATCTTTCCACCCACAAATAGGATATCTCTTTCTCAATAAGAGGTCGAAGTGAGGGTAATTTTCAATTAGAAGATTTGAGTTAGCAGCACTTTATTGAGATGTGACCTCCAGTGCTACTGGTGTGCCAGTATTAGTTTCATGTTAATCTAGCCTCTCTTTTTTGTGGAAGTTGAGCTCGTCTTGATTGGGGAGAGTTTATCTCCTTATACACCGTTTGGTAGCAAATAACATCTTATTATATAAAATACTCAAATAGGTTATGCAAAAGTTTATATATCATGTATGCGAGATAAATGTGGAGTAAGAATTCATGTATTAGCAATGAATGAGTTAAACTATTTAAAGACAAAATGTCCTTAGAGAAAGAAGTTCTTGTGTAACAATAATCCCTTCATTATTAACCATCGCATTACATTTCATGCATTGCTTATCTAAATATTACAATTCTTATAACATTGTGAATCTCTACATTACTAATATATTCATAACTTGCATCCGAACGAAACCAATGTGCTTAATTTTTGGCCGAAAAATAACTTCATACTTGTAGAATAATCGAGACAACCACTATTAAAAGAAAAAGGCATTTGGAACTATAGAAATAAGAAACCAGCATTGACAAAAAGTTAGATATTATCAATGTTATATTGACGCACACATGCTATATATTTGTGTGTATATACACATACATACAAACACAATCTCAGATACATGCACTTATAATTGAAAACATACATTTTGTATCACAAAATTAACAAATATGAGGTAAATCGCAGTCAAATTTACAAGGAAATGCTTATTTTGTAAAAAATATATCAAGTTATATATGTTTGCCACCCCCCTCCCACAATCTGCTACTTTTGTCTTTTTCTCAAAACTAGGAGTAGTATTTTTTCCTTGTAATAAACTTTTCTTATTACAGAAACTATGATAGTCCCAACTTATGGAATTTCTCATAGTTATAGCTTGCAAGTTATTCAAAGAGATATCATTCTTTCTTCCTATTGCATGCGTTTATTCTTTTCTTTCTTCTTCTTCCTTCTCTCCTGTTATTATTTTTTAAAAATAAATAATTTAACTTTGAAGCCATCAGAAGAAAGTTTGCAGCCAAAGCAACATCATCAACTAGCATTATGGGTTTGGTCATAAAAAAATTGTTTTAATTACTCAAAAGGAAGTATATTTTCTTAGTTTGGTCTTTTATGGCATAAGCAATTGCTTCGAAAATACATGGACAGGCTTTTGAGGTCCAACTTAAAATAAGCCCAATAAATTCGAACAAGCCTCCGAAATAATTTCTCACAAAAATTGTGGCTAAAACCACAGTTCTAATTATAATTAAATTTTAATTTTAAATAACATTCTTTTCCTTTTTGGTCAATTACAGAAATGACTATACTTAACTCAAAGGCTTTTTATCTTGTTTTAATTAGTTTTCTTTTCTAATTTACCATCCGTCCGTATAAAGGATTCCAACTCACAAGAGATCAAAAAGGGGAAAAACATATGAAAATGAAAACCCTCAATTTTTCAGATTCCTTAATAAGGTAATATAAAGAGTCTTTAACCCTAACCCTAACCCTAACCCTAATCCTAACCCTAAATTAGCTATTTTACTCATCAAAAAAGCCCAATTAGCATTACTCTGGTAATAACGTTTTCCTGAACACTTTTGCCCCTAGTATCTATACTTAGTACACTTATTTAGCACAAGTTACTTACCGAACCAAACAACAATAATTATTATGTACACTTAAACCAAAGTCTCCTCCTAATATTGTACTACTCAAGTCCTAATATCTACACGTAGAGCTCCATTCATTGATATGGTAAAGTGACTTTGTCTTTTTGATCTTTTTTCTTTTTTTCTTTCTTTTTTATAGGAGTGGTGACTGAACAAATACACCTAAATTATTCAATTGAATATCTATTAGTACATAACATATGCATGAAGTAATTGTATGTATGAGGTAACTATATGTTCATCAAAGCAAAGTGTCGCCGTTGAAATTAACCATGGTTTTTTTAGCCCACTTCATTGACGGTAAGTCACACCTTCCAAGTGCAAGTCACCTCACTTTTTTTCTTCATTCTGAATTGTAATATGATAAAATATAGACATGTATGCATAATCTAAACATATATATAGGAATGTGTTCGACTTATATTTGAATAGAATACAGAATTTGTAACAAGAAACTCAAATTAATCACTTGAAACTTTAAATATAGATTCATTAATACACATTGACAAAATTGTTGAGTTATATAACATGCACGAGTCACCTAGTATCATATCTAATATTTGTCAATCCATGCCCACACTCATAAGTCATGCACATAAAACCTATGTATAAACTTGCCTCTGAGTACAAAATGTTATTCTACTATTAGCATGTGTGCTATATTTACAAAACGTTATTACAATACCCCATAATCTCATAATTACAATCAATTCCAAATCACCTACAATTAGCCTAGCTAGGTCTTAAAATTCTACGTAGTCCATTTGATACCATAAAAAAAAATCAAAAATTAAAATGACTCACCCACCCCCCTACCCACAAAACCCCCTCCCTCCCTCCCTCATTAGCGGCTTTTTCTTTTCTTTTTTCCTTCTTCCTCTTATAAGCTCTTTCTCTGTATTAAAATTCTTATTATTACAACATATCCAATCCTCAGCTAAGCCGATACACTAATCTATATATTTTCTCCATATTACTATTAATTTTAATTATAATTATAATTAAATCACAGCCATAACCATTAGCCATTAGCTTCTTCTTCTTATACAGAATTTGAATTACATATTCATTATTAGTTCTTAAAACACACACAAATACACACAAAACACACACCAGTTTTTGTTTATTTACGTCATTATTACGTCAACTTGTTTGAAGAAGATCTCTTTTCTCTGTAATAATTCTCTAACTTTTAATGCTTTTCTTATATTTCAAGTAATGTAATTTAGTATAATTAAATATCATTATCATAATTAGTATTATTTTATTGTGTTTGTGTTTAGATGAGAATTTAGAGATGATCTATGGTTAAGTTTAAGGAATTTAGTTGATAATTATTGTTAATTAGATCTGTAATTTGTATTAACTATGTGAAATTTTTTATTGTTCAGGACTTTTGTATATTTATGTGTTAATTGGAGGATTGAAGAGTAAATAACAAAAATAAAAGCATGAATTTTTGTTGAGGATTTTGTTATCTTCTCGTGCTGAATTGTAAGTCTTATTATCATTCTTTTTTACTGCAATTTATTATTAACTGTAAAATTATGTCGTTTCGTGTTAATTATGACATTATTAAGTGATGCTTTCGAAATCTTAACGTGTAATTTGGTTAGCTTGAACTTATGTACAAATATCTATATGGAAATAGACGTCTTAGTCAGAATACATAGATTATATATATTATACTTGGAATATACAAAAAATGACTACTTTTCGTATAAGCGGCCTATCCACTGTTCAGGCAGTGTAAAAATCACTAATTTGTTTAAGACTGAGGTGTAGTTGTTCCAAACCCCACTCGTGGGATATACTGGTATTAGATGTATGCAAAATTATGTCTTTTCGTGGTAATTATGAGATTATAGGTAATACTTTTGACATTTTAACGTGTAATATGGTTACCTTTAACTTATGTACAAAGATTTATGCAGAATTGGTAGGGAACTTTACAGAAATAGTTGTCTTAGTCAGAATATATCGGTTATATATTAAACATGGCACATTTTTTTTGTATAAGCAACCTATCCACTATTCAGGCAGTGTAAAAATCACTAATTTGTTTGGGACGGAGGTGTAGTAGTTGTAGTGGTTGTTGTTGTTAGTGATAAACTTTTCTTTTCGTCTTTTGTTTGTATAATCCTACATTTGAGCTGAACAGAAAGTAGTATTAGATTTATGCAAAATTATGTCTTTTTGTTGTAATTATGAGATTATTAGGTGATACTTTCGACTTTTTAACGTATAATTTGGTTACCTTTAACTTATTTACAAAAATTTATACAGAAATAGCCATCCGACTTTGTTTGAATACATAGATTATATAATATACATGGAGAATACAAAAAGTGGGTATTTTCTTTGTATAAGTGGCCTATCAACTGTTCAGGCAGTATAAAAATCACTAAATTGTTCGGGACTGAGGTGTAGTTATTGTAAAGTGATAAACTTTATTTTCTTCCTTTGTTTGTATAATCCTCCGTTTTGAGCTGAACAGACTGTAGTATTAGATTATGCAAAATTATGTCTTTTTGTTGTATTATGAGATTATTAGGTGATACTTTCGACATTTTAACGTATAAATTGGTTACCTTTAACTTATGTACAAAAGATTTTGGGATGAAGAATTGGTGGGGAGATTATTTTGTTTAGGACTGAGGCATAGTAGTGGCAGTTGTTGTAAAGTTTTAAGCTTTTCTTTCTCCTTTTGTTTGTATAATCCTCCGTTCTGAGCTAAACAGACAGTAATATTAGTTTAGTTTCATTAATATAGGTCTCAAGCTGTTGTCTTCCTTTTCGAAATTAGCATGGAATAGGTTTATTTTCCTTCTTTTATTTCATTTTGTATTTGTCTTCATTATGGCCATCTGAAGGAGTCAGAAGTGGATCTAGGATTAACACTTGATGGGTTCAATTTTTATGTCCTCATCACGGAATATATTGCGCTTTTAAAATTATGAGTTCAATGCTTAGTATTTGTTGAGATTTTAGAGACTTTCATACATATATTTGTAGCGTGTAAAAAGTACTGAGTTCAGTTGAACCCATAATTATAAAACTATATCAGCCTCTGCTAAAGCTAGCATCTTGCTACAGAATATGAACACATTTCTGGTCTCTCTATATCTCTTCAGATATTGATGTTCAGCATTGATTTTGTAACTAATGTGATTGTATAAAGGAATGATGGTAGATGTTGCTTTCCTGTGGAAGATCTGATGTTTCATGTCTTATTTTGGACAATGCAGTTTTGGGCAATACTCAATGATGGGTGGAAGCAGTGCCAATAAGCTAACAACAAACGACGCCCTTTCCTATCTCAAGGCAGTGAAGGAGATTTTTCAGGACAGAAGGGACAAATATGATGAGTTTCTTGAAGTAATGAAAGATTTCAAGGCTCAAAGGTAGAGTTTTGGGCTGCCTCTCACCCTCGCCTCCTCCCCAAAAGAATGTCCTGATAGGTTTAACTGCCATCGATTTAGCTATGTTTGGTGCTTGATTAGTCTTTTCCTTATCTTTTTTCTTGGTACTTCCATTCGCAGAATTGATACTTCTGGCGTCATAGCGAGGGTGAAGGAATTGTTTAAAGGACATCGAAGCCTAATTTTGGGTTTCAATACATTTTTGCCCAAGGGATATGAGATTACCAATCCCGAGGACGAACCTCCAGCGAAAAAGCCAGTTGAGTTTGATGAAGCAATCAGTTTTGTAAACAAGATAAAGGTAATACATCATGCAATTGATGAATGCTGCTTTCTGCAGTGGAATTGCTTTTCTCATTTGATCAATGTTCTGCTTGCAGACTAGATTTCAAGGCGATGATTTTGTCTATAAATCATTTCTTGATATTTTGAATATGTATAGAAAGGAAAACAAATCCATTGCGGAAGTTTATAATGAGGTATGTTACTTGCCTTTGCTTGCAGCATTTCTGCATGAGTCAAAAGGAAAGCAGGCATTTTTTGTTTCATTCTGGGGTTTGATTGCTATCCAGTGTCACTAGTGAGTTCTTATGCAATATGGGTCAATGTTATGTTTTTGCAGGTCTCCTACCTTTTCCGTGGCCATTCTGATTTGCTTGAAGAGTTCACCCATTTTTTACCGGATGCCATGGCCACAGCCCGAGCGCGTCAGGCTCAAACTCAGAGGGCCACTAATTTGCGTTATGATGAGAAAAGCTCGTCGATGACCACGACAAAGCACATGCATGTCGAGAAGGTAGTTTCTTGATGGTGACCTTTTAGAGTCCATGTTATTGGATTTTGGCTGATAATCATGTTGTTTTCTGAGCTGGTTTAGAAGGCTACTTCAAATGTTGTCCGAGAGATTGCTACTGATCGGTCTGATCCAGAATACGAAGAAACAACAATGAGAATTGACAAAGAGCGACAATATGACGATAGAGAGCAGGACAGAAAATCTGCTCATAGAAATTCTGCTGTTGACAAGTTTGAACAAAGTAAGTTTGCCTTTAAATTTTACCTTATCAAAAAAAAAAAAAAAAGCAAGTTTGCCTATTGATATGACTTGCTTCTTCCTGTTTAGACAATAATTTTTTTGGAAAAGTGATTAACTAATGTACAAATTATTACTCTAATGACTTTTGCAAGCTTGTAGTCCGATGTTTAGAAAATTATGTTTATGAGACTTTGCACCTTGTTGTATGGTATATAAACAGTACTTCCGATGATCAGCTGAACTTTCTGGCTTTATGTTTCATTTTCTGTAAACGTATTCGAAATTTCTTATAGTTAGCTTCATCAGATATGTTTAGTTCAATGGTCTCATTTGTAATCTACCTATGTTGGAGCAGGTATGCAGGACCATGGCTTTGCTTACTGCGAGCGGGTTAAGGACAGATTACAGGATAGCGGAGATCGAAATCAATTTTTCAAGTGCCTTCATATCTATAGCAAGGAAGTAGTTAACAGAGAACAATTACAATCCCTGGTACACTTCTTCTTGCTTTGAAATTTCCAGTCAATTAGCTTGGTTAAATTTGTCTGGTGAAGGCAATCAATATCCTTGAAGTAATTGCTGAATGTTATACTAGGAAGTATGGAGCCAATAACCAACTGCGTACTCCTTTAGAATAGTGGAGCAGGATACAACTTATGTCTGTAATGGGAAGTCTTATGTAATCCCAATGTTCATATACCTTGACGTACATCTGAGGTCTAGACAGTAATGGCATCAAGTATCATTTGCGTAATTACTCTGAATATCTTTTCTTAATTAGAATGTGGTTCAACCTGCATGCCTTTCTATGTCTGGCTTGACGTATATTTGCAAGTGTAGTTTCATGTTAATTGTCAATGACATGATTCAATTTTTTGTTTATGATACTTCTATAGTATCAGTGAAATCAGTAATTTGGAGTAAAAATTTGTTTTGAATAGGTTAGTAGCTTACTTGGGAAACATCCAGATCTCATGGACGGATTTGATGAGTTTATTTCTCATTGTGAGAAGACAGGTAATAACCTAATGATTGCTGCTAACTTCTGTTGCACTTACATTTCTGTTACTGCTATTTTAGTTTTCTGTTCCAGATCTTAATAAGGATTTTATCTGATTTGGTTTCCTGCAGATGGTTATCTTGCTGCTATTTTAAGCAAAACATGTAAGAATTAATGTTAGCTTTAGTTTTGCAGATATATTATTATTTCTAGTGATCTGACGGTAACTGCGTTGGGTTTGTGACACCTGTGTGCCACGTCTTTGACTTATCTGAATCCATTACAGATGAACACATTCCTAAATCGGATAAAGTAGAAGACAAGGAGAGAGACCGAGATTGCGACTGGGAGGACAGGAATAAAGTCCGTGATACAAGAGAAAGAGATCGACCTGATAGAGGCGTCACCTATGGAAGTAAAGATATACAAGGGCATAGGATGTCTTTGTATTCAAGTAAAGATAAATACTCGGCAAAACCTATACATGAACTTGATCTCTCTAACTGTGAAAGTTGCACCCCAAGTTATCGACTTCTTCCAAAGAATGTAGGGATCTAATGCTTAAAGTAACTCTTTTTGCTTCCTAAGATCCAGTTGTTAATGTCTTATAAACTTTTGCACCTATGGTGCATGGATCTTTTCATAATGCAGTACCCAATTCCTTTAGCGAGTCAAAGAACAGAGATTGGTGCAGAAGTATTAAATGATCATTGGGTATCCGTGACATCCGGAAGCGAGGATTACTCCTTTAAACATATGCGCAAAAACCAGTATGAAGAAAGCTTGTTCCGATGCGAAGATGACAGGTTGGAAGTTTTCTTGATGCATGTGGTCTTAAAGTCTTAGCCTTTATTTTATCTCGTACATGAGACGAAGTGATCTTCTTTTTCTCCGATCAGTTCTTATAGTTTTTCTTAATATTCCTCTGGAATTGGTGCTGTTTTATAACAATAGGTTTGAGCTGGATATGCTTTTAGAGTCTGTGAATGCAACAACAAGACGTGTCGAAGAGCTACTCAATAAGGTCAATGATAATACTATTGCAAGTGATAGTCATATCCGTATTGAAGAACACTTTACTGGTACGAGACCAACAAATGATGCTGATATTGCTATTTGGCTTGTTATCATAAATGCTTATGCTTTATTTTGGTGTAGCTCTGAATCTAAGGTGCATTGAACGTCTCTACGGTGACCACGGGCTTGATGTTATGGATGTGTTAAGGAAGAATGCACCACTTGCTCTTCCAGTTATACTCACTCGCTTAAAGCAGAAACAAGAGGAGTGGGCGAGGTGTCGTTCTGATTTTAATAAAGTTTGGGCTGAAATTTATGCTAAGAACTATCACAAATCACTGGATCATCGTAGCTTTTATTTCAAACAGCAGGACACAAAAAGCTTGAGTACTAAAGGTAATGTAAGATGAAATTTTGCTGATTTAGTTTGTTTCGACAACTTTATGCTTTCACCACATTGTGTTTTGGAAGTGATTTAGTAAGCTACTTGAAGTATTGATGTGACGATTGAAGCATTTGTAACCAAGAAATTTGGAGAGTAATTAAACTAGAAAACTGAACACCTATTTCTTGGGGCCACTTCGTGGCACTAGCCGGGCTTTTAGCCATGGAAATAATCTTGCTGGTGATTTGTGCCCTTAGATTCAGTGTGGTTCCGCTCTATTAGCTAAAATAAGAAAGTGAAAACCTTTAGACTAATGCTTCTGTGCCATTAAATCATTCCTAGTGTTGAATTTGCATCAGTACTGTGTATTACTCTTGATTTGGTAATTGCAGCAGGTAGATTTAATTTTGTCTTTAGGTGCTGATTGAAAATATGGGCTGAGCTTATTGAGATTGAGAACCTGGAACTTAGTTTGGCAACTTGATCATACAATTTCTGTTCTTCAGGACTAGCTAAAGTTCTTTTCTTTTTTCCAATGCTGATATTTGCTTTCCCTATTTATTTTATAATCTCTTAATATAGAATTATATCTCGGCTTTATTTCACCTCTTCCTTTCTTATATTCTTTTACTTTTATAAATTGGCCTATAGCTTGCTTAAATGTCAAGTAACTACTACTTCAGAAAATTTGCCCTTAAAACTTTGTATAGGGAAATTATTATGACCTAGCAGACGACTTAAAATGGAATTGTATCTAATTTATTCGAAGAGGAAAGTAAGGCAAAGTAATTTGTTCGGGATAGTTATACCATTAATAGAACACCCATATGCCCATGCGTCCTATTCCATTGGGATGTAGAGTACGCCGTCCCAAACTTCTTGTATATATGTTCTAGCACGTATTCCTGGCAGCTATAAATTTGTCATAATAAGGTTTTATATTCAAAAGCACTGCTATTCTCTCTTCCGTTTCATACTCTGCCAATATTGGTAACCTAGGAATGAGTTCGCTGCCAACAGTACCATTTATTGATATTGCTGCTTCCCTTATGTTGGTACTGAACCTTGCTGCATCCATTCCTTGCCTTCAGTCTCTGTCAACTTTTTCTGTTTCCTCTTCTTCCATGTGCATCCTTTTTTTACTCTTGGTTGGTAACTAATATGAGTCCCAATCTTGCTTTTTTAGTTTTGGACTTCCCTTTTCCAGAGGCACTTCTCTAATTATTTTTCAGATTTGTAGCGCATCATTTGTGGTGAGGTTTGCAAGAATCTCTTGATTTTCCATAAATGCCTTTTAGGCCTGTTTTTTATACCACAGTGTGATTACTGATTACTAGGCTGTGTAATTTACACAACATAGTAATTAAAGAAAAATATGTAGATGAAGCAGAATCTATATTAGAAGTTATAGAATCACTGTAAATGCTCAGGTGATATTTTGGTTTTTCGTAACTTGTAAATAGTCCCCAGCACTGCCTTTGTGCTGTCATTTATAAAATACTTTACCATTCTCAAAGTAATTAAAGATGTCTTTGTTTGCCATAACGTAATTACAGTGTAATTGCTAGTGTTGTGTTTGGTTACACAAGTGTAGTTACACAGTTAGATATTTGTGATTTTTTAAATAAAAATTAATTAGCAAAGAGTAAGTATATTTTTTTAGATGAACATGTAAAATACGATTTAATGTGTGACAAATATATTTGCATGTAAAATTTTCAATATTATTTATTAGGTATTTGAAAAACAAGAGGCAATCTAATTTTAAAATAGTCTAAAATAAACAAAGCACGCTTCGAACTGTGATGTAGAAACAGATCTTTTGAGAGATCATAGTGCTTTGGGTGAAATGTGTTCACCGTAAACTCAGAACTCAGAAGTAGTTATATCTAACAGACCTGATGTTTTTCTTCCCCACAGCACTGTTGGCTGAGATCAAAGAAATCAGCGAAAATAAGTGCAAAGAAGATGATGTGCTGCTCTCTATTGCTGCTGGAAATGGGCAACCAGTTGTCCCACATCTGGAGTTCGAGTATGCTGATTCTGACATCCATGAAGACCTTCATAAAATCATCGAGTATTCATGTAGAGAAGTTTGTACAAGAGAACAGTTGGATAAAGTCATGAAGATTTGGACCACCTTCGTGGAACCAATATTTGCTGTTCCTCGTCAGCCTCAAGGTGCAGGGGACAGTGGAGATGTAATGGGTAAAAATCAAGATGCCAAGCGTAACACGTCTATTGATGGGGAAAGGGTTTGTAGCCCTGCTAGTGCCTCAGGCATGAATTGCAAACAAAGCAGTTCCAGGAATGGAGGAGAAGAGCCTCCACCTGAGCATTCAACTTCTTCAAGAGTTCGGATGGTAGATGGTGAAAATGGGTATAAGGATGATAACTCTCCTCATGCAAATGGTGTGTCAATGAAAATCACAACTTCAAGGACCCTCCTTCAGCACGGAAAACCAGCTGCTGATCCTAATATAGCAGACGCCGCATCCGGACTTAGCAGAGAGGCCTTTTCTGCTGATAAGCTAGTGCTTTCAAACAGCATTGTTGTGGAGGACAGCCATGGAAGAGTCTGTAGAGAAACTGCTTCAGGTTCATGGGCTGCCTACTCTGCATTGCTCTTCCATTTCGTACTTTTTACACCTCTTCATGGGATTTTGTTTTTAAAAAATCTGATGTACCCTTTCCATTGATAGGGCATGGTGCGGGTCCTTCTGGACCTGTTAGTTCCACAATCAAATGTGAACTTGAGATGAAGTCCCCCAGTGACTCAAAGGTACTATGTCTTATGACTTTTAGATCACTGGACTACTTTAAAGTTCAACATTCAAATAAGATCGACATTTCTATGCAGTTGGTTTTACCTATTTATGATTTTGGGAGTAAACCCTACCCCCCACCTCCCACCCCCTTCCCCACAAGTGCCATCACTACATATTCTCCTTCTTCAACCTCTTCCCTATGCCCAGTCCCAAAAAGGCGAATGATAAGGAAGAAGAGGTAGCCTTTAGATAACCACTGGCAAAATGTCTTGACATGACTCTGAAAGGAGGAATTTGTAAATTCCTGCTCTGAACTTGGTTTTACCTGCCTCTTGCTCTCTTGTCAGACGCAATGGATTCCTTTTGACCTTCTATACTTGCCATCATTATTGTCCCTAGTTTGAGACACATTTTCCTTTGTGAACACAGAATGGTTAAAGGACAATATCCATCACTGGAAGTACTGGAAGTGATCAGGCCTCTGTCAGATAGTCTTTAAGCTTGCAGTATATCTGTTGTTGCTCCCTATCTCTAATACTTTTTCCTTTTTCCGCAATAATTTAGGACGGTGGGTTCATGGAACCAAAGGCAGATGGTGTCAAAGTTGAGAAATGTCCTGAAGAAGCCGTAGGAAAATGTAAACTTGAGAGAGAAGAGGGTGAATTAACTCCAAATGGTGATTTTGAGGACAACTTTACGCCACCAAATGAAGGTGGTCCAAATGTATCTCATAGTTTAAAGGGAAATTCAAGTAGTAAGCTGTACCAAAATGGACGCGGAGAAGAACTCTGTGGAAGAAGAAGAGGATGTGAGAATGATGCTGATGAAGAAGGGGAAGCAAGTGCCCAGGGTACATCAGAGGACAGTGAGAATGCTTCTGAAAATTGTGATGTTTCAGGTAGTGAGTCTGCTAATGGAGAAGGTTCTCACGAAGAGCGTGAAGAAGATGGGGACAATGATGAGAATGATAACAAGGCAGAGAGTGAAGGAGAGGTGGAAGGAACAACTGATGTCCATGATGCTGAAGTAGATGGTGCTGTTATGCCATTTTCAGAACGTCTTCTACATACATCCAGACCTCTCAGAAAGCAAGTTCCTTCTCTATGTCATGACAGCGAGAAAGAATCACGTATCTTTTATGGAAATGATTCATTTTATGTTCTATTCAGACTTCACCAGGTAAGGCTATTTAGTATCCTGAATTATTAAATCCCGCAGGTGATGCAACATTAATGTTTCTTCTTTAACTACAGACATTGTATGAAAGACTACAGAAGGCCAAGTTGCATTCTTCATCATCTGAACACAGATGGAGAGTCTCCAATTCAGTAAATCCCACTGAATCATATGCCAGGTCATTTGAGTAGTTTGTTTCCTGTTCCAGTGAATGTTTATAAATCTTCACTCAATCATACTAAGTTCTCCTTTAATGGTACAGATTCATGAGTGCACTTTATAACCTGCTGGATGGTTCCTCTGACAATGCAAAGTTTGAGGATGACTGTCGAGCTATTATTGGAGCTCAGTCATATCTTCTTTTCACCTTGGACAAGCTGATATACAAAATTGTCAAGCAGGTAAATGCATGCTTTTTTCGTTTTCTCCTGTTTGGCGTATGCAACTCTCTTGTACAGTTCTGAAATTTTCGTTCTGCATCTCATGCAGCTTCAGACAATTGCAACTGATGAGTTGGAAAGTAAACTTGTCCAACTATATGCATATGAAATCTCAAGAAAATCTAGTACATTTTCGGATGTAGTTTACCATGAAAATGTCCGTGTTCTTCTTCATGACGAAAACTTATACAGAATAGCATGTGTAAGTCTGTGCAAAATCTTTGATCCATAATATTTTCTATGACCAATATAGAACCTAGCATTCCCTTCTCCATTTATATGTAACCTTGATAAATGATCTCCATTGCAGTCATCTACACCTATGCGTCTATCAATACAACTCATGGACAATGTTTATGATAAGCCTGAGGTATCTGCTGTGTCAATGGACCCAAATTTTGCTGCTTATTTGAACAACGAACTCCTCTCTGTTATTCCTCAGAAGGAGAACTCTGGGCTGTTCTTGACAAGGTATTGTATCAACAGAGATTGGTTTTTTGAACTTTATATATATGTTAATCAGCCGTGGATGTATCGGAAACAGCCTCTCTACCTTATCCAAGGTAGGGGTAAGGTTTGCGTACACCTCACCCTCCCGAGGCCCCACTTGTGAGATTACACTAAGTATATTATTGATATCATATGTTAATGCCTGCTCGTATTTGCAGAAATAAACGCAAGTATGGAGTTGGAGAAGGGACTTTTACATGTGAAGCTTTGGAAGGACTGCAAATTGTTAATGGTCTAGAATGTAAGATAGCATGTAGTTCATCAAAGGTACTACAGCTATCGTTAGTTAAGAACACAAACTGAAGAACCTTGTCTCTCTTTCTAACTTTTTGGTGGTTTTGGATGCCCTAGGTCTCTTACGTTTTAGACACTGAAGATTACTTGATCCGATCAAGAAAGAGGCGGAGAACGTTGAAGGAAAAGATCTCGTCCAATGGCCATTCAAATTCTTCAAATGGTTCTAGTAAAGTACAACGTTTCCGCAGATTGCTCTTCAGTTGAAAAATGTGAAGGGAAGGTAATCTACAGCTTCAGTTAGTCATAGGTATATTTCTATGACACACACAAAATGGAGTAATGGAGTCCAAAAGGTAGAATTTCACACATTTTACACGCTCCTGAAGGTATCTTGATTATATGCTTCTGATATTTGTTTCGTAGCCAGTTCACGTTTGTGGAAATTCAATTTTGGCCCCTGCTACCGTAGAAGTATTCTTTTATCTACATTTTCCTATCGAATAAATGATCCAGCTAATAGCTCGGAAAATTAGTAGGTTGTCATATCTAAAATTTTGTGCCAAAATTTGATGTATATATTTTTCCGTCTAATGTTGTAAAACACTATAATTGTCAATTTCATGAAATTTTTCCCATCCTTCCATTTCAGTTCACTCTTTTTTCTGCTTAATTTTTGAGTCAGAAATTGGATCACCAACTCACTGTCTTGTTTGGATACAAGTGTAGGACCTTTTTTCTTCTGTGTATAAATAACTTTATGGAGCATATTGCGAGAACACAGACACATGGCCTCCAGGGCTGTGGTCTAGCGGTAAGCGCAATGTGTGATGTGTGGATTAGGCATATGTTACGAGTTTGAATCTTGATGCAGATAAAAATTTGGTATTTAAGTGAGAAGAGTCGAGGACGGATCCATTATCCACTGAATTTAAACCACACTCTAGAAGATTTCTCGAAAACAAAAATGAAGATTATGTTTCACATCACATGAGGAAAACAGTGCTTGTTTTTTCTACTTAAATTAAGTTATATATGTTCTTTAGATTACTGCTGAGTTGGGTATACCCAATACAAGCTATTTCACGAATAAAATGTGAGCAATTAACCAAACAAAACCATTTTCTATAGAGCTTACCCAGTATGTAGTTGCAAAATCGTAAAAGCATGTGAAAGACACATGTAACTATAATTTTAAGTGAAATACTATTAAACAGTAATTTCGGTTAGTAGATACATCGCCAGATTTGTTTTGGTTGGTTAAAATAAATTCATTTTTCTTACCATCTAAGAAAAAATCATGTTATATTAAACAGTGGCTTTTTGTAGAAAGGCTTCAATCACACCGAAGATGGCCAACTAAGGGATAGTTGTGATACTGCATTCTTAAAACATACAAGTATATGGATATCATTTATTTATTTTTAAGGTATGTAATGTAAAAGAGAATAAGCAAGATCGATTAGGACATAATTTTAGGTAGGTCAAGTCCAGTGACTTTTGGGTTAAACTCTATATATGAGTAAATAAGTTTATCAAGTAGAAATAATGTTAAATTTCACACCTAATAACTCAAATAGTAAGTGGTTATGTGGCATTCTAGCTCGCATATTTCATCGAGAGAAATTGACGCTGATATTCTTAAATTCTTAGTATGGGTGAAAAAGACTAGGCATTTCGTCCCTCTCGACCATAATATGTACTCCGGTTGGTTCTAGTTTATGAACCTAATGTTTTTTTTTTAGTTTGTACAAAAAGAATCAATATTTTTTTAAATTTTAATCAGTGAGATTATTTCATTAATTACAATCAATATTTATTTTGATGGGCAAATAGTTGTATATAGTCTATTACACCATGTTTGTGCTTTCATATTATATGTACTAGACTCATTTGGTAAAACCAAATTTTCACTCATCGCGATGGCTGTGAATCTGTCTCACTCCAATTCCACCTTATCCATGTTATTTTGTCGGTTTAGCTTAGTGGAGTAATAATTTGTTGTGATTCATCCTCCCAATTTTATATTTTCCTTCGACGAGTCGTTTGGTATGATGTATTGCTTAGTTAATATATGTATTAGCACTTTTTTCAATGTTATCCACTGTTTGGTAGGTTTTTTTAAGTTGGGATAACTAATACATGTATTAATTAATACACCAATTCAAGTACTATCTAATACCTAGCTCATCATGGTATTAGTAATACCATGTTTACTAATACATGGATAAACAATGAAATGACTAAAATACCTACCCTCAAACCCTTGTTTGTAATACATGGATAAGAATTCAAGGGTATAATTGGAAATAAAACTTTATGCACTTTTAAACCAAACACAGGTTTAAGTTATACAATGTTTATCTCAGTTTTAATACAATGAACCAAACACATGACTTAAAACAAATTAATCCCTGCATTACTAATTCATGTATTGTTAATCCACGTCCAACTAGCGAGTACTAAATAAGTACTAGAATTCCACGGCTTTAGCCATAAGTTACTCGATGTTTTTAATTTACATAATTAGTTTTTCAGAAAAGAATACGAATAATTGTAAAGTCCTCCCCTTAATTAGATTTGGTTTCTTGACACTAACATCTGAGTATATGCCTTCTTATTTTGATTTTTTCTTTTTGTAAATATTTTATTAACTACGTAGTATTTCTTATTATTTAAAAAATTGTGATGCGACTAAAATTTCCTTTCTAATACTACTTATGTTGAACAGCATAAGGCATTCACTAATTCCATTTGATACTAAAATTGCCTTTCTAATACTACTTATGTTAAACAGCATAAGGCATTCAACAATATGTCTTCTTTAGCCCAAAAAAAAAAAACAACAATAACCAATATGATCCCAATAAGTGTGTATTTCTATTTGATACTGTTATGGTAGTTTAAATCATTAGACATACATATGTATTTAAGCCAATTAATAAAAGTCATTAAAAGATTTCGGAACAGGTTCTAAGCTTAAGATTAAAGTGTTACCTCAAAAGTGTACTTATCTACATAAAATGAGATGGCCTACATTACAAGTACATGTATCCTACTTTAGTTTAGGATATCATAATTCAAGATATGAGAGTCGAGAAATGCAATTTTTAATTCCAACCAAGCAAATTTGAATAGTGTGATTTATTTAGTTAAAAAGAAGGCAACCTTTTCTTGCTAGTGTAGTCTTCAGCTATACTACGTACCTTAATTGCAGATCATAATAGAATTAGTTTAGCATCTAGTAAATGAATACACTGATTTTGGAATTTTTGGCTATGGTTAATTATGCAGAATTATGAGTTGTGTATGCCATATGAGCTCGAGTTGCATCAAGAAGCAAAGAAGGCTTTGCTATTCGTTCTTTTCATCGCACTGAATAAAAAGTATTCACATATGAACGATACAATCTAATAATTTGATTGTTCAAGTTGATGCAAGAAACACACAACATAAATAACATGAAAACAATATAATTACCTAGATAGTAGGCAAAACACATATTTTCGGAAAAATAACTGCACATATATTACAAACTTGTGTTCTAGTTTTAGTTTTTGTTTTTGTTCTTTTACATATTACTGTTTAACTACATACCCAAGTAAATCTTTAGATGAATCAAGCACTGCACGCGGCATTTTTTCCAGCTTCCTTGTTCTGAGTTTGCGTGAGAATTAGATAGCATATAGCAGTTCTTAAATTTGAATACATTCACCATCCATATGCAGGGCAGCTAGCAGCTCCATCATCCATCCCAGGGTTAGAAACTTAGGAGATCTTTTATGCAAAATAGTGCACCAACAATTGAATGAATTATACTGCCATGCGTAAATACCTCCGTTGTACAGTTAACCCCCTTATGTATTTTACAGCACCAATATAATCAGCATCAAAAATTCTTAACACAGTCCGCTTCATGTTGTCCAATGCAGTCCTTGCCGCTTCTCTTTCCCTTTGAACTTGCAACTTCAACTTCGCCTTTTCAATCTCTTCCCGCAAGTCTCTTTTTTGTTGTTCATCAAACCCTTTACCGATCATCTTCACAAATTCCGCTTTTAGATTATCTCTGTTGTTCTTTTTATACTTTCTATAGCCAATCCTCGCAGCTTCTCTTTCTATTTGTCGTTGCTTCAACCTATCTTTTTTTTTCCTTCTTCTGTTGTTCACCGTACGTACACATTCCCATAGGGATGGCTCAATAAAATCCAGGGCCTAAAGCCAACGCCTAATAAAATGTATAAGTTTTTTTTCAATAGTATTTATGTATATTTTGAATTTAAAGTTCACTCTTTTAATTCTTTGAACCGAAAACTACTGATCTTTTTAAGAATTAATCACTTTAAATATTTTTTACTAATATAGACACGTTTGATTAAGATAAATGAGTTAAAATTGTACAGTGCTAGCATTAGTAATAGGAGAAAGGTTTTACATTTTTTTTTTTTAAAAAAAAAGCAAACTTGGTATAGTAGAAATTTAATTTGTTCAATATTTTAGAACCTTTATTTAAACTACTCAAATTTTCATATTTATAAATACGATTTTTGACAATTAGATTTAATATAATGTATTGAAACAAATGGTTACATTTTGTTTATTTGAAAAAACAGTTATCATTATTAATAATTGTAACCAATAATAAAGTTTTGGGGTCTAAAGCGAAAGCTTTACTTGACTTACCCTTGAGCCAACGATGAATCCCGATGCAATTGTTGTTCCAATTTGAAAAACATGCTGGCAAAGTGTTTCTTCAACATTGCAGCCCTAAGTTCCTTGTTTAGTTTTTCCAACGAAGTGATATCAAAATCATACTCCGATATTTGATTGATTTTCCTTTTCATAAGGCATGCCGGATTCTCAACGAAGATGGACAGCCGAGAACAAAGAAAGTAATCTGTAAATAGCTTGGAGGAAATTATAGTGTGAATAGAAAGTTACTAAGTGAACTATAAAAAATATATTGGAGTAAACTTGAAGTTTCCTAAACTATTGTCCCATCTCTTATAGGAACAGTGATATGGTAAATTTTTAGAGGAGAAATACAGGTCACAAAGCTATTTAATGAAACTTTTAGTTTCTTGACCTGCACAACTTTTTCCAATGTCTGTTATTTCTGATAGTATTAAAGGAAACTCATTATTGAAAATATTACAAATAAAATGATATCATAATTATAATAAAAATAAAAATATTATAATAAGTATATGTTGGGATACAACTAAAGAGGCCAGATAGCATAACGACCTATAATATACATTGACCATCAAATTTAAAAATTGTTGTGCTAGCATGTTTGGATCAACTCTTTTACAATTTGATTGGATGTTTGTTATCTATTACTCCTTCTGTTCAAAGGATAGCATGTTTCGGATTTGAGGGTAGAACTCTTTAATTTTGACCGTAAATTTGAACATATAATTTTTAAATTTTTTGGAATAATATTTATATATTTAGAAACTACATAAAAAGTACTATAAATAAATAATTTAAAATATTTGAAAGACATATGGAAATATTATGGTCAAAGAAAAACTCGTTTGACTCTCGAAATCCGAATCATGTCATCCTTTGTGGAATGGAGGGAGTACATCTTATCGTGTTATTATTGTTACTTAAATACAATGGTAATTTTGAATGTTACTTACCAGTTGTGGAAATTCAATTTTGGCCCCTGCTACTATTAGATGATCATGTATCTCCAAGACTAGTCGACTAGAACCCAACCTGACAAAGGATTACTTATTTGGTCTAAGGCTAGATAGTTGGTCTAGCAAAATGTACTTGGTCCAGCTTTTGCTTTTGAAAGGAAATGATCAATACGGGATTCTGCTAAACCTTTAGTCTGTTTGGCATTGCTTCTCCAAAGTCAAAAGTGCTTTTTTTTCAACAAAAGTACTTTTTTTGGAATTTTGAGGTGTTTGGCAACTAAAAAAAGTACTTTTAGGTGGAAGCAGAAGCAGTTTTTCTGCTGTTGGGGAGAAGCTAGTTTATTAATTTTTTGAAGACAGAAATATCCTTACCAAGAATTCATATTTACCATATTATTCCTTATAAATTAACCATATCTCTCTCAATATACAATTATATTTTTTTTTCCTATTTTTTTCTACTACGTACTTTTACAAATCTTCTTCCTCTAGGACTAATTTTTATTTCTAGATATTACTATCAACCATATATAGGATGTCCTACTCTTTAACTCATCTTTTAAAAGCAATTGATTACTAGAAATTCCTAATTCCGTTATCACTTTGATTTAACTATATTTTATGTTGTTCAATAGCTTAAATTTATATCTTTTACGTTATGTTTTACATTTAACTAAATAAATTTTCTAATTAAAGTCTTTTATGATAAATATTCAAAATTATTTTTTTATTTTTATTAATCCAAATGTAAAATGAACTTCGATGTCCTTTTCGTAATTTGACACTGAAAAGTACTTTTCGTAACGATTAACCAAACACAAATTATTTATCAAAAGTACTTCTCCAATGAGTTGTCCAAACACAAACTGCTTATTATCCAAAAGTATTTATTTAAAAAGTACTTATGTCAAAAGTACTTCTCAAAATAAGCAGTTTTTGGCAGCAATCCCAAACAGGCTACTTTTGCTTCTTGTAAAATGTAGCTCCCACCAAAGAGTTTATTTAATGAGAGAGAATATCCAAAAATGTTTCCTTAGAGAAAACACTTGAAAATTCGTGTACTATTAAAAATGTTCAGAATACTGTAGCATATATGAGTCATCTCCTCTAAAAATGGTTAAAATGTGAAATTCTTGTTCACACGTCCTAAGTATATATACCCATTACATGCGGATCCCGTTTTCTTCGTAAAACAAACACAGGAAGAACTCCTTATGATGGGCGGGCGGGGACATAACTTAGGATATTAATATAATCTCGCACCACAATGAATTGTGTGTACCATCTCATTTAACACTGAGTCTTTAAAGAGGACTTCTTTATTTATGTGATGATGTCCTAGCATAAACAAAATGGCTGAAACTTAAAGGTATCAAATCAGGGAAGAAGGGGAAATATGATCATTTTCTAACGTGGTGATATTATATACATCTTGGCTAAAAGCCTGGTTGATCTACAACTGAAATTGCTTCCTGTGAAGGATATACAATCACATTCTATAAAAACGAGTCATATACCATTCTGGTCTAGTGCAATGTTGCTACTCTAATAAAAAGAAAATAGGACAATCTCCCAAGCTAATTGGCGAAAAATTGCAACTTCCATGCAGAATTCAATGCACAGTCGTATCCCTCTGCATCAATTATAAGGATTCTGCTCAATTATTGAACTTCATTTCGTGAGCTTCTGCCAAGAAATTATGCTCACTTTCATAGAATCTGTACTTCATCTCCGCAGCAAGTTCATTCTACTTATCAATCTTGAAATGAGACACCAACCTGTTGCAGTGTAATTGATTTACTCATTATAGATGTGCGCAGCATACTGCAGCTAATACTTCTCATCTGAAAATATGATTTTCACCGTCTTTTTAACACCTTGTCCACTATATCAAGATGTTGCACTTGTCATTTGGTTGCTAAATTCCCTCCAATCCTCATGCGCTGAGCTATCTCTTATAGCAAAGGTTGAGCCGGGCTCAACAATTCTAAACCGCTCTCAGACTGATTTAAGACCAATTAAATTCAGAACAGTGAAAGAGAAATAATATCACAAAGGAAGACAGATGAGTCCAACTTTGCAAAGTTAACATAGTTGCTAAGACGTAGGAGTTGATAAGAACTACAAACTGTGTGAACTGTGAACCATGAAGATGATGGCTGAACCATCAACAATATACTGATGATATATGGGAATTCCACTAATTTGGAGCAAAATTAACAGAAATTAAATCGATCAAGTTATATTGCTCTTAAAGGGAACAGCGGCGACAGATTACCTGCATATTTGTTAAGAGTATCATCCTGCTAATTCACTTATTGGTGGGCGGTCCATCACATTAGATGCACTCTTGGCATTGCTTTGCAGTAGCGGATCTATATCAGGCAATTTAGGAACCTGAAATCATGCAGAGAAGCAAATATGAAAAGGGAAGAAATGAAAGGAAACTAGAAAATAAGGAGTTATGTAAATAACTCAAAATTAGGAACTTAGGTGTACTACTGTCTTATTCTTTCTTTAATTATATGGGCTGGGGGCTTAGAGGTGTGCTCATTAAACTTTGTAAATACTCATTTCTCAATCTTAAATAGTAAATATTATATTGCAAACGACACGGAGAGAGAGAGGGAGAGAGAGAGAGAGAGAGAGAGAGAGAGAGAAGATTGACTGCAAATGATTGAGAATATGCGAGAGCTAGTGCAATATGAAATTCCTTAAATAAAATAAGCGAGATAGATGGTTTAGCCAACACGCATACCTGAGCTAACAAATCAATCGTTCTTCGTAGAAGGCGAGCCAAATCACCTTCATCCATTGCACAGTCCATCATAATCTCTCTCCAAGTAAGACCAGAAGCCCATGCTTCAACCATACCAGAGAACTGGCTATCCAAGCAGCAAGGAATCTGCAATATTTGATATATTAGCAAATCTGTCTCAGATTAATTAAGTGCAAAGCCAACCTGGAACACACAAGAGGTTCCAATCAAACATGAGAACTCACGTTTACTCCATGCTTTTCCTGAAGCTCTAGTAGTGAGCTTTTTTGTTCTTCCAAAAAGTCTATGACATTCAAGACAGTGGTAGAAGGTTCATAGACGAAACTGCAGATAGAAGATTCAAAATCAGATCTTCCCTTCTAAATCAGAGGTTTAAAAGACATTGGCGATCATGACGAATCCAACTTAACCATGATGAACCTATACTAGAAGTTCAAATAGAGCTAATAATATCCAAGCTACATCATAGTCTCGAGGTCAAGTTCAAGTGGAAGAACATATGATATCAAAATTTGGAAATTCACTTCCTTGTCCAAAAAAAGTCTGGAAATTCACCAGGACACAAGTGACACAACAAAAAGAAACCACCCTATTTGAAACTAAAGGGCAGTAAAAGTGAAATGCTGTCCCTTCTGGAAGAGTAGCTTTAGCCTTTAAGGGTACTGCATCTCGTTAATCCTTACTATTTAATAAGATTATACTTCATAAAACTCAAATCAAGTCTCAGCAAATGGCATTAGTCTTCCAAAAGATGAAAATGAAGAAACATTTTCCAAGTTCAAACTCGGCGAAAATTTACCACTACTCACTAGATTTCAACTGGATATTAATACTAACATTTTCAACATTATTTTTGTCATTATACTTCCAAAAGGATATTCTCATGCCGACAGACATGGGCACACACAAACACGCGTAATAAATGATAAGATATAAGAGATTATATTGTTGATCATCAATATGAACTTGAACTTTTTTTAACCAATTATATGGGTACTAACTCTCATTAAGCCGTGCAAAGACAAAGAACACACCAGTGATCATTTTCTTTAAAAGGATAAGTCATAATTTACAAGGCAGAGGAAACTCACATATAAGGTGTACTAAACAAACCTACACACTCATGTGAACCTATAAAGGATATCTCAGATCATGTGGAATTGCAATCAGATTGATAGTACTCCACCTTGAGGACAAAGATCTTACCTGTTATTTTTCCAAGGCCGAAGTCTAATGCCTTCAGAAACTAGACTTCCACAGACTGCAGCAAGCTGGGCAGGTTTTAGGTCCAGCAACAATTTATTTCGAAGAACCATCGCAAGCCAAATTTCATTTTCTCCTCGAATTGCAGCTGCAGTTTCACCTAGGGGGAAGATGACATGTGTATTGATATCCAATGCTCTACTTTCATGTATAACATTGCTGACCTGGCAGACATTAAGTGATGAGTGATTTCTCTGCTTTTTCGTAAATACAAAACAATAATTTGAAAGTCTGTCTTTAAGATTCAAGCCAATCAAGGGCTCCAAACTCAACAGGAAAACTGCTTCAAGAAAGTCATCATACCCAGTAAAACAACAGCGGGACCAGGGTGCTTGATGCAGTTTCCAGATAATTTTCTATTTGAAATACTTTTTTACAAAGGAGGTCAAGCATCAAACAGTACTCAAAAGAACAGAGTTTGCTAGTTTAGTTATCCGGCAGCACGATATCATAAAAATGTTCTCCCATTCCTTTCCCTTTATAACATGCTCCCTCCATTTCTTAATTATTTTTTTTACAAAGGTAATGATTGAATACAGAGTTTGAGATCTTAATTTGACAACTAATGAAGTGGAAGAAAAATAGTAAACTAATGGTAGAAAATTTTACTTTGATAGAGAAATTATCACATCAAAGTCTAAAGTTTGGATCTGTTTAATGAATTCTGGATTCTCGAAAATTGTGAGTTGTTCAGAAATGGAGTGGTGTCAAATTTTGGAACTCCAAGCAAATCACAAAAAAAAAAAAAATGATGAAGGAAACCAACAAAATTGAGTTTCTCAACAATATATCATGATAAGTTCTTTTCTCTTTCTTTTTTGGGGCAAAGATGCTCTTAGTACATGGGAGAACTGTTGATGCATGCTTGAGGAAAAAAAAAAGATTTTTTACTATAGAAGAAGATGAACAGCAATCATGCCGAATATTGAATGTTGTAGCAGACATAATGGGCTAAGGATGAGTGGATGAAAAGTAGCAAAACTACACGAAGTACAATCAATGGCATGTAACAAGCAGATAAGCAATAATGTACCTGAAGAAATTCCTTCCAACCAGTTGGCTCAATCTGCTCTATACGACCAGTCAAACGCTTTGATCTAACCTTCAATCGCCGTATCTTCTCCTCAGTGAACTTAGCTGAATCTATTATCTTCTTATACTCTTTAAAGCCTTCTGTTCGAGCTATCCTTTTCTTCAAACGAGAGACCTTATTTCTTTGGTTCTTGTAGCATTCTACTGCATCATTGTATGATTGAGATAATTGCAAGACCTGACAATACATCAATAAAAAGATTTTTTAAGTATACAAGTAGGCTCCAATGCTTCTTTCTATAAGGAGAAAAAAAAATTAAAAAAAAAAGGGGGGGGGGGGGGGGGGGGGGGGGGGGGGGTCAAACAGTGCATGGTTTAAGACCTAAAAAGAAAAAAAGTCATATAGAGTATCATGGAATGCTAATTTTTGTATGACATGCTATGCTTCAGTAAGTAGAAGTGTGCGAGAGAGACGCAGATAAGTGATTCTGATGACCTCCCGATGTAACCAAAATTACTCATCAGCGGACTACATGACAATACTTCTGTAAGTTAACTCCACCAAGGGTAAAGCTAAACAAGTTGACTGGTGGCTTTAGACTTATCTGGGATATCAATATTCAGGAGTCTATCAGAAACAGCCTTTCCGCCTTGGTTGGGGTAAGGTCTGCGTACATCTCACCCTTCCCATACCCGACTTGTGGGATAACACTGGGTATCTTATATCAGTGGGATAACACTGGGTATATTGTTATATCAGTACTCAGGAGTCTTAACACACACCCCCATATCATACTTCAAGTATACTGCAATTCCAAGTGACTTTGTCAAGAGGATGTCACAGGAAGATGTTTGTCGGCAGTGGCTGTACGTCATCTAATCAGTCACGGCAGCAGACATTCCAGACCAGCAAGTTATTGTCAGTTTCCTTAGCACTTACATGTGGAACTTGTAGGTTAAATAATGATGAGAGTAACACAAGAAAAAATAGAACCAGGGTCCAACATTTAAAAGTTTGGCAGTAAGAACCACAAGTTATCCTCAGTTCAAAAGGCACTCCACCCAAAAATGTAATTGGACATCGGACAACCCAAACTGTGTAAATGGTAGCAACTCATAACCAGAGATCTGCATGTGGATGAAATCTCAAAACGATGAACACTCTCATGAAAGCAAAAGACTATTATTCTTGCTTACTATTTATAGAGAGCGATTCCTGAACACGGGAAAGAATGTTTCGTCTCCCTAATTAAAAATAAGGTCCTTATGACCCGGATTAGAACATTGCTGGCCAAGAAACAAGATTTTGTTTTTGAACAAAAGATTATGAAGGAAGATCCATGTCTCCCTGCTCAGCTAATTTTCTGCCATCCCCTCTTCCCCCATCCCCCCCGCCAACCCCCACCCCCACCGCCACCCTCCCGGCATAAGATGAAATGAAAAAGCAGATGCTAACAAGCATCAGCACGAGGAAATGCCCCTATTAGATTAAACCATCCAAGCAAAAATCACATCCGAAAATCAAGTTGACAGATAGGGTACCTCGTCCTCTTCCGATAGACTACTCAAGACTGGCACATTTAAACTCCAAGACCATGTCTCCAAAGAACCTTCCATGCACCATAGACCTCCAAGTTCAGACACGGCTAACTTCTGCCACTGCATCTCTGCCTTATCAAGAAGCTCACCCATAATTTCACGAGGCAAAGCATCACCAAGAGCTAAGGCAGCATTTGGAAAGCCTGTTCTGTAAACCGTTCTAATCCACTTCTCTGTGAAAAGATACCAAGAGTTATCTGAACCAAGAGCTACGTGGTAAGACGGTTTAACATCTTCACCTCCACTATCACCAAGTTCAACATTTTCCACAACTGTCTTTAATGCAAAGGCGTCATTGTCGTGCACCTGAAAAAGGAAGGATTACACGTTCATTCTACTGTACGACAGGTAACCAAAGAAAAAACTTTAGCTTTAAGAGGAACAGCATTACACTATAATCACAAGCAGCTCTAAGAGGATTAGAAATTGGCATAGCATTCCAACCATATGAATCCTATATAGAGTGCACAACAATAATGACCATTTTGTTCCGTCAGTTTAATGAAAAATGTAAGAGGTATACCCCCATATGACTTGGAAGACATGAAGGACAGAGAGACTCATTCAACAATAAGATATTTAGCTCCATAAGTGTCTAAGATAAACTCCAGCTAGTTTGGGATTGAGGCATAGTTGGTTGGTTGATTGATTGATTGATTGAGTTTTGGACAACGGGTAAAGATTCAAGCTCAGTGACAACTGATGGCAACAGGACTCCCAAACCCAAGTGGCCAAGTCATCATAAGTGAATAGGAGAAATAGTAGAAAATTAATATGGAAAACTGCAAAGATTTATACAGTATGTCAAACATGTTGGCAATTAATCAAAGCACCTACGAGAGATTTTAAGAGCAAAGAGCAAGAACTGCAATAAGGTCTAGCTTTTCTATCTGTTGCAATTGATCAAAGCACCTACAAGAGATTTACTGTATGGAACACGATATTTGCAGATTAGATGCCTACGACGTAAGCTAATTGCATCTATGGTGGTCCACTGCCTTCAAAGTATATAAGAAATAGAAGTAAGCATCAAATATTATACTTGCTGACAACACGGAGGCTTCCATACTTAGTCTTTAGGCAAAAAGAGAAGGTTGTGAGAAATGCTTACCAAACTTTTAAGCTTTTCAGTATTCAAAGTATCAATCTTCCCCAGATAAACAGCAGCAACTAAATGTTGTACTCCGTCACCGTCGCTGTAGTGCAGAGACATGAAGGGAAGGTGCCCATCTTCAAGCTCCTTTAACAAAGGTTTCAAGGAAAACATTCTTTCCAGCTCCATTTTTCTTCGCAGTTCAGTTCGCAGACGCTTTTCAGTCTGGAAAGGTAAGCACAACGACCAATTGACCATCAATAAAATGTTGTCCAAATGCTTTTAGAACTACTAAAGCTGGAAGAAATAATGGGTGGAAAGTTTGTGCCCCTAAAAAAATAGTGGCTGGAGAGTGGGACAATGTAGGATATGCTGAAAACTAGATTTATTTCAATCAAATGCAAACAAGAAGAAATACTCAATACATAATAGTCTCTTTAGTTCCTTGTGACTCTTGAAACTGACCATATCGGCCACAATAACTAGAAAAACATCCTTAGCTAAATTGGTTTATACTGGACAACATACATAAAAGCAGTTTCACTATAAGGCTCGCCCTGAACAGGTTTTCAATGTCAGAAAGTGAACATTTTTTTCTGATAAGCAATATGAAAATGAATGTTCCATTGCCGGGACACAAACTAGCTAGTTTGAGGAAAACAAAGTTGAAGAGCATGAGTAGTGAAATTACTCTTAATTCTTCCTGGAGATCAGCAATCTCCTGATATGCTGACTGCGTTAAGAGCCTCTGGCTCTTTCTATCAATTGCTTCCTCGCTAATTTCTGAAGTAAGTTTCTCTATTTCCTTTTCTATACTAGCAAGCTCTTCTTTTGCAGCAAGCATGACATTGCTTCCCACATAATTTCCAAAACTCTGTTCGATTAACTTCCTAGCTTCTTCCAAAGTCCGCCCTGCTCGTGAGACTTTTATCTCATCTAATTCACTTGATCTTCGGGTAACTTTGGCCCCCTGGAGAATAACAAGACATAAAATCATGAACTTAAGATAAATGAGTCAAGGAGGCTCAGGTTGAAGAACATACCGCCAGAAGATTAAGCACCATCCCATACGAGGCAGTAAATTGTGAAACAAGAGGTTGAAGCCCAGAAAAAAGAACTTTGCAGCACTCTTCAGGCCCTTCAAAAGGGGTCTGAACAAGAACCACATGACCCTTTTCATCAATACCTCTACGACCAGCACGCCCAGCCATTTGGAATAATTCATTTGAGCTTAACTGAACACGTCCACTGTCACCCCTTTTGCTGAGAGATGAAATGACAGCTGTTCTAGCAGGCATATTGATCCCAGCAGCAAGTGTTTCAGTAGCAAAAACAACCTTAACTAGACCTCGCTGAAATAACTCTTCGATGAATGATTTCCAAAGGGGGAGACAGCCAGCATGATGTGCAGCCACTCCTCGGCGGAGGCCTTTCACTGCAGACGCACGCACGGCGTCAGGGTATTGAACACGGAACCTCTTGAGGGCCAGTTCAACTTCACTCGCTTCACACTCATCCAACAACCTGCAGTCTTCAAGATATTGGACAGCTGCATCACATCCTTTCCTGCTAAAGATGAACCAAACAGCTGGAAGCATATCCCTAGCCTTTAGGTGCCACAACGTGTCTATAATTTGAGGTACCTGAGAATATGACATTTGTAACTAACTTATGTGAAGATAGTCATATTTTTGAGTTACTTGAAAGGAAATTTCAACGATACAGGTTAAATGGACAGTTTCCTGTGAAAATGACAATTTCTTTTTGTAAGTTCTGTGAAATGATAATGTTAGCCTCTCCACCTTGGTGGGGATAAGGTCTACGTACATCTTACCCTCCCCAGACCCCATCTTGGTGGGATATCACCGGGTATGTTGGTTTGGTTTGGTTTGGTTTGGTTTGGTTTGTTTTGTGAAAATGATAATGTTGCAGCAAAATTATCCCCGAAAAAAGATAGGATAATATTGCACCACAAAGTCTCAGACTGAATAAGCTTCTGATTATACCTGTGAGCGGCGAATATTGTTTATATCATTCTTTGAAAGCGGACGAACATCATCTTCACGTCTTCTTGATTTTCTTCTTTTAGATCCTTCTTCTTTGTATATTTCACTGGCTGATTCATCATATTGTAAATAGTTGAGTGATAGCTTCCTGCTCAGTCAGACCAACGTTGTTAGAAAAGTAATTCAGACTTGTCATACTACGGAAAATATATCACACCACTATGATTTATCTCTCCCATCTCCCCACCCTCAAAAGCTTTTGTCCTGATAACTCATCATGATGTAGCTGATATATAGTTATTGAAAATTTTGTAGATACTATATTTCCAACTACAAAACACATACCCAGTGTTATCCCACAAGTGGGGTCAGGGGAGAGTGAGATCTATGCAGTCCTTACCCCCACCAAGGTGGAGAGGCTGTTTCCGATAGACCCTCGGCTAGAGAAAAAATTCTTTAGAAAATATAATTCAGTTTTAATATATGCTGTGAAAATCGAGAACAGGGGCTCAATCTTAAAACTGACAGAACACTGTTACCTGGCAATCAGTAGTGTACTAAAATTATGATCTTCAATCATGCATATATACTTACCGAAATCATTATGTATTCCAATGCTCATAAGGAAATACAGTGCAAATGCAGTGAGTGCTACAAATTCCAGAACTTAAGAAATACTGCAAGACATTGCCACTGATAAACATAGGACAGGAAGATCAAAAATGTAGTTAAGGTTAAAAAGTATCCTACCTATTCATGCTTGTGCCTTTGTCATCAAGAAGAGGTAGTAAAGCTGTCTTTGTGGCGAAGTGCCAAGTCAATGGAACCGGACGCTTTGATGATGTCACCAACTCCGTTCTACCATGAATCTTGAAAGATCAAGCAATTAGAGAAGTGAGTACACATTATTCATTCCTTCTTGTCATTAGATTAACCTTAATAAAACGCCAGTAAGCAAAACAAGAACTGCAGCCTAAATCAAGTTCAAATTTGCACGGCCAAATCAGCATATGAAGTTCTTTTACTGTTCTTAGTATCTTCTCAACTAGAACCAAATTTACATGATGGGAAATGAGTTGGAAAGCAGACACTGAAAGGAAGAGACAGCATCCAGACTTTCTAACTCACCTTACCATAGAATTGGACAGCTTTTTTCTACAACAAGGTAACTCAGGGTATTTTGAACAGAAGATAGAGGGAAAGAAAAGAAGATGGAATGAGCAGGGTGTTAAATGGTAACGTTATGCCTCTGATACTCTGATAGTTTGATTACATGGTTTCACAGTTCACCAAACAATTATGCCATAACCAGCGGTCCACAAAATTCGCAAGTGCAGAAAATGTTACATTCACTAAAATAAAGCCAACCAGGAAGTCGAAGAACCTTCGGTTCATGAAAATTCAAGTATTTCTTGATAAGGTAAAAAAAATTACAACTAATGGAGGAATCTCCGATATACAAGCAAAACTCACTATCAATCCAGGTAACATATCATTTTTGGTCTGGTTAAATGGACCGTGGTTTAAAAGATGACATATGAACGTAACACTATCAATCCAGCATTAATCTTAAACAAAATTAATGACCGCAAAAGCATTTGCCAGATAAACTTCATTGGCTATACAATAGATATAGATGAATGTAACTTTCAGCACATTCAGAGTTTGTTCACTGCAATACCTGACCTATCCATCCAGCCAACTCATCTGGATTAGCAACAGTAGCCGAAAGACATATAAGTTGAACTTCCTTTGGGCAATAAATAACCTTAAAAAACAGAAAGAGAGGAGTAAATAAGGAAATGGGTACTACGAGACTGCTGAGGGATTGAGATGTAAAGAGCTTTCGGAAGACACCTACTATTTCTTCCCAAACAGTACCCCGAGATATGTCGCTTAAATAGTGTACTTCATCCAAAACAATTACATCAACATGAAGAAGACCACCATCTGAGGAAGCGATGCCTACGCTGCAGAGTGAAGTGTAATGCCGTAGTAAATTTAGGAATGGATTAAACAAGAAACTAAACAAATAGAACAAAACTCAGACAGTCCCCTGATTATTGGTTGCGTATTATCCTTCTACATTTTATCCGACTTCAAAGTGAAGCCATTAGAAAATATAGAGAACTTCTATAGTTTTTCTATTTCTATTTTTCAATTTCACCTTAAATTATATTGGATCAAGATGAGCATAAATGTAGCGACATAGTCGGTGAGAATTCATATAGCCAACCCCGACTTGCTAGAAGTCGAGGCATAGTTGTTGTTTTTCTGAAGGAAATCTATGCTTTTTTGTTGATTACTTGCTTAGCAGACATGTGAGATACGCAACTTTTAATTCTCGAACTCAAGAACAGCCTGATGGTATGCATAGTCAACTTTATTTGAGCATAATATCTTTGAAATTTCTATTCATGAAAGCTAAACCAGATTGTCAAAAGCATAAAGCTTTTCTCTTTTCAAGCCAATCTGCTTAACTCAAATTTTAACAAATGACTGATATCAAGAGTATGAAAAGACTATTGATTGTACCTCTGGTACAGCATGTTTCTCAAAATCTCAGTCGTCATAATTAAAACCTGAGCATCTCTATTGACAGCTGAATCTCCAGTGAGAAGGCCCACGTTACTTTCACCGAATGTCTCACTGTATGCCCCAAAGAAAATTAATTCTCAGAAACAATAAATATCCTGTAATGAAAGCATGATAAAAGCTACAGTTCTCTTTCTTTCAAAATCCATATGACGCTCTTCTATATTAGGACATTCCAAAATGTTCGTCCATTATAATTTTAATACAGCTTTCAAGAATCCAAATTCATCAACTATTCAAATATTAAACTCTCAACATTACCTTAATGGTTTCTTGCGGTCACTAATATGATCCAAATCAACACCCTAAGATACCCCTATGTCAATTTACGTGAACACGTTTGACTAGATACACAGTTTAAAAATAAATGAGAACTTTTGAAACGTGTGGCCTTAAATATGTCATAACATTTGTGTGGCTATAAAACTTTTTAAACTTATGGTTTTAAACATGTTATAACATATAAGTAGCTATAAAAGCTTCTCATTAAGGGTAAAATGGAAAATTTGAGCTAAATTATTTCCAAATTCAAAAAATTTGTCATTCTTTTCTAAACAACCGAATAAGAAAATTGGGCATTCTCTTCGGAATGGACGGAATAGTAATTTTGGAACTATACAGAAATAGCTGCCCTAAGTCAGAACTCAGAATGCATACATTATACATATACAAAAAATGCCATTCAAGCAATTTAAAAATCCCAAGTAATTTTCCTTACCGAAATTCGCGAAATTTCTGATTGGATAAAGCCTTGAGAGGAGTCGTATAGAATAGTCTCCTTCCTCTTGCTACTGTAGCGACTGCAGCAGCTTCAGCTATCAAAGTTTTTCCACTACTTGTAGGTGCAGATACCACAACTGATGAACCTCTCAAAAACGCTTGAATCGCCAAACGCTTCACAATTTCGCATTATTAAAAGAAATAAGCATCAACAAAACTAATAAAAACACATAATACAAAATTTAATTCCTTTTAGAAAAATTAACCTAAAAACTAGCCGACAAACGTATAATATATGTATAATCCATGTATTATAAGTGTATATCCATGTATAATCAGTGTTATGCATACCGGCTAGGGGAGGTAAACAGTGGATCTGATCGACTATTTTATGTAAAATTCCCTTAATGTTTACCTGAAATTGTCAATTCGAAACGTAAAAGTAAAAAGAAAAAGACAAAATTTAATTATTTTCATGAAAATTAACCTAAATAGTGCCCGACCAAATGGGCGACAGATGTATAATCCATGTATAATATGTGTATATCTGTGTATAATCTATGTATACCAGCTAGGGGAGGTAAACAGTGAATCCGGCCAGCTACTTTGAGTAAACTTCCCTAACTGAAATTTGTCGATTCGAAAGGAATAAATAGAAGCAAGTTCATTAGCATCAACAGTTGCATCACCGAACTCT
Organism: Petunia x hybrida; assembly: GCA_037355625.1. Lineage (NCBI taxonomy): Eukaryota > Viridiplantae > Streptophyta > Magnoliopsida > Solanales > Solanaceae > Petunia > Petunia x hybrida. The sequence continues at coordinate 56,462 of JBBBVM010000006.1, read as the reverse complement.
CGAACTTCATTCCGAAGCTTCTCGAATTTTAATTAGAAAGTTAACCTAAATAGCTGCCCAACCCACGTGACAGATGTATAATGTATGTATAATACGCGTATATCTGTATATAATCTGTGTATAATCTATGTAGACAGGCTAGGGGAGGTAAACAGTGAATCCGGCCGGCTATTTTATGTAAAATTCCCTTAAATTTTACCTGAAATTTGTCAATTCGAAAGGAATAAATAGAAGCAAGTTCATTAGCATCAATAATTGCATCACCAAACTCTCTAACTTCATTTCGAAGCTTCTCGAACCTCTGCATTTTCGTTTCCTCAACATTCAACATTTCACTAGTCTCCATTTCCGCTTCCAATTCCTCTTCGCTATCTTCTTCGCCGCTATGATAAACCTCCTCCGCCGTAACACCGTCGTACTCCTCCGCCGCTTCTTCATCGTCATCGTCGTCGTCGTCGATTTCATCTTCGTCTTGAGATTCAGTAGGGAAAATTGACTTAGGAAACTTGTAGAAGATTCTAGAGCTTTTGGAAGTGAATTGAGGCGACTTCACTGAACAGAAACCTAGGGTTTGGAGATGGAGAAATGGAAATGGAGTTCGTGAAGTGAAGAGCTGTGAAGAAGGGAAGTGGATAGGGAGTGTGGTGGACATGGCGGGAGGGAAATGTGAAATTGTTTTAACAATTCTAAAAGATGATTTTATTTACAAGGTTTCGTACTGTTAAACGGCATCGTTTGAAAAATATCTAGGAATAGTAGTACTTCAGTAGTAAACGCAAAGAAAGAGAATAATAAGTTCACTTTGGCACGTAAAAGTCCTGATTTGTACACATTTGGACCTACTATGAATTTTGTGTACCTTCGCGGTACTCCCTATGTTCTAGTCTATGTGACATTACTTTTTAGTTTTTTCTTGCAAAAGGAATAATATCTATATGGTTTTTCCTCCTTTCATTGCTCATATCGGAGAGATGGGTTTTTAATACAATACTCCCTTCGTCCCTATTTATTTGTCATAGTTTGACTTGGCACAAAGTTTAATAAAGTAAGGAAGACTTTTGAAACTTGTGGTCTAAAATAAGCCATGAATATTTGTGTGGCTATAAATGAGTCAAAAAGTAACTTTAGAGTTGAATTATTACCAAATTTAGAAGTATGCCAATCTTTTTGGGACAGACTAATAAGGAAAGTATGACAAACAAAGTGGGACAGAGGGAGTATAACTTAGCAACAACACACCATATTGTTTAATCTAGATCCGATTTTAGGCCAATTAACAATTAAATTTGTATTTGCGGGGTCACGGTCAACAGCTGAGATTAAGAGTCTATATGACAAACTGAGATAATAACAATATGTTCGTATGAATTAAAGAGTAATATGCAAAAATGTAGATAAAAGAGAAGAAACCGTTTCGTATCACTCGTCCTCGGGGAGAGTTCTTCGATATCGACTGCCCTTCTGATGAGTAAAGTAACGAACTAAACATGAGTAAAGAGAATAACTCAGCAAGATTGAGAAAGAGAGAGAGTAGTTTACTGATATTTCAGATATGATGTTTCAGAATACATAATCGATTAAGGTAGGTGCTATTTATAAGTCTGTTGAGATTTCTGTAACCGTTGGGTGTGGATCCGTTGGGATAAGTAACTGCCGGTCACTTATCCGTTGGAGTTAAAGCCGCTGGGTTAATTGTCATTAATAGGTTGATCGTGGATGATCATGCTAATTACTGCTCATTGAAGTTGTGTTGACCGTTGAGATGCCTCGTAACTTCTTTAGGTCTGTTCGTGTTGCTTGTCTGCCCGTTGGGTGCCTGTCCGTTGAAAAGTCTGTTCGTGCCACGTGGAAGACACGTGTCACCTTCTCAAGCCTAGTCAGTTTTTATCCAATACAGATAGTCCCCGCACTTCTCGAGCAGAGTATCTGTTCGAGGAGTGGATATAATTTTTGGCGGGAATCCCTGGAGAATTTTTGTCTTTGTTTGACGTATTCTGGTGACGTACGATCCATACCCGCTAAATGACAAGTCTACGTGACGTGCGCATTTAATGCGCCGTAACAAAAAGTAATTGTAGCTGGCATGTCTGCAAGACTGCAGGTTACTCCGAAGTGACCATTGCGTGCCTCAAGAGTAAAAGGTAATGATTTTAACCGCTCTAGTCACGTGCACACGTCGCCTGCTGATCGCGAAGTGACTGTCCCTTTTCCATGATAATGATGATTTTATAAAGCTGTGACGAACCATATTTAACGGCCAGATCTGACCTAGGTTTCTTTGATAGCCTCCACGTGTCTCGATGGAAGTTAGTGGGGCTGAATTTTTGCTCCTATAAATAGGGATTCGCTTAATGATAAACCCTTTACTTGCCTTTATTTCTTCTGCCGTTCTTTGGAGATACTTTGAACTAGCTTTGAATTCTTCCTGATAATTTCATACTTTCCTTGCGACTATGTCTTCACGATCTAGAAGAAACCAGGGCACTGATGTTGTTGGTAGTTCTTCGGCGGCCGCTTCTAGGCCCTGAGCTACGCAAGCTACGGCTGCGGAGATAATCCCCAAGAAGTGGGGTGAACTTGAAGCAGACTGCAATATCAAATCCTTCCATAATAAAGAAGGAGACACGCTGAACTGGCCGGCGTACAGATATAAATCTGGGATCACGAAGGAAGTGATCCCACGAGTAAGAGTGGACTGCAACTGGGGCGATGAGATTCCCCTCTTACCGGTCTCCGAGGAGGAGAATATTACTTCCCACATAGCCGAGTGGACAGTCATGTGCACCTACCTTTTCACCGTGGGGAGCAGTTTACCCCTGCACCCTGTGTTGGAAAGGCTCTGTCGTGAGTATCTCCTCTGTCCGGGGAAGTTGAGCCCCCGTATGTATAGAATAGTTACCTTTTTAGATTGGTTCGCGGCAAAAACCGACCAATCTTTTAGTTATGAGCATTTTATTTCTTTGTATAGTATACAAATTTTTAAGGACGGCTATGTAAATGCCAGAATGCGCGGAAGCAAAGGCTTGGTGCGCAGTTCTGAGGACACTGGTGACCGAGGCTGGGTTCATCGGTTTGTGTTTGTGCGCTCCTCAGCCCTGACTTTTGACGACAAGGCCTATCTTCCAGAAGTCTGGAATAAGAAGCGTAAGTCCCCGAGTACTCTTTTTTAACGCTTTTCGTGTTTTTCCTTCTTCTCAGTTTCTAACTCCGTTCAATTTTGTAGCGGCCAAGCAACCCTATGACAAACTCATTTTTGTTGAAGATTTGACTACATGGGTTGAGCCAATTTTGAAGGAATTTTTCCCTGAAAAGAGAGAGTGGATGTATTTCGTCACTCAGCATAGTTTGACTGTGAAAAACCATGGTAAGCATGTTTCTGCTTTTGTGATCATTCTTCTCCTTTGGGTCTTCCTTATAGCTGACCGTTCTTCCTTTCAGCAGGTTTGGGCACTTCGGGAAGTTTCTTTCCCGCTCCTCCCCAAGACGGGCTTCCTGAGCCTGTAGCTGATCCAGAGGCTGAAGCTGAGGCTATACTAGCTTCAGTAGGGGCTTTGCGCAGCCGGGAGGGCGGCGAAGAACTTCTGTCCGGTGGATTGGCCCCCTTGAAGAGGAAGAAAAGGAGCCAAGGCGAGGGCGGAGCGCGGAAGAAGCCTACTCGTAAAACTTTTGTGGCTACCGAGCAAACCTCGTCGGTTGGCGGAGATTCTTCTTCCAGGGTCAATGTACCGGAGCCCATGGAAGTTGGTGCTAGTGCTGCTGGAGTCCCCGGGTCTGGACGGGAAGAGGATACAACCAAAGAGGTTATTACGCTTTCGGACACAGAGGTTGGAGAGGATGTTCCCCTTAGACGAAGGCCTCATCTCCGTAGTGATAGGAGGAGGGCCGAGGAGGAGTTTGTCCATACTCCCCAGGGGAGTCCTCGAGTCAGTGTAGGGGCGGAGGCAGGTCCTTCTCATACGGATAAGGGGAAGAGAAAAGTTGGAGAAGAGGAGGAAGAAGTGAGGGAAGGGGCAGAAGAAGGAACCCCCCAAGAGGGTAGCCAGGGTCCTCGCGTATACCGTTTCGAGGATCTGGAGAACGTGGCTACTGAGGGGGCGACCCCCGTCGTCCTTCGTGATTGTGAGACCATAGATCCTGGAATGGAGGGTGATTCTAACCTCTCCTCGTCACGGTTCGTTTGGCGGTCAGTTATTAGTGGTAGGACGGAGCTAAGTGACATCAAAGGAGTTCGCTACAAGTTTGGGCCAAACTATCCTTCTGAACAGGCTTGGGAACCCAAGTTCTGTGAAAGAAAGCATACTTTGAAACTTGCTCCTGATGTCAACTTTGTGTCCAGGCCACACAGCTTGGCCAAGGCAGTCTCTTCGCTCATCGGTCTCCGTGAGGAGTGGGTGCTGAGGGAGTTAACCGATGAGGAGCTAGCTTTCCAGATTGCTTCTGATTCTGCCCGGGTAAGTTCTTCCCGCTTCGTTTTGATAATACCTCTTAGTTTTGGATTTTCAACCGTGACTTATTTTGCCTTTTTTTTTTTAGTCGAGCATGCTGGCTGCCGAAATCATGTTCCATTCCAGGCTTAACAATGCTAATCAGGTGGTTGAGGTGAAAAAAGAATTGCTGGAGGCTCTAAAGGACAACAAAACTCTGATTGAGCAGTGTGGTTTCCTTGGTAGAGAAGTTGATCGGTTGACTAACGTCAACGATGATCGTGTTGAACAAATCAACGCTCTTACCAGGGAAAAGGACCTTCTTCTCGAAGAGAAGGAAGGGTTCGCACGCTCCATTCAGGGTTTGGAGAGACTTCTTGAAGAATGCCGGAATTCTGTGAACAATGCCAATGAAGATCGCGCATCTCTCGAGATGGGTCTGCAGAGAGCAAATGAGGAATCAATTAAAGCCCGTTCTGATCTCCAGGCTGCCAAGGATCAGGTTGCTCAGTTAATGAGCGCTCATACCGCATTAACCAAGGACTTGGCAAACTTGCGTGATCAGTCGGAAATCAAGACCAAGCTCGCGGCTCTTGAAGCTAGGCGTGCATTCCAAGCTGGACTAATCAACGTCGAGGAGATGCTGCAGACAACAAAGAACGTTGTTCGAAGAATACACCAGGCATTGGGTCTCTCCCTTGAGGAGTCTGAAGGTGATGATGATGAGGATGACGGCGGGGATTCGGGGAATGGCGATAGGACTGACGGAGCTGGTGCGTTGAGTCCTGGTCATGGCCCTTCATGCTGATGCCCTTTTTTAATCTATGATTGATGTACTTTTTATTTTGTCTGGCGAGAGCCGGACTTGTTTGTTAGCGGACAGGGGTCTAGTACAGACTCTCTGGTCCTTTGTATGGCTGGTAAGTTTTGGCCTTTGAGCACTCTGTAAACTTCTGTCAGCCGTATTCGGCATTTTATCCATTTACAAAGATTATATATATATATATATGTATATGTGTTGTTTAGATCTGTCCAGTGACTATATTTAGTTTGAACTTTTCGATCTTGTGTTTGCATGTATTGTGGCTTTCGAGGCTTGCGACTGGGAGTTTTCTGAGATCAGGACTTTATTAAGTCTTATTCTCAAGAATCTGCCCGAGTAATTTTAACTTAGCCTTTCGTTGAGAAGAGGTCGTAAGTTGTAAGTGATCGAATGTTTGTAACTTATCCTTTCTTTAGTAAGAGGTAAGTTGTCGTTGGTCTGACCGAATGGTGGTCGCTTTTATAGTGTTGGCCGAATCGTTGTCATATGTGTGTGACTTTGCTTATCGTTTTGATAGTTGAAAGTTATTGCATGGCTTTGTAGATTGGCTCTGGCCGAGTTGTCGGCCTGGTGATCGACTTCTCTTATTTTCGTGGAAGCCTTTGTCACCTAAAAATTGTTTTGTGAATAACTCCTCTTATTTGTTGTGGGAGTTTTATCACGTCATAGTTTTTGATTTGTGAACTAACTCCTCTTATTTGCTGTGGAAGTTGTGTCACGTAAAAGTTTTTTTTTATTTGTGAACTGACTCCTCTTATTTGCTGTGGAAGTCGTGTCACGTAAAAGTTTTTGATTTGAAAAACTTCGAGTAGAGTTTGCCTTTTGGTAAGGTCTTTTGCCTCCTTTGTGAAGGTCTTACCTGGCCTACAGGGGCCTCTCACCACCCTCCTTGTTTTTATGTTGGAGTACGTAAAGTGATAACATGAAAAGAGTTGTCAGTGAGTCGCATAGAGAACACATATAACCAAACGAGGAGTGTGTCCGTTGTGGGATTCGAACCCACAACCGCGAAGTTGAAAAACTTCGAGCTCTGCCAGTTGAGCTAAACGGATCTGACCTTGTTCAGGTCATTAGTACCATTTAGAATAAAGAATATATTATTAAAAGTAAGAACTTTTCACAAAGATAAAAGGTAATTGTTAGAGGACTAACTGTTTTATCACTTAAAAGTGATACCTTTTGAGGTGAATCACATTCCAGCTGTTCGGAACAGTAGAGCCGTCTGGTCGCGCCAAACGGTAAGACCCATTACCTACCGAAGAAATTACTTTGTAGGGGCCTTCCCAGTTAGGACCGACCTTACCTGAATTCGTTTCTTGTGTGCTTTGGGATACTTTTCTGAGTACAAAGTCTCCGACTTGAAAGCTTCGCACGCGCAGTCCCCGATTGTAATACTGTTCGACTCGTTCTTTCTGGGCGGTTACTCGTATAAGGGCAAGCTCTCTGCGTTCTTCGAGAAGATCCAGCTCTTCGGATAAATTGACTGAGTTTGACTCTTCAGTGGCATGTGCGTATCGCAAGCTGGGCTCTCCAATTTCAACCGGGATTAGAGCGTCTGCGCCATATACTAGTGAATAAGGAGTTTCTCCGGTGCTCATTTTTACTGTCGTGCGGTAAGCCCATAGTACTCCAGGTAACTCTTCCACCCAACATCCCTTTGCCTACTCGAGGCGTTTCTTAAGGGATTCAACGATGATTTTGTTGGTGGATTCTGCCTGTCCATTTGCGACAGGATGGTATGGTGAAGAAGTGATCCTTTTGATATGAAGATCCTCGAGGAATCTAGTCACTTTTTGGCCGACGAATTGCGGGCCGTTGTCCATGACTATTTCCTTAGGTGCCCCAAAACAACATACGACAAAACGCCAGAGGAAGTCAATGACTTCCGTTTGTCGTATCTTTGAATACGCTGCTGCTTTGGCCCACTTTGTGAAGTAGTCAGTGATGATCAATAGGAAGCGCATTCCCCTTGGTGCCGTGGGAAGAGGACCAACTATATCCATTCCCCATTTCATGAAAGGCCATGGAGAGATTATCGAGTGGAGTGGCTCTGCTGGCTGATGTAGAAGATGAGCGAAACTTTGGCATTTGTCACATTTCTTGACAAATTCATTCGTATCTTTCTCCATCTTGTCCCAATAGTAGCCTGCACGAATCAGCTTTCGAGTTAGTGCCTTACCTCCGGAATGATTTCCACAGCAGCCTTCGTGGACTTCTCTCATTACATAATTGATCTGATTAGGTCCAAGGCATTTCGCAAGAGGTCCTGCAAACATCCTCCGATAAAGTTCGCCATTGAGAATTGTGTATCGGGCAGCTTTTACTCGAAGTTTGCGTGCAGCTTTCGCATCTTCAGGCAAGGTTCCATAGATAAGGTAATTTGTTATCTCATTTCGCCAGTCCCAAGTAGTATTGATAGTGTTGACTTCAAACTTTTCTCTATCCATGGTTGTGTAGAGAAGTTGAACAACAGCAGAGGAGCTGGCTGCCCCTATCTCTGCCACCGATCCCATGTTTGCAAGAGCGTCGGCTTCATTATTCTCTTCCCGTGGAATCTGGACTGCTTCCCATTCACCAAACTGTGCTAAAAGCTCTTTTACTCGGGCGAGGTACGCTTGCATCCTGGATTCTCGTGCAACAAAACCTCCATTAATTTGATTCACCACGAGCTGAGAATCGCTCTTCAGCTTGACAGAAGTTGCCCCATAACTCCGGGCTAGCTCCAATCCTGCAATCACGGCCTCATATTCGGCCTCATTGTTAGTAATAAATGGGCACTTGATAGCTTGCCTTACCGTTTCGCCGGACGGAGTAATAAGGACTAATCCAAGACCGGACCCTTTGACACTCGAGGAGCCATCTGTATAAAGGGTCCATGTGCAGGTTGCTTGTCCTGCATAAAGAATAGACTCCCTTTCTGCCTCAGGGTACATGTTAGCGCTGAAGTCTGCTACGAAGTCAGCCAGGACTTGCGATTTTATTGCTACTCTAGGCTGATAGGTGATATCAAATTCGGATAATTCTATAGCCCATTTTACCAATCTTCCTGAGAATTCAGGTTTGTGTAGAACATTTCGCAAAGGGAAAGTCGTAACCACGGCTATCGAATGGCTCTGAAAATAAGGGCGTAACTTACGAGCAGCAGTTACCAATGCCAGTGCTAGCTTTTCTAAAGGTTGATAACGTGTTTCTGCATCAATTAAAGCTTTGCTAACGTAGTAGATAGGAAGTTGCTTACCTTGGTCTTCCCGAACTAGTACATCGCTTACCGATGATTCTGAGACTGCTAAGTAAATCAACAGTTGTTCGCCATCTTGAGGTGTGGAGAGTAGTGGAGGATTGGACAGATACTTCTTTAGATCCCTCAATGCTTGTTGGTATTCGGGAGTCCATTCGAACTCCTTGTTTTGTTTTAAGACATCGAAGAATCTTTTGCACCGGTCAGATGACCGGGAAATGAACCTTCGTAGAGCTCCTACTCTCCCCGTTAGCTTCATGACGTCTCTCCTGTTGTGAAGTATATCTGGAATCGATTCAATAGCTTTTATCTGAGCGAGATTGACTTCAATGCCACACTGAGAAACAATGAATCCTAGAAACTTCCCCGATCCAACTCCGAAAGCGCATTTCTCTGGATTCAGCTTCATGTTATACCGATCCAGGATCCGGAAAGCTTCTTTCAGATGTGCTAAATGATCTTCTGCTCGCTTAAATTTTATCAGCATGTCATCGATGTATACTTCCATAGTCTTACCAATATGGTCGTGAAACATTCGATTGACTAGACGCTGATAAGTTGCACCTGCATTTTTTAGTCCAAAAGGCATAACTTTGTATCAATACGTACCTCGACAGGTGATGAACGCTGTCTTCTCCTGGTCTTCGGGATCCATCAATATTTGGTTATACCCGGATTATGCGTCGAGGAAGATTAGCACTTCGTGTCCGGCCGTTGCATCGATCAGCTGATCTATCCTGGGAAGAGGATATGAATCCTTCGGGCAGGCTTTGTTTAGATCTATGAAGTCGATGCAAACTCGCCATTTGCCGTTCTTTTTAGGTACGACAACTACGTTGGCTAGCCAGTCTGGGTACTTGACTTCACGCACTGAACCAATCTTCAGCAGCCGGTCAACCTCGTCGTTGATGACCTGGTTCCGGAAAACTCATTGCTGGCGCGTCTTTTGTTTCACCGGGGCGGTGATATGGATCTACATTTAACCTGTGAGTAATGATGTCAGGAGAAATACCTGTCATGTCTTCGTGAGACCAGGCGAATGTTGTATGTCGTTCCTTGAGAAACTAGAGGATATTGCGTTTGTTTAGCTCGGTCCCCAGATACATTTTTCATTCTGGCTGGTCGGTGAACAGCTCTTCGGGATCTAAAGCTTCAACGGTTGGCATATGATTTTCTTTCTCGTCCATCTTCGCGATAAATTCCGGGACTTCGTACTCAGCCGCCTCAGGTGGTATGTCTAGTCCCGGTCGCTGTAATTACTATTTGTTCTCTTCAGGGAGTTTGAGAGCCACAAAATAGCAATCTCGGGCAGAGCGCTGCTCTCCTCGAACTTCACGTACTCCCCATTCGGATGGGAATTTTAACACCTGATGATAAGTGGAAAGAACAGCTTGCATGTCGTGGATCCAAGGTCTGCCCAATATGATATTGTAGGCCAGATCCGCGTCGACAACATGGAAGGTTGTTTCCTTTGCTACTCCTTCGGCAATAGTTGTGAGGGTGATCTCCCCGAGAATCTTCTCACTCGAATTGTTGAAGCCAGACAAAACTCGAGATATAGGCACAATCTTGTCTGACACCTGCATCTCTCTGACAACCCGTGCTTGGATGATATTTACAGAGCTGCCGGCGTCAATGAGTACCCTCTTGACGTCGAATTCCGCCACGCGTAGCGTTATGACTAACGCATCAGCGTGTGGGAATTGCGAACCATTTGCGTCAGAATCCTCGAATGTGATTACTTCTTCCGATCGTGGACGTTTTGTTGCTTGTGATGGAAACCTTTGCATACTTCTTTGCTGTGACAGTAACAGAGTCCACCTCGATCCCGCCTGAAATAACATTAACTGTCCTCCTCGGAGAGGCTGCTCGTGGAGGGCCAGGTTTGTTTTGCTGTGCTTTTGCATGAGTCTGCTTTCCCTTCTCAGTCAGGAACTCCTTCAAGAATCCATGTTTCAACAAATGAGCAATTTCATACCTGAGGGCTTTGCAGTCTTCGGTGGTGTGACCGTGGTCGCGATGGAACTCGCACCATACATCCTGGTTTCGCTTGCTCGGGTCGGATTTCATGTCTTTTGGCCATCTGACCTTCTCTCCCATGTCTTTGAGTACTGCTACTACCTCAGACGTTTCTACGTTGAAGCTTGGCAAGCTTGGTGCTCTGCGGAGATTTGATTCTGAATTATCTCGCCGAGACAATCCTTTGTTGCTGCGGTTGCGTCCTTTGGACTGGCTGCATGTCTGATCCGGGTACGGCTCGTAGCGTACGTCTGTTTTCTCTGACTCGGCCTTTCCGCCAGGTCCACCGCTGCGTGCCTGAGCCCTTCCTCGAGTACCTGTTCCAATTAATTTATCTTCATCAATACGTACCTTAGAGTTATAGCGATTGTAGACGTCTGACCAACTGGCGGCCGGGAACTCGCGAAGAGACTCATAAAGTCTGCGCGTGGCCTCCGAACTCCTGATGTCCAGGCTGTTGGTAAATGCAATTGCTGCCCATCTGTCAGGTAATTTAGGGAGCAGCATTCGTTCCCTCTGGAAACGATCCACATACTTGCGGATAGACTCATCGGGTCTTTGCTTGATCTCAAAGATGTCCTCAATGCGGGTCTCCGTTTTTTGTGCACCTGTGTGCGCCTTCACGAACAACTCAGCCATCTCCGCGAAAGATCCAATGGAGTTGGGTGGCAGCATTGAATACCATCGCAGAGCTCCGTCTGCTAGAGTTTCCACGAACTTCTTCAACTAAACAGACTCGATCTCCTCGTCGGTGAGGTTACTGGCTTTGATAAAGTTACTGAACATCATGAGATGGTCATTGGGATCAGATATTCCTCGATACCTAGGGATGTTTGGCATTTTAAACGTTTTAGGTATCGCCTTTGGGGCTGACTCTTTCTTCCAGGGTCGTTGCGAATAACGCTGGACATCAACTTTCTTCAGTGTGGGTGGAGCACGGGGTATCTGATCGATTCTCTCGTGGAGGGACTTCTGAAGTGCTTCTTGGCTTTCCTTGAACTGTTTGGTGAGGGCTTCCACAACAAGGCTCACATACGTTGGCGCCATGGATCCTCCATTCTGATTTTGGTTGACTTGGGTCGCAGGATCATTGTTTCGATCTCCGCCTTGCCTTGAGGTATGTAATGATGGTGCGTCACGACCAGGCACTGTAGCTTCGACTCTTGCAATTGAAGGGTTGCTTTTACGGAGAGAGGTGAGTGCCCGTTTATTCCACGGTTTACTTCAGCATGTTCCTGCATAAAAGCAAAAAGTGTTTCTTGGAGATTCCCTCGGCCAGGAGAGAGACTCCTATGGCGCCGTCTCCTAGGTGGAGTAGCACTCTGAGAGCGCATACGCCTGTATCGTGGCCTGACCGGTCCTTGGGAAGATTGCTGCTGCCCGTCGGACGAATAGTCGGGAGAATAATCGGTGGAATAATCAGGAGAGTAATCAAGATGGAGTGAAGGGGTGCTTACCTGCTCCCCACATACGACAGTTCGTTGGGAGCTGCTTTTTGCCATGTTAGTTATAAAGCAAAAAAGGATGACGAAAGCGGAGATAATAACAAAGATAAACTATTAACCTACGAATGCTTATTGACCGGCTCCCACTGTGGTCACCAAATTGTTTAACCTAGATCCGATTTTAGGCCAATTAACAATTAAATTTGTATTTGCGGGGTCACGGTCAACAGCTGAGATTAAGAGTCTATATGACAAACTGAGATAATAACAATATGTTCGTATGAATTAAAGAGTAATATGCAAAAATGTAGATAAAAGAGAAGAAACCGTATCGTATCACTCGTCCTCGGGGAGAGTTCTTCGATATCGACTGCCCTTCTAATGAGTAAAGTAACGAACTAAACAGGAGTAAAGAGAATAACTCAGCAAGATTGAGAGAGAGAGAGAGAGAGTAGTTTATTGATATTTCAGATATGATGTTTCAGAATACATAATCGATTAAGGTAGGTGCTATTTATAAGTCTGTTGAGATTTCTGTAACCGTTGGGCGTGGATCCGTGGGGATAAGTAACTGCCGGTCACTTATCCGTTGGAGTTAAAGCCGCTGGGTTAATTGTCATTAATAGGTTGATCGTGGATGATCATGCTAATTACTGCTCATTGAAGTTGTGTTGACCATTGAGATGCCTCGTAACTTCTTTAGGTCTGTTCGTGTTGCTTGTCTGCCCGTTGGGTGCCTGTCCGTTGAAAAGTCTGTTCGTGCCACGTGGAAGACACGTGTCACCTTCTCAAGCCTAGTCAGTTTTTATCCAATACACATACAGTAATTAGTGTAATTGCACAACTGAACTCTGGGTGGAGAGATTGTTTTTGATAGACAGTCGGCTAAAAAGAAAAATTGACTATAAACCTTAGAGATGTCATCAATATGAAATAAGTAATTTTCTGGGTTGTACATATATAATTAGGAATTGGGAGACGTTGAATAGTAAACTAAATAAAGATGACGCTGCCCAATCGGCCAAACGGAAAATCGATATGAGAAGTCGGTGTTCTTGGTACAAAACCCCATATGCAGATTTCTTAATTGTGTTTATTAAGCATTGGCATGAGCAAGAAAGCAAGCAAGAGGATATGGGGAAAACTTGGATTCAAATCGTCTATTTTAAAATGAAGAGATAACTCAATTAAGTTTTTATTATCACGTAAATGTTATTGTACGCTCAGGACCACAAGTTTCAACATTCTGATAACACACAAACATTGGCATTTTTATGATTATGTATGTTAAATGTTGCACTTTCTTAATTTTGTGTTTATTCAAACTTTGTTGTAAGAATTGGAATGGAGAAAGTACAATACATTTTTTGTGCTTTATCATTCTTATTCCTAACTTCGTGCTTATTCAAAATTTGTCGTAGTTTTGTATTTTTTTTGATCGTCGTGTATCTAAAATGCACTATTAATTCGTATTTACATTACAACTAAACCCCCTTCGCTGAGAAATTGTACTGCACAAATAAGGTAAAATTGAGTTAATACATATTATTGAACCCCCTCGACATAAGTAAATATGCTAGTGCAATGGTAAAGGGGTTCAAAAATTGTTTTAGGCCATGAGTTCAAATCTTAAGTGTGACATTTAGATATTGTTCGAACTCCATTCTGTTAATTTCTGAGTCCGCCCTGATTACATATAATCCATTATGGGATAATCTTTCCTTATTAGGATTTTATCTATTAACATTGCTCAAACTCGACGCCCTTGATTAAGGGTGTAAGGATATTCCACCACATTGTTTGGTGGTAAATTTTTTATCTCAAATTAGTTTAAGATCCATATTAAGTATGAAAAATATTTACATAATCAAGTATCTCTAAGTTAACTATAAACAAATTTGCTAAGATAAATATTGCTTGATGGCATGGTAAAAATTACAATTAAGTTGATGTCTCGCATTAACTAACAAATAACTTCATTCGCTTTCATTAATTTGAATAATATTAGAATGTGTACTTCACTGAAGTGATGCTAGGAATTTAGGAGTTATTTTGTAAAAGCAGGTAGAAAAAACTGCAATGCTTTTAAGTTTTAATACATGATTTGGCTATGCTACCTGGATTTTAGGCTCATAATAATAATACATCTCGTAATTGTCCTAGGTAAATATAGGTAGGCAAATGATAATAAAAAGGTCTATGAGACCTTGTCTGAAATATAAGACATGATTTTGCTACTATAGGAAATTTAAGACCATATACATAGCTAACAGAGGTTTTAGGTAAACATAATTGGCAAAAATAATTAAAAACAAAAATACTCTTTTTACGCCAAAAAATCTAATGCATCGTAAATAATGTTTAAAGTGAAATAGGACATTAAAATTAAGGAGATGGTAATGTTTCAAAGCTCTTCTAACAAATAAATTATATTTGATGGAAAAGCTATTTCATTTCATGAATATCCAAATTATGATGATGTAATTATTAAAATAACCTAAGTGGCTGTACAAACTCTGTCCACTGTTGTTGATTCTCAATAATTGACGGCGCAGCCTTCCACTCGGTAGGTGGCTCAAAAAAGACGAATATTTTGAGCCTCTATCAATAAGAAAAAAATGCTGAAATTATAAAAAAATCTAACTAGCACATCCTTGCCTACTTATTACTATGATCTTGTTCATTTATGTCTGCGTGAGAAACATTAACATGTGTTCTAAGATAAATAAACATGAATCACCTACAGAAGAAGCAAAATTAATTTCTGAACTGAATGTAATGGTATATGTCATCTGTATATATTTACATCCAAATAAAAAAGGAAAAAGAACAAAGATTAGGGAAGAAAATATTCTTTTCCAACTTTTAACAAATAAAATCTCAATTGCTACAATCTAAAATAGTACTTATGTTAGTGACAAATCACGTTTTCTTCTCACAACTGACGCAACAGAAGTAACGGCAAGCATATCGAACATTCAGACAAATGGAGACAAACACGCATCTGAAAAAGGACATTGATGCAACTACTAATTTCAAAATCTTGCATAATAATAGGAGTATTTCACTCCAAACATAATTATAATTGGAACTAAAAAAAACACAAAAAAACAAAAAAAAAATAGTACTAGAAGTGTCCAATTAACAGAAAACAACTCATGGAATATTCTAAGTGTTAAATGAAAAACGAAAAGAGACCAATAAAATGTGGACTGATAGTATTACTTTATCTTTAATTATAGGTTTTAAGTTTGAGTTCGAAATGATCATCGCTTTAATAGATAGCCTTTAATCCCTAACATAAAGACTTCCTGAGCTACAAGTGAGATATACTAATGTGATTATTGAACTAATCAAGCTCTAACTCGAATAGCAATTACGACTAACTAATGTGATTCTGAACTAGTCGAGCCCTAATTCAAATATAACAACTAAAAATAAGAAAGAAAAGAGAAAAAACATAAAACAACTTATGGGACATTCCAATAGTCAGATTCTTTTTTTTCTAAAACACCTCCTTTAATTGTTCCTATTTAAATAAATTCCACTACTTCTCAAATCAAAATTTTCATTTTTCTCCTTTTCCTCCACCAAAAAACTTTTCCATTCTCCGGTGTAGAGATCTGTATCACACAAAATGGCACTATCCACAACCCGTACCACCGTGTCCAAATTCCTGAAACCCTTAACCACCGCAGTGTCCACCACGCGCCACCTCTCAACCACCAACACACTAACAATCGAAACAAGTCTCCCCTTCACAGGCCACAACATAGATCCACCATCACGCACCGTCGAAACAAACCCTAACGAACTACTAACATTTTTCAAAGACATGGCGGAGATGCGGCGAATGGAAATCGCCGCCGATTCACTCTACAAAGCGAAACTCATCCGTGGATTCTGCCACCTGTACGACGGTCAAGAAGCCGTAGCAATTGGTATGGAATCAGCAATTACTAAAAAAGATTGTATTATTACTGCTTATAGAGATCATTGTATATTTTTAAGCCGTGGTGGGACTTTATTTGAGTGTTTTTCGGAACTTATGGGCCGAAAAGATGGTTGTAGTAAAGGTAAAGGGGGTTCTATGCATTTTTATAAAAAAGATAGTGGCTTTTATGGTGGTCACGGCATTGTTGGTGCTCAAGTTCCGTTAGGGATTGGGTTAGCTTTTGCTCAGAAGTACTCGAAAGAGGATCATGTTACTTTCGCTATGTATGGCGATGGCGCTGCTAATCAAGGACAGTTGTTTGAGGCTTTGAATATGGCTGCGCTTTGGGATCTTCCTGCGATTTTGGTTTGCGAGAATAATCACTGTAAGGAAATCGAACTCTCTGTTTTAATTTGTATTAATGCTTTAAAAAGTTGTCGTTTTTAATGATTGTTTTAAGTAGTTATACGCATTTGATTGATGAGTAGACTTGTTTCGATAACTTTTTGTGTGCATTATTCAAGATCGTGTATTTCTCTATGTTGCAAGTCATCGAGTGTTTGCCCCCGAGGATTTGGTCTAATGGTAACCACAATAAGTGCTGTAAGAGTTAGGTGGACGCCACAGGTTCTAGGCTCCAATGGCCCTCGGGGAATTCTCGGTTATCAAATAAGTGTGTTTTTTTTGTGTGTGTTGTTCTATAATATTATGATGAGTAGTATTCTTGCAAAACTAATGACTGACAAATTACAGATTATAATTGGCATTTGATACCGAGTCCGTGAGAAATCTCTCTCAATTGGTATGCGTATAAAGTTTGCTATTTTAAAATTGTTTTATGTAGTTATACACAGTTGATTGATGAGTAGACATTCATTATTCAACATCATGTATTTCTCTATGTTGCAAATGTTTTTTTGTGGCCCCATGGCTTTGGTCGGCTATGGTACGTTGGTAAGGTCGCAGCTTGTGATGTGTCGGTGAGTCGCACGCCACAAGTTAGTACCTTGCCACAAACAAAAGTCTGGTATTTAAGTAGAGATGGGTAAGGGGAGCGGGCCCATTATCCACGAGTTTCGAACATGCGCCGCTTGCCCTTGGGAGTTTCTTGGTTATAAGAAAAAATAAAACATGAAAGGTTCACCTGGTTAATAAATTTCTTTTAAGAAGCAATACACATTTCATTGATAATTGACTTTTTTCAATAACTTGTTGCATTTATTATTTGATATTATGTGTCTCTCTGTTTTGCAACTTGCAAGTCATCAAGAGTGTTTTTGTGTGTGTTGTTTGCATTGAGGCATAGTTGCTTTTGTTCGCTGTGTGTCTGTGTGTGTGTTTTTTTTTTCAAATAATTTTCTGAGGAGTAGTATGCTTGCAAAGCTAATGATTTACAAATCATAGACTATAATTGGCATTTGATGCGCAAAAAGTAAGATTTATTGTCTTCTTTGTCAAGTATGTAATGTGTTGTCACCTGAAATGTGCTTAATTTTCTTTCCTGATGTAGATGGAATGGGGACAGCAGAATGGAGGGCTGCAAAGAGTCCATCTTATTACAAGAGAGGAGATTATGTTCCTGGTTTGAAGGTAAAGCTAATCATGAGTTGCAATTCCTTTTTGTTAAAGCTTGTCGAGATAAGTTAAAACATTTGGCATCATAATCTAGATTAAACTAAAATACGTTTAAGCGTAGAATTGATTTTTTACTTATCAAAACCAGTTGAATTTTTCTCTTTAATATGAAGCCTGTATCTAGACTTCATTGGACCTTTGATCCTTTATAAATGGAGTTGAACTTTTAGCCCAATTATTCCCTACTTTTAGTGCAATAGTTCTAAGCGACTCTGCCTCTGTTGCATACTCAAGCAAGGAAAAGAGGCATTTCCAAAATTTGGAGGAGAAACTGTAGAAAGTGTATATAGGTAGTACCAATATTGATGTAGGAAATATTGATGTTATTGACTCTTGCAATAATCTCTTGAAGAGAAAGCTCTCTCCTGCCACAAAGATGGAGTGGAAATAGAGATTATTACATGCAGACCAACTATAATGTTTCACCAAGTGGTGTAGGAAACATTGATGAAAATTTTTCCTTATAAAAATGTACAAAATATTGATGTTATGTGACTCTCGTGTTTGTTTTTTCATTGGTGTTTAAATGTTAAACAGGTAGATGGTATGGATGCACTTGCCGTTAAACAAGCATGCAAATTTGCCAAGGAGCATGCCCTCAAGAATGGACCAATTGTAAGCACTTATTATACCTTCACCCAGATTAATTTCCAGTTGTGATTTGCAGGAGTTCTTTTTTGTATGTTATTTGTATATAGCAATATGCTGTAGAAATCAATAAAATTTTAGATGGCTTGTTGCATTATGTACTTTAATGATTTTATAGGAACTGTTAGGAAGCAGTTTGCTAGCTTTGGCCGAGTAATAGTGACAGAAGAACAGAGAAGATATAAAAAAAAAAGATACTACTTATAAAAAACAATCCAAAAAAAAAAAAAATTAAAATGATAAAATCAAATGGCATACTGTTGTTACTATTATCTTTTGCCCAAGACATTATAGTATGTTTATGTGGCAGTACAATGTTTCCTTTTTGGGTTCAACCGTTCTATTTCAAGGTCAGACAGCCCTACTGGTGGCAGACTTCATAGGTTTATTTACTTATTCGATATAAAGAGAATTTGTGAGCCCTTTAATACTTCGTAAAGAGTCGATGAAGCCGTTCAACTTTTTAACCCTGCAGTGTTTAATGTTCTGATGTCAGGGCAACCTCTGCATTCTTCTGCAAGTATCCATGGCGAACTGTCAAACAGAAAGGCTAAAATTGCCATAAACTATCTGAAAGGCAAAAAAAGACATTTTGCTTAGTCTGTGCTGATTTGGGAGTGTCGTGTTTCCATCCATGGATGGAACCACTGTTTTAGGTGAACTAGGAAAGGACTAGGTGCCAGATTTGTAGAAACTTAGTTCGCCCTTAAGTTACTGGAGTTAGTGGTTACAGTGACCAGATTATTAACTTATTCGACTATTCTAGATAGCTACAACTGCTACATTTTATCAAATTCCGTGTCTGCATCCCACCGTCCGTTCTCCAGATTGAAAAGAAAAAAGAAGGAATCAAAAGGACAAAAGAAAAGAAGATAGTTAATAGATTCATCTCTTGCCTCCATATGGGGACCATGAAATGATTAGATATGTAAAATCTCTATAGAAACTTGTGTTGCATCCCTTACTAAAGGTCCTGTTTGTATTGGACTAATTTGTAAGATTGGTTCGCTAAGTTAACCTGCTCAGGCAAGTATTTCTCTACCATTGAAATTAGGCGAGGAGGATGCATGGGGTGAAAATGCATAGCAGTTGAGATGGTGGTTTAAGTAAAGGAAGTATATCATTTATACAGATGGATTCTGTTCTACTTGGGTCTGTTTTGTAAAAATTTACTTCGCTAGAATAGATCATATAAACACTTACTTTCCGGCGCTGGTGGTTTGTGCTGACTTTTCTGCTTAGAATCCTTGATGGAAATACTTGGATTACCAAAAAGCAACGTTAAAAGGTTAGTTGAGGTTCTTTTGGATGAGGACATACTTTGGGAATTTTGGAAAGTTCAAGGCTGCAAACATAACCTTATTTATCTTCTATTTGATTGATCAATAGAGTCCATAAGCTTAGAATATTTCTACTTAAAACGAATTTGTGACATATGATGCTCATCAATTTTGGGCTAAATGTGCTGTTTAGTTGATCAGTCTTTTTTTGGGGCTTTTTTTTTCCCCCCCTCTTTTATCTGTGAAAGCAACTGTTAGGGGGGTGTTAAAAAATAAATTTTGAAAAACGGTAAGCATAAGCATAATATTGGAATCTAGCTTGGCCTAAGACATGTCTTCTGCTGAAGCTTCTGCATGAGATCTATGTGCCATCTAACTTGTTTGTTCTTTTCCTTGTACAATGATCATATTTTGAAAACGCATGTGCCACAGTATTACTGAGAGATCTTGAGCTAAGTGTGTTGGGGGTTGAATTGTGTAATTTGTTTGCTGAAATTGGTGTCAGTTATGTTTGAACATTGGAATCTTTTCTTTTACTTAATAGTAAGCATATTATAACAATTTAATAATTCTTTCAATTTTGTTCAGATTCTTGAAATGGACACCTATAGGTACCACGGTCACTCTATGTCTGATCCTGGAAGCACCTACCGTACCCGTGATGAGATTAGTGGTGTTAGACAGGTGAGTGCATTCCGTAGACTTTCTAATATATCTCAGCTCGCGAATGCTGCATAAAAAATCTTAATTATATTATGTGTAACTTTATAGGAACGTGATCCTATTGAAAGAATCAGGAAACTCATATTAGCCCATGATATCGCCACTGAGAAGGAGCTGAAGGTAAAGACTACTTTCTAATGCTTTTACCTGGGGAAACTATGTTTAATGTGGCTATGATCTTGAAGAGACTGCTCAACTGTTTTGTGGGTTTTTGTTCATTCTTTCCAGGATATTGAGAAAGAAAAGAGAAAAATTGTAGATGAAGCCATTGCTAAAGCAAAGGTGAGAGCTGTGCTTTTATCTTCCGTTCTTTAGTGATTTTAATAATGGTAACTGCTTTTTCTTTACATAGTAGCTGACCGCCAACTGCTTATACTGTATTCCAGGAGAGCGCCATGCCTGACCCTTCTGAGCTCTTTACCAATGTATATGTGAAAGGGTTTGGAGTTGAGGTATGCAATTGTTCAAATTCATTTGTTATCCCTTTATATCATTTTCTGAAGACTGTATTATCTGCAAAATAAGTTATAGTTGCACATTTTTCTAGAAAACATTTAAATAAGAATGTAAGAGAATGAGAATTCAACTGAATTTTACCCCCAAGTTCCCCCAAATACTACGAGGTAGCGCATTCTTTGTGAAAGATATTAGTATTATGTGGAAGTCCGTCAATGAAATAAATATCAGTAGATATGATCTATGCGCTATATTACTAGGAGCATTTTGACAAGTGAAGGTGATAGACACCTTTAATCATACAACCGTTGTTTCCATTTGCTAAAGTATACTGTTCTTTTTATTTTCATTGTTTTGTGCCTCTTTTGTATTAGTATAATAAACAAGGAGCTCTGTTGAATGGGAGTTTCACATGGTCTTCTCTTGTATAATAGTGGCCTATGGAGTAAAGTTGACGGGTTTGATTCTGTAATCTGATTATTGAAAATAGAAGGGACCTTGGCAAAAACTTTTGAATCTCTTTCAGTTTTCCTTGCCCTAGGAAGAATTACTTTGCAAGCTTTGTGGAGACTAGCTCACACAAAGAGATTGGTAATAGTGGTTATTGGCCTTATTTTCCCTGTTGACAGTATATTGTGGAGGCTTACCCTATAAAAAAGGTATATTGAGACGGTTTAAACTCATGATAACCAAATTAGTATGCTTGGGTTCATAATCTTTTATCACTGGTCCTTGCGTAGTATTCCATCAAGAGCACTTTGAGCAGTGATTGGTAACCAGAGTAGGATGCTGTGGGCTTGATATTATTTCAATCACTGCTCTATATCATGACAGTCACTAGGTTTGGAATTTAGATGATGTCAACTTATCATTGTGTGTTCTTTTCAGGCCTGTGGAGCAGATAGGAAAGAAGTCAGAGCTACACTTCCATGAGGGCTGTGTATACATTCTTTGACCGTCTTCTCATATGCACAGCAGATCAAAGCTATAACTACAACAAATAATTGTGATAGCAAAATGTTGGGCTTCATCATACATAGTAACTGAAATGGTTTGTCTTAAATGTAGGATATTGCTCCTTTTTGTTATTGTTTGCTTTCTCTAACTGTAAACACTTGGCTGGTGTATTTTTTTTCCACATTACTTGCGTCGTAGATGATAATAAATATGAGTATAGCACCACTGGACGGTGTTTTCAGCTTGAGTTGTTTTCTACTCTTGGATCTTCCACCACCATTTTATGTCATTGTTCATTAGATCATATTACTTGAGACATATTAGCCTCAGTGCGTAGCAGTCCTCCTTATCTTGGTACTCGGTAAAGTTTATTATTGGCAGGGTAATGCTAT
This sequence comes from Petunia x hybrida, assembly GCA_037355625.1. Classification (NCBI taxonomy): domain Eukaryota; kingdom Viridiplantae; phylum Streptophyta; class Magnoliopsida; order Solanales; family Solanaceae; genus Petunia; species Petunia x hybrida. The sequence continues at coordinate 34,488 of JBBBVM010000006.1, read as the reverse complement.
CATTGAGCCACCGTAATGGTTACTCATTGATTTTCAGCTAAAGTTATAATAGATGTAATATGTTAAGAGTCTTGCATCGGTTGAGGGAATAAGTTGTATCCTTATATTGCCTTGGATAATTTTCATAATGAACTACGTTTTGGAATTGAGATAGATCTAAGATTCATATTCTTAGCATGATTGCTTATACATGGGTTGTTTGGTTACCGGAATTAGGATTATAATTTTGGGATAGAATTTTTGCTTTGTTTTAACCCATGTTTGGTTATAGGTATTAGCTAATACCAATACAAATTTTATATCAAAATGGTGGTATTAACAATCACATATGGGAGGTGGTACTAACAATCCCAGGATTATTCAAACTACCTCCTAGGTGTCGTTTGGTTGGTGGGGTAGAGGATAATTTCGGTATTAAATTTTGTGATAAAATTTATTCCAGATTTGGTTAGTAGTATTAACTAATTGGAGATAGATTTTATACTAAAATTATGGTACTATTTTATCCCATAACGGGGTTGGGATTACTATATCCAAAATTATAATCCATGATAATTATAATCCAAATTTATGGGATATCCTTGGTTTTCGCTAACCAAACAGATTGTACTACATAATGTGGGACCCTTAAGTTATGTAATACAGGCTTTACTTGTTAAGCCTGAGCATATAGGAGTAGTTAGATGGAATGAACTGTCGTCTCCTTAACAGTGTGTCATTGATAATCCTCATGTTAAATTGAGTTGGATTTAGAGTCCACTTTTTAATGCGATAGTAGTAGTTTGCATTCACCAAAAGTCCTCGTGAATTTATTGTGAACCTATTACAGGGAAGTGATTAATGTAAAAGAAGGGCTGTTAAGCCACCCACAAAGATTGCATCTTTATCACACATACTATAGATGGTAGGTTTCAAAGGTACAAGTACGGGACTAGCAAACAGAAAACTAGCTGAATGCTAGAGACTTGACAATGGATAAAGGGCATCAATAGCTCTTTTCCCAACTCATTTCAGTCTTTTTCCTTTAAAGTATTCCAAATTTATTCCCTTCATGACAGCATATTAAATAATTAAAAACTGGTAATAGGATGCAGCCAAACTACACCGTCTGAACTTTGAACTCTGACAGGAATCCACCAATGCTTTCCTCAGTTTAAAACACCACTGCATCAGCATTTCATCATCAAAAATTGAAAACCATGGGCTTTTCTATCAAGGGATTAAGATATAGGGCTTGTTTCTCTTTTCATTTTTCTGTATTGATCATCCGATGTTTGATGCACTAACTCAACTAATTGAGATTAACACAAAGCTTATTATGAGATTTTGATAAAAGGTGAAAGACTTTTAATTATTCTATGCACCCTTATTTGTGAACGTAATATTTTTTCATCACCAACAAATGTGGCGGGCGATAAATAACACTTCATTCTTAATCAGAGGTTTGGAGGTCGAATCTTTGAAATAAAAATGCCTTTATGAGGAAGTATTTTTACCATGCAAAATGAAACTTCTTGACATGAATCCGAAACTTGGGTGGCAACAGGCAAACCCCACCCCCCACCCCCCCCAAAAAAAAAAAAAAAAAAAGAGAATATACTGTTTTTTTGTTGCCTGTTTCTCTTAGAATTTGCAAAAGCCAATGTCCCATTTACACTTGTTCAGAGAATCCTATGCACTGCAACCTGGAGCACACTAAACTACAATTGAGAGAGTATTATATGCCATGCTACTTCATATACGACACAACAACTCTTCTCCAAGCCCCAACTCACCCATTCTTTTCCTTAGTTTTGTTTGTATTTACATATGTTATCTTAGGTTTAAAACACTCATTAACGAAGAGTTTATGAAGATCAATGACCACCTCACACATTAATTACTTTCAACTTTTTGACGAATAAGATAGTACTTATCTGGTTTCTTGTAGTACTGCATTTGATAAATTCAAATTCACAATATTGAGTGTATTCAAGTTGATGTCATTATGATTCATGTGTGAACTTCAAAGTATGTTAGGCCCAGGCACAGAAAAGTGTACCACAGAGGGTAAAATATATTACATGTACGTGTGTTATAGAGTCAACTCTACGGATATACAAGGATAAGGACGTATAGAGAGGTAAAGACTTGATATCTAGTTATCTACTCATTATGTAAATTTATTTGGATTTGGATGCTCGCTATTCTTTCACAACGAATAGTTAGCTCCCGTTTGGACAAAGTTTTGAAGGGATTTTTTGGGCCAAAAAGTGTTTGTTTATGCTTTTTGAGCAAAACTTGTCTCAAAAACTTAAAAAGTGGCTTTGAGCTGTTTTTGAGCCAAAAACTAACATTTACACATCAAATTTCATTTTCATAAGAGCTCAAAGGCTCTTTTGAGCCAAAAAATTTGTTCCCAAAAAGTATGTCCAAACACCTTTTCATTTTCATATCAAACTTCACCCAAAAAGTGTTTCCCAAAAATTATTTGGGAATCTATGTCTAAACGCTAGCTTAGTATCTATGTTTTAAAAGGCAGTTTTGAGACTCGTCTGGGATTCGCTTCGGGGCGGGGCACTTGCAAAATGCCATGAGACTCTCGGGTGGGGCTTAGATCCGTAAGGCTTACGCCTCAAGCACCCGACACTGCGCCCAGAGCACGCTTAACGCTCAACGCTTGGAACTCGCCTTATAGAACCTATGCAAATAATTTGTCCAATTCTCTAATTAAGATTGTTCATCCACTATTTTCTTTAAAAATGAAGTTATATTCATCTATAAAAATTCAAAAATATGTATTATAATTGAAAATATCATGAGGTTGAATATCATCTGTATACTTAATCTTAAAATGCATAGTCGATGTTTATATCATCACTTGTTATTGATCTTCATATTTTATTTCTGTCACTCAAAATTGTTAGACTTCAATTATTTTACAACTTAGAAGAAATTTTATATTTATAAATGAAGAATTAATGTTTTAAATTATAATAGTAATAAATTTTATTGTTTATTCACTTTTTATGGTAACAAATTTTTATTTTTTATTATTTGAAAGTTAAGGCCTTATGGTTTATTTGTATCTCATAAAAACTGTAACATTATTGAATTTTTTACAACTAGTAAAAAGGTTAGACCTTTTGTTTCTATAATCTTTTTTCTTATTTTTAATTTTCTTAAAATTTTATGTACTTTTGATATTTTTTGGCTCATTATGCTATTTTATTAATTTAAAATTAATTAAAAAATAAGATCCATGTGACTTACGCCCCATGTCTCGGGGCTTACACCTCGCTCCGTTGTAAGTAAAACCCACGGCTTGCGCCCCGCTTTTTAAAACATTGGTTAGTATTGGCAATTTGAAGTTTATTGTTTTATAACAACATTGATGACTACAAAAATACTTTCCTATCTCATTGTCAGACAAGATGAAATCGACTATATACTATTCCACCTTAGGAGGAAAGAACTCAAAAAATAAGACATGCAAAAATTACCGGAAGTAAATAATAAGCAACAAGCTTTACATAAAGTTCGCAATTATAAACAACAACTAAGCCTGATCATTCTCAAACAAGTGCACATGTTTCTCTATTTAAATTCAATTCTTCATTACAACAACAACATACCGAGTGTATCCCACAAGTGGGGTCTGGGGAGGGTGAGATGTACGCAGACCTTAGCCCCACCAAGGTGGAGAGGCTGTTTCCGATAGACCCTCGGCTAGGAAAGAAAATATATTAGAAAACACATTGAAAAATCAAGCCACTGATATCATGCTAAATTAAATGTAAAGCTAATGCATATCTAACAAACAGATAAGAATAGTAGATATAAAATCGGACAACAAAAATGCAAAAAAAAAATACATAAGCCTAATACTACATCTAATACAGAAAAAGATGCTCGACTATCACCTAACCTTCTACCCTAATCTTCGACCTCCACGACCCCCTATCAAGAGTCATGTCCTCGGTGATCTGGATCTGGGCCATGTCCTGTCTAATCACCTCCGCCCAGCTCTTTTTCGGTCTACCTCTACCTCTCCGTAGATCCAACATATCTAATCTCACACACCTCCTCACCGGGTCATCTACACTTCTCCTTCTCACGTGGTCGAACCATGGCAGCCTCACTTCTCGCATCTTCTCGGCCACGGGGGCTACACCAACCTTGTCACGAATGACTTCATTCTTAATCCTATCCATCTTAGTGTGCCCACACATCCATCTAAGCATTATCATTTCCGCAACGCTCATTTTCCGGGTGTGAGAATTCTCGACCGGCCAACACTCTGCTCCATATAGCATAGCTGGTCTGACGACCACTCTATAGAATTTGCCTTTAAGCTTAAGTGGCACTCTCTTGCACATAAAACACCTGAAGCGAGCCTCCACTTCATCCAACCTACTCCTATACGGTGTGTGACATCATCGTCAATCTCACCATTGCCTTGGAGGATTGAGCCCAGATATTTGAAGCTTTCTTTCTTAGGAATGACTTGAGAATCGAGCCTCACTTCCACATCTGACTCATCAGGCGCGTCACTAAACTTGCATTCCACATATTCTGTCTTAGTCCTGCTTAGTCTAAAGCCTTTAGACTCTAGAGTCTGCCTCCAGACCTCTAGTTTCTCATTGAGACCCCTGCGAGTCTCATCCACCAACACTATATCATCAGCAAATAGCATACACCACGGCACCTCTCCCAGGATACTCCGAGTCAATACATCCATCACCAGTGCAAACAAAAATGGGCTAAGTGCTGACCCTTGGTGAAGCCCCATCTCGACTGGGAAGTGGTCCGAGTCTCCTCCCACTGTTCTCACTCGGGTCTTGGCTCCTTCGTACATATCCTTAATCACCCTGATGTATGCTACTGGAACCCCTTTGGATTCCAAACATCTCCACATAACCTCCCTAGGTACCTTATTGTACGTTTTTTCAAGGTCAATGAAAACCATATGCAGGTCTCTTTTCCTTTCCCTATACTGCTCGACCAGCCTCCTCAACAGATGAATGGCTTCCGTAGTCGATCTCCCAGGCATGAATCCAAATTGGTTCTCGAAAATAAGCACATCCCTCCTCATCCTCATCTCCACCACCCTCTCCCAGACTTTCATAGTATGGCTGAGAAGTTTGATGCCCCTATAATTGTTTCAGTTCTGTACATCTCCTTTGTTCTTGTATAATGGAACCATGCAACTCCATCTCCATCTCCATTCCTGAGGCATTTTCGCCGACCTAAGGATGACATTAAACAACTTGGTCAGCCACTCCAAGCCTGCTCTCCCTGCATTCTTCCAAAACTCTACTGGAATTTCATCCGGCCCAATTCTTCATTATATACTAAATAGATCAAAAGTGAAAAATATGTTAAATATCTATAAATAATAATAATAATAGTAGTATTCTATATATAATTACACATAAATCTAGATATCGTTAAAATACTCCTAGGAAAAAAAAACAATAGGTTCAAAATAACACTAAAATCTATTCCAACTGGAGTAGTAGATGTCACATAGCAATAAGTTCGCGATTAATGGGTAAACTTTGAAAAATAGACAAGAGAGAGAAAAAAATTTCTAAATTATATTATAGACATAAATGGCAAACTCTCTATTATATTTTCTTGCAGTTCTAAGTATATCAAAATTGTTATTGAGAATAAAAAACAAACAGAAAAAAAAAAAAAATAGAACAGATGAAAAGACCAGCAAAGAGTGTCTTTTTTCTTTCTTTATATTTCTGCTGTTTTCTAATTCTTTTTCCTAGGGAGTGGGCAGGCAGGGACTAAATACGTGCAACCAATGACCACAGTAGTATAAAAAGTTTATAAATTTTGGAATTGGGAAATTTCATGTGCCCCATGTTGATTATTATTATTACTATGATTAGTTAATAGTTCGTTAAACGATGTCTTGGACATAACAAACTTTGTAAAAGTAGTGGTTACTATTCTAATAATTATTACAAGTTGGTACCCAGAATCTGAAGCAAGCCACTAAAAAATTAGATACCTTCACTGTAATTCCAACTTCCTCCATATAATTATATAGTTTAATATACATAATCGTGCAGTGAAATTTTCTTGCCTGGAAGACAATAAAATATTCGTTTATGAATAGCTTTTGTTGACCTAATGGCCTAATGTGTTTTCATTTCAATATAAAATGAAAAGCAAAAGTTAAACAAAAGAAAATATAAAGACAGATCAAGTCAATTAGATTTAGCAGTTGGCATGTCTCTTTAAATAGAAAAAGAGAATCCACCTAACAAAACATGTCGACAATATCAGGTGCCTAATGTATCATGGGTATGAATAATTACTTAATATGTTAATGTGACATACAATTTTGATCCAACGCATCGTTAATAATAATAATATATATATATATATATATATATATATATATAAAACAATCACTTTGTTATGGGCACTGAGAATATTTTTTAACAATCACTTTTTAAAGAATCTTGTCGAAATAATACGAGCATTTAATTACATACAATCTGTTTGAGTGTATATATATTCCATTTGAAATATTATGAGCAGGAGAAACTAGGGTGGAAAAATGCAAATAACTCCATAAAAACTTTACTTCTCGTGCTAAATGCTCTGGTACTAAAGGGAGAAATAACAAGCAGGGGCGGAGGCAGAATTTCCAACAAAGGAGTGCAAAACTTAAAAAATAAAGTTAAGACTTGTGTCAAGAGGGTTCAAATATGATAGGTATGTATAAAAAAATCGATTTTATCCAATATACATATTGTAATTTTTCGGTGAATTGAACCCTATTGGACAAGGGTGGCTCCGCCCCTGATAACAAGACAACAAAATTCTGTACAGTATATAATCTTATAGGTGAAAAAATAGTATATAGGTTCTTTTGAGAAGAAAATGCTAAGGAGCTAGCAACTTAAACAAAAAAAGATAAGCGAAATCTCTCCAACCTTAATAAACTAAGGATCTCAAATTTAATTGTTGTAAATAAATTTATTTTTGATAGGAAGTGTTCTCTCTCTTAATAGTTAGTTTGTGATGTAAATCAAAGGTGGACCTAGCATCTATTTTGTAGGGCACTAGCATTTGCTAATATCGAAAAAAATCACATGTATATACTACAAATACCATAAAAATCTAATAGTAATGTGCCCACCGTACTCAAATTCTAAGTTCTCCTCTCAGGTAAATTATACATTAATCAAATTAGCCAAATTCAAATAATTGCTAATTTTATTTTATATTTTGAATAAAAGGTTGAAGGCCAAGTGGCTAGAAGTGTAAGAAGAAAAGAGAGCATGTGATCACGTGGCATAAGTATAGGTGGGTTAGTGGCTGATCTCAGCCGTCAACATCAATTACAACTCACTGGACTCCAATCCCAGCTGTCGCCCAGCTGGCCTCTCCTTACTGCAAGTTAGGCATATTCCTTCCTCCATTATGTATCAAGTTAACTGGGTTAATTAGGCCTAAATTCATGAAGTCATGGAGTTTTATGTCTTCTGAAATTGTTAATTCAATTGTTTAAAAAAGAGCAGTTCGGTACACAAAGTATCCAGCATTCATGCATTGTTCCGAAAAATAGCAAGAACTCACAAGTCGTAATGATCTCATTAACACAACTCAATATAATGTGATAAATTTAAAATGATCTCATCTATCTCACCGCACCACTTTATGATAGGAATATAAATATCGATAAATGCTGTAGTAGTAATATGTACTTAGAGCCCGTTTGGGTGAGCTTAAAAGCGGCTTATAAGCTAATAAGTACATTAGCAAATGTTTTGTAACTTAAAAATTTATGGTCTTATAAGCACTTATGTGCTTAAAAAAGCCAAATACTAACTTCTCAAAAAGTAGCTTATAAGCCATTTTTGGGCTTATAAGCCACTTAAAAAAGCTACTTATAAGCCCACCCAAACAGGCTCTTAACCTAGTTTGACAACTCTTTTTGACGTGTGAAAGTGTAAAGGTTAATGACTTCTTTCAAAATGAACGGTTTAATACATCAAAATGTGCTACTATTTGGTTGAGTCCAACAGATACATCGAGTATATATATCTAATGTCTAAATTCAGTAACGTGCTTACCATCTAACAGAATATCAAAAGTTTAGGTCAAATATGCAATGAACATTGATAAATCTGAGTACTAAAGCATCCGCTAGAAAAGGTTCGAGGAGAGCAATATTCTTAGCTTTCATGTATTTAAAATCTTTTTTTTTTTTTTTTTGAAGAAAAGAACTTTATAAACAAGAATCGCATTAAAGCATCAATACAAAACCTCTAATATAATCTTCTGTTAAACTTCATAATCAATTCGAATAGTTCATAGTGAGATATTGTTTAGTCTTTTTCTTGTTATTGTTTTGATTTTTTCAACTATAAGCTTTTAACTTACTTAAGACTAGAACTAGAATAATATGACACGTTTATGGTTGATAAGTAACTTAAAGTAATAAGTTACGTTTTCTCTTTTGTTTCTGCAATAATAATGACAATGATTACGAAAGTCATAAATGTAAACATTAAGACGTGATGTCCGCGTAATGAATCTATATCAAAATTAGTTGAAGATTTAGGTAAGTCAAAAGTAGCAATAAATCGAAATGCTTAAAGAAGGAAATATAACAGTCACTTTAGGTAAAACTAGAGATTCCATGATGTAGATACTTCTTACCTTAAAATTATAAGTAATAAAATAGCACCTTAAGATTAATCTCAATTGATATCTTACGCTTATATAATATGGTCAAAAGTAATGTCGGATTCACTTAGTAAAAAAGAGAAACGTAAAACTAAGAGAAAACGAGTATTAGGTAGAAGAAAAAAATTAAAAAAGGTGAAATTAATAACTGCAAAGGATACACTAGAGTTAACTACCAACTTCATCCACCCGAAAATTATGTCTTTTTTATTACAAGCTTCCACGTATGTATATTTTCACTGAACTGCTCCAATTATTAAATTCCACAATAGCTACTACTACTTTCCCAAAAAAATAAAAAGGTACTCGAGCTACTTACCAACTATGAAAAATCAGCAAGTGATGTGGTGTAGCGGATGAGGCTACTCCTCTTTTAACCAGAGATTTTGGGTTCGAGCTTTGGGTATGAAAAATTACTGGTAGGGAGCATTTTCCCCTAACGGAACTCTACGCGGCGCGAATTCGAATTAGTCGGGACTCCAATGAAGATACCGGACACCAAGTGGAAAAAAAAAAAAAAAAAAACTATGAAAAACCCTTTTAACCTTTTCCTCAGTTAATCTCCACGTATTAGTGCGTAATTCCCATTACCCTCACTTTAGACTAAAGCGCTAATTCAACTGAATAATACGCACACCTTAATGGAGTGTAAAAACAGAAGCCCTGAGGTTACAGTTTCATATTAAAACAATGAAACATGTTCATATTTTACTCCTATGCCATTTGAAATTGCTCAAATACCCCGTTTAATTTTTAATTTTACCATTATGGTCTTACCATCAAAGTGTTTTCTTTAACAAATAATCTATTATAAACAGTCTCTCTACCTCATAAAGCATAGGAATAATGTCGACTTAAACCTCATAAAGGATAATAACACTAATAATTAATCAAAAGTTTAGCTGAAATTAAAATTGCTTAATTTATATGGTCAAATTGGGACCATTTTCTCGTCCATACTACTCCTTCCAGAAATCATTAAACAGTGACAGCTAAATTACACCAATCAATAATTACTTCTTCTTCTTTTTTTTTTCTCTCTCCAATTTCTCTCTCTATTTATAGCAACACAATAAAAAAACTGATTTTCAATAATCAATGAAATACAGTTGTTTTTTTATTTTGTTCCAATTTACCATCATTGAACAAATCTTCATACTATTCAATATGTATATATATGGTCATTTATTCTCCTCTTTTTAGAGTTTGGCCTTTCCTTTTCCATAACTCTCCCTTATTCTTTCCTTCTTCACAATGCTTTATCAATAACACGCCAATATATACATATATATACACACACACAATAAACCCTCAAAAACACACACAATATTTTGATATTTTCTCCAAAAACAAAACCCATAAACCCAAATTCACAATGGGTTTTAATGGGTTTAATCTTTCTTTGATTCTTATTGCGTTTTTAGCCTTTTCTACATTTGAGTGTTCTGCAATTCGTAATTTTCCATTAGAAAGATTACAATTTGCTGAAGCACCGGAGTATAGAAACGGCGTCGGATGTCCGGCGGAGGAGACGGCGGCGGTGACGACAATGGTTCATGTAGCAATGACACTTGATTCAGAATATTTACGTGGATCTATGGCGGCAGTGCATTCTGTACTCCGCCATGCCACGTGTCCTGAACACGTGTTTTTTCATTTTATCGCCGCGGAGTTTGACCCCGCGGCGAATCCACGGGTTTTAACCCGTCTTGTTAGGTCCATTTTCCCTTCACTAAATTTTAAAGTTTATATTTTTCGAGAGGACACTGTTTTAAATCTTATTTCTTCTTCTATTCGAGTCGCGCTCGAAAACCCATTAAACTACGCCCGGAATTACCTGGGCGATATTTTAGATCCGGGTGTAACCCGGGTCATTTATCTCGACTCGGATGTTTTATTAGTCGATGATATTTTTAAGTTATGGAATGTTCAACTTACCGGGTCCCGGGTTATTGGTGCACCAGAATATTGCCACGCAAATTTTACAAAATATTTTACTGACTCATTCTGGTCAGACCCGGGACTGTCCCGGGTGTTTGAGTCGAGGAACCCGTGTTATTTTAACACGGGTGTTATGGTAATGGACTTGAAGAAATGGAGAGAAGGCGACTACAGAAAAAGAATAGAGAGATGGATGGAGTTGCAAAAAGTGAAAAGGATTTATGAATTGGGCTCATTACCACCTTTTTTACTTGAGTTTGGTGGGCTTGTTGAGCCCATTAATCATAGGTGGAATCAACATGGGCTAGGTGGTGATAATGTGAAGGGCTCATGTAGGTCATTACATCCAGGCCCAGTTAGTTTGTTGCATTGGAGTGGAAAAGGAAAGCCATGGGTTAGGCTTGATGAGAGAAGGCCATGTCCTTTGGATTATTTATGGGAGCCTTATGATTTGTTCAAGCCAAATTTGAAGAATAAAGTGAAGTTTCATCATAATTTGGGGTTGTCTAGTAGTACCAATTCTTTTGGGTACTCTAATTATTTCATTTGAACATTCTTTTTAGTTTTTGTTTTTTTACATTTTTTTTTGACAAGGTGATATATGTGATTCTTTTGATAGCCTTGTACAGATTGATTAGTTGAACAAAAAGAGAAAATTTATGGGTCATAGTTGTTTAATTGGGATGTGATGTGATGAAGGTTATTACATGGTTTTTTTGTATGGTTCCATGTACTTGGGAACAATTTTGGAGAATTCATTTGATTTGTATGTAGGATGGACATATTTGAGAAGAGGAATACGCAGTTTTTATTTCATTCTGTGTTGGTATTACCAGTTTATGCCTTTTGCTGACTCAAAATAATTACACGAGCACAGGTTATTTGACTCATGATGATCCTGCTAATCGCTTTGTGTTTATTAGCCTTTGTGTACTACTTGAATGGTGACTTACTAGCATTTTGAATTATTCTGTAACTAGTTAGTAATCTTTGTGTTGCCCATTTCAGCCTGGTATACTATCTTTGTGTCCATTTCAGCCAATTAGTATATTCTAAGCATAATATTTGTGTCCATTGCAGCCAATTTAGTATAATCTAAGCATAATCTTTGTGTCTCTTTCAGCCAATTAGTGGTATATTCTAAGCATACTTGTTTGTTACTTTCATTGTAATTTACACATCGTTAAGTAGTATTGTTGGGGGTTAGATTGCACGTATTTTGCTAATAAAGATAGATGTTTTTTTCTATCAGTATAAGTAGTGGATAATCATGTTCACCACAGCTTAGACAAATAAGAAGGAATCACCTTGGGGGAAAGTGCACGAAAGGCCACTTTTGCCACTGGTCTTTGGGCACAGGCCACTAATATCAAAACATTTAGTTTGTGGCCACTTTTGCTTAAAGAGATAGAACTTCAGTCCATAGGCCGGATTGAAGTTCAGTCCTTAAAGATTGAACTTCAATCCAGGGCCATATGGACTGAAGTTCAGTCCAGTCCTTAAGATGGAACTTCAGTCCATATGGCCATGGACTGAACTTCAATCCATAGTATGGCCATGGACTGAAGTTCCATCTTTAAGGATTGAACTTCAGTCCATGGCCATACCATGGACTGAAGTTCAGTCCATGGCCATTTGGACTGAAGTTCAGTCTGGAACTTCAGTCCAGGGGCCGTATGGACTGAACTTCGGTCAATGAAAGTCAATATTTATTTAGTAAAGGCCCAAAAGTGGCCTCTAGTGTAAGACCAAAGAAAATAGTGGCCTCAAACCAAATACCAGTGTTAAAAGTGGCTGCTGAGCGAAATTTTTACCTTAATAACAGAAGCTTAGATAGCTTTCTTCCTCTTAATTAGGTAATGTCAATAATTGTGTAGTTGTTTATGTTCCTCTTTTCCTTTTCTTCTTTGTTTAAGAGATTAATATGACTAGGAACTTTATAGAAGGAATGATTGGGGTGTTGACAATGATTTAAAGTAAAGATAACATGAAACAGCCAAAGGAAGGTGAAGTGCCAGAAAAGAAAATATCCAGCTCACATTGGAAGCTTTAAGCTTTAGTTGTTACTTCGCATCAAAGTTGTTTTCAATCAAATTTTAATTGGACGTTAGTTCCTTACAAGATGGATATGCTAAAAATATATAGGCCAAATATATACTTGACTTGTGCAACTTGTTTTCTTCTAAATTTTGTGCTACAAGATCTGTGGGGCTCAAAATTTATGTGAGAATCAAAGTGCAGCACATGGAAAATAGCTGGAGCTTTTCCTGGCCTTGATGATCATTGACTTCAACCATGACATCCTAAGCTCCTAATACTTGTTTTGGTTCCTTTTTGTTCGTTTACTTTTTTATTGTGTAAAATTTGTTGATACGACTAACTTGATTTTGCTCTAAGTAATCACTGTAGAGGTGTAAATATTTATCATTAAGAGTTTATTCAGGGGCGTAGGCACGTTATGGCAAGGAGTATCACGGAACACCGCTTCGTCGAAAAATTCTACTATGTATATATATATGTAAAACATGCAAAACCACAATATCTAATGCAAATAAAGAAAGTGACACCTGCTTAAAATATCATGGCTCAACATCTAGTAGTCAAGCACCTTGAGAAAGTCTAGAACTATGGCAGTTTGAATTCCGCTTGTAGCAAAGCTTAGTTTTTTTAATTAAAATTTCTAACGTATATCACAGAAAACCACTTGTGTTAGGCCTCCTTACTTTTTAAGCATACAATAAATCACAGAAAACTTTCTTTAAAATGTGACACTATTTGTAAAAAATTCTGCGTATGTCACTGAGTTTATTCACCATCAAAGATCAAGCCGAAACATCTAAATTATTGTTGAAGGTAATTCACTTAGCATTGTATTTTGTTGTCGTTCTTAAAGTCCCTTGATATTTGTTTGGATGTTTCTTTTTATTTTTGTTTTGGCTTCTATCATGGCTATCAAGATCAAAGAAATCGTGCCAAAGATAAACTCCTTGGTGTGAACTTTCGTTATAGCCACTATTTGTACACGCGGGCTGGCCATTCAATAGGTTTTGGTCGGTCTTTTAAACATTTCCTTGCCCAATAAGTATCTGACTGGTATTTTGTTTCTGTTAATAGTGAAATATGCAATAGAACAATATGTAATATGTATAAGACACATATGTTTGATTATTCAGGTTGATATACCAATTTTGGATACGAATACCAAATACCTGAGATCTAAAATCCAACCTCTCTGGAATAATAGATAAGTATATTTTACGGCCCTCCGTCCCATATTAGTTGACGTTTTAACAAAAATGGTGTGTTCCAAATTAGTTGACTCTTTAAGATTTCAAGACAAAAAAATGGTATGTTCCAAATTAGTTGACTCTTTAAGATTTCAAGACAAAATATGTTAGTTCTTACCAACTATACCCTTAATAATAAAAAAAAATTAACAGTCAAACATTAAATAGGGGTAACATAGTAAAATATACACCATATTTAATGATTTTCTTAATGAACATGAAAAAGCTAAAAGCGACAACTAAAATGGGACGGATGAAGTATTATTTTAGTAGCAAGATTTTGTAATTTCAAGAGAACATAGATTTACGAGAGCCATGTTCATGCGGTTTAAGTCATATACTAACTACTAAGAGGGTTGAAAAAATGAAAGCATTGATATGGCAGCTTAGAGACTTGGGCAATTGCGTACTTTTAATTCTTTGCCTTTTATATTGTTATAAATGCAAATTAAATACAATAATATGCACTTTTAAATTCCCAATTTGGCGTCACCTCACATGCTTTGTATAATTTTTAACAAAAGAAAGTAAATAAGGGAATATATTATTAGGCATATATTGTAAGGTATCAGATTCGAATTTGATGATTGGCATTTATGATGCAATTTGCATTTTGAAATTATACTCTGATTATTGGATTTGTCTCGAAGGAAAAGAAAAGTCAGTCCTCTGGTTCTGTTCTGTTTTAGTGCTTTGAAGAATTCTTTATTTTACCTGATTTGCAAATATTAATATCTCACTGCTGACTTTGGAAAATGACCTTTTCATTCAAATAGTAGATCATAAGTACAGTATATGGTAGTAATCAAATCTTAGATCAATAAACTCAATTTTAATATATTGACAGTGTAAAAGGTTAAGTTATTCATCAATAATATCCACTTGTGAGAGTGATTTTGAAAGGAGAAAAATTAGTATTGACGAAAGTGAAGAGCTGTTCAACATTTGTCCTAAGTAAGATATATTAGTACATTAAATTAGATGTAGGTTTCTAATTATATACTAATTTCATTATGTCACAAGGACTTGAACCTACTATCACTTTTGAAGGTGTTGTATTTGTATGGTTCTTAACCAAACCCCACCAACTAATAACTAACAGGAATCATTTGAAGAAGGATTAGCATGCCAATTTTGTTCAATTAAAAATCAGTGTAACACACATGTAAGATGTAACTGCTGGCAAGTCACTTTACACCCAAACCTAATTAAACTACTCTTTTTTTGTGGGGTTTCTCATTAAACAATCCTAAGCAAACTTTAGAATACCAAGCAGACTCAACAATAACCATATCAAGAAGCATAATCATCCACCAAGGTTCCTCCTTAATAGTGTGACATCTTGACCGTTGAACTGAAATATTTTCTTAAATACTTCGTTTGGCATAGTTGGCTTCGTCGCAAACGCGGTAGGAGAAGCCATTTGGACACCAGGATTCTGGCTACTCAATCCAGACACAGCCAAAGCTTGCTCATTAGAGTCCGTATTATAAAGAAAATGTATCAAACCTTTAGGAAAAACAAAACAATCACCAGGGCGAAAATTTTGAGTGAACAAGTGATTTGAGGTGTCAATAAACCCCACAAGAAGTGAACCCTTAAGCAAAATGGTGACTTCTGAAGCTCGAGGGTGAGAATGAGGGGGCACAAGACTATTTGGACCGATATCGATACGTGCCATAGTTAGTCCTTGAGTATTCATACCTGGCAAATTGAGCATGTTAGTAAGTGTT
Organism: Petunia x hybrida; assembly: GCA_037355625.1. NCBI lineage: Eukaryota > Viridiplantae > Streptophyta > Magnoliopsida > Solanales > Solanaceae > Petunia > Petunia x hybrida. Next base: position 18,827 of record JBBBVM010000006.1, on the reverse strand, counting down.
ACATTGAAGCCAAAGATTATGCCAATGTTACCAGGCTTGGATAGTGCTGATGTTGCAAAATGGGAAGGAGTGACATGATCTGGATTAATGCATGGCACACCATTGCAATAGAAATTTTGTGTTGTGGTTTTATTGGTATCAGCTACACAATAGTCTTGGAGTGGATCAGGGTCGGATCCGACCAAGCCTAGTAAAAAAATTATGCTCATACTGAATTGGAGTAGAATTATACTAGTTCCCATTTTGATCAAACCTTAGATATGTTTGAACATACTAAGTACTAGTGACACTTTATATATAAGTCCTGTTGGTAAGCAAATGTTGTTAAGTATATAGCATGTTGTCAACTTGACCAGAGATTGAGTAGCTTAAGAGCATTAGAGGAGCAAAAATTAAGGCAAAGTTGGGAATGTTTGATAATGACCAAGAGATAAAAAGTTAAAGGACCACATAATTAAAATGCAAGTTTTATAGGGCATTAGGAATGGAATGATTAGCACTTTAGCAGAGATCATATGTTTAGAGGGCCCTGATGTTTACAATGCAGCTGATTTCACTATTTTAACTTCCTTTTGGGCCTAGATCATTTGCTTCTAAGTCAAACATGGCGTCTCTTTAGATAATGATCTGCAAAATGGTGAGCTATTAAAGTGAAGACTAAATAGGCCAGAGCAACTCTAATATAGTTTTCATCAGATTTGTATTTGGTGATGATGAAAATGGTGGCTGTATGGGCCTAAATCAGTTTAGGTACACAAATCGAATTTGGATTCGAATATAAGCAAATCTTTGTATCAAAGCGGTAAATAATGCGCGAAATAGATGAAAATGCGTGAAATAACTTGCTTTCGATATATGGATGCTGAGTACAGATTTTGACAGAGTTTCAGTACAAATTTCTGGATGCCTATAATACAAAATGAGCCTCTATTTATAGGCCTAAGGGCTGTGCCCACGTTCTCCATCATCAGCAAGCATATCTCCCACGATCTGGTCAGCAACATGGGGAGTTAGTGGGGCAAAGTAGTGGGCTGCAAAGCCGCTGGAACCGAGGTGTTAACCGGAGCCGTCTAACAAGGCTTCGGTCGTTTGACCTTGCTGTTCGGGTAGGAGGGCGCGTTGCTAGAGCCCGAGGTCTGATTTGTCTTCGGTCGAGCTGCTGAGCTTGACCCCGGTGATCCAATCATGAGATCGGTTACTTCTCTTCGGAGCATCAGCTCGTTTTCCCTTCGGTCTACCATCTCGAGGTGTTGACCGAAGGCGACGATTTTTACCCAATACAGTGGCTATATAGTTTTCACTTACTGCTAGTTTCCATAAGCCATTTATTGGTTCTTGTGGAAACAAAAGTTGCAAATTATATGAAGGTAGATTTCGAGCATAATTGATTTAAAATTCTGATTTTTTGAAAACAATATGGAACTTAATTGATGGATTTCTGAACTTGAGTCTTAATATGGCTTGATAATGATATAACGGGGCCAAAATCACATATGCATCTTGAATATTATCAATTTTTTCCTCTCCCTTTTTCTCAATCATTTCTACCTCAGGTGGTAAACTCATAAGAAAAACTATTAATACTTAAATAGGTAGATCTTTCGTTTGACTCGTTAGCCTACCAACATCTATAAGTTTTTTATTCAAGCAACAAGCCGGGTGCAATGAAGTTTTGTTTAGTAAATTTTTTAAAATTAAGATTAGTGTCTAAAGATTTCATTAAGCGGAGTAAAAGTTCAAAACCACTCTTAGGCACAACAAGAACAATTTCTTGCAGGCACCATATGTTAAGAATTTTCAATTAAACGGCCTCTTTGACCTTTGCAGTGTTTATGAGTGCAAAAGGTGGAAATGCCACTAGGTGCAATGTACTATTTAAAGTTTAGTCACAGGTTTAAAAGAGGCCAGAGACTTGAAGACACTGTATCTTGAAGTTCAGTTATTCCGTTCAAAATGTCAAGACATATGTATAGTTTGTTCAAAAGCTTCACGACATTGCATCCATAAGTTTAGTTTTTCGGCTCAAAGTAAGCTCATATTTTAAGTGATGGCTAAACTTTAAATACATTGTAACCGATGGTTAATGTCTAAATAGCAGTCATAAGAATGGCTATTGTTCGCTATGGGCCCAAGAGTTTGGGCTCTTGTCCTCCTAATCATGAAAAATTGATAACTAGCCAATTTTGGAACATCTAAGTAAATTTTATCCACTATTTAAAAATTAATTGAGAAATAGTCAAATTATCGCGCCCATACTTACCGTCTATTGGTGTTGACAACACCCAGACTAACCACATTATTTTTTACTGTGACTTTTGAACTAACATGTACGAAGTCCCAGTAGTTTTTACTGAGATGCACATTTAAGGAATTCACATTTATCCGTAGCTTTATATTAAAAGTCTCAGTATTTTTTTTACTGAAATTCATATTTAAGTGATTCCAGTATAAAATATTGGGATTTTGAAAATTTTATTCTAAAATATTAGGATTTTTTCGAATCTAGCTAGTTTTCAAGGAGTTTTACACTGCTAGCTAATTTTCATTTAGCGTGATGCCTAGAGGCTACAAACCAAATTTTTACCTCCTAATCATCTGTAAAATTTTTACCCACAGGCCACATTTACCACTAGTATTTAGTTTAAAGCCATTTTTTTATTGGTCTTACATGAGAAGCCACTTTTTATAACTTCAATCTTTCTGAGCTGAAGTTCATCCCACAAGGTTTGAACTTCATGCCTAAATTATGAAGTTTTAACTTCAATCCGTAAGGGCTGAACTTTTAGGCATAGATGCATAAACTTCAACCCTTGTGGAGTGAAGTTGAACTTTAACGCTTGTGGTGGGCTGAAGTTGAACTTCAACCCTTGTGGGCTGAACTTGTGTGAAGTTCAACCAAAAGGATTGAAGTTCCAAAAAGTGGCCTCTCATATAAAACCAATAAAAAAATGGCCTCAAACCAAAGACCACTGCCAAAAGTGGCCTTTGGTGCACGTTGCCCTAATCATCCGAGGAAGAGGACGGAGGAACTGCATAAATAGCCTATTTTAGTAATTCCATTTGAGGCCTAGCATTTGAATACACTTTACGAAAATCATCCATATGGGTAACATAACTTCAGAACCCCCGACATGATGTTGGCTTTAACTTCAGGTCCCATTGTCTGAAGTTCAGCTCTATTTTCTTTTCTAAGCTGGTTTCACCTTCAATATCTGGAATTGAAGTTTGGCTCAACTTTGGACCAACAAGTAAAAATTGAGCGTACAGGGGCTGTAGTTGGTATAAATTCAAATCCCGTGGTCTGAAGTTGAGTAGCTACAATTACAAAGCTTTTGCAAAAAATGGCTAACTTCTAAATAGCAGTGTGAAAATAGGCATACACCTTGAATTTTTATTAGGGGAATGAATTTGAGCGGGAAGTCGACATGGCAAAACCCTATCCACAAATTTCAAAAAGCCGCGCAACTGTTGGACTGCCGTTCCGCGTTACGTGGCGGCTTCTGGTAGGTCTCTGAACGGTCACGCCGTCTTTTTGTTTTCTCTAACGTTTCAGTCATCATTAGTTCTCCCACTTGCACGTGTGCAAGATACTATAAATACCCCACTTTTGTCATTTTCTCCTTCATTCGATACTTTGCATTTTAAGAGGAGACGACAGAGAATCCCTTTTGATCGCCATTGCTGCTACTATTCACTGCACTCAAAACCTCTCTCTAGTTTTGTTCTCTGACTTCCAACATGTCTACCAATGTTTCCGCTACCATTTCTGGTCATGGCTCAAGCGACTCCGGCGAGAGGGCGGAGCGCTTCGCCGCCATGGCAGTAAATGACGAGGTTGTGGCTCCCTCACCACCGTTGCAGGTGGCTGGAGCGGGGGATGGTGGCGAGGCCACGTCCGCCGCTCCCACCCCCTTGAGGCGTAAAATGAAGGCAGGCCGTGGCTCAGCGGAGGCCAGCGAGTATGTCGACCCTGAAATGGGTGATGACGCAGAGGATGATGACGTCGCCTGCGTGAAGGAGGTGGGTGGCTCTGTTGGAGGAGCCGAAGCGAGCGAGGTGAGTGGCTCAAAGGGGGAGACCCGGGCTGGCCCTTCGAAGAAGTCAAAGAGGAAAATTCCACTCGAGGTGGAGATCTACCCTCGGCTGGTCATCCCCTCGAGTTTTAACAATGAAAAAGACTTGAAGGTACACGCCCAATCAGATGCTCAAAAGGGGAAGAAAAGGAACATCCCCGTTCACGTTACCCCGAGCATCTTAACCGAGGAAAGAATTGAGGCGGTTCGGGCTGATTGCCGTTGGGGCCCCGAAGTGGAGATTAAGATTCCGGCGCCTGGCTCGGCCGTGTCTACAAACGTCGAAGGATACTCCTCGGTTTTTACCTACCCCTTCACCATAGGGTTTAACTTGCCCGTACACCCCATAATTGACACGTTTTGCAGATCTTACAACCTTTGCCTTGCCCAACTTGGGCCCGGGGTTTGGAGGGTCATCCAAGCCCTCGAGTACTTAAGTGACATCGCGGGGCTGCCTTTCACTTTCCAACACTTGATTTCTTTATACTATCCTCATTTCCACAAGGCTGGGGTGGTCGCTCTCTTGCCTCGGGGCTCATACGCGATTTTGAGCAAGAGCGAGGACCATGGGGATCGAGGCTGGAACGATCGGTTCGTGCTCATTCCCACGAGGCTGTTGTCTGCCGAGCCTGGCTTCCCCGAAGCGTGGAATGCCCAGCGTAAGCATTTACTTCCATTCTTCCTTTGGTTTTGGATTGTCGCAATTGCTAACCAACCCCTCTTCGGCTTGCAGCTTAAAAAGTAGCAGTTGTCCCTCCGAAGAACTTGCTCGGGTGGGTGACCGAGGTGATGCAGGTGAAGAAACGCCCCGAACGGCAGTGGATGGTGCTAGCCGCTTTGCCTGAGAACCGATGGGCGTGCAAGAGGCACGGTGAGTTGTTGAAGACTTTTGGGTTACTAGATTTCACTTTAAACTGCTTAATTTTGACTTTTCCATTTTGCTTACATAGGTCTCCCCAGCAAGGCCGTGAGGGAAATTGATGACGAAGAAGAAGCCGAGGCAGAGGCGGAAGGTAGAGAGGAGGAGAAAGGAAGTAAGAAAGCGAAGAGAAGTGAGAAATTGGTGACCGACGTCACCGAAGGGGTCGCCAAGATGGCGGATTTGGCGAAGAGGCTTATCGAGGAGAAGAAAGCTAAAGCCTCCTCGAGCCAGGGGACCTCACAAGGTGAAATTTTCTTGGGTAGGTTTTCTTGTGTTTCCACTGCCACTCATACTTACGTTATGCAAATTGCTCCTCTTCCTGCCCCAGGTGCTAAGAGGAAAAGAGCGACTTCGAAGCGGGCCACCAAGGCGAAAGGTCCTCGAGTTGAGGAGGTTGCCGCCCCCGTTGCTGGGGCTCCGGTCGCTAAACGCCGGGGGCTTGTTGATGAGCCTAGTGACGAGGAGCTCCCCCCTGGTTCCCGAGGAGAGACCAGATCCAGTCCCCGAGCCCGTTCCAGAGGCGAGGGTTGAAGTGGGTGGATCAACCGAGGTCATACACGTGGAGGAGTCTGACCAAGAGGCCGCAAAGAGAAAGGGCAAGGCGAAGGTGAGCGGAGGGTTGATCAAGAACATGGTTAAAGCTTCAAGGGATTCCCCGAAGCCCACCAATATTGCAGCTCGGGCCTTGGAGATATATCCCGATGCTAACTTGCTAGATGCTACGAAAGAGGATGTCGCTTCCCTTGACGGCTTGCTTGGCCCCGCCGAAGATCATGCACTTCGGAACCTCAGCCCCATGAGCTTGATGGGCGTTTCAGCCGCTTCGGCTCTTCGGGTAAGCTTTAGTTCGTATTTTGTATGATTTCGTTATTTTGGGAGTTCTAACATCATGCTTCGAATGCAGAGCTTGGTTCTCTCGATGCGAGCCATCCACCTCGAGCGCGACCGAGCTGCAGATAGGTATATACTGTATACTAGATAGGTATACAGAAGGACTTGAGAGTATAGTGTAACAAGTATACCATGGGAGTATACTGTATACTAGATAGGTATACAGAAGGATGAGTATACAGTGTAAATAAGTTTGTGGGTAAAAATGTAATGGGTATGGAGATGTAAATAAGTAGGGATTGATGTGCATTTTTGTAAATTCTCTTTTTATTAAGCATACGAGACCCAAAGTAGGAAAAGAATACATTTTTGCAATTTCATTATTAACTACGTGATATTTGAACACGTCTCATGAGGTTGCATTTCGAATACATCTCACGAGTTTGAATACACTTGAGCTTACCATGTTCAATCAGACTTTTCCAATTTCATTATTAACTACGTGAAAGAAATTGAATGAATGTTCCTTTCACTAAATAGAAACTTACTATATAATTTGGGGATAATTACACTAAAAGACAATAAAAAGACGAAAATTACCAAAAATGACCCATATTTTTCGAATCTTACCGAGCTGTCACCCTTTTCCCGAGATAGCAGTCGCCGCAAGTTTATACAAGTTTATACAATTTTATACAAATTTATACAATGTATAAAATTGTATAAATTTGTATAAGTGTGTATATGCGAGTGAATAATCTGTATATTAAGGATGTTTATATAATTTTTTTACCTTTTTTATGTATATTTTTGTATTTCTCTCATTGCTACATATTTATATATGTATATTCATGTATAATTTAATTTTTAGAGGGAGATTTGTGTGTATAAACTTGTCCAAAACAATGATTTAGACGCAATAAACAACATAAATTCAGTAAAATACAAAAAAGTAATGGCACCATTGGCGGGGGAAGGTGTTTGCCGGTGGCTTAGTGGCTGGAGAGGGGAAAATTTGATAGCTAGGGTATTTTTTATAAAGGAGTGCTAAAATTTGTAATTTTAGGGGTGGGTGCTAGTGCTATGCATGAAAAAAAAATATGACCTCCTGTTTGTAATTTTGGGTAGTGAGCTGACTATTTTTGAAAATTCCCCTAATTTGTCATGTTGAATTGTTGCTCTCTAATTTTCAGGACTATTTCAGTTGGATTATGGTTAAGGGGCCAACTCACATATCATGCAAATGGAGTTATTAATTTGCGTTATAAAGCCACGTTAATTTTAATCAATTTGATCCTAAAGCGAACTCTAGGCATTTAACATGAGAAGAAGAAGATAACCGGAAAGTAAACCTCCTTGCTCTAGCCGGTAGAACTACTTTAGTTTGTTCAACTCTTAATACTCTACCAAACCACATCATGCAACTTCATCAACTTTCCAGGAAAACCCTTAAAATTTTTGATAGAATCCAAAATAATTTTGTTTGGGGCGCGACTGACACCAAAAGAAAGATTCATCTTCTATCTTGGGATACTATTACTAAACCAAAATTATTTGGAGGCCTATCTATTACAAAAGATCATGTCAAAAATCAAGCTCTCCATATTAACCTTTCTTGGAGATTCCTCACGACTCCCAAATCCCTGTGGACTCAAATTCTTAGTGCTAAATATATCCATACTCGACCCTCAAAACGTCAATCTTTTATTTGGAATAATATAGCCAAAGGCTTACCTTTTTGTTTTGAGAACACTCATTGGGTGTTAGGAAATGGTGCAAATATTTTATTATGGGATAACTCCTGGCTCCCTAATAGGAATTCAATGCGCAGACTCATTAGTGGCCCTCTAATCCTAGCTGAAAACTAATGCTAAAGTCTGCGAGATGTATAAAAACAATATGTGGGACTTCTCCAAAATTTCCTTTGATCTCCCAACCCACATTAAAGATATTTTTCTCTCAACCCCTATTCCTACTGGATCCTCAGAGCACGACTATCCCATTTGGAGACTTAATGACAATGAGATCTTTTCCCTAAAGTCAACCTATAAAATTCTTCAACCCTACACCACTACTGATAACGAATTTATGTGGATTTGGGATATCAACACTCCTCGCAAAATCCAATTTTTCTTATGGCAATGCCAGCACAATAGGCTCCCCTGCAGGTCCTATCTTAGTATGATAGGCATAAATATTTACCCTGTGTGCAAGCTTGAACCTGAATCTATTTTTCACATTTTTTGGAACTGCACCGTTGCAAAAATTTTTTGGACAAGTTGTAACATCAACTTTAGTGCTATGAATTCTGAAACTTGGCTTAAGACTATGAGAGAGAGTTCCCCTCCCTTGAACTCAAAATTTTATTCATGGCTAGAATTCTTATCCTTTGCTTTGTGGGGTCTATGGCTAAACCGTAATCATAACAATGTTCATAGTCTTGATAATCATCTAAGTTATATCAAAGTCCATAAGAATGCAACTGAATTCAAACTTCTTACATCAAATGAACATTCCCTTACTTGCACTAGAAATATTAAAGTTGCATGGCACCCCCCCCCCCCCCAATACTAACTATTTTAAGCTGAATGTTGATGGCTCTTATCATCAAAATTCCAATAAGGCTAGTATAGGTGGTGTCCTTTTGAAATAGTCAAGGGGACTGGATTATTGGTTTCCACTCATCCATTCATGCTTTGAACCATATTCATGCTGAACTTTCAGCACTAGCCTATGGATTATCCTTAGCTTTTGATCGAAATCTCATGCCCTTAGAAATTGAAACGGACTCCACAGAAGTCCTAAATATGCTTGAAATTCCAACTCCTACTTATCTACCTTTGATCATCCCTGCAGGTTGTTCCTAACGAAGCTGGGAATGCCCCAAATCATGCATAACTTTCGTCAAGAAAACAAAGTTAGCACATCTATTGGCCAAGGGAGCTCCTGGACAGTCCAAAAATAGTATCTAAAATCATTATGCAATGCCACCATATTTTGTTTATCAGCTCTGCTGGATGACCGTGTGGGCAAATTCTCTATTTTTAAAATTTCGGATAGTACTTGTAATAATCTAGCTACTCTAGGTAATCTAAATGTTTTGAATGTTCCTCATCTACCATGTAGGAACCTATCTAGTAGGAACTTGGGTAATGTAAGTCATGCCATGCCCCAAAGCAGTCGCATGAACTCACTTTGTAACCCTCCGTAATTTAAATATTAATGCATATCATGTTATTATCAAAAAAAGAAGAAGATATATGCACAAGTATATATAGCCAAACCCCTACGGAAATTCTTTTCATCCACAAAATTCAATTAGTATTTTTCAAGCTTCGACCAAATCTATGTTCAAAACCGTATGGAAAGATTGAAACAAAGTTTCAGCATAATGTTGGTTATGTATACAATAGAATGGTTTTTTAATATTTTTGAATATGTGTTTTTCAATTTTTCAAAAATTTGTTTGCTAACTTTCAATAAATTTTTTACAAAACTTTTTTTTTTTTATAGTGAAATGCATATTCAAGTACAACGTCGACATTTAAATACCACCTCTATCCCATTTTTTAAAGGAATTCCACTAGACAGGGTGCCTTGTGAGTATATTAATAAATAAAATAAATCTTTCAAAGAGAAAAGTATAAGGAGGGCTCTTTTAAATCTTATTGAGATACCCATATCAAATCCTCGTCGCATTTAGTCGATTAAGAACCCAATTAACACAACATATATTTATTAAGTTTACCCATATTAAATGCATTTTGACTATTTCTTTAATAGCTAATGATACAACTAGAAACAAATAATAATTTTAAATTTTCTTAAGTAAAAGGACAACTAAAATAAAATGAAGGAGCGCTCCCATTTGGATATAATTTTTGGAGATTTTTTCAAAATTTATTTTGTAAAAGGTACCACCCTCTTTTCTAAAATGGCTGTCATAGTTCGGATTTCGAGAGTCAAACGAGTTTAATTTTGACCGTAATATTTTCATATGTCTTTAAATATTTTGAATTATTAATTATTGTGACTTATAGTACTTTTTGTGTAGTTTCTAAATATATAAATATCGTTACAAAAACTTAAAGATTATATGTTTAAATTTACGGTCAAAATGAACTTGTTTGACTCTCGAAATCCGAACTATGACAACCATTTTGGAACGGAGGGAGTATTTGTTATGTAATTTGATTGTTTTTGAATAGCTTTCAAGAGGGTTATTCAAGTTTCAAAAAGTAGTTTAAACTAATTTTTCAAGTATTTCAAGTTTTTTACTCAGAGATCTTCAGCTTTTATTCAAATAAATTATATATCCAAACATAATTTCAAGTTTAGAAATTATTCTACAACTCAACTTCAAAAACTCATTTTTTCCAAGTTTCACTCAAATCTAGGCAGAACGCTCAAATAGACACTCGTACTTGTCCACTTTAACCATAATGACTCTTGTACTTCAGGAAGTGTCAAACTGCCCCTCCTACTCGTTCCAAACATAACATTTAAACCCTCCCGCGCTGATGTGTCTTGTATGCTGCTTATGTGGCAACTGTGCGTGAGCCACACGCTTTTTTAGTGCGTGGAACAGTGTAAATGCAGTAATAACGGCTATTTTTTGGTCCTTTTAAGGGCCTTGCACAACCAATTCATTTACCCTTCATCTTTACTTCTTTTCCTTAGTTTCTTTCAGCCTTCTTCTTTATTCCTTAGCCTTGTTTGTTAGTCTATTTTTTACCGAAATTCAGATTAAATGGTGGAAGACATGGAGCATCCACCATTGTGCTATTGTGGAATGATAGCGGACATGAAGACATCATGGACTATTAGAAACCCGGCAAGAAGATTTTTTGGGTGTCAAATTATGGATTGGGTATAGGGTGCGACTTTTTCTTGTGGGTTGATCCACCTCTTAATGATCATTACAAGAATGTCATTGTAGGTCTACGCAATAGAAGAATGTAATTGAACGCCATGAAAATGGCCAAAACCGAGGGAGGAAAGTGTGGATTGCTAGCCTTATTGCCTTCTTTATTGGAATGTTTTATGCTAAACTAATGTAATTTCTATTGCCTTTTTTGTAATGTAATTCCCTTGGTTGAATGCAATTTTACTAGCAATAGTACTTTAGAATTATGGAAACAAACTGATCCAACAATGGAAGTCACACAACCACAACATAACAAAATACTCCCTTTCATAGCAACACAACAGTTTCAAGCATAATCACAAGGAAGTTTCAATGGAGTTTAAGCAAGCTTAACAAATACCATCAACCCAAGAGTCTAAAATCAGTTCCAACTATATCTAATTGTCTTGACATAAAACATAATTTGGGCAGTTTAGGCAGTTTCAAAAAGAACTAAGGAAGGAAACACTTAAAGCTTCATAACTGCTTCATACTTGGCTTCCATGACTGCTCTGAACCTTTCTTTGAGCCATATCTCTTGTTGCTCAAGCTGCCTTCCAATCACAGCATTTTTGCCATGCCACTTGAGCCCTGGTGGTTTGAATCTACTTCAATGTTGGTTGGAGCTGAATGCTTAACTGTTGAAGCATTGTGAATCACCGATCCTTTACCCAGACTGCACAAACAGAACAACAACCATTAGGAGGACCAAACAGGACAATAATAGCCAGAACAACAACCATTAGAACAAGAAATTCAAGTAGACATACTAACCCTTTCTATAACAAGAACCATTAGGACCAAAGAGTACACCATAACCAGTGATCTAGGCCTCTTAAGCAACATTGCCACCAGGTGTTCTAATCATGTTAGGCTTTATTCACAGAACTTGATGTGGGCAGTGAACTGCTCATAGTAGTGATGCAACAGTGGTTTGGGGGGCATTAATGGGCTGAGAACAAGTCATACCAGATGCAGCAGTAGAAGCAGCAGGTTGAGAGGACTTCTTCCTCACTGAATTAGAAGCTTTAGGTTGAGATGCCTTCTTCCTAACTGAAGTAGAAGTAGCTGCAGATCCTTGAGTGTTAGCCTGGGAAGTGGCTACACTTGTTTCAGCTTCAGAACCAGCATTAATAGCTATATTTCTCTGACATTTAGTCACAAAAGACATGAAATTGACAGTAGAAAGAAATAGTTTAAGTGTAAAACAGTTTAAGTTAGATATAATTTAAGTGTAAAAACAGTAGCAAAGAAATAGTACCAGACTTGGGCACCCTTTTTTGTTATGTCAGAAGTCTTGCAATGAGAACAAGTCATCACCCTTCCCTTTCTTGACAACTTTCCAAACTTTTTCTTAGGTTCATCTGGAGCCTTCCTCCTGTTTTTCTTTGGTCTCCCTGGCATTCTAGTGAACTGAGGTGGCTCAATTCTTGGGTTTGAAGTAGCTGGCCACATCTTCATATTTGTCATAGGTTGAATGAATTTGCTAAAGGCCTTCAAGTATGTCTCCTTCCAGTACCAGTGAGCAATGTAAGTCTCAGGCTCTACATTCCCATGATGCATTGTACTAATTGCATGTGCACATGGAATTCCCCTTAACTGCCAGGACCTACAAGAACATGTAAGGCTCCTCATATCAACAGTGTGTTGATACTTTTCATCAATCACTTCATAACCAGCATCCCCATTGAATTTCAGCTCACATTCAGTAGCTTTTTGAGCATTCTTTCCTAGAATGTCCATTGCCATTGGAGACACATCACACCACCATTTCTCAGAAAATTCCCTAAGTTTAATCATTCTATCCATCATCTTGTGTCTTATTTCCTCTAACATGGTAATGATTGATTTGTGTCTAGCTGCCAATATCCAACTATTAAAAGTCTCACACATATTGTTCTCCACTATGTCACACTTACACCCCTCTCTAAACAAAGCTCTACACCAAGTTTCCTTAGGGTACTTCACTAGATCCTCCACTATATGGTCACCTAACTTCCCCATCTCCCCTAACTCATCTTCTAACAAACCTCAAATGAGGCTTTAGAACACCTCCAGAATTGATTTCTCCTCTCCTCACCCCTCCAATTCTGCTTCCAATTGCTCCAAATATGCCTAGCACACATTCTGTGCTCTGTATATGGCAACAAGTCCCTAACAGCCAAGATCAGTCCCTACAACAAGATATTAAACTGCTTAGATTAATAATATATATACAAAAATCAAATAAATGAAAGGTAAAGTACTGAAAATAAGTCATACCTTCTGCATATCACTCATGATTGTCAATCCTTCACCTTGATTGTCAACTAGCTCCAAATCATGCATCAAACATTTAATAAACCAAGACCAAGTGTCCTTGGTTTCTTTCTCAACCACTGCCCATGCCACTGGATACATTTGATTATTTCCATCCTTTGAAATACATGACAGTAGTTCACCCTTACAAACTCTTTCAAAAAAGCCCCATCAAAGCCAATAAGCTTCCTGCACCCCTCTAACCACCCAGCTTTCAAAGCATGCAAGCAGACATATATACCCATAAACACCTCTTTTCCTGGTTCTGCCTCCTTTGATGTCCTAACACTAACTGTTGTACCAGGGTTTGTTTGCCTCAACATATCAGCATAGTCATAAAGCCTTGCAAACTCTTCCTTAAAATCACCCATGTTTTCTGTCAAGATCTGTATTTTTGCCCTTTTACAAGCAGTTTTATTGACATACAGCCCATAGTCTTTCCTAACTAGGTTCTGAATTTGCAGTAGTTTCAACTGAGGTGTCCTAATTATTGTATCTTTGTATTTCTTAGCAATCCAGGCAGCATTACAAGACTTATTTCTAAGTCTTGGGTAGCATTTATGGGCAGGGTAGTAAGTCTTAACAATAAAATTTCCTGTACTACCTTGTATGCTGCCCAATATATGCCATGGACACCCTTTCTTTGTACATGTTCCCCTAACCCTCCCCTTCTCATTAGGCTTCAACCTAAGCTGCACCCTTTTCTGAATTGAGTAGTCATGTAAGGCCTCCCTGAACTGAACTGCACTATGGAATATCATGCCAAGCTGATTTTTTTTAGCACTAGGGTCATAAAAAACCTTGTTGCTGCTACACTTCCTAGGTGCCAACTGCCCCTCCTCATCAGATCCTACCATTTCCCCCTCACTGTCCTCACTACCAGGATCTGATGAGTCTAAATATTGCTCATCTCCACCTAATTTTCCTTCATACTTTCCCTGTTTGTTTTTATACATATCCTCAAAACCAGCATCAACCCCTACAGGTCCTACTGGTAAGGCATCAATGTTAAGCTTTTGAGCCTTAAGCTTCTCTTTCTTATCATTAATCTTTAACTGCCTAACCTCTACAACCTCAGCATCTATATCACTACCTTCAGCAGCATCCTCATCAATATCATACAAGGAATCATCACTGTCTTCACTATCAAAAGAGATGAATCTGATGTCTGAAGGTGTAAGAAGAGAAGTCATAGAACTCACCTTCAGACTCAGATATTTCAGTGTTTTCAGCAGCCCCTTCCCCTTTTCTTTAGAAGCAGCCCCCTTCCCCTTTTCTTTAGAAGCAGCCCCCTTCCCCTTTACTTTTTTCTTAAGTGGAATATTTAAGTCTTCTGTTGCCCTAGAAGGTGAAAAGACCTCACTGCCCTCAATGGAATATCATCCCCATGTACTAAACACACCTCTACAAAGTCCCCATCATTCTAATAAGTCCCAAAATTAATCACATCATCATCATTAGCAATCAAATGATAATTACCACAATTATTAATCCTAAGAGCAAATTTGTATACATTAGAGTACCCTAATAACTTAGCCACATCAAGAAACATCATGTAGTACAACTCATCTACATCTACCCTAGTTGATGTACCATGGGGTATAGCATTGGCATACCTTGATTGTGGGTCAGCCACAAATTTACCCTGGTGAAGAAACTGCAATTTTATGAATCTAGAATCCATTTTCCTGTCCAAGAAGGAAATAAAATAGTAATCATACTGCCTAATTAGTAATAGATTAGCAAAGAAGCAGAAGAAAAAAACAGAGAGAAAGTCCGAAGAATTAAAAGCCTAAGAGGAAAGAACAGATCATGAAACAGGCCGATTACTATATGCTAAGGTATTAAGCCCCTGTTAGTTTAAAAACTAACCCTCAGTCCGATTTAGTTTCTGACTAAGAGTAAAATAACAGATATATAAAGTCCTAATTAATGAACAACCTAATAGTTAAACAATAAATTATTAACAGTCCAATTAACTTAATAACAGTCCCCATCATTCCAAATAAGTCCTAACTACTTCTAAAAATCCTAAAACAGTCCTAATTACTTCAACATTCCTACATTCCTAATCTAAATAGGTAAAGGATGTTTAAAGTTATATAGCTTGTTAACGATTGAAGAGGGATTTATAGGATGTTTAAAGTCATAAGTTTGTACAAGAATAAACAATTTTAAAGGGTCCCAAAAAGCCCTAATTTATTCACCCCAAATATTTCAAGATTCTTTAAAAACCCCTAATTTAGCATCGATTTAAAAACCCTAATTTCAATAAAAATACGATAATCGATCAAAATTCCTAATTCAAAAACATAATATAACTAAGTCATCATGCAAATCCCTAATTTTTTTTACAAATCGCAGATAACAAATCAATACCTAAAGATCAAAATAAAACGGGTTTAAACATTACCTCAAATGTTGGGAAACCTTCAAATGTTGTTAATCAAACGGGTTAAATGTTCTTAATCAAACGATTATCATTTTTTTGTTGTTAATCAAACGGGTAAATTTTGTTTGGATTTGTGGTAAGTTTGATTTGGATTAGGTTAACAGACGAGTGAATTTTCTTGGCCCTTTTGTTTACCCTTTGTCGTTTAGGTTGCCTTCTTGTGTTTACCGTGTAAAAAAATTACTTGTAATGTCCTATGGGCCACAAAACTGACGTGGACGCCACGTGGTAGCGTTTGTGCTACACGCTTAGACGGGAGGGTTTAAATGTTATGTTTGGAACGAGTAGGAGGGGCAGTTTGACACTTCCTGAAGTACAAGAGTCATTATGGTTAAAATGGACAAGTACGAGTGTCTATTTGAGCGTTCTGCCTTAAATATATTAAATGCTATCTTTTATTCAAAATGAGTTTTTGAAGTTGAGTTGTAGACTTTCTTATCTTTTCTTTTCTATTTCATTATTTTGTGTTATGTTAGCAGATTGTTAAGACTTATTGATTACACTTGTTTAGTTAATTTATTTAGATGGTCTGTCTGTTACTTTAGTGGTTGTTTATAGTAATGAAAAAATCCTTACCATCTATCGAGAATTCGTGCATTATTTCGGTGTATTGGTTCCTGAACCATTAACTATCGAATCGTTAAGAACAGATAACCGATAGCTTATTAGTACGATGTTTATTTTAAATAATTATATCTCATTAATCCATATATCGTTACTGATAAGTTGAAACCCGAATCCTACCCTCTACTACCGCCTACTAACAATCTTGAATCTAACTACTCTCTCCAAGACCAAGGCATTGTCCAAACTCCAAACTAGTGTGTAGTGTACTAAATAACACGGCCCCACGTGTCCTAATTAGGCGCCTCCATTATTGATCTCTCAAGATCCCATCATACACTTCACTCTCTTCTGTACTCTTCTTCCAGTGTGGGCCTTTTTATCTTCTCTCTTCATCCTCTTGATCTGATCATTATCCTGTCCTTTTCCATACCCTTTGAATTTTAAAGTAATTTTAGGTAACACCCTTTTTTTTTTTTTTTAACTTTATTGTTAGATTTGTCATTATGTTATTTTAAAAGATTTTTTACTACCTACCCAATAAAGTATTTGGTATAATGTATCAATCTTTTTTCTCTTTTTGCTACTTTTTCTTTGTAAAGATTGCAACTTTTCAACTTTTCTTGTGTCTCCAAAAATAGGGCCTTTCTTGCAGTAAAAAGATGATACATACTTTTTGTACTTTATTGTAATAATTTTATGTAACTTTACTGTTTTTGTTCTTTTTGTTTTTATTGAATTGAGGGTCTATCGGAAACAATCTCTCCACCTTGCTCGAGGTAGGAATAAAATAAGGTCTACGTACAACTCACCTCCGGACCCCACTTGAGCGATTATACTAAATGTGTTGTTGTTGTGTATATGTTGTCTTATCTTGATTATATTAAAGTTTTGATCTTTAGCAGTTTCCAAAAAGATCCATAAACTGACAAAATGTAACTGTAAAAAAGCTGTATGGATAATGCTTTAGTAAACAAACAGTAGCAAACACAGCACATGGGATTGTAACTGCAAGTTTCTTAGTACCATTTCTTCAATTTGCTTATTCTAAGCCTTGATGTACTACCCTATGCTTGTTTCAGGCTATGAAGTGTAAATTGTGTGAAATCTTGTGGTAGATTCATGGGTGAATCCATTGTGGAAACTCCTTCTGTCAAGAAAAAGGTACAATTTGGATAATCTTTGTTTCAAAAGATGTTTCTTTGAGTACATTATCCATCGAGTTTCGAACCGTGCGCCGCTGGCTCGAGAGGATTTCTTGGTTATAGAAAAATGTTTCTTTGAGTATGTTGTGTTTGTGAATTATTAGTATTTGATTAATTTATCCCCATTATTGAAATTTTAGATCCTTTAAGTCCATGTGAGTTGTCCCTGTGATTCTTGTTTTGAGTTTATTGATAATGGATTTTGGTATTAATGAACAGATGAGTGGTCCTACACTTGAAGTATCAGTTTCATTTGGAAGGTTTGAGAATGATGCACTTTCTTGGGAGAAATGGTCATCTTTTTCACCTAATAAGTATTTGGAAGAAGTTGAAAAGTGTTCAACTCCTGGATCAGTAGCTCAGAAGAAGGCATATTTTGAGGCACATTATAAAAGGATTGCTGCTCAAAAGATGGAGCAATTAGAGCTGGAAAAGCAGCAAGTAGATAAGGAAAAAGAACCTCTGCCTCCATATTGGATGATCCCAATTCTGGAGATGAGTCAGAAAACACTCAGGTCTTTGATGCTGATTTTAGTTCATCCAATGGTGATAGTCTTGCTGTGGATGAGCAGCAAATGACAATGATTGATTTGAAGAATAGTGATGCAGTTGATGAGGCGAAGAGGATATTGCTGTTGATGTGGAATGTGATGATTTATCGGTTACCAAAGCTAAGGAACAAACTATCTCAGGAATTGAATTGTCCAAGGAGGATACTTCTGTTGATACAGAATGTGAAAGCTCGTTGGTTACTGAAGCTACTAAGGAAGGAACCATATCGGGAATTGATGAGTCGAAGGAGGATATTTCTGTTGATGTGAAGTGTGATAGCTTATTGGAAACTAAAGCTAAGGAAGGAACTATCTTCGGAACATATGATCAAGTGGAACTTCATAAGATTGAAGAAGAGAGTACTGAAAAAGGATGTCAAGAGAGTCTAATAGAGACTCCACAAGTGCATACTGAAGCACAAAAATCCTCTATTAGAAAAGCAAGAACACTAAGGCAAATGTAAAGAATGCACCTCGAAAGGTGAAATGTTGGAACTTTTCTTGCTATTGGTATTTCAAGTTATCTTATTGATCCAAGTTCCTATTATTCTGTTCTTTTGCCCTCTTTCCTTTCTGTTTTCTCAATTGAAGTGTTTCTTGTTCATGTTCAGGTACACCCTACAGAAGATCGGGTATCGGCAGTAGCAAAGAAGAAACTAACATCACCTGTGACAAAATCCTCAAAAACTTTCACTCCGACATCTAAGTCAGCATCAATTTCTAGGGTCATCTCTCCATCTCAACCATCAGCAAAGAAGGTGAATGGGGCGTCAACTCAAAGAAGTAATTATACTCCTTTGACACAACGTAAGAAAGTAGTTCCTGGGTCGATTATGTCACCTTCTCAATCCTCAAACAAAAAGTTGAATGGTACAACATTGCAAAGGAGCACAAATTCTCCTATGCTAGAGAAAAAGAGAGTAGCTTCTACATCATTACACATGTCTCTCAGTTTGGGTTCCCCAAATTCTACAGCTTCTACTGCAGCACCTACTACTACAATGAGAAAATCTTTGATCATGGAG